>JAZDUA010000040.1:4925000-5525000 GCA_038098605.1 Gryllus longicercus
CTTTTCCTAAAAGTAGCATGCACACTTCTAAAAAAAACAAGTAAAATACTTTCGTATAATGCTACAATATATAAAATACTTTGACAAAAACTCTCCTCACGAACACTGCAGTATCACAGTACAGCTTATATAAAGTACTTACATTTGCATACCAAGAATGTCAAAACTGTTGCTGCTCGCTAACGCAAGAGGTAAATAGCAAATATTTAATGGTGAGCGGTCTCTTCCTTGCAGATTTGCTGTCGCGTGACAGCTCTTTTTAGCTGTTTAGCTGCGTCAAAAGCAGCGTAGCATTGAGTATGAAAATTCAGCCGACACACACAGTGTGAGAATGCAGATTAACACAATCAAATATTTGCATTTTTCAGTAAAAATAGATTTTTTTTTAAAAATTGATATTGTATTTTTTTCAGTTCCCGGACAACTAACAAAACCATAGACATCTGTCACATGACCAGGGTTTTCTTTCGATCTCTCCGCGCAATGGAAATTAACAACATACCTGTAGATAATTGGGTTATGCCCACTTTTTGACGCACCGGAACCACTGTGATCCGCTGAGTCGTCGTCCGGCTACCTGTGCCCGCGCCCGGAGAAGGTTGAACGAGTGCATGGCAGGGCCCAGTGAAGGGCGCCTGCATACCTCCGCCCCCCGCCCCCCACTCCCTGCCCTCAGCAGCTCACGCAAGGAGACACACGCCGACCGGGTTCTTTTGAATTACTACTCATTGTGCGTTAGATTATCCCAATGGGTTTTCATTTCGTAATTGGAAATGATTCCTCATCAGTAGGGGACAGATTTTTATGACCTAAAAGATTGCCAAAACTGATCAAGAAAATGCTCTTAAAATGTGTTTAAAATGACCTAAAAACAGAGAAAAATGACTGTTTTTGACTCGGCTTTTTGATCCACACATCAAAACCACTTCTGATGAGCAACTCAAGATGTTGGATATGTTACGAATGTAATCACCTGAACAAAAGGAAGAAGCCTTGAACTCGGCTTGCAAACTTTTGGTTTGGACTGCACGTAACAAGAAAATCTCTACCTTTATTTATCGCGAAATCTTCTGAACTGAATCACTCCGAGAGGCGACTCAGGAACCATAGATTATATAGTACTGACAACGGCTGTCATTACAATATATGCGCAAAAAATAGAATAGGCTACTCAGGAATTCACGGTGAACATTGTTGCATTTCGTAAATATTGTTTGAAATAAGTATCATTAAAATGAAATTAAAATCAATGCAATCCGCGAAAAAAGCTTAAAAAATGACGAAAAAGAAATCGACGAACAATGCAAAAAATGACGTATAAAAATGGGTCATTTTCTTTTGTAATAACATAAAATTAATTTGTAAACTGAACGACATTGTTCTGGAGTATAGAAAAAAAAGACATTTCATTAAAATTCACACCAACTAAGCAGAGGTAAACGTCAAAAGTTTACGGAGCGTGAAGGACGGGTGAGAGATTATTCCATATCCACGTATTTAAATTTCCTTTCATGTTGTGTTCACGCTCTGTAGAAATTGTTTTGACATATAGTACCGCTTTCTTAGGGAAGACAACTGTGTTGGTGTATTCGAAAGCCTGTATTTTAATTTTGATACATTGTGTGTACACACTCTGTACAAATTGTTTTGACGTTTCGGACTGATTACAGATGGAAACAATTTATTTATTCAAATCAAATGTCTGCATTGTTCCCAACACAACTTGTTATTGTTGTTGTTGTTGTTTTGTCAATGTTCCATCGTGACAAATACATTGAACAAGAATTCTACAGTGTCATTCGTACTATGATTATTAATATTTAATTTATTATAATAAATGCATTATAATTATTAATATAATAAATATGAAACGTGTTATATTTATTATATTGGTTTTTGATTAACTCTTTCCTACGGCTGTTCTTGTATTTAATTACACACCATTTTCAATTTTGAGGATTACAGTTCACTAATATGCAGGATACTTGAATGTTAAACGCTTAATTCCAATTATTAAGTACCGCTAATTTATAATGCTATTAACTCTTCACAAATTACTGGTTACTTTTCAATTATTTCCTAATCGGAATATACTAGATAATTCAAATGTCTTTCTCACTAACACCATCTTCATGCTTTATACTCTTCTGAGACATACTATTAGAAAAAACAAACAAAAACACCCATGACACTAAACGTTTCTCTAGTACTTCACTGATGTAAATAAAAGCGAATACTCCAGAGAGTTTTTATCGGTCTAAACTCATTCGATTTGTGAATTATGTCACGTTTTGTAAGATTTATTTTCTTTCCAGTTCCTTTTATTTACGTGAAATTTTCTCACTGCAATATCAAATCACGTAATTTCAACTGAGCAATAAGTTGCGACGGCTGAACGCCGCTACAAGGCCACTCATGTTGAAACGTCAAAAGAATTTATTTTAAGCTTTACCTCCGCATACCTGACCTTCCTGCCATCGTGTCGTAGGCACTCAGTTGTGACTCCCAAAAGGGCCACTCTCTTTCCTTCCTTCAAAAGACCTCTTCCCTAACAACAGGTTTTCGATAGTTTACCTGCATTATGTCGACGAGTCAGCAACGCATTAAGAAAACTCTAAGGTATTTTAATTCCAGGTTTAAAAAAACACAGGTCTTTAAAAGAAACGAATACTAAATATTGGTCATTCTAGAAATCTTGATACGTCGAAATAAATCGAAGGAATGCAGGGTATTCCGAAACTTTTCCTCGTCCCAGCCTTGTGAAATGCAGAATTAGGTTATTGTGTTGATTTGGAGGATATAAACTAATTTACTCGCAGCTATTATTACAAAACCTGTCTGGCGGTCAATCTAAGCGTCCCCGCTACTTTCGGTGACGTCAAAGTGAAGAATATCAAGGCATTGGCTCTTAGCTATAACATTGTTATTTCCCCGCCACATGTCCCTACGTAAGTCTTTCGTACCAGAAAAGTGTGGGGAGGACTGAGGCGGGGAACTGCGAAAGAGTGTTATCTATTGTTCTAGCACCCGTTCCTTAGGCTGTGGCAGTTCATATGATGTTTGCATTGTTTTAACACAAAATTGCGGTAATCTAGTCACCACCGGTACCCATTCATAAACATCTTTGGAACGGCTTTAACAGAACCTTCTATTGACGTATCTACCAAATTACGAACAGCTCGAACACTTCTAATCTTCCCGAGATAAGCGTTTCACAAACATGAAGATGCACTCAGAAAGCACGGTAAAAACCAAACATTTCATTTAAGGGATCCTGAAAAACCTATTCTACCTCGACCTCGAGTTTTGGGACTCATTCCAATATATCTGTACCACATCTAGCAAAGAAGAAGTATCTATAAAAAAATCAAACTTTTCCATAGTTTTCTGCGACCAATTTTAGGCAAATGCCAGAGCTCAACCTCAAAGAATGGGCCCTAATAATCGCGAATTCATTCATTTCCCCATTCCCAATCTGAAGAGCTGGCTTGCTCCGGTTGTAAATCTGTTCCCAACATAAAACAACCTGCTAAAGCTCATCCCTTACGATCATAGTATAACGTCGTCCTTTACGATCATAGCATAACGTTGCGAGTGACGTGGAAAATGGAGTATAATGATTCTACCTAATGCATGGTGGCAAACCTCCGTACTTCCCCGACAGATTTGAGAAACCAAAAATTTTGGCCCCTGAAGATGGCCCCTTTGAAAAGACAACAGCATGCAAGAAACAGTTAAATGTGTTGCTAAAACCATTTTCGCAACATGACAAGGTGACAAGGGCTCAGTCATTTTGTATTTACATGTTAATTAATTTACAATTAATACATGTTAAAATGAATAGTGAAGTACATTTTAAAATATATGTATTAATAAAGAATGCTGCCGATCAGATGGCCGAGATCGCTAAGGCAGTAGTTCCGGAGTGGTCTCGGACCAGAAGATCGCGGGTTCGAGTCCCGCCTCGGGCATGGGTGTATTTGTGTGTGTTTGTATGAGTGTGTCGTCCTTTCACCCCTCATTATCATCATCATTTCATCTTTCATACCCCCAGAGCTAACAACCCTGGGGGATAAAAATTGGATTCAGTAAAAAATACTGATCCCCCCCAATTGATGCATGCACCTGCTACCGCGATATATGATACTGAGCCATGGTAAATGCAGGATGTATGAACGCGTGGTCCTAAGTTGGCATATTCGCGAGAAAAAAAAAGAATGCTATTTATAATCCGAAATTTTTATCAGACATTCCCGCCGATGGATGTCGGTTATGATGGCGCTCCAGTTCAAATTGGAAGAGATTATGGGCTAATAATAGTAATAATAATAGTAATAATAATAACAATAATAATAACAATAGTAATAGTAATAATAATAATAGTAATAATAATAATAATAATAGTAATAATAATAATAGTAATAATAATAATAATAATAATAATAATAATAATAATAATAATAATAATAATAATAATAATAATAATAATAATAATAATAATACGGTGGCAGCAGCCGTCGTCTGCGCCGACGAAGCTGCAGGTTCGAGTTCTACGTAGACATGGTAGTATTTGTGATGTGATTTGTGATGTGATTTGTGACAAGCTAGTGTCGAAAATCTTGCCACCATCGGGACACTAACCTAGGACTCCCCGGTCAGAGGCACTGCAGTGACGTCGGTTGATGGCCTGAGCTCCCGGTCATTTTGCCGGAATCGAACCCGTGACCTGCGAATCGCCGGAGATGCAAGGCGTTGCCTTACGCACACCGCAAACGGTGCTGGTTCCTAATTATATAATCTATGTTATTTTCACCGGCTGAGGTAGCTTAGGTCATCAACCGCAGACACAGCCGTGCCGTTGACCGAGAGGTCCTATTTTCGACATTAGCTTTTAGGGAGGTGGGTCGAATTCAGCCAGGAACTGGAGGTGAATTATAGCGATTGACTGCTCTGATCGGTAGTGTTCTATAGTTTCTCCGCTCAACACCAGACGAATGCCGGAGCAGTACCCTAACAAACGGGCCACGGACCGCGCGCACGATCTTTCATTTTCCTTTCTTGCTTTCTCCTCGCCCCTTACTTACATACACACACTTACATTACATTACCACACACGTCGGGAGCTAAGAGCTTGTCTCGGCTGGGGCGGTACCCCGTTGGTGGGAGATACCTCGTTAGGCGAAGAGCCCGTAAGCCGACGGCTTAGATCGACGCCTTATTGCATTATGCAGTAGGGCAAGATCACCGCTACCTCCCGCAATAAATACACACACTACACTTAAGGGATTCATGACGTCCTTACTAGTTGATGCGTCCGGAAAAACGAAATAATGCATATTTTATTTTCATTTTTGTTTTGGGGGATGTTGGGTGAACTTGAGAACCTTTTACAGAATCGCCCCTGGCAGGAAATAAGCTGGATCCGCAGCAGCTCGGAAAAATGAAGGGGCTCCCAGGAGACTCCCTATGTGGTCACGTCTCAACGGAATTGTTTCCGAGAATTGATCTCTGTGACACGCAATCTATACTACTTATAATGGATGCGCTCATACTCTTCGAACGTGCTGCTTTTGAGACCAAAACGAGTCCGCTTTCTGTGCTTCTAGGACGTCGTTGACTAATGAAGAACCTGCGATGTGGATCATGGGAAAGATTGGATTTGGAATTGTTGCGTGTAGTACGAGACAAACAATGTAGTCAATGACGAATACTATTTAACATCTAAATAACGATTTTTAAACACAAGGACGGATCTTAACATTCAATTTGGAGAGAAATGGGTCGCGGTCCGTGGTATTATTTTACTCTTCACATGTTGATACTGTACAATCGTTGATTAAAATATAATCTCACTAAAATTGCAGTTCGCATTTAAAATTATTAAAATTTTTAAGAACTGTGCAGATTTTTAGTTAGTAATATTCTTCCCCGCAACCTAATCGATCTTCACAATTCTGTTTTTGTAGCAAAGAAGGATCACTATTTCTTTCAGAGGCCACGTAATGAAACTTGATTTATTCAGCGGGCACGTGAGGTCGTCTGGAAACGCAAATTCAAAAGTGCTATCTTGGAAGGGAACAAAATAGTCCTAATGAAATATGAACTGTGAAAATTTTATTGAATTAAAAAACGTCACAGGATTTGTTGCTGGTTCAAGATTATATCAATTCTATTAATTTGCAGTAAACTAGTAGTTCTGCACTCAAGACAGAAATAGTTATCATGATGCACACACTTCCTAAATGTCCGTGGAGAACTCTCTTCGAAAAAATGAGTCTCGATAGAGTAAAGTGAAATTATTTCTAATGATGCATACCGTTTTAATTAGTGTATTACTTATTTAACTTGAATTTGCAACGCGTCTCTGAACCCATTTGGGGGGTAATAAGCGTCTGCATTGGAGTAATCCTCCGTTATTTTCACCGCCGTCTCGTCACATCGCAATCAGTCCTTACCTTTTATCTCTTCGACCAGGGGATCTATGCCGTTAGATCCCGGAGTTCCTAGACGGTCACCCAACCAGGAACCCGCGAGATCTCGAATTCGCTTAACCTCCGTGACTTCACCGAGAATAGTTCGGCTAGCGGCGCCGGCAACTTTAGATTCGTACTTAACCGTTGTTATTCACATACATCGTCATGGAATTTCGAGTGGCTTAACAAGAATCATGTCGGACAACGAAGCAAGTAAATACCAATAACTCGACATCGGCCCGGGACATCCATGGCCCATTTAAGGAACAATACGATGTCACACAATGGCCTCCACACAACAATGCTCCACTTTTGAAAGACAGCCCTATCAAGACAAGTGGTTATCGCTTCACCTCGCAGAGAATGCACAAGCCGCTTACTCTTATTCATATGGAAATTGATTTCCCATCACAGCTTACCCCCGAGATTCAAAGCCAAGCACCCATGACTAATCGTGAACAAGAGTCGACCTTCAACCAGCATAGGCCTTTCAATGCGCAAAACTATATGCTACAATACACCAATACAAACTAAAACCCAAACATTTTAGCTACTGATATGGATAGTTACGTATATTCCTATGAATTATTGGAAGGGATTTTAAGGAAACATTCACGAACTGTAAGAGACCTTCCAGCCCGTTTTGTTTAACTTCACAGGACGTGTTTCATCTCGAGGTCCAGCCTTCTGTGCCTCGCATTGATGGCATCTGCAAGACGTATGTTAGTAATAATTCTATAAATAATACGCAACTGAGCTTTCAAGTTACCCACGGGACCTCACTCGGCTCAACGTTTGCGATTTGTTTATTTATGGAAATTTAAAAAAAAAATTTAATTCTTATTTATTTGGTATTATACATTTATACCCAGGGCTCGTATTCTGGTGACCTGAAAATTCTCTGAAAATAACCTATAAAATGAGAAGAAAATGACAAAACAATTAAGAAAAAGAGGGAAATTACCTATTTTCTCACGAAATATTTAAGATATTAATTTTTTGTATTTATTCAATGAATTTTACATTTTTAAATAAAATTTATTTATATAAAATTATATAAATGTATAATAATTATAAGTATATAAATATATTTATTTTAGGAGGAAATGTAATCCGATCTTAACAACGGTCAGTTTTGAAAGATGGAGGAAGCTACCGAATATTCATGTAGTTTTGAGAGTTTGAAAAACAGAGTCCACTGCAGTGAATTTCGTCATGAACTGATACGACTACAATAAAAACCTTGCTTTAGTTTGGCATAGTAAATTGATGAAACATTTACTAACAAAACACAAAAAAGAAACAAAATGCGTAAAAAAGATAAAAATAACGGCGAAGGCAAAAAAATGACTTAAAATGGCAAAAAATTACCCAATAACTATCCATTTCTATTGCCTATATGTCGTGATAAACATTTATTTACAAGTTAGCTATTTCTAGTTGCATTAACGATGACATGTCATCAGAATTCGGGCCCTGTTTATATTAATTTCAAAGAAAGTTATTGATGAAGAATAATGAGTTACTGAATAATTTCCAAGAAGAATATGTAAAACATACCATTCAAGACAGTATAAAATGGTTAATGTCTTGTGATTCTTAATCACAAGAACCATTTATATATAACTGGACATGTGATTGTTAATCACATTTTACGTTACGCTCTGCAAAAAATTTAATAGATAAAATACTTTCTCACGAATATGGGTTTGTTTTGTCCTGGTTTGGACATGGCTGTCAAGTACCCAATTTTTAAAACGTACTTCACGTTTGGACATGCATTTGCTATGACACTGTCTTGGAGAAATTTGATTTACTTGTCCGATATAACGTTCAAGTAATAATTGCGGCCAATATTTCACAAGCTCAGGGGCAGAATAAGAAGTGATGACGCGCTCAATACTTGAGGGTGCGGCGGGTTGCGTAGAGCTTGTATTTCGGAGAGCTTGAGTCAGCGTGAACGCATAAAATCATTGGCTCAACTAAGGCTTATGAGCGACAGACATACGCACATTCCAATTGTACTATGCCTATATTTTTCGCGCAAGTGCAAGCAATACGTTGACGAAGTTTTATTGCAATCAGATGAACGATATGGCAGCGCATAAATGAGCAAACAAACAAACGAACATTGATTATATATATATATATATATATATATATATATATATATATATATATATATATATATATATAGATTCTATCATTTTTTCCAAATTCTTGAAAAGTATCTCATGGCGAAGGCAAGTGACTGAAGATTTAATATTTAAGAAAGTGTGTGATCCGAAGAAACCACAGTTTTACTTATAATCTTTTAATTTAAATGAATGGAAACGTAAAGCAACATTGTTCATCATACACAGCATTCTCTACATGAAACCAAAAGACTAATCTGCGTTAAAAAAGCGAGCGAAACACGTAATCTACTCATTCCATTTTATCCAAATGTTTTAAAAGACACTCATGGGGAAGGCAAATGATTGAAGATTTAATATCTAAAGAAAAAAGTGTGGGATCCGAAGGGGCCCCAATTTTACTTGTAATATTTTAATTAAATGAATTAGCAATGTTCTTCATCATACACAGCATTCTCTACATGAAACCAAAAGACACTACTCTGCCTATATAAAAGAAAAATAAAAAAATTAAAAAAAAGGGCGAGCTAAACGCGTAATCTACTCACTCCAAGCGGCGTCCGCCTCGGCATACGTGTCCAGGTAGGAGGGGCTGGCCACCCCGTTCTGCAGAGGGCGCTGGTGCTGCGGCGGCACGACATCCAAGGCCCCCCCGTCCTCCTCGTCCGCCTCCTTGAGATCGTCGGGCGCCGGCCCGTCCAGCCGCGACGACACTCGCGAGTCCTCGTCCGCTTCCGGAATCGACTCCACTGTCGTCGACACCGGCAACATGGCGGAAAGTCTCTTTTCGCCCGGGCGCTGAAGTTTTTCGAAGTCTGTTTGCACACCGTTTAGTCTTTAAGGTTCTAATGAAACATTACGAATAGGAACTCAAGAGTTGGTTTTTCGTTGTGGGTAGCATATCAACTGTTTGTGTAACTCCGCGGCACTTGAAAGTTTTGAAACTCTTCTTGTTGACAAATTAATTCGTAACGTAGTAACGAAATATTACATGAAATCACATTACTTCATCACATAAAAACGATCATAGCATACAAAACCTGACGAATATCACTATTGACTCTTCGTCGCGAGCGACGTATCGACGATAATTCTTGATGCTTAACGGTTCTTTATGTTGTTTAATATCTAGTTTTGCTCTCAGTTTAATTCGTAAGGTAAAACTAACAGAGCAACTAACAGAGCTTTACGTCTAATGAGTATTTCTTCTTCGATGTACACAGTTCGTTTTTAAAAACACGATTTTAATATATATGCTAATCGATTAGTTTTATGAAGCTATTTTTTGGTTTTGAAGTTTTAGAAGTAACGTACTTTGTATCAAGATAATATTCCGAGGTAAAACATTGTATACCTCTCAGGATCATTTAGTGATGTTTCTTAATATCTATATAGTAGCACATTTCAATTTATTTCAGCAACACCGATGTTTAAGCAGATGGAAGATAAACGCATTAAACCAAGGAAGCTCAGGGTAGCTCTTTTTCACAAACTGTGTATAACTGGTAGTAATGCTGTTATTCAGTGTTGTGCATAAATCATTCACAACTCCTGTATCTAACTTTGCGGGGACGGGAAGTTGACGGGGAGAACCCGAGACGCCCACTGCTGCCAACCTGTTGCGCGCCGCCTCTCGCGCTTGCACGGGGCTCGGGAGATTGCGTTCCACGTGACCTGAAGCTCTAAGGTTGCTGCTCTTGCGCGCACATCGATCTCTGTTCCAATCCCGTGCGCCTCGCCTCGGCGTCACGTTCACTTTCACGGCCGCCGGAAGGCGATGTTCAGCTCAAACGCTGACGTACGCACTTTGTCGTTGACTTGTATCTCTGCACACACTTTCTCGTTGTTTTTCCACGACGCGCAACGTTACTCCAGCTTCTTTTTTCACGTCGCACAAACTTTCTCGACGTTTTTTTCACGTCGCATAAACTTTCTCGCCTTTTTTTCACGTCGCACAAACTTTCTCGACCTTTTTTTCACGTCGCACAAACTTCCTCGACCTTTTTTGCACGTCGCACAAACTTTCTCGACCTTTTTTGCACGTCGCACAAACTTTCTCGACCTTTTTTCACGTCCCACAAACTTTCTCGACCTTTTTTTCACGTCGCACAAAATTTCACGACCTTTTCTTCACGTCGCGCAAACTTTCCCGACCTTTTTTTTTACGTCGCACAAACACTCTTGAGCTTTTTTAACGACGCACAATCCTCTTTCAGAACGCACAAGCTTTCTCAATCTTCTTTCACGTTGCACACACTTTACCGATCTTTTTCACCTGGCACGCACACTCTCAATCTTATTCACGCTCCACAAACTTTCTCGGTTTTTTTATTGTATCTTCGTTTCTTTATCGGAACACCACGTACCAATTTTTCGTAAGTACTTGGCGATATCACGATATGATGCTACAGTACTTTCTCACCACTGGGTTTTGATTTTTGAAATTACTAATAACTGTTAAATACCCAGAAGAACACAGAAAATATATTGGTCGATCGTTCTACTGAAGCAAATGATATTTTATCAATATAATCAAAGAATTATCTTGCAAATTACTTCCTTATCAAATTAACGCGGATAATGAATCAATTCAGAAATTTCTATCTTTTAATTTGTTTTCCGTTTCTTGTTCATTAAATTCTATTAACCCATAAATCTTGTCAAATTTATTCTTCCCAGATTCCGCAAACGTTTTGTTACTTGGAGTTTAGACTTCAGAGCTTCTTCCTATTTTATCAATTTGATGCAATAAAAAAGTGTGAAAAACTATCCTCGCTTTCAACTTGCATCTTTGGCTCTAGTAAGTATAGGTATTACTTCGATATTTGCTGTGATTCCTTCGCGCGCATGGATCCTTCGTAAGGGTTGTTTTTCAGCCTGTGATACGACTAGAGAGGAGTTTTCTAACCTGTTGAATTCCACCTCGTAAATCTTCTCTTACGACCCGTTTTCTGTTCTCGCAATTCTATCACTCAGAGCGAGAGGACCTGGAGACAAAGCGACAAATTGGTGCATCCGTTTTTGAGATGTAAATAAACACATCAGACACATGCGATGCAGGTCACCGTTTGGGAACATGTTACTGAGCAAAGACCTGACAAAACAAACGAATGTGCACTAATTCTTCCACTGCAGAAGGATTGAGTAAGAAAATTGATAATTATTTATGCTAATATACAACAATTAATATCGGTGATGTTTGAAAAGTGTCAGAGGAAGTTCTTATAAACACACGTATATTGCATGCTATATTTGGATGTGTCTTGAACTAACGAATTAGAAAGAAAGGAAAGCAAAATAAACAAGTTGAAAATAAAATAAAAGGAACAGGCTTAATTATTTGATCGGGTAGATTCAATGGGCATTATCTTTACGTTCATATTACACTGATATTACGTTCAATGTCACGTAATTTTCGTGTAATAGTTTTTGTATAAATTTGGTCAGATAACTATTCATGCGCGTCAACATTTCAAAAGACCCTACACACACGAGAAAAACTGTTAATACGGAAGTTAATTATGTTGGCTAAAGAGATATTAAAGAGATGTTTGTTCCCAACTAGTGAAAGATGATATTATACAAAAATTACCTTGCTAGATGCTAGCGATGGCCCTCGAGAAGTTCAAGTAAAAACTTCTATCGTTGTCTTTTTATGGTTTCTTGGCACATCAATGGTTCAGTCGAAGTTTATTACTGTGCAAGTTTATCGTTCCAAAAAATGAACGTTAGACTCGAAAATTAGTTCTTTTTCTCGAGGACGAAATGTTAGAAGTTACTGCTACCTGGGCCGTTCTGTATATTCATTCAATGCGCTCTCTATAAAATTCTGAATTAAGTTTATTTTCCTGTCCACTGAAAAGAGAAGAAGGATACAATGTTATGTATAAATAATGCAAGTCACTGACAGTCGTGCATGGTTCGGGAAAGAGTAACAAGAAATTACAAGACTCTTATCTTTATTAGAACAAGTTTACTGTTTTCGCCGATGCGAATGAATCAGTAATCGATAATGAGTAAGAGATTCTGTTACTCATGACCATTCCAGCACGAAATCATTAGTCACATCACATATTCGGTTTGCGATCGTCCATTCATTCGAGGCAGAGTTTAGCAAAAATGCTGTTACATATTATCAAACAAATAATTCAATTATCACACAAATAAATATTTTAAATAAATACAAAATTGTTTTCTGAAAAGCAGCAGGCACACCGCTCAAGAGCAACAAATGAAATACGTGCGTATAACACTACAGTGAATTAAATATTTTAACAACAGTCTTCACGCATACTGTGATAACATAATAAACTAGTACAATTCTTTATAAAAATATTTTTGATAAATGTTTTCCATAACTTAACACGTCAATAGAAAATATGTAATGGCGGGCGGTCCCATCCTTAGAGCCTTGCTAACGCATGGTGTCTTCAGTGTCGCGAGGAGTGACGTACGGAGTAAGAGAATTCAGTAACAGAATTCGCACAGTACAACGGGTAGAATTTGCATTTTTCAGTCAAAATCGAAACTATTTCATTCCTTGGGCATCTAACGACACACGTTGACACAGGGCTGAAGTTTGCGAGTCTCTTTCACGTGTATGTCTCTAAATAAATGTTACAAATTTCTAGGAGGCGTAGAAGAGCGATAACTATTTGTCAATGAATTTCTAGAGGGAAATTTCAAATAAGGTGTTACACATGTTATATTTTCTGCAGACTTTTAGGCAACTGCCCGTTCAGACTTCAAGGAGATCCGTAGTTGCAGAACGTTGGCGCATACGTGGTTTTGCATGTGCAAATGTCACAGTATAAACAATACAGTAAAGCCGTTATGTAATTTCTTAGTGTATGATTATTGGCAACAAAATTGTCAATGTTGAAAATGATAATTAGCAGAAAATTACCATTTTCGACTGCCGAGACCAGAAGAGTTCTCGGGCACCAACTGATGTCACTGCAGTGCCTCTGACCGGGAGATCCTAGGATCGAGTCCCAACGATGGCCAGAGTTTCGAGACTAGCGTGTCAGCTAGGTCGAAGTTAGCCGCTGTCTGGAGGAGACTTCTAGCGGCCGGCTGCTTTGATCGGTAGTTTTCCCTGGTTCCTCCAATCAACACCAGGCAAATGCCGGAGTACTACACTAACAAACTGAGCCTCTTTCCTTCCTCTTCTGTGCCTTTTCCTCCCTCTTATAGACACTTGCACTTACATGCCATACATTACCACCCAAGCCGGGAGACAGATCGAAAGCTCAAAGCTTGTCCTGACAGTCGCGCGTTTTCCCAACCAGATATCTCCCACTAGCCCTCGCCAGATACCTGGTAGGGAAAACCCTTCAAGCCGATGTAGGTCAGCATCGGATCTCCCCAGCAAGCGGGGGAAGATTACCGCCCCCACTATACTTACGGGAATAATGACCGCAATGACGACGGGAATAATTGACGCGCTTGAAATCACTAATCAACCAATCAATAAACGTGTTATTGGCGCTGTTGTAGTCTTTTTTGATTTTGTATTTTTTTCTTCTTAATATGGTTGTTTTTGTTCTACTTCTCCATTTTGTCGTCTGTTCGTGCTCCTTCCTTCTTTTCTGCCCCCTCCTTTCCCTTTCTACCGCGCGAGAAACTCTCCGTGGCGCCGTTTTTCCAGGGCGCCGGCGGCGTTAATCAGGCTGTGAGCATACGGAACGAACAGGCCGGCTCCGGAGCCCGGGCCGGGGCCGTGGCTGGGGCCGGCATCTCAGGGGGCTTTTGTTCCCACGGCGGTGGCGCTGCGCCGCTGTTTCCAGGGCACCGGCGTTTGTTT
Source organism: Gryllus longicercus (assembly GCA_038098605.1). Classification (NCBI taxonomy): domain Eukaryota; kingdom Metazoa; phylum Arthropoda; class Insecta; order Orthoptera; family Gryllidae; genus Gryllus; species Gryllus longicercus. The sequence continues at coordinate 4,939,415 of JAZDUA010000040.1, forward strand.
GCTCCCCCCCCTCCCCGCTCCCTCGCATGTCCCTCCCCCACCCGCACCTTGCACTGCTGCCGCGCCGCGCGCTACCTGCCCGGCACGGAGGGGTGGGGGTGGGGTGGGGGGGAGAGTCAGCGAGTCGATTCAGCCACGTCGGGGCGCGATAAGGGATGACAATACGAATCTGTGGCTCGTTTGGTGATGATAAACGTCTCTAGTACGGCGGCTACACATATTCGGTATTCGCCGAGGTGCGAGCTACTTTTCGACCAATCCCGAGCGGCTGATATCAAAGGGAGCGAACATTCGCAGAGCATGTGTCCGAAAGGCCGCTCCACACATTCGGCATTCGCCGAGGTGCGAGCTACTATTCACCCAGTCCCGAGCAGCTGATGTGCTCGGCGAATGTTCGCTTCCTCTAATGTGTTCTAATTACTGAACGCGGGGGTAGGTAGAGCACCGAATGTTCGTTCGGCTAAAGGCGGCTCCACACATTCGCCATTCGCCGAGCAGGGAGCTACTATTTGCCCAATCCCAAACATGTGATGTGTTCGGCAAATGTTCGCACCCTTTGATGTGTCCTAAATACGGACAAGCACTGGGTAGGGTGAATACCAAACGTTCGGCGCTCGGAAATAGCACGCAAACCAACCGCACTTCTCGGGGCGGAGCATCCTTAACACAGAAATTAATATTTGCCGTAGATTTCTGCTAAAACCGCTTGTTGCTACCTTAAATTTTAATTAAACTGAATATAGTAAAAAAGCAGCTATAGAGTTCGGAAACAAGAAAAATCTGTGATTTTCCTGGTCACACATATGTCTTACAGACTTGTTTTCACGTTGTTTCTTTTTGTGCTAAATAAATGGATAGTGAGAACCCACGAACCAGAGAACGGCCTGAACGATTTTCAAAATCGTTTGCAGTATTCAGTCTTCACAGATTTCAACAGTTATACAAACAATTATAGGCACATTGACATTAATTTATTTTGGGCAAGCATTGAAATTTTTTCGATACAAAAATATTTCGATATTCCTGTGAAATAATATTATTATTGCACCAGAATATTAGACAGCACACCATCAGTGCTGAAATATTCATCATTATCGTTACTATTACTATATTACTATATTATTATTATTATTATTATTATTATTATTATTATTATTATTATTATTACTATGATTACTACTTTTATTATTTAATCCTAGACATATTACTTTCTTTTCACCATTCAGGATACATGGTGAATGTTAACAGTTCCATCGTATCCTGATCGTACATGGGCGACAAATTCTTTCTCTCCCTCTCAAACATACATACACATACACACACACACACAGAGAAACGTGTATGCACAGCAAGCGTTTTCGTTTTTTTTTCTCTTCCGTTCCTTTCCCGCAGGCGTCGGCCGCCGCAAGGACAACACAGTCGCACGGAGTGTCGCGAGGCGATTAGCGCCCCGTGCCCTTTCCCTTGCTCCTTCTCTCTTCTCCTTTTATCTTCGTCGCGTTCCGGCTCGTTTGCTTCTTTTCGCGCGTGCTGAGCCGAGGAGGAAGCTTCGTCCCACGCGCCGTCACCTGCGCGCGCTCACACTGGGTACCGTTTTCCCTCGGGACGCGCGCTACGAGACAAACGGCAAACGTGTTCCCGGAAGCAAACTTACGTGTTCTTGGAAAGTGACAAGACAAGACAAAAAAAAAAAAAAGAAAGACGGAATTGGAGAAGACGTATATAAAATGACGAGACACGTATTGTAAAAAATGTTCGGGGGCGAATTTTGATGACCTAAAACATCACCGAAAATTATCAATAAAATGCTCTCGAAATTGCTTTAAAAATGCCATAAAAGCAAAGAAAAATGACATACAAAAATTGATTAAAAAAACAGTTCAGATGAACAACTGAAGCTGTTGGATTTATTACTGATGTAATACAGGCTTCTTCCTTTAGTTCATGTGAACTTTGCTTGCAAACTTTTGGTTTGGGTTGGACCAGGAAATCTTTGTGTTTAGTTATCGTGAAATCCACCGAACCGATAATGCTGCTGTCGGCGACACAGGAGACTTAATTTTAATTCTAGTACTGATCGGCAGTTCTCGATTGATTCATCCGATCAAAACGAGGAGAATGCCGGAGTAGTACCCGGGTAAACAAACGGGCCAGGGACCGCGAGCTGTATTTCCTTTCTCATCCCTGTCCCTCTCTCCTTACACATACATGCACTGCACTATCATATATGACGGGAGAACCCGCTGGAAGCTTACAACTAGTCTCAGCGTGGACGGTTCCCCCTGGAGGAGATTCCAGGAGAGGGAAACCTGCCCACAGACGTGTCGGTCGGGGGCGGATCTGACATTTCAGCTGGAGAAGAACAGCGTCATTTCTTGGCTTTTTTGCATGCACTATGCCCATGGTGCTAATAACCAAAAAAGTTAACTCGGCCGGAAAAACAAGGTAATCAATCAATCAAGCGAGGCACAGCCCCTTGCTCTTACTGCGACTTTTGCAGGCTTGCTAAAGGAAACTGTGCGCTTTTCAAAGCATAGTGTAGCGTCACGTTGGCTGCCCTGCGTGGGAGGACGCGGAAGCCTCTCATAGCTAGTAGTCAAGGTAGCTAGCAGCCACGGAGTTGGGGGTGGCACATATTTTTTAGAGCCAGATAAACGCGGGCTTGTACTGCAGCAAGTGTCACGTGACAATAAACCTCCCACGCTGAACGGTGGACACGTGGGGATAAGCCGACGAGAATAAATTGGTCCGACTCGCTCACATCAGAGGGCTTTTTTTCTTCTAAACCTCGCCCTTTGCCCAAAAATTACTCCCAGACTGGTGCGTACTACTGGCGTGTTGCACGGGTGACGAAGGCCCCGAGTGGTGCGGTAGGAGCGTGCACTCGAGGTGGGGCCTTTCATGTCATCCTTTTCTACATGAGGTGTATCTACAGGGTGGTACGGTTGCGGTTGGCGGTCGGAAAATGCCGGAAAGTGTGTACGGGGTAGTTAAATATTTTTGCACATTTTATAAATTAAACTGTATATACTTTTAAATTGTCCCTGTGCTTAATTTCACGACACCACAATAGGCTTCAGCGACCGGAGTCAATAGATATGTATTTGGCTGACCAGGGAGACGCCGTGTCCTAGGTACATATGACAGCGTTTCGATCGTCATTGTGCGACCTTCGTGGGTGCGTTGGTGCCGAAGCTTCGATGATGTAACGTCTCGAGAGTTCCCGAATCGGACACGCGAGTTTGCGGGTTCAAATCCGATCGAAGTCATGGATTTTTAAGGACGAAAAAATTATTTGTACACTTTCCTTCGACGTGAGAGTAAATCCGGCTGTCCCATGTTGTAGATTTACGTTCCCAAGCATAAAAGATACCCCCAGGCTAAATTCAAGTCGCATAAGGCAATTTCAATTAAATTGAATTGTAGCTTTTTTTAACGTGGCGATAGTCTTCCGTCTGACCACGCAAATTTCGCTACGCTCCTTTCACCTACTAACGGAGAAAGGGGGGGGCTAAACAGGCAATTCGAAATTAGCTCAGAGATTCTTTTTAGGCTTGAGGATCTTTCACAAGCAGTAAATGTACATGGGGCATCTGGCATTACTTCCCCTCCGAAGGAAGACGTACGAGAACTTTTTCGCCCATAAAAATCCACGGCATCGACCGGGCTTGAACCGACGAACGTAGATATAACAGTCCGATACGCTAACCGTTGCACCATCGCCGCCACCTTGCGTGGCCTGGCGAAAGAGTTGGCCCGATGGCCCGAGCCTTACCATGGAAAATGCAACAAAATTGAATTAAATTAAATTAAATTAAATTGCATTCAATTCCTCGGAGCGAAATGCATTTACAAAGTTCAATTTCCCCACAATAAATAATCCTCGGAGCGTGCTGCCCCTGTAGGGCCACGCGCGGCCAGTGGCGTTTCGCGTCTGTCTCGCAACGCGCTCCATTGTCTCCTCTTCGCGAGGGCGAGAGGCCGGTGGTGGCGGCGGCGGCGGCGCCAACCACCGCAAACAAATGACGCGCGGGAGGCGCGCACGCGAAAACAAAGGAGCGGCGGCCGGCTTGCGCGTGCGAAGCAATCTCCGCGCGTCCGCTTACACGGCTCACTTGACGCAAGCACACAGGGTGGGGGAAGGGGTGGTGGTCGTGGTGGGGGTGGGGGAGGAAGGTTTGCCTCTTCGCCGAAGGGCTGCGAGATGCGGTCGCTGTGGCATACTACATGTGTAACGACTTCAGGAGATGAGGTGGCTCGGGGCATTAACTGATGTCGCTGCAGTGAATATGACCGGGAGTTCGTACCACTCCCGATGGTCGCGGAGTTTTAATTCTAGGTAGATAACTAGATCGAGTTCAACGGCTGGTGCGCCAGCGTCTGGTTCAGGCGAGACCAGCCGCTGTCTGGAGGAGAATTCTGGCGGCCAGCTTGTCTGATCGGAAGTTTTCTGTGGTTTCTTCCATCAACACCAGGCGGATGCCAGAGTAGTACAAACGGGCCGCGAGTTATATTTCCTTTCTTCTATTCTCACTATTTGTTACACACACCTACACTACCACACATATGCCAGAAGACCAATCGGGAGCTTAGAGCTTGTCCCGGCTGTGGGCGGTGCCGCGCTGGTGGGAGATACCTGGTTGGGGAAATCTGGCAAACCGAGAGGTAGGCCGGTGCCTGATCTCACTATCCAATGGGGAAAAATCACCACCATCCCTCGAGACAAACACGCGTCTTACTCGGGACCTTACGGGACTGATGACCTTAGCAGTTGATGCGTCTGGAAACAATCAATCAATGTAGAGATTTGATCGAAGCACTAGTGAAATTTAATGACAGGCGGAAGGTGACATCCTTAAGGGCTTTTTGCACGGGACAGTTCTCATGCAGATTGAACTTTTAGAAAGGGCGGTGGCGGTGGGATGTGGGATGTGGGTGTCGGTGTCGGCGGTTGTTGGGGGTGGCGGAGGCGGGGCGGTGGTGGGTGTTTGTTGGGGGTGGCGGGGGCGGGGAGGTGGCGGTGGCGTGGGCGGTGGGGGGCGTGGGCGGGAGGGCGGGAGGGCGGGGGGGCGGGGGCGGGGCGGGGGCGGGGGCGTGAGTTCGCCACCAAACACAACAGCAGATGAGCGACTACTCTGCTCAGGCGAATATCTCCATTTAATCCAATGCTTTGCCAGCAGACATTGGAAGCGCTGCTAAGTGGCCCCGCGTGAAGAAATTTCAAGCTACCGATTCCTGTTATCCGTTGTACTACGTGTTCATTCCCACAAATGGTCTGTTTTTATTCTATTGGCTCATCTACACTTCACATCCTCACTCCTTCGGTTTCTTCACATCCTTCAGTTTCTTTTACCCAACAATTTACTCCTTTTTTTTTTCATCCGTCGCCAATTGAGGCGCCAGTTAATCCACTCGCTCCTTCTGGGAGTCTTTGGTTCTCGGGCCGTCTCGCTCGGCTGTCTCTTCCTTCTGCCTTCAGAGGGCAGGCTAAGCAGCGCCCTTCCCCTCCCCTCCCCTCCTCCTTCCACCCCCTTTGCGCGGCGCGCGCGCCCTCGCGGCCGACGAATGAAGCGGAAACTTTTAATGGCGCCCTCGACCCCGCGGGGAGCAGTAAATACGCGGGCCCCGGGACGGGAGAGGAGGAGGAGGAGCAGGAGATGGAAGAGAAGAACGGGAGGAAAACGAGGAAGAGGTTGATGTAGACAATGAAAAGTGAAGATGGAGGAAGCGGAGGGGAAGTACAGGAGGGGAGGAAGAAGAGGAGGACCTAAAGGGATAAGAGAATAGAATAAGAGCGTAAAGGGAATGAAGAACGAAAGAGATGAGGTGACGATGTGATCAGAAGGAAGGCAAAGTGATAAGGAGGAGGAAGTCAAAAAAGAGGAAATTATGGAGGAAGAACTGAGGGGAGGATGAGAAATTGGAGGAGGAAGGTTGGAAAGTATAAGAAAAAAGAGGAAGACCTAAAAGGATAAAAAAGAGAGCAAAAATGAGAAAAATTTAAAGATTGAAAGAGACGAATAGAGATGAGAAGGAAGCTAAATAGTGAAGGAGGGGGTGAGGGAAGAGGGGGAGGAGGATGCTCTGAGAAAGGGGAGTATGGTGAAGTGAGAGGATGTGAGGAAGCTTAGGGGGAAGGAAAGAGAGTACAGAGGTGAGGATAAGAAGAATTAAATGCGATGTGACGAAAAGGTACTGTGAGAACGTTAAGGAAGAGGAAGTAAAATGGAGAAGGGAGGGGCGGTGAGGAGAAAAAGTAAGGAGAGAAAGACAAGAAGGAAGATGAGGCGAGAAGGAAATAATGGCAAGGCGAGGAGAAGACAGAATAAAGAAATGAGACAAGGCGAGGGAAGACAACAAAGGACACAGACACGACCAATCTAGAATTCTCATCTGCCAGTAGAAGGCTTCAACCCAGCTCTTCAGATAGCACACAAAAATGAGCCGCCAAAACTCAAACCGGCTTAAGAGGCTCAACGCATCATCTGATCTCACTGCAGCGCCTCTGATTGGGAAGGTTGAAGATTCGACGGCAGCAGGATTTTACACACTAGCTACATAGCGAGGACGAATTCAGTCGCTGACTGGAGGGATCTTCTAGAGGCCGGCTGCTCTGATCTGTAGTTTTCCGTGGTTTCTCGGAATGCCCTAGCAGTACCCTAACAAACTAGCTATGGACAGCGTGAGAAATTTCCTTTCTCATCCTCGTCCTTACCTCTCCCCTTACACACATTACACTTACGTGCACTACACTTCTACACAAGTGGGGATACCAGTCGACAGCTTAAAGCATGTCGCGGCTGGGGCAGTACCCCGCTGGTGGAAAGGTAGTAGGATGGTAAAAATTTCGCACAGCGACGTGAAGGTTGGGGCCGGATTTCGCCATTATATAATCGCCCCTCCCGCGGTAAAATCCGCACTTTACTTGCGGGATTAACGACCATAGCCTTTCACACATCCGCAAACGAGAAATATTCAACCAATCAAAACTCAAACCTTAAACCTGCACGTCTTTCTAACATCAGTTTCGTACAGCTAACAACCACATCCATTCACAAACTCCTTCACGAGTTATAAATTCGCGTACAAAATCACTGTTCCAACGCAGTCGTATGGAAAGTAGCTTTGCAGTTGCGTTTGTCCCGCAGGCTTCTCACTGACATTAAAAAGAACCGCGTCCGCAGTTTTTCATTAACGTTTCCTCCGTAATTTCGGACATCTACCTTCTTCTTCTTCTTTTTTTTTGCGACCTTTATTCCCTTTTCTCTCCAAATTGCGTGCAGCTCTGTAGTGTAGTCAAAGCAACACAGAAGTTCTCTCGTTTGTAAAGTTCTCGCTGAAAAGAAAAGAACAAAAAAATGCGATGCGCATTCATTAGCTCTATTTCTGCAATGCGGAATTCATTTTGCGGCTGCTAAATCTGACTAAGACCTTTGATGCCTTCTTTGTTTACTAATAAAAAGGTCTCCAGAAAAGTAATTCGAGAATTCAAGTTTTTGCACAATAATATTTACACGAGTTTTAACAGTTAATTCTCGCCATACATTTCACGCAAAATGAATATGTTCTTGACAATGTTAAAAATAATGCTAATAAAAAAACGTAAACTCCATTTATGTTTAACTTCCGACAGGAAGGAATGTGTTGACTGGTGATGAAGACGTGTATGGCCTGCATGAGATATACTGTCATTAATAAATAAAAATAATAATGATAATAATGGGAAAAATATTAAATAACAATATAGGCTCATATTCATTGCTTTATCCTGCATTATTTAGGTCAATGTACAAGGGACTTTTTGAACTTCAAAGACAAAAGACTACAACTGCCAAATTCAATTCACCAGTCTAAAATGATGACGATAATAATAATAATAATAATAATAATAATAATAATAAATAAGTATATAATTGAAAAGATATTTTATAGAACATGTCTACTGAAAAAGTGTTTTTATCACAAAACCAGAATATCCGACGGAGAATTGTGCCCACCGGATCGTCAGCCAGCTCCCTACTATATCGTATAAACCGTTTCGTGAAACTAGAGGACTCTGGTCTCTAAGTGTCTGTCGCAAGCGATATCAGCGTGAGACTCCGCGGAACAGTACCTCAAGTCGGCCGCCTAACAAAGGAGCGAGAGACGATTTTATCCCCGCGCGGTTTGTAAGCTAACGCGGGGCGCCGTTTCGTAAACCGAATGCGCGTGTTCGAGCGCGTGGGCGCGGGAGGGGGTGGGGGGTTCCCACTGGCAGGGACACGGGGTTGCGTCGCAGTCGTCGTTTTGTTGGGACACGACGAGAACGCACGCGCGGAGGTCACGCAAGTGTCTCAATGCACGGCCTCAAGCTGGGGACGCTGCTGCTTCGGGTCGGGGCCTGCCGAAGTCTGGATTACGAATTTGCGACGCTGCGGCTTCGGGGTCGGGGCCTGCCGAAGTCTGGATTAAGAATTTGCGACGCTGCGGCTTCGGGGTCGGGGCCTGCCGAAGTCTGGGTTAAGAATTTGCGACGCTACGGCTTCGGGGTCGGGGCCTGCCGAAGTCTGGATTACGAATTTGCGACGCTGCGGCTTCGGGGTCGGGGCCTGCCGAAGTCTGGATTAAGAATTTGGGACGCTGCGGCTTCGAGGTCGGGGCCTGCCGAAGTCTGGATTAAGAATTTGCGACGCTGCGGCTTCGGGTCGGGGCCTGCCGAAGTCTGGATTACGAATTTGCGCCGCTGCGGCTTCGCGGTCGGGGTCTGCCGAAGTCTGGATTACGAATTTGCGACGCTGCGGCTTCGCGGTCGGGGTCTGCCGAAGTCGGGATTACGAATTTGCGACGCTGCGGCTTCGGGTCGGGGCCTGCCGAAGTCTGGATTACGAATTTCCGATGAGTGCAGAAACTGACAAAAGCATTCATGTGTTCCCAAATTCGAAAGCAATGAAGGTTTCACTTTTCGTTAACAAATCTCACAGTAAAACCGCGGTAATCCGAACTAATTCGGGATGTGTTCGTACTCGGAAATGTTCAGATCATCCGCAAAAAAATGTATCGTACATTTGTAAATACATGTACAGGATTACCAGACACAATACAACGTAGTGTAACGATCGCATCTGGCATATTTAGTTCCTTTTGGGAGATTTAGCAGTTTTGGTTCTGAAAACTGAATATTATATATGCTATAATAATTATTATTGCGTATTATAATACACAAATTTGTCCTTCGTCTGGCGGCATACAAGTTCTAACTGGCACGGGCCGATGTAAAGTAATATTAATATTGTTAATGATTTAAAATTTTAACTAGCCACCTAAATATGATTAACGGGAGTGAAGGCGGTATAACATCCCATTTTGCGTTCGTCTCCAGTATTTGGTATTAGTGAGACAAAGTGGTTTCATTTTCATTGTATATATAACTTTTGGGGAAAAAAAGTTTGGTAGTAATTGCCAAAAATAAAGTTTGATTACGCTTATCGCCACTGGGAAAATTGTTCAACCGGTCAAATTATGTTCGAGGGCAGGTCGAAAATTACACGCACTTTTCACTCTATGCATTTTAAGATTTACACCACACTGGCCTCGATTTTAGTGTTGGTGTAACATTCAAGTAAACAAAGTTTAAGGCAGCGGGCTCGATCTCGCATAAATGAGGTCATCCACAAGCAAGTTGACTCCGAAGACTTTGATGAGTGGAATCAAACTATGCCCAACAAGTCCTCATAAATGCGAAAATATTACGCAAAAATAACCGTTTAAATGGAAATCTGATGAAGTAAAAAGTTTTTGCTTTCATGTAATCAATACAATTACGCAACAATTAAGCTACTCCCATCTAACTTGCGGATGGAGCCACAACTTTCATGAACATCCTTCAAGACGAAAAATACGCTATAAAAGTTCTTGATAATTTACTTTTATATTAGTTTCTTGGTAAAATTGTATTCATATTATGAAACTGCTGAACGCTTTCAAAAGAAAAATTTATGGACTTTGCAGAAATGCGTCAAAAGCTGGCTGAGGAAACTTTTAGTAATTTATGGAAGTTCTTCAAGAAGTTGAAGACATTGTCGCCAAAATTAAAATAAGTAAACATGACACAGTTTAGTTTTTTATGCATCTTCATCAAACACTTGCAATGAGAGCGTTGTAATTTAGTACTTGAAAGAATGGGGAGAACTTGTTTCATTGCGGTAAACATTGCATGTACAGCAAAATTGTTTTAGTAGGCAAATAAATGATACACAAATTTTTCACTTCTTCTCTTGACGAATGTCTACAGTCTTATTAATACAAAATAGTTCCTCTTAAAACTTTATACATTCCGATTTATTAACTCTTATAAATAATAGTGATTTTAATAAACAACGTTATACGTTGGTGTGACGTGACATTTCCGGTACTATCTTGTAGTAATCTTCTGACATCTGGTTTAAAGAACAAATATGCACAATTTTCAAAATTGGATTATAGTCCAGTCAAAACATAAGCTCACTTCAGAACAATGGATAACATGGAGAACTACTTGAAGTTTTTATTTCAAACAAGATATGCTTCTGCCAACTTATAAAAAACGTATATAAAACCTAATACGGATGATACGTCATACAAATGATACAATGTTAAGTTTATGACGTTTGATTGTTAGTTTATTGTAACTTCAAGTAATTATTTCAAGTAAGGAATTATTGAAAGAAAAATAGTAAATGAAACAATCGCCAAACATTAATGTTGTGATCAACTAAATGCTAGAGAACGATTTAAATATTTTACATTCGTTTAAAAATGTTTACGACACAAAATGCGACGCTGCGAACATATTTTCGGAATACATAGTGATTCACGCAAAATATTTATAGCCAGGAGAACCTCGTTTTGCGGAGGTCTTGCCCCCACGTGGGCTATTTTTATGGCCCCTGAGCAGCTGCCAAGGAGGCGCACGGTCAATGGGTCTAGGTTACCTGCGGCGCCATCTTTTATTTTATTCATGCGACCCTCCGACTACTTACTTTATAGGCTGTTAAGGTAAAGAAGCACAGGAGTGTATGAAATCGTTCCCAGGCATGTATTTCTTGAACAGGGTGACTTGGATTAAATTATACAAACGTCAGGGGATGTAGGCGGTTCGAAAATGATCACATTTTGCCAATGAATGTGTGGCGGGAAATTCTGTATAATGGAGTCCCACGTATGGCATATGCCCTAGATTTTAAGGCAACGGACCTGCAAAGGTGGCTCAGGGTATGAACTGATGTCGCTGCAGTGGAGGTCCTTAGGTTCGAGTTCCGACGGAGGCAGGATTTCCGAGCTACAAGCTAGGTCGAATTCAGTCGCTGCCTGGAGGAGAATCATAGGGCCCGACTGCTCTGATCGGTAGTTTTCTATGGTTTCTCCGGTCAATACCAGGCGAATGCCGGAACAGTACCCTAACAAACGGGCTACGGACTGCGCGTGATCTTTCCTTCCTCCTCCTTGCCCTATTCTCACCCCTTACACTAGCATGCACCACACTCCACACATGGCGGGAGACCGGTGGGGAGCTTAGAGCTCTTCCCGGCTGTGATGGTTAAGATCAACACCAGGCGAATGTCGGAGCAGTACTCTAACAAACGCGCAATGGACCACACGCGATCATTCCTTCCTCACCCCTTACTTACACTTACATGCACTACACTTTCTACATGAGAGTGGTACACTACCACACACCGAAGCACACCGGTCGCTAGAATTCTTCTCCGGACAGCGGCTGAACTCAACCCAGTTGTCTACCTGGTGTTGAAAATCCTGACTGGAAAATTTCGAGTGGAACCCGAGGACTCTCCGGTCAGACGTACTGCCAGGACATCTGTTGAAGCCTTCAGCCACCGCATCCAGTTGAAAAAGCAGTCGTACGCACTTGTGGCACGAATACAATATAATTCATATTTGACGCGTTCTGAATTTGTTTCAGAGGTTCGTGATTTCGTGGAATAGTCTTAAGAAGTAAGACGCAGGTATTATAAATTTCCAGATTAATATTCAGTCTAAAGGCTCGGGGTGCAACATTCAATCCTTGAGCAAAAAAGCCTCTTTTTCGCCCTTGTAACGTAACATACTATTCCTTGGTGAATTATATATATATATATAGGCGGCATAATATTCGGAGCGTTACGTATACAACCTTTCCGTTCTGTGAAATGCAAATGAGGAGAACATAATTGTTAAAAGCATTTTAATTTTTAAAAATCCATCTGTCATTATTCGGGAGTGCGTTCCAACTGTATTCTGTGCTGTGCGAGCCCAGAGCAGCGCGACACGACTGACGCTGGCCCAGAGCGGCTTTGCATTATGCACGCCTTCCCCCCCTCCCCCCTGGCCCCTCCCCGCTCCACAGCCAAGGCCCTCTGGGACGGCACACGCTGTCGCAGTCAGCTGGGACACGCCGCCCCCTTCCCCTCCTTCATACACCTCGCCTGCCGCAGCAGCCCACGAGGGCAGCTGGTGGCAGGTGACAATTGCCCCCTTCCCTCCCCCCTCTCTCTCACATACTCGTTAAAAAATGCTCACATAATGCATTTACACACACATACATACATACACAATACATTTACACATACTCATTATTTATATATCATCCCAATATGCGTTCTACTCTCCGTCTCTCTCTCTCTCTCTCTCTCTCTCTCTCTCTCTCTCTCTCTCTCTCTCAAACACACACCCACACGCACAAAAGTATTTTCCCCGACCAAACGTAGTTGGGTTGGCCGTATGTTATACTTTTCGTTTAATTTACTATGTTAAGGTGAATTAATTTTAAGAGATTACATTGTGGAAACCCAGAAGTAGAAACTAGAACAATGCGACTCAGGTATATTTAAAAATTATCTTGCCAAACAACTGCGTATTCATTAGAATCAAGACTCGCTTACCCTCGACTTCCCCATCCTGTTACTTGCATCATATTTTCGCCAGCCGTGAAAATAACCAAACCCTGGTTTCGGCACCATTTTCCAACCCGCCTACCCACATTGACTTTCCGATTTCGATTCATCATCGGGTCGAAACTTGGGCCCGTCAGCAGCGGCGCGATCGCGTGTGCGGCATCCAGGTGGCGGAGTCCTCCACCCAACCTCCCTCCACCGTCTCCCCTCCCCGCCACGCCCCATCCCAAGGCCCCCGCCCGCAACGACTTTTTATAGGTTTCCACGGGCGCTTCGCTCCAAAGCCGCCTGAAGAGGTCTAGGTCGCGGCGAAAGGCTATCGCACGGCTCGCATCCCATGAATACGGCGATCGCAATGTACGATTCTTCACTCGAGGACGAATACGAGTACAAAGTTATGCGTGTGAGAAAGAAAGAAAAAGTGAGATGAAAAATAAAGAAAGAAAAAGTGAGATGAAAAAGAAAGAAAAAGTGAGATGAAAAAGAAAGAAAAAGTGAGATGAAAAAGAAAGAAAGAAAAAGTGAGATGAAAAAGAAAGAAAGAAAGAAAAAATGAGATGAGAAACGGAAAAGTAAAATGAGAACGTGTAAACTGTCGGGGTCTTGCAGTTCCAATTTTTCTTGGTGAAAACCATGGCCATGAATATATCATACCACGTGAAGTATATTTAATGTTCTAATTTCTTGTTATATATAAACGAATCAGTATCGTGACTGTAGCTGCAATTTCCTAATTTTGATGCGCACTCAAATTTATCAGAACAAAAATATCCAAGAAGGAATTTTAAATTCGCATTTTATGTCGTGTTCAAACATATTAGGGGCAGAATAATTTTATTCAACACTACTTATACATTTGTGTTCTCCAACGAGTGTTTTATTTATTCATTTATTTTTTTTAAGAATGCTTTCATCGACCGTCTGTGATTAGGTATTGGAGACATTCAGACACCAACGTTATTGGCAATAAAATACAAAAAGACATCCTTCTAATAAACCCTTTTGTAACTTTTTAGTCGGAACGCCTTTGATAAGAAGAGACACACATAAAGACATTCCCTCGAAGTGCATATCAAAGCAAACCAAGCAACACCATGTCTAATAGATGGCTATTAAAAACATATCGGTCACTGAGCAACCTCTTGGTTCGCAGTCAGAGTTTTTATCGGTGTCTTCCACTCTGTTGGTTTTGCTTTTGTGAGTGGTTTATCAAACGTTCCTGTGCTTTTGGGCACGCTTTGCAGGGAACAATGGAATCATTAAGAGAGGCACAAAAGCATTCCTGCCAGTAGAGCGAACAATGAAATATGACTGCGAGGGTATGTTTCTTTGTGTGGGTACAATTTGATTCGAATGCACAACAAGGGAACTAAAGGGATACGCAAGCAAAATATATCTACATATAGGCCGGTCATTATTTATTCAAAAATAAAATTTTCAAAAACATCAGTAAATTGCTAAAGAACTGCAATGAATGTCACATATTCCGAATTATACCTTGAATAAAAGAAAGATCACTTTTTTTCAGATGCTTTTCCATTTCTAAATACGGTTACCAACTACCCATTATAAATCAATGTTTCTGGTTGTAATAGATTAATTTAATTTTTATAATTTAGCTGTTCGAGAATGAATATCAATACGAATTCAGAACGCCATTTTTGACGTTTACGCTTAGACTCTGATCGCCACCAGAACAATTCATCCCCCAAACTAAAAACGACTTCGGTGATTTAACGGTTTTCATATTGCATTGTTATAATGAAGGTCGCGGATTGAAATTCAGTGAAAACCGTAGATGTTTGGGCGAAAAAAACAACCTTCGTACTTCGTAGGACTTTCTTTGAAGGGGAAATAAAGCCGGCTGTCCTACGCTGTAGATTCACTGCATGTAAAGAATTTGTTCCTGAGGTACTGAGATCAAAAGAAGCCTCTGATCTACATTCCAATCCCCAGTTTCGAGGCTTCGGTGGGGCAACGGTTAGAGAATCAGTGTTACACCTAAGTTCGCAGGTTCAAGCCTGATCAAAGCCGTAGATTTTTAAGGGTGAAAAAAATCCTTCGTACGTCTTCCTTTAGAGAGGAAGTAAAGCCGATTGTCCCATATAGTAGATTTACTACTCATAAAAGATCGTGAAGCCTAAAAGAAGCCCCTGAACTAAATTCAAATCGCATATATCGTCACCGAGTGATACCTTCTTTCTCTACTACATGGCGAAACAACACGCGAAATCTGCGTGTTCAGGCCGATAGAAGGCATTGCGGTCCGAGACTCGCAACGTGAAATAAATATGTACTTATGGGCATTTATTGAATTGAATTACACTAAAACAAAAATAATTCAAACGCCACCACTCAGCGGCGACGCCACCAATCAAGTTAGTGAAGTCGCCGACAATCTACTAACCTTGCCAACGGGACGGACGACGCTAATAGATTAGTACATTACAAAGCGAGGCGCCCCGCAAGTTCTTCGAGAAACGATAAAAAAAAGAAGAAAAAAAAGAAAAAAGAAGCTGCTCTCGGCGGAAAGCGAAGTTTTCGCGAGGTGGCGCCCTTGGGGAAGGGTCGCGTGCTTCGCAGCCAGGCAACCGACGGACTGCGGTATCGCGGGACAGAAATAGGCCGCGTGGGATAATAAGCATAAGCCTGCACAGCCCGCCAAGAGCGGGGGAGGGGGCCAATGGCATTTCTGGGCAATACAATTTATTTTACAATAAAATAAAGATTTTATTTTTTACTGATTCGTTGTTGATTGATGGTTTGATTTTGATTCCGGGCACGTCAACTGCGAGTTAGTCCCGTAAGTGTAGTGTATGTATCCCCTCGGGATGTGTCGGTGATGTTCCCCCGCTGGATGGCGAGATCCGGCGCCGACCTGCCGTGGCCAGAGGGGTTTCCCTAACCAGGTATCTCCCACCAGCGGAGCACCGCTCTAGCCGGGGCAAGCTGTAAGCTCTCGACCGGTCATTCGATATGTATGGTGATGTAGTGCATATTGATGTAAGTGTGTGAAAGATGAGAGGAGAGGACAAGGAAGAGGAAGGAAAGACCGCGCGCGGTCCTTGGCCCGTTTGTTAGGGTACTGCTCCGGCATTCGCCTGGTGTTGATCTTAACCATCACAGCCGGGAAGAGATCTAAGCTCCCCACCGGTCTCACGCCATGTGTGGAGTGTGGTGCATGCTAGTACAAGGGGAGAGGATAGGACAAAGAAGAGGAAGGAAACATCGCGCGCGGTCCGTGGCCCGTTTGTTAGGGTACTACTCCGGCATTCGCCTGGTGTTGATGGAAGAAACCTCGGAAAATACCGATCACAGCAGCCAGCCGCTAGAATTCCCCTCCAGACAGCGACTGAATTCGACTTAGCTGAGAAGCTAGTGTGGAAAATGCTGCCACCGTGGGGAGTGTAACCATAGGACCTCCCGGTCAGAGGCACTGCAGTGCCATCAGTCGATGCCCTGAGCCACCTCTCCCAGTAACTTCGCTCGTAACCTAGCTGTGTAGGTAGTGTGGTAAATGCTGCCACCGTGGGCAGTGTAACCCTAGGACCTCCCGGTCAGAGGCACTGCAGTGACATCAGTCGATGCCCTGAGCCACCTCTCCCAGTAACTTCGCTCGTAACCAAGCTGTGTAGGTAGTGGGGAAGATGCTGCCACCGTGGGGAGTGTAACCCTAGGACCTCCCGGTCAGAGGCACTGCAATAAGATCAGTCGATGCCCTAAGATTTGAAGATTTGAATGTGCATATATTTACAGAAATAGAATGTTTTATTATGGCTAAAGGCCCCTTTAAAAAATTTCAGGGGAGAGAGCAAATTCCCCTGTTCCCCCTTATGCACACGTCCACGTTATGGCGCAGTAACTGTGGCTTTATGAAATTAATCATACATTCGTCCATTTCGTCTACTTTGATCTTTAAACCGTCGTCAGGGTTTCAATGTGCTGGAGCTGTATGGCAAGAAATAAAATCGTGCAGAGCACACGATGCTAAACATACAGTGGTGCATAAACAGTTAACATAAAGTGAATACAGAACACATGGTATCGGGGCTAAGTCAAAATTTGTACACGGTACATAGGATGTGAAGTGTGACGATAAACGAAATGACTCGCACACTGTATGCTAACAAATGCATCTGCCGGAGGTTGTTTGGAGACTTGTTGCTAAGATGGTGAAATATTGGTAATGCACCATACATTCGTACTGAAAATGGATGATCACGAAGTCCAATATTTGATCCCACCGGAATCCGAGTGCAGTACCATCCGTTATCCAGTCAGATCCACAAAACAACCTCGTGCCCGGATACAGAGAGCATGGAGGCTGTGAAGCGGGTAATTTCCAAAGCATTTCTATGCCAAAGTACTTTGTTGTCGAAAATATTGTTAACAACAATACGGGTTGTCAACTTGTCGGAAATTGATAGCGGCCACTATTCAAACTACGCAATTTACTCATCTCGGTCGTTCTCTTCTTTCGTTTTTCGCTCTTGCGACGGATGCGTTCATAGAATACGTTTAGCAATAATACGTTCCAGTTTAATTTAATTTATCGTGAACATAGTGTAGGGAAAATGACGGAATGATGCAATTTCGGTGCGAAAAATCAGAAAATTTGATGTCGCAATTTTGACCAAAGTATGTTTTAATAGTTTTGAAAGTCTGTGATACCTAAGAAGTTTTTTGGTTTTTGTTTCAAAACGTCCGCCAACAATACCAGCTCCTGAATTATTCACACGATTTTCATCAATATGGATATTACCCGATTGATCTAGCTGATGTCGCGACCCCTTGAACTTGAAATGGGTTCTTTATAAGTTTAGGGGTACTTTACATAGGGCTCTTAAGATAGTTTCAAAATTTTCTCAAAAGAGCAATGTGTGCTTAACAATATGATGTAGGTTCGATTTTGTTTAAAACATCGAAGATATCGAGAATTGCAAAATTAGTTTCAATACTCTTCAACGCGACAATAAATATGGAGTTTTCTTACTTAATGCAATGTATTCCCAGTATTAGCCTTTTAGAAAATATATTTTCCAGTAGATTGGAGAACTTACTAGTAGTTTTCGTGAAATTTTTAGTTATATGATGAGAATCTAATACAATTGTTTGAATGTGAACTACACTTTCAAAATTGAAGCTAGATATGTATTTCTTAATACCATCTATTTAAATACAATATCGAAGAAAATATAGTTATCCTACAATTTTGAGGTTTACAAGTGATAGTTGAATAGAAGGTGCAATATTTCAATTTCAATTCATGCCTTATTTTCCGTGGCAAGATTCAGGCTTCGCTCTTCCGTCTGACTACACAAACTCCGCTATGGTCCTTTCACAATCTAGCGGAGAAAGAAGGTATCACTCGCATTTTGCAATTTGAATTTAGCTCAAAGGCTTTAAAGATGATATTTTACTTGCAATAAATCTACAACATGAGACAGCCGGCTTTACTTCCTCTGCGAAAGAAGCCGTTCGAGGGATTTTTTCGCCCTTAAAAATCCACGGTTTCGATCGGTTTTGAAACAGCTAACTTGGGTACAATAGCTCGATACGCAAACCGTTATACCACCGAAGCCGAATTAAATATTACGTAACCAATGACAAGAGGAGACAGTATGTGTTGTTGTGGAACCTCTAGTTTTTCTTCGCGCTTCCTTTATTAGCGATACGTTTCTTTTTTTCATTATTCACGTGATCTGAGTGGCGAATGTCGTCCCACCCACGCCGGCGAGGGCGCTGTCCCGGAACGCCTACAATATTAAACGCTCGATTCGGACGGGCCGTTGGCAGATGTTTCCGACGCGGCGGACTATCCGAGGAATCGATGAACCACGCACGCACACGGTTCACACGACGGGATTATTCACGCGACGGCTCAGTGGGAACGGGTCGCCTGAGCAAAACTTCCCGCTGTCTGCTTTGGGAACGAACGGCGGTTCAATAAAATAGGAAGGAAGCTCCTTTGGTCGTTCATTTAAGTTACCCGAAATTCGACTTTATTTTGCATTCCACCATTGTAAACGAACAGTCATGTAGCTCAATGCGCTGACTTCGCATTCGGGAGGCCCGAGTTCAATCCCTGTGCCGGCCATCCTGACCGGAGTTATCGTGGTTTCCCGCAGTCATCCAGGCGAATGCTGGGATGGTTGTACAACCACAAAACCGGCCCGAATTCGTTGACTACGTGATGTCACGAAAGTTAAGCTAATTCGAGATATCGCGGGTTCCTGGTTGAGTGACAATCTAGGAACAACAGGATCTAACGGCGCCAATTGGCCTTTACGGGACATATAATGGCTAAATATAAATTTAAATACAAATTATAAACGACCTGTTTCGTTAAAGGAAATTGTTCATAAAAGGACATCTTACGGTGCAGATTATAATATATTTGCCGTTGATGGTACGAATATTTGTGTGAACTCTGAAAGGCGTTCGTACGAAAATTAATTAATTTGTTATCAGAACCATTAAATACACAATCTTGTTCTCTCCTTAGTGGCTCTCTTCCTTCATGTGAAGTACGTAAAGAGCGAAAATCTGTAGCTTATTTACCTATACTTTCCGTTACACGGGAATGAATATTCCTTCTTATGACATTTTGTCAAAAATGCTCGTTGCTACCTTCATTAATAATTCAACAAAATACTGTAAATGACCAAGTACACGTGAATTGCGGCGTTCAGAAAAGACTGCACAGATTGTATTTTCCCACTTCGTCAATAAATTAATGTAAAGGTTTATTGACGTTGAATAATGTAGTAGCGAATAGTACACGTAAATTTTGCGGACTTCAAGTCGTTTGCTCGTTCAGTCAGTGAAATAACTACGAACTGGCTCCCGATATGAAGACTTCCATTCTTAGAAGACCCAGCTTCATTGCTTTGTTACCATGAGCAAGAATCGTGTGTGTCATGGGAAATCCGTGAACGGAAGTCGAAAGCTTAAGTACTCGCTCTCTCTCGTTAACTGCGTTTTAAATCCTGTTTTACACCCTTTAATAACATTTTTATTATTTAGATAAGGCTCGAAGTTAAATTGCGGTCACACATTATATCAGGATAGTGAATCTCACTTTTAATGAAGCAAAAACTCACGGACTGTGAGAGGTTAATTCATAAAGAAAGACTAAACCATACAACACTACAACTATGTGTAACCATTCAAATTGAATGAAGACTAGACATGAATGGTTACTAAGGTCTTAATTGATTTTAACTATTGTTGGATTTGCTGTAATAAATTTGAAAAATAATTTCATTGAAATTAGCTGACTTACATTTTTAAGACCCTTTTTCCATAAACCAAAGATCGGCAAATTTTGAACGTATGTAAACTACTTAAGAAATGGAGTGTTACGAGAGATCTACAGCAAAATTGAGACACTACAAATTGATAATTTATTTACGTGCCGTTATTAACATATGACACAAAAGTTTATCACTTAAATTTGTTATTTGAAGAAACATTATACCTTACGTTCTGACGTAATGAGATTGTGGCAGCATTCAAATGTTCAGGTACAGAAGACTTAAAGGGCCATTCTCGCAATTGATCGGTCTTTTATCACTATAAGGACACATCATTATGTGACATTTTTTATACGCACTAAACTCGGATATAAACATAACACAAAAGGCAGCGATCAGCTGGGTCGCGGTTATCGAATAGGGAGCTTCGTTACAACTAATCTTTTTTTGGATAGTGAAGTTCCCTTCCGCATATCCCAGTCCAATGTGATCAAACATCAATTCGCTCATGTTTTAATCTTGAAGAACATGAATTTGAAGTGAAATTTAAGAAAAGGTCATGAGCTTCTTAAAACGACGTGAGCCATGAACGCTGATCCATCTTCTGCTGCCTTCCTACGGCGAAAACGCCAACCCAAAACTCAAGCAATCAGACTTTGAGAAAAATTTCTCGGCTAGCTACCTAGAAAGGAACTTCGCTCTCCCAGTAACTTCGCTCGTAACCTAGCTGTGTAGGTAGTGTGGAAAACCCTGCCACTGTGGGGAGTGTAACCCTAGGACCTCCCGGTCAGAGGCACTGCAATAACATCAGTCGATGCCCTAAGATTTGAAGATTTGAATGTGAATATATTTACAGAAATAGAATGTTTTATTATGGCTAAAGGCCCCTTTAAAAAATTTCAGGGGAGAGAGCAAAGTCCCCTGTTCCCCCTTATGCACACGTCCACGTTGTGGCGCAGTAACTGTGGCTTTATGAAATTAATCATACATTCGTCCATTTCGTCTACTTTGATCTTTAAACCTATTAGTCGTCTGGTTTCCAATGTGCTGGAGCTGTATGGCAAGAAATAAAATCGTGCAGAGCACATGATGCTAAACATACAGTGGTGCATAAACAGTTAACATAAAGTGAATACAGAACACATGGTATCGGGGCTAAGTCAAAATTTGTACACGGTACATAGGATGTGAAGTGTGACGATAAACGAAATGACTCGCACACTGTATGCTAGCGATAGGCTGTACTGGCCAGTACACGATTTTTTTGACAGGTTTTAAAACAGCTGAGCGGCGTCTAGGTTCGCTCTGCGGAAAGTATTATTCTGCTAACCTGATGAACCAGACTCCAGCTGTTAATGCCACAAAGTGTGAGTTCAGTGAGTGCAGTTAGAGGTTAGGAGTAGTTTCAACTAGTGATTATTTACTTTTATTCCGACAAAACTCCCTTGCCATTAAAAATAATATTATAAGAATTGATACAAATCGTGTTGAAAAGCGAATGAGAATACGTTTGCGAAGGAATTAAGTCCTCAAATGAATATAAACGGTAGTCATTAATCCAGAATTTCAAAGAGTCCACGTTCTTTCCATTATTTACGCTTTTATCAAACTCGCAATAGACTAAATTTTACTTTCCTTGCATTCTAGGTACATAAATATATTGATTCCACGCAAACATTGTCCAGTTGGCAGATTGACAAGCATCAGAGAGTACAACCGCTCCAGTCCAAGTTAGCCAACGTTTGCGAAGTGAATGCGAATCATTTCTAGGTGGTTCTCTCCCACCACGCTCTCTAATTTGGTTTGGCATCAACTATAGTCCTCCCTGTCGAGGCAAAAATAGAGTAGAAGTTTTCCTTTAAAATCGTTTCGGTTTCTGTAGCTGTATGGCGAAGAAAGCTCAGGCAGGCGGAGTTTGTTACATATGATGAAGGAAATATGTCATGTTCGCCACTCTTACCATCAAGTATGGGAATTAACTATAGGCTCAGTCATGGCGGACAACGTTAGCTAGCTGGCAATGTCGGACTATCGACTCAATATGCCATTAACGGAAATTATGGCAAATTATTTTTTTTGCTAAAAGAAATGTTATGGGACCACTAAATTTTATTTATCGTGTGCGAGAAATGCGGTACTATTATGCGTTCCTAACAACCGGTGAGTCTGCGAGCGCCTCCATTGGCCTAAAGAGCAATGTGAAATCAGTTGTCTGACTGCTGCCGTCGTGCGAGACGAATGCAACCCGTTTCGAGCCGCGCTCGAACACCTGAAAGACAGTCTTTCTCCACGGAAGAAACGCGCGAGAATGTCGCAGGGAACTGCTGCAAGCACTTGGGTATGTTACATACATACATACATACATACATACATACATATATTAGAACTGCAATTGGGTATAACCCGGTGGCAGTTAATGACAATAATTGCAAAAATTACAACACTTACATTAATAATAATACTAAGAATAATAATAATAATAAATAATAAATAATAATAATAAATAATAAATAATAAATAATAAATAATAAATAATAAATAATAAATAATAATAATAATAATAATAATAACCGAGCGAAGTGGCTCAGTGCGTAGCGCACTGACTTCGTAATCGGGAGGTCCGGGTTCGATTCTCGGGCCGGCCATCCTGACCGGGGTTTTCGTGGTTTCCCTCGGTCATAAAGGCGAATGCTGGGATGGTTCCAAAAAGTCCACGATCACCTATCGCCTCCTAATCCATTCCTATCATCTTTCATCTTCCATACCCCCGGGCTAACAACCATGGGGGATAAAAATCGGATCCAGCTAAATGCTGGTCCCCCCTAAGAATTGTTGCAAGCACCTGCCACCGCGATAATAAATAAAAACTGAGCCACGGTAAATGCAAGATGCTTGCTTGCGTGGTCCTAGTCGGCCGATTAACGAAAATAATAATAATAATAATAATAATAATAATAATAATAATAATAATAATAATAATAATAATAATACGTGTTGCGCTTTCATACTGCGCATCTTGCGACTGCTCAGGAGAGTTTCTGCGAGGACGCGTTTCAAACAGTGACTGATCAGCAAAGCAAGTGACGACTTCGGAGTGTGCGAAACCTATGTGAGGAAATCAAGCATCAGCCAAATGGGGCATTTTCAATGGGTATGCAATGCATTTGAAACGTTGTGAACTTTTGTTAAAAGGCTTTGGAACATGAAATCAATACGGTCATTTCAAATATCTTAATAAATATGAGAAACAAGTTTCGGTTTGCCGGTCCGAATGGCCGAGATCGCTAAGGCAGTAATGTCGTAGCGATCTCGGACCGAAGGACTGCGTGTACGAGTCCCGCCTCGGGCATGGTTGTATTGTGTTCGTCCTTTCACCCCCTATCAACATCATCATCATCATGATCATCATCATATTGTGTCATCCTCATAGTTACCATTCCGTTACACGCAATAGTGGTAGCTAATGACCTCGAAGGTGACGCGACCTTAAATAAAAAAAAAAGTTTCGGTGTGTCGTTAAATGTCCTTGCATTTATTTCATACCTTGTCCTTTCATGTTTACATTTCACAATTTCCACCCGTGCTTCTTTGTCACGAAAAAATAGTTGCCATGACTTATGCCCCAACTCTCATACACACACATTCTTGAACAATTGTGAAAAAAACCCTCTCGCATGTCTGAACAGCCCGTAGTCGTGACTGCGAACGGCAAAAGTTTATCGGTGGTCCAGAGCGCTGCTGCATTGGCCTGCTGTGGCGAAGCGCGCGCGTGTGTGTGTGGGGGGAGGGGGCGATGTGTAGATGGCGCAAGGAAAGAAATTGGCGCGGCGCCATTAACCGGCCGCTTATCGGCCAAGTGGGGCGCCACGCCGCGTCGCCCAGGACCTTTATAGAGCGCCAACCGGCGATGACTTCTGTTTTGCGCTCGCATTTGCTCTCTGCTCTCTCCTCTCCCCCTCCCTCTTTCCTCCTTTCCCCCCCTCTCTCTCTCTCACACACACACACACACACACACACAGACGCGCGCAGATTGCGGCAGCTTATAGAAAGCGTATTCAAGAATAAAGGTAATAAGAATTGAAGCTCTTGATGAATACCTCACAAACTGATGAAAGACGTGTTAATGTATGTGGGAGAGGGAATAAGGGGAGAGGAGAGAGGACATGGAGAGAAAGGAAAGGAAGGGAAGAGAGAAAGGAAAGGAAGGGAAGAGAGAAAGGAAAGGAAGGGAAGAGAGAAAGGAAAGGAAGGGAAGAGAGAAAGGAAAGGAAGGGAAGAGAGAAAGGAAAGGAAGGGAAGAGAGAAAGGAAAGGAAGGGAAGAGAGAAAGGAAAGGAAGGGAAGAGAGAAAGGAAAGGAAGGGAAGAGAGAAAGGAAAGGAAGGGAAGAGAGAAAGGAAAGGAAGGGAAGAGAGAAAGGAAAGGAAGGGAAGAGAGAAAGGGGAGGAAGGGAAGAGAGAAAGGGGAGGAAGGAAAGATAGAAAGGTGAGGAAGGAAAGATAGAAAGGGGAGGCAGGAAAGATAGAAAGGGGAGGCAGGAAAGATAGAAAGGGGAGGAAGGAAAGATAGAAAGGGGAGGAAGGAAAGATAGAAAGGGGAGGAAGGAAAGATAGAAAGGGGAGGAAGGAAAGATAGAAAGGGGAGGAAGGAAAGATAGAAAGGGGAGGAAGGAAAGATAGAAAGGGGAGGAAAGGGGAAGGAAAGATAGAAAGGGGAGGAAAGGGGAAGGAAAAGTGAGAGCACGAGACAAAAGCGAAAGGGAAAGAACGAAGCTGGGGAGAAACGGTAGGTAAAAATTTTCACTTTGATAGAAACTATTGCATATCTGACGTTAGCTGGATTCATAGGAGAGTACAATGTTAAATGCCTTAAATGATTCGTCCTGCATAGATCTAGGAAAACATCTCCACTGCACTTCTTATAATATTAGAATACAAAATTTCTTCACCGGATTTGTCTCAGAAGGAAAAAACACATAGAAAGTTTGTTTGTAATTTTTCAATTTAGTCGCAACGTAAGTCATTGCAATTTGTGTTCATTTCCAAGACTCGAAGCGTATTTTTAAGATTGATTTACCTTGTTTGCAAACTTTGCAATTTTGAAGGCCGGCTGTCCAGACGACCATTGGGCCTCGCGCAATACAGTGCTACCGTAATTTAAACCCCAAATCTGACAAACAAACAAAAAAAAAATCCTTTTTTTGTTGTTGTTTGTATTAGAAAAAAAAAGATATCGGCAATATTTAGAATTGTCTTTGGCGCTTAAACTCACTTTAAGAACAACCTCTGGACATCATAGGATGAGAGAAATCATTAAGAAACTGCTGTGCAGTAGCGAAGCGCTTCTCGGCAAAATGTCAAAAGAAACATGTGTGAATGTAATTAATGAGAAGGCGGTGAAGTGTGTTTTTCAACTTAAAACAACACACACTGGTTTATGTTAAAAGAGATATCACTCACGCTTGCTTTTCATGCCGCAATGAGCACTTGGCGATTGATCATCAGCGGTGAAAAATACATCGAAGATCAAATAGTTCATAAAATTACCAATACCATGCGTTACATAAGATACATCGTTAGTTATCATGCCGCATAAGGGCACAAAGATAACCTACCAGAAGTAATAAGCAAGAATAGCAATCTATTTTTTGAGCTGCATTGCTTTCCTTCTTCCAAGCAGTCCCGCAACTCTACAAATAATGGCTTCATCACAATCCACATCTGACATCATTAATCAATACGGGGAGGATTTTTATGACCTAAAACATTGCCAAAATGATAAATAAAATGCTTTCAAATGCCATAAAAACTAAGAAAAATGAGGTTAAAAAATTGATCAAACCACTTCAGATGACCAACTCAAGCTGTTGGGTATGTTTCAGATGTAATCGAAGCTTCTTCCTTTTGTTGAAGTTAACTCAGCTTGCAAACTTTCGGTTTGGACTGTTCATTAACAAAAAATCTCTGCCTTCATTTATTGCGTATCGACCGAACTGACAATGTGCCGAAAGTCGTCACGGGAACCTTAGATTTCATAGTATTGCAACTGCTAACATTACAGTATATGAGCGTAGAGATTGAATACGCTACTCAGAAATTTTGCAGTGAATATTTCTTGCACCTCGTAAATATTGTTTGATTAAAGTTCCATTAAAGTGATATTAAAAACGATGAAATCTGCGAAAAATGCATTAAAAATCACGTTAAAAGTAAAAAAATAACTTATTAATCGAAATCGCCAAAAATTGCAACAAAAAAAAAGATATAAAATAGGGCAATTTTTTTTGTCATAGCATAAAATGAATTTCTGTACTTAGCAGTATTGTTTTAAAGAGGAAAGAAAAAAAGTGACATTCCATTAAAATCTACCCTCTATTAATCAGTAACCGTCATAGTATATTCAAACGTTTTAAGTGCAGCACCGTAAGTGCATTATAACATCAACACCGAACATTTTCTTGCGCGTGTGAGGTAATGAGAGTATTCCATTATTTGGACAAGGGGCGGAGAGAAGTGTGAAGCAAATGCCGTGTGAGGAGTTGGTGGGAAAGGCGTGAATCCGAACGTTCTGAAAAACGCAGGAACGCGGTAATTATATGGAGGAAGGTCGTAATCGAGTTACGACAGCTGCCTAACGAGCGTTTCCCAGAACTCCTACGAGGGCGAACGATTGAGGAAGAAGAGGCGAATGGGGAAGAAAAGATGGAAAGAAGGAAGAAGGAAAGTTGCGATGAGAGAGCGGGAAATTGATTGATTGATATACCAGTCATATTTTGATTTCTGTCATACATTGAGCGGGAAATTTATTACTAATTCCTGGCGCGTCAACTGCTATCGTAAGTGTAGTGCATGTTGCTGTGCTACTGCGAAATTTATCGAAGATCTCCCCCCCCCGCTTTATGGTGAGTTCCGGTGCCGACATACACGTATGAGAGCGGGAGAGGGGACAGGAAGCAATATATGGAACTAGAGAAAATAAGGGAGAGGAGAGAAATAGTGAAGAGGAGAAAGATAGTGGAGAAGAGTGTGGCGTAAAAGAGGTAGTAAAGGAAGAGATAGAATTAGAGAACAAAGGAAAGGAAGAAGCTTGGAGAGCATTGTAACGTAAGGAGATGGTGAGATTGAAAATTAAATCTGAAGGATGGTTCGTAACGAAATAGAAATGAGAATAGGTCAACAGAAGAACGGTTAGAAATAATTATTGAAGAATGGCTTATCAACATTGAAGCAAATAACGCAAACATTGGATAAAACCGGACGGCATGATTAAGAACGAGGCAGGAATGAGAAAAATGTACAAGAAAAAACAGGCTAAAGACGCGAAAGATTGTGTGAGGAGAGATCTGAGAACTGTCCGTTAAAGTGAATGTTGGAAAACGGAAGGACCCGTTGACGTACAAGAATTAGGAAGAGAAAGGCGACGTAGATAAAGTAGCAGACAAATATAAAAGGCAACAACAGAATGAAACAACAAATCAAGAAAACATTAAGAAATGTCAAAATGACGAAGTCGAGCAATAGAGGCAATTAAAGGCATAAATAAACAAAACATGTTGACAGCGTCTCTCAGATGACAAATTGGACTAATTTAACCCACTTCACCAATGGCACGCCGAGTAGAGATTCTCTCTGTCATGCCCTCAAGAAAGTGACATTGAAGTTTTTTTGTTTTTTTTTAACATGTGAATATAGCATCCCAGCTTCCGCCCAGATGACTTGCATTTTACCACCAAGTATCTACTTCTTCTTACGAAAGCTTTTTACTAGTTCTCAGAATGCGTAATAAATAATTGCTCGCTCACCTTCATTTTAACTTTTTTTAAACCGTTTTGAACAATCATTCGGTACAGAAACAAACTGAAACAGGTTTTCAACTCCAGAATGCCATCCATCTTTACTACAAACCGAGAAGCGAGTTTTGAACAAATACGATGTTTAATACGTATTTTCCGCAATAAAAATAATAATAATTAATGCAAAATATTCTGAATTCGAATTGAACGCATTTTTTCTAACTTGTTATACAGAAGACACCATTAACGATAATTAACCATTAAGCATTATTTTTGTTTTATTTATTAAAATTTAAAAAAAAAATTAAAAACTGTGCGACGATTGGGAGAGCAGTCATTTTCTTCACCTGAAAATATTCCTGAGATGAAGAAGAGAATGATCAAATTAAAGTAAAGAGAAATCTGTCGAGAGCTAGCTTCGTCCACGAAATAGATTGGCCAGCGATGGAACCCGAATCCAAGCGGTGCTCATGAGCAAACAATTAGGTTAAGAACCGGCTATAGAGATTGCATTGATCGACTCATTGGTACTATCGTGTTTCCATGATATGGTCATTAGTTCCGCAAGAGTGGTGCACGTTTCTAACACCGGAGGGTGAGATACGGCTCCGATCTACATGTCGCCTGGCGTTGTTTCCCCATCGAGGTATCTCCCCAGAGGACACCGCTCGAGCCGAGGCAAACTGTAAGCTCCTGATTGGACTCGTGACACTGTGTTGGTGTAATGCATGTGTGCGTGCGTGAGAGTGTGAGTGAGTGCGAGTGAGAGAGTAAGGTGTGAGGATAGGACAAGAAAGATGAAGAATAGAAATCGCGCAGTCCGTAGCTCGTTTGTTCAGATACTGCTCCGGCATTCACCAGCTGCTCGTATTCTCCCCCAGTCAGCGACTGAATTCGACCTAGATATCTAGCTACTGTCGCAAATCCTGCCACTGGCGGGACTCGAACTCAACGTCTTCCCGACCAGAGGCACTGCAATGGCATCAGTTAATACTCTGAACCACCTACGCCGCAATGGAACAATAATTGGTGAATAAGTCGTGAAGAGGTAGGTGAATTAAAGGTGAAGAGGTAGGTGAATTAAAGGTAACAGAACCTCGCTTCGACCACTACCAACCTCGAATGAATTGTCCGGAGATCGAATCACAAATCAAGAGGTGCGTAACAGCGAACAACTATTCCTCAAGCCGGCCACGCAGATCGAAGAGTAACTGAACCACTCATGCAGGAAGAAGAACATCCAGGAGCAGGAGCGGCGCGGGGCGTGGAGTCGGAGGCGGCACGGGAGGGGGAGGAACTAAAGAGGCTAAAAAACCGGCCGCGGCCCGCAGCTGCGCGTTAATGACACAAACAAGCGAGCGACGAACGGCGAAACGGAGACCCGCAGCCGGCACCCGCACAGCGCGCGAGCGACCGACCCAGCGGCCGAGACGCGGAATATTTGTTCCTAATACTGGACTGTTATATCGACTTAACGGACCGGATCACGTAGCTCAGGGCATCAATTGAATCTTTTATTTCTGAAACCCGTCGAACGCCAAATTCCTCATTCCGAGAAAACTTAGAAAAAGTCTCCCAATTTATGTGATTTCAAAATATTTTTATTTATTAATGCAGTCGGTAAATAAATATGTTTCATACAAATATGCACTGAACGATGTGTTTATCCTCATGGAACAATAATCCGCCGCAAATGCGTGTATTAGATTTGTGTTTTTCACGGGTTTCTGAAATTAACGATTCATGATGTCACTGGAGTGCGCCTCACCGGGAGGTCCCACGGTTCCAGTCCCGACGGTGGCAGGACTTTCTACACAGAGCTAGATCGATTTTCGATACACAGATCAGGAGAGGTACCTCAGGGCATGTATTAATGTCACTGTAGTGTCTCTGAACGTGAGATTTTAGGGTTCGACTCCCGACGATGGTCTTATCTAGATAGCTAGATCGAATACAGTCGCGCTGCCATGAGCAGAATTCTAGCGGCCGGCTGCTACGATCGGTAGTAATTTTTCCAAAACCAGGTGAATGCCGGAACAGTACCTTAACAAACGGGCCACAGACCACGCGCGATCTTTCCTTCGTATTCCTTGTCCTATCCTACCCCTTACACACACGGGTGCGGTGGCTTTTATGCACTTCACTACAACACATGCCGGAAGCTTAGAGCTTGTTCCGGTTGGGACGTGCCACTGCTGAGGTGGAGATACCTGGTTAGGAAAAACCTCGCAAGCCGTCGGCGGGATCTGGCCATCCAGCAGGGAAAGATCACTGCCATCACCCGCGATAAATCACACACTACACTTACGAGACTGATGACCTTAGCAGTTGACGCTCCCGGTAGTACGAATCAATCAATCTATTGGTCAGCGGCTGGGACGTGCCACTGCTGTTGGGAGATACTAGGTTAGGGAAAACCTCGCAAGGCGACGTGTGGATCTTGGCATCCAGCGAGAAAAAATATGCACTACACGTACGGGACTAGTGACCTTGGCAGCTGACCCGCTGGACTCACCACTCGTCCAGTCGGTCAGCGGCAATGGTTCTTGTAACTGAGTGAGCTCTGCCAGCGAGGTTGGTTTGGGTGGCGCGTGTGCCTCTGCCTCCGCGTGTGGCGAAGGGAGTGGCTTTCGTGCGGGCGGGGCGCTGCGCTGGGGGGTGGGGGGAGAGGGCGAGGTCAGGCGATGCGCGTGCCTGCGTGCGTGCGACGCCCATTGCGTAAGCGGCCATTTCCCACGGGCGGGCGGGCGGGCGGCAGCTGCCGCGGCGGGGGCGGCGTGCCTGTGGGGTGCGGCGGGGACGCGTGGCGGAGAGGTCGGCGTGGGCGACAGACAGGGCAACGGGGGCGATGGGAAGGGGCGGGGATGCGGAAGGGGCGGGGGCGGCATGGGCGGGGGTATCGGAGAGGGTGGTTGTATCGCGAACGAAGGCGTCATTGGCAACAGTAGCTTCATAGATTAATGTTTCCGTGCTCGTCAACTGCTAAAAATCATGAATCCCAACAATTTAGATGATGTATTACCAAGAAGGGGGCGGTACTCTTATCCTGCTGCATGGTCGGATCTGGCGCAGACCTTCACGCCGGCTTGGAAGGATTTTTGGAGCATTCACCTGCAGGTGTAACCCCCAGCGAGTCAAGCTTCAAGTTCTCTGCCGGTGACCCGATATGCATGTCGGTGATACGCATGTACGGAGTGTAAGTAAGAGAAGAGATGACAAAGAAGAGGAAGGAGAGATTGAGCGCGGTCTGTGGTACGTTTGGTAGGGTACGGCTCCGGCATCCGCCTGGTGCTGATCGGAGAAACCACGGGAAACTACCGATCAGAGTAGCCGCTCGAATTCTCCGCCAGGCAGCGACGGAATTCGCGTGTGGCGAGGATGGGGCGACGTATAGAGGGTCGTGGCGGGGACGGGGTGTAGAGGGGAAAGGTGGGACTGGGAGGGTGGGGGCGCGGGCGGCTATGGTCAACGGGGCAACGCGCGAAGCAACGACAAACAAGTGAGAGGGAGAGAGAGAGAGAAAGAGAGAGAGAGGAGGGGGAGGAGGGTCGGCATCGGCAGCGGCCGTGGCATTGAACGCGCCCGCAGCGTGGGCGGAGTGGCCGCGGCGGAAGTCCCCAGAGGACGCCTCCACCCGCACAACAAACTGAAGGATCCGACGCCCTGAGGTTCCTCTCGAAACACAAAGAAGAAAAAAAGCATTGCTCTGCCGGATATATGCAGCTCCTACCTGGTGAACTAGTGGGTCCGAAAATGAAGGTATGTGGCCTTATGCTTCCAACTGTTTCTTTCAAGTAATTCATTCGCGTTTTTCTCGGATGTTCTGCTTTACCTCTTAGCCCCTTTCGGTCCTTCCTGCTCATGCCAAGTCACTATGTTACACCAAGTGCAGCTTCCGTGGTATAGATGAGTTACTCTAAGAAGGGACCGTTTTGAGACTTTGAGAAACAAATTAATGTTATGGAGAACGGTGGCATTGCTAGAGATGGTGATAAAAGAAATTTTTCAATGAGCTAACTAAACAAACGTATTCGCGAATTGAACACATGGACATAACCCGTAGATACGTTGTCAGCTGCAGTTCTCAAAGCGGTCCCTTCTTAAAACGCTCCAGTCTCCCATCTTTCACGCCGATGTGGTTCGTGATCTTATATCGTCCAAGGAATTGACTGATTAATTATTCTTTCTAAATAGGTCTACTGTACTTTTCTTTCAGCCCTACAAAACTTACGAGAAAATTATCAATATATTCATGAGAAATCAAACAAAGTTTGATTCATACAAACGTTGATGAGGCGTTTTGTTTTTTTTAAAGGGACGTAGAAGCCGGTTATGTCTATTATTAGTACTAATTTCCAATTCGAAGAGAAATTGAAAGAAAACTATGCAGACACCGGCCATAGAGAGTTGTCTAATAGTTTTGTTAGACACCAAGGAACTAGAGAAAAATACAAAAACAAAACAGTTTTTTTATTGACAGAAGATTGCAAATGTTTGTGTAAACCTATTCGCAATCTGCACGTACGGTTTGATTTTCTCATTCACAGTGCGACACTGCCTACCACACGTAAGGTCTTTGCGACAGTAAGATTCCAAGGAAGAGGCCGCTCGTCATGAAATATTTCCTATTCGCATGCTGCGCCATGGACTAGCAACTTTAAAATTCTTGAAACGTAAATGATTGTTGTACTGTGTATCCATATTTTCAATATTATTTTATTGCAAGGTTCGTGAAGATAGTTTTTCTTAAAACATTTAATTTATTGCAATGATATTGAAATGAAATTATCCTATATATTGTCCGTGAGCACTGTACCTGCTGCTTAAAAGAAACATTTTGTTTAGTTTTTCAGTAGCAGACCACTAGCGACAAAGGAACTACGGCCACCCGTCGCCATCTGTCTCGCTAATGCCCTATCGTAAATTCGGTCCGCTCGCGAAACAGCAATTGAGGTCTGTCCCAGGCATTTCCGAACTTCCCTCTTTAGTGAACTGCGCCGCAATGCCCGAAATTCCTGTCTGAGCTTCCACAAGCGCTAAACGCGGCGGTCGTGCGGTGGCACTACGGCCCGATTACGCGGTTGGGTCCTCTCGCACGAGACAGAGTGTGAATTGTTCAAATGTTTGTTTGGTTAATGAATGGTGCACCCCCCGCACAATGAATGCATCCCCCGCACAATGAATGCATCCCCCGCACAATGAATGCATCCCCCGCGCAATGAATGCATCCCCCGCGCAATGAATGCATCCCCCGCGCAATGAATGCACCCCCCGCACAATGATTGCACCCCCCGCACAATGATTGCATCCCCCGCACAATGAATGCATCCCCCGCGCAATGAATGCACCCCCCGCACAATGAATGCACCCCCCGCACAATGAATGCATCCCCCGCACAATGAATGCATCCCCCGCACAATGAATGCATCCCCGCGCAATGAATGCATCCCCCGCACAATGAATGCATCCCCCGCACAATGAATGCATCCCCCGCACAATGAATGCATCCCCCGCACAAGCACAACTTACAGCGCCCAGACTTTTAGATTACATAAATGAATTGTACGAATAAAAAGCAAATCCCACCCACGTGATTCTTATAAACCTCTATTTATTCATCTATGTCAGGTTTCTGTCCAGTTTCGAATGCGATGTGCCGGATTCGTTCCAACAAGTGCTAGTGAACGAAAACGGTCCGTCGTCCGAAAGCATCAGCATCGGGAAGAGCAGTTTCGTTTGGTTTTGACTGTCGAAAATTTCAACCAAAATCGTCTCGACTATGAGCGTCGCCTTGAGCCAGCTCCACACATTCTGCATTCGCCGAATAACGAGCCACTGCTCGCCCAATCCCGAACAGCTGTTGTTTTCGACGAATGTTCGCTCTTTTTGATGCATCCTTAAGACCGACACGCACTGGGTAGGGTGAATGCCGACTGTTCGCCGCTCGGGAAAAAGCACGCGAACCAACCTCACTACTCGGGATTCGGAGAGCGGTCGCTAGCTACTCGCCAAATACCGAATGTGTGGAGCCGCCTTTCGGCATTTGGCATTCGGCATTCGCCGAGCAGCGAGCCACTGCCAAGCCCTAACACCCGACGTGTTCGGCGAATGATCGCTCTCTTTGATGTGTGCAAAAGGCCTACACGCGGTGAGTAGGGCGAATAGCGAATGTTCGGCGCTCGGTCAATCGCAAGCAACCCGTCCACACTATTCGGGATTCGGCGAGCGGTAGCTCGGGATTCACCGAATGCCGCAGTTGTGGAGCCGCCTTTAGGCATTCGGCAATCGCCGTCAAGTGAGCCACTGGTCTCCCAATCCCCAACACCCAACGTGTTCGGCGACGAATGATCGCTCCTTTTGATGTGTCTAAAAGACCGACACCCAGTGGGTAGGGCGAATACCGAATGTTCGGCGCTCGGCGAATAGCAAGCATCCCGTCCACATTACTCTGCTTTCGGCGAGCGGTTGCTCGGGATTCGCCGAATGCCGCATGTGTGGTGCAGTCTTTAGACGCTTCCTTTTAACGAGAGGTTGTGTAGCGAGCGCGCGCATGCACAGCGCTGCTTCCGGAGTTGCAGAAGCCACGTCGCGCATGCGCGCTAAAACGTCGGGCTCGTTCGTTAAAACGAAGCGTGTAAACTGGGTCGGGTGGTGTTTTCGACGTAGCGGTCTTGTGATTGAGCCGTTCAACGAGCCGGCGACCGCGGGTGGCGGAGTGGGGGAGGGCTGTTAAGGAGAGGAAGCGGCGCGGAAGGCGAACAAAGGGCGCCGACAATAGGGCTGGCGCTCTCAATGGCGCCGCCGGCGGGCGGCCGAGGCACCTGCGGAAGCCAACGCTGCGCCCACGCCCTCGCCGGGCGGTGCGGCCCCGCCCGTCTCGCTCCGCCATGCTCCACATCGCTCGGCGCGCTCCAGCCGTCCCCGCCCCGCCCTTCTCCAGTTCCCCCGCCCCGCTACACTCCAGCTCACTTTGGCCCGCCTGCCCTGCAACGCCTGCTCTGCACCGTTCCAGACCGCGCCTTGCCGCCCCGCGCCTTGCCGCCCCGCGCCTTGCCGCCCCGCGCCTTGCCGCCCCGCGCCTTGCCGCCCCGCGCCTTGCCGCCCCGCTCCGCCCCAATACTCCCCGCCCCGCCTTTCTCCAGCTCCCTCCGCCCTACACTCCAGCTCACTTTGGCCCGCCTGCTCTGCACCATTCCAGACCGCCCCGCCTCGCGGCGCCCCGCACCGCGTCGCATACCCATCACCGCCCCGCCCTGTCACGCCCCACCCAGCCCCGCCCCGCACCAGCTCCGGTCCCCTCCGGTTCGTCGCATGCCGCTCCTTACGGCATACTCTAAGCCGCTCCGCTCCACCCCGTCCACTCTTCCCTGCTCCACCCCTTCTACCCAGCACCACCCCGCCCCTCCTCGACGCATTCCATCCAGCTCCGCTCCAGTCCACGTCACCCTGCCCTGCCCTTCCCTGCCCTTTCTGCCCCGCTCCAGCCCCCTCTCCACTCCGCCTCACTCCCGCCTGGCCCCGCTCCCGTTCCTGCTCCGACCCCCACCCCCCCACCCCCGACACTTCATTTCGCCCCGCACGGCTCCACCCGGCCGCGCCCCGCACCAGCCCACCCCATCCCACCCTGCCCTACTCTACTCCGCCCAGCTCCACCTCGCCCCTCCCCACCCTTCCACACCGCATACACCAGTACCCGCCGACGAGCCCACGCACCAACCACGCGTGCCAATGCAGTATAGGTGAACGGTGTAGGAATCTAGGTTCTACACAACCCCATATTTCTTTCTCGTATTATTTCAAACGATTACGTAATATTGTAAAGCTCCCGCAATAGTTACTATTTTATTTAGTGCGATACAGAGCAAGTAACAGTTGATGCTTGGGAACTGGGGTGTAAACCCATATTTTCAAACAACAGTAGTATGAGTCTGAGATAGGGTCGATTTTGTGTTACCAGCCGAATGTCGATCAGTAATTTTCGAAAATACCACCATCTTATAAGAAAAAAACACATTCCTTGCAATAGGTGTACTCAAAAGCCATATCTAGAAACAACAACTAAGTTTCGATTGGTCTTAGCAAACGGCCGACCGTTAAATTCTTAACGGACGCCAGCCGTTAAAAGAGGTCTTCGTTTCTTTCGATACGGTAAGTCGAAATATGGGCACAGTATTACGGAAAATATTGTTGGAATTTAAACTTCTTTGGAATTTAAACTTCTACACACACGTGGTTGCGCAACCAATGATTAATCCGTTACAGCACTAGTGTTGGTTACGTATACAGTAATGTAACTGAATATAAGTAAAGAATTTTTATTTATGAGTTCAGGAAACCACCCTTATAATACCATTAACCAATAACCCCTCGTAATAATGAAAAGACACAACTTGGCATTTAAACCTAAATAACGTGGAATATCTCAAAGTAATTCTGATTACGTTATTATAAAAACAGAAGCCTGTACACAAAACTGGCAATTTAAAAATTCATCTACAAAATAATTTGGTGTTCTACCTCGCTTTCTCTTTAAGCAGATTTACGTTCTTTAATATACCCGCAATGAAGCGGCCTATTTTTAACTCCACGCCTAATGCCCCAAAACCGAGTTAAGCACTGCATTTTCATCTCCCCCGAAAAATTAAACGACCACACGAGTTCACGGAAAGGGCTGCTAGAAAATAAACTTTCGCATTTGCATGCACGAGCCTGTTTCTGCAGTCAACAAAGTATCACATTTGCACGGGGCTGAGTCTGCAGTCGGCAAAGCACGGGTGGCCCAATTATGCTTTGACGCCTGCCACACCCCATTAGCAGGTTTTCCCATTTCCCTCGTCCTGGCGAACACATTCGTGATGCAAAGGCTCGTGTTCCATTTATCTCGTTCACAGTAGGGCGGACGTTGTTTTCGAGAAAGAATTTCGATTTCCATTTAAAATATATAAAAGTAATAAATAAATCAGAAGTAACACATTTTCAAAGCAAATAAACAATACAGACAAGCCGCTGAAAACTTTACATTTTTAAGAAAAAAAATCAATTATTTTACGTAGGAATAAAATCTACATACGTAATTGTGTATATTGGAGTGCTAAAATAATAAACTTTAAATTTTCGGGGCGGGGGGATCACAAATATTTTTACACAATGGAATTGTTATTTTGGTAGCTGCATATCACTGGAAGCAGCTTTCAAAAACAATCGTTCAAAAGTAGTTTCGCCTCGTGCTGTGTAACCGCCAGGTACCTTAAGCACGTGTCATTTGGGCCGATTGCCCGGCCAGCCCGTGGACGCCAGGAAAACGCGACCTTTTGGTTGGCACGCGCGATACGTATTATAAAAAGGAAGAGAGTCGGTAACTAAAGGTGTCGAAGACCACGAGGCGATTTTAAGCTTTGAAGATGGAGTTTTTAAACAAGTTTTAATTGTAATACCATCAACCGTCTGTCTAAAAATAGCCGGGAAACACATGAAATTAATAAACTAATGATAATCCTGTAAATCTAAAATAAAAGTTACGTACAGTGCTCCCAAACGGAGTGGCCTTCCCCACTAAAACTTTATGTTTGCTAGACACAGAGTTCAACGAATACGATAACGGCATATAACTATCACTTATTACAGCACCGAAAACGTTGATAAACTCACTACAGGGCCTCTGACCGGGAAGTCGTAGTGTTCGAGTCCTGACGGTGGCAGGATTTTAGACACTGTCTTGAAACAATGTCTAGGTCAAATTCTGCTTCTGTCTGTAGGAGTACTGTAGCGACCAGCTGCTTTATGGGTGGTTTGCCGTGGTTTCTCCGATAAACAATAGAGAAATGCCGGAGCATTACCCTAACAAACAGGACACAGATTGGTCCTCCAATGGTTCACCGCCCCAGCGGGATCATCCTCTTAGCTCCCGACATGTGGGGTAGCGACCACTATCAGCACTCAAACCTAGGACCTCCTGCTCAGAACCCCTGCAGAGAGAACGGTAATTCTGGTTATGACCGAATCAAGCCGTTCAGACGATGTTGAGCGTTCTGTGAAGAGATGATGTCAAAAGTTAAGCTGCGATTTCCGAAGACTGTTTTCAAATTATTCTGAGTTTGACGACCGCAGGCTATTGAAAATACGAGGACGTGTTGCGTTGTGCAAAAACTGGCTTACAATGTATCGCCCCTCAGAGTTGATTAGGTACTGATTTAAATACAATTGCGCAACATTTTTAGAGAGCATTCAACACTTAAACCCTATAAAATATATAGCAAAAACAAAAGTTCCTTCCTCCAATTCCTTCCTCATGATATTCGAAATCTGGTTATATTGTTAAAGCGCAAAGAATATTTGCGCCTCTACAATATTGCCGGATTTCGAAAATCATGACTGCTATGAAAAGTAGTTGTAGAGCAGGTGCTAGGTAGGTGTCAAATCCCCTGACGTAAAAACAAGCGTAAGGCAGGAGAAACTAACAACTGACGAAAGCACAATGGTAATAATTTTGTATCACTTTCATTCGTAAAAGCATCGTATAAGACCGTCGTTTGCCGTCTAGACTTTATGGTCATAAATCATTTCATTTGGTTGTATTACCGGCAATGTCTTTAAAAAGCTAGGACATACCACTATCATGCATTTTACTCCACTGAAACGCAGACTGAAGATTTAAGCACTTTCCCTTTCTTACGGATTACAAAGAGATCATCCAGCTCAAATCACAAAACAGCCAGAACCAACAAAGTAGCCCCCAGTCCTTTTGTCACAAACATCCGGAAGGATGTCCTTCCACGAACACAGCAAAGTTTTCTATTCACGCACACAGTTCTCAGACTGAGAGATCGCTTTATCCGTCACCAGACCACACACTAGGTTCCGTCGAAGTTTGTAGTAAACACTACAGTGGATGTTTGCCAAAGAGTTGAAAGCTACCACGAAATCCGTTGTTCGTTCTAGAACTATGCGTCCAAAAAGCAAAAACTTTATTAAATTAAATCCTGTCCTCGCTTGGAGAAAAATTGGAGGGGGAGTTTTAAAGCAAAAAACAACCCTTTCAAAACGCTTGTTTAAGAAAGCTATATAAGAAAATGTTTGATGTGGAAGTTCTTTGTGCATATTCTATTTTAGGACTGGCATCTAAATCAGCAGAAAGTAATTGTTTTAACGTTTCCACAGCACATAAATAACAGCGTTAGGAGAATGACTACGGAATAGTTAATGTGTGTTTCAACAAATATTCCAATAAACATATCCGTTTACCAATTTCTTAATTGTTTTGAAGCATTCATATTATTTGAGATTTTTCTCCAGATTTGATGATATCCACTGTGTTTGCACAATCCACTATAACAAAAGGGAACTGATTTTAATTCGAGTAGAGATATTCATATCTACGAACGGAATTTTAATGGTCCAGCTCAAAAATCCATACATATGTACTGAGTCAAGATCCTTCTTCATTCGTTTCAGCAACATTTCTCTAATCCCAAGCGGATTTTGTACAGTCTAAGACGGCACAGTGGCAACCAGTGAGTAAATGTGACCTGGAGGTAGAAGGGTACCACCCAAATGTGACAGATTGCCTAGCTACAATTGTACTAGGCACGATTCACTACGCTAGCTAGATGCAATGCATCCGCTGTCCGGAGGGGAATTCTATCGACCGGCTTCTCTGATCGGTATTTTCTGTGACATTTCCAATCAATACCAAGCGAATACCGGAGCAGTATCCTACCAAACGGGCCACGGGCCGCGCGCTATCTTTCCTTCCTCCCCTTACACACACACATACACGTACACATACAAACACGTGCAGTACACCACAAAACATGATGAGCGACCAGTCGGTAACTTAAAGAGTTTGTGCCGGCTGGAACGGTACCCGTGTAGACGGGAAACTCCGCAAGACAGTGTGTAGGTCAATGGCGAATCTCAGGGTTCCAGCGGGAGAGAAGGACCGCCAGCTGGCAGCTCAAACATGCAACACTCTCACGGGAATAATTACGCGCCCGACATCACGGTTGATTGGTTGATTAATGATTACGCGCCCGACATCACGGTTGATTGGTTAATTAATGATTCCGGGCGCGTCAACTAAGATCATTAGTCGCATCAGAGTAGTGCATGATTTATCGCGGGAGGTGGTTGCGATCTTCCACCGCCGGTTGAAGACACCTGCCTCAGACCTCCACGTCGGCTTGTGTGGTTTTCTCCCACTAGCGAGGCACCGCCCCAGCCGGGACACGCTCTAAGTCCCCCAGTGGTCTCCCGACATGCGTGGTAGAGTAGTGCATATTAGTGTGTGCGTGTGAGGGAAGAGGACAGGACAAAGAAGAAGGAAACATTGCACACGGTCCGTAGCCCCTTGATCCGGCACCGACCTCCCTGCAAGCTTCCGAGAATTTTACCCAACCAGGTATCTCCCACCAGCGGGGCACCGCCCCAGTCAGGACAAGCTCTTAGCTCCCAACCTGTCTCCCAACATGTGTGATAGTGTAGTGCTCCCAACCTGTCTCCCAACATGTGTGATAGTGTAGTGCATGTTAGTGTGTGTGTGCAAGAGGGGAAGTTAGGACAAAGAAGAAGAAAGAATGATCACGCGTGATCCGGGACCATTTTGGTTGGGTACTGCTCCGGAATTTGCCTGGTGTTGATCGGCTTAACGCCGGAAAACTACCTATCAGAGCTGCCAGCAGCTAGAAATCTCCTCTAAGCAGCGACAGAATCCCACTTAGCTATACTTTGGTTTTTATAACGTGGCGCGATAGGGGCCGTCTTCACGACGGAATACCGCGCGACATTTCGCGTCTTATTCGGTCGCGCCGACAGACACATCCCACTGCTTGATACAGTCGCGATCATGCGACATTAGCGGTACGACCGCCAAAGACGCGAAATGCCGTGAGATATTCCATCGTGAAGACCGGTCCTCACGTGCCTGGAAATAAAAACCTAAATATAGGAGCACGGCCGAAAAAAGGCGTAATGCCGTGAGATATTCCATCGTGAAGACAAACCCCTGACGCATCACGTTAGAAAACCCCAAGTATATGTGGCTACCGACAATCCTGCAGGACAGGACTGGAACCCTGTGCCCTCCCTCTCTGCAACGACCATCAACCGACACCCTGATCCACGTCATGCAATGTAAAAGGCCGACATGGCTTTTTGGCCTCCGGTAGCTGGGCTCCGTCCACGCGGCAAGAGCTCGCTCTTTAAGGCAAACAACCCCTGCCGCGCCGCGTGGCGAACCGATCGGGTTATTTACGAGCGCTATTGCATCGCGCGCGCGTTTGCACAGCGCTCCGCCGCGGCCCCGACTCGCTCGCAGGCTCAGGTGGCTCAGGGGCAGCCGCGGCGATACCGCTGACAGAGAGGGCATACGGATGCAGAGCCGACAGGATTTTCGACACTAACTGCATAGATAGGTCGACTTCAGAGGAGAATTCTAACGGCTGGCTGCTCTGATCGGTAGTTTTACATGCTTTCACGGAGCATCACCAGGCGAATGCCACAACAAACGGGCTGCGGACCGCGCGCGATCTTTCCCTCCTCTTCCTTGACCTATCCCCATCCCTTATTTACACACACTGACACTAACATGCACTACACTACCAATCATGTCGGGATAGCTGTCGGAAGCTCAGAGGGTGTCCAGGGTGGGGTGGGAAGCAACTGCATGGTGGGAGGCAACTGGATGGGAGAAATCCCGCAAGCTCACAAGATGGTCGGCGCCCGATCTTAACATCCACTGGGTGAATTACACCGCAACATCCTGTGAAAAAAAAACACATGCTCCTCACGTATGGAACTAATGACCTAAGCAGTTGCCGCGCCTGGAAGCTCGAAATAATAATCCACTTCGTGCCCAGGTGAGGGCCTGATGTCTCTCACGGTGGATGTGTGATGTGTGGCGTGAAGGGAGAAGAAGTGAAGTAGTGAAATAAAGTCGCCAAGCCATGGCTAGTGAAAGTGCATGAAATATTAAAAAACATGGACACAATATTAGAAAAAAAACTTTGAATAAATGATGAAGATTTTAGAGCAAAAAAGAACAGAGAAAAGGAAAAGAAAACAATGAAGAAAATAAGAGAAAGAAAAAAGAAAGGAAACAGACGAAAAAAATGAAAGGGAACAGAAATAAAAAAGGAGAAGAAAGGAAAAGGAAAGAGCTCGAAAGAATAGATTATTCGAGGTGTTTCATCCTCACGTTTTCAGAATAAAAAATTGCAATATCTCATTCAGCGTTCCCAACAGCAGACCGGTAATCTTGTTTAGTTAAATTCACGTCACTGTCAATGCACCGCCCTGAATATAAACTAATCCGATTTCATCATGTTATCGAAGTGACGTGTAGCTGACGAGGTGAACATGCGTAATACGGAGGCAATGTCGTTAACACAAAATTATCTTTTAATAAAATACCATTATTTATTACACCTTGGTAGTATTTTCAATTAGAAAAGAACCAACAATAAGCACTAACTGTTCATATCACTTGCCTCAAAGCGGTACGTGATGATTTCGAGAAGAATTCGTAAATGTGGGAGAAAAAAAATATATCTTGCTGCAACATGTGATCGTCTGTCCATATTACCGATCCAACTCAGCGAGAAAAGTAGAATAATATAAGGGATCGTGGTGTGCTAACAGAAGAGTTCTGGGCATCTGAAAACGAACGAGAGAGAACTATTAACCGGGGGTGGCAAAAGGGCGGTGCAGCGGCAGAGGAGCAGGCGGCAACGGGGGTGGA
Organism: Gryllus longicercus; assembly: GCA_038098605.1. NCBI lineage: Eukaryota > Metazoa > Arthropoda > Insecta > Orthoptera > Gryllidae > Gryllus > Gryllus longicercus. Next base: position 4,982,103 of record JAZDUA010000040.1, read on the forward strand.
GGCGGGATACGAGATGGAGTCAGCGGGCAGTGGTGGTGGTGACAACCAAGACAGGGATGCGTCAGTGCATGGTGGGTGAGGATGGGGAGAGCGGGGGGCAACGGAGCTGCGAGATGCCGAGGTGGCAGGTTGGCAAGTGTCGAGATGGTGCGGCGGCTAAAAGTCGGGAAGGTTGGGTGACAAGACGGCGAAACACACAGACGCGGCGGGACAGACAGACGCGGCGGGACAGACAGACGCGGCGTGACAGACAGACGCGGCGTGACAGACAGACGCGGCGTGACAGACAGACGCGGCGTGACAGACAGACGCGGCGTGACAGACAGACGCGGCGTGACAGACAGACGCGGCGTGACAGACAGACGCGGCGTGACAGACAGACGCGGCGGGACAGACAGACGCGGCGGGACAGACAGACGCGGCGGGACAGACAGACGCGGCGGGACAGACAGACGCGGCGGGACAGACAGACGCGGCGGGACAGACAGACGCGGCGGGACAGACAGACGCGGCGGGACAGACAGACGCGGCGGGACAGACAGACGCGGCGGGACAGACAGACGCGGCGGGACAGACAGACGCGGCGGGACAGACAGACGCGGCGGGACAGACAGACGCGGCGGGACAGACAGACGCGGCGGGACAGACAGACGCGGCGGGACAGACAGACGCGGCGGGACAGACAGACGCGGCGGGACAGACAGACGCGGCGGGACAGACAGACGCGGCGGGACAGACAGACGCGGCGGGACAGACAGACGCGGCGGGACAGACAGACGCGGCGGGACAGACAGACGCGGCGGGACAGACAGACGCGGCGGGACAGACAGACGCGGCGGGACAGACAGACGCGGCGGGACAGACAGACGCGGCGGGACAGACAGACGCGGCGGGACAGACAGACGCGGCGGGACAGACAGACGCGGCGGGACAGACAGACGCGGCGGGACAGACAGACGCGGCGGGACAGACAGACGCGGCGGGACAGACAGACGCGGCGGGACAGACAGACGCGGCGGGACAGACAGACGCGGCGGGACAGACAGACGCGGCGGGACAGACAGACGCGGCGGGACAGACAGACGCGGCGGGACAGACAGACGCGGCGGGACAGACAGACGCGGCGGGACAGACAGACACGGCGGGATGACAGGATGGCGGGACAGACAGACGGCGGGATGACAGGATGGCGTGGTTGCAGGATGGCGAGGTTGCAGGATGGCGAGACAGAGAGATGGTGGGTCTGCAGGTTGGCGTGGCAGCAGCCTTCCGCGGCGCGGGGTGTACGCAGGGGGGCGTGGGGAGAGTGCGGCGGGCGCGAGGGCTCGTGCACGACAATGAGAGGAAGCGGCTTTCTGCCTGGTCAGCGCCCGACAAAGCGGCGCCGCGCCGCCCGCCTCTTTCTCAATGGCTCGGCCGCCTTCGACGCCGGCGCCGGCAATGCGGCGGGCGTTCGCACGGAAAGCGGCGCCGCGTAGCAAAGCGCTCGACTTCCACCTTCGGCGTTTAAAAAAAAGAAGAAAAGTAGGCTGCAACGAGAAAAGAAATTGAATAATTGAATGTGAGGTAATAATTTGTATGTGTGATGATGGGGGGAAATGTTGCAAAGGAAAACGATGCAAGGACGAATTAAAATTCCAAGATTGTCTTTTTCTAAAGAAATGTTTTTTTTAAAATAATTTTATAAATTTGTGTGTCATGAAGACTCCTCTGGCCCAAGTCTCTTCTGACGTAAATAATTTGTCCTGATGTAGAACTTGTTGAAAGAATGAATCATATAATTGTAAATTAAGTATATGATTGGACAAATGATTGATTTTTTTAATTATTTGTTTCAACGAGTGATATTATGCATGAAAAATACATTACAACAATTTTGTACATATTTAGACAACTGACAATCTTTCATATAATACTAATTACGAATGTTTTGACCCCCGAAAATTAAATTTCAAGTTCGGTATGATAGAGCATCTATCTCAAAGAAGTTACGAATACACGTATTTTAGGTATTATTAAATTAATTTTAAATTTTGAACTAAATTTAATTTAGCTTTTCTTTTCTTGTAAATCGATGATTACACGAGTTTGAAAATTTTCATCCCATTTTTTTGTATGAACACTACAGGGGAAAGCCAGTATCATGATTTAACACTGATCGAGACACTGAATTAAAATTTTCTTGATATTGAGGCTAGATACTTGGGAATTTTTAATGAACTTCTTCTAGCTGTTGGGAAACAAACGATAATACTAATGATGTGAAAGGCGTTACATCTTGCTGCAAACATAAGCGATAGTGTTTCTTCGGCCAATACGAAAAATGCCATCTCGTAAACAACTTCAAGTGATACGTTGAGATAATGTGTGAAAATACGTTCTGCGTCTCTGACTCAATGCACATCTTCCACATCCATTTTTGGATAAGTGTAGTTGCTATCATTTGACTCGGCACTTCTGTTTTGATGCTAGCTAACTTTAAACTACATGACATTACAGTTAAGAATAAATTAATTGCACGTATCAGATTCTTACTCAATTTCGCAACAATCTTAACTCGAGAGTTCGATCTGGTACGACCCGCAGTAAGCAATTTGCTCACTCCAAAAAATAACTTGAACTATGACTTCCCGATGACATTAAGTACACATTGAATTATCTCAGTAAATGAGAAGAAAATTTAGTTCCAATTGGCCACAATATTGCTTATGAAAAGGGTTTGTTAAAACGAGAAAGACATTCTAAACATACATTTATTTCAGACTGAATTTATTGTATTCCTGAATACCAAAATGGCATACGGTTTTCAGTCATTTAAGAGACAATTATACATGCTGGGTTCCCCCTCCCCAGAATCTTACGTATCTGACGTTTGTCGTAGTGCAACCAATCACATGCTTATTTTATTCTGCGTCTAATCAAATATGTTAGGGTACATTCAATAAACAAGTTTGTAAAATTGAGCGCTTCTCTCTTCCGTTTAAAACAACTATCAACCATTACACGCCCCCCTGAGCGTACCATTCCACGACAAACCCAACAACCCGTTCCTGAATTAAATCCGATTTATTAAAAACTAAATAAAATGCAGGCAAATTTTATTACAATTACAAAGCGTACCATTCCACGACAAACCCAACAACCCGTTCCTGAATTAAATCCGATTTATTAAAAACTAAATAAAATGCAGGCAAATTTTATTACAATTACAAAATGAAATACCGAAGTACATTATTTTTTAATTTCAATATATATTAGTAAGTATTAATTTTGATATCACTATCAAAATTGCTATCACTCAATTTCTCTAAAATTAAAGTCCAATACGTATTTTAAAACGATTTTCAATGCGCAAAATAATTTCATGGAACGCAATTGTAGTTAAACAAATAACTATTTCAGGAACATTAATTAACTACCCAGTTCGTTTTCGTTGGAGTAGTGGAAATATCTACCATTAAAAGCAAACCATGTTTTGAACAGCGCCGCGGTGCAAATGAAATAATAAAATATGAATTAATGTGTTGTTTAATATATTTATCTTGTGCTGGAGTAAACTGGATGACCTCCGACGCAATCTGGCTATTTATAACGGGGCGTCTGTACATGACGCCAATTCCATATCGACAGAATGGCTGCGGGTTTTGTCGCTGTCTCTGCAATGACACTGACCAGCAGGTCAGAGTTCCAATACCGACGGCGGATTTTCCACACTAATAATATAGCTACGTGGAATTCAACCGCTGTATGGATGACTATTTTAGCTAAAGACTGTTATTGATAGTATTTTTCCGTGGTTTCTCCAATCAATATCAAGAGAATGCCGGAGCACGAGTGGGCTCAGGACCGCGAGTGGTCTTTCTTTCTTCTTCCTTGTCCTATCCGCACTCCTTACTTAGATACACTTACACTTACAACCACTACATAACCGGGGCTCAGAGCTGGGTTGGGGCCTCGCTGGTGGGAGATACCTAGTAGGGGAAAACCCCGTAAGCCGACGTGGGTCGGCGACCAACTTCACCATCTAGTGGCGAAGAAACATCGCCACCTTCCGTGACAAAAACATGCACTACACGTACGGGACTAATTACCACAGCAGTTGACCTGCCCAGAAACACAAAATAATCATTCAACTAAATTTATTTGAAATAAACAAAAAGTGCCATTTAGTTTCATGCATCACCAGGAAAAACCATTGCTTGAAGTATTTCTCACTCATTGAGCATACTCATCTGTGTAATAAAAATCTGCATGGACATTTTAAAACAAGACGTATCTTTTTGTTAAAGAATCTATAAATTTAGTACTTTTTTATACTTCCCTAATTTTTCTACCCTTTGGGTCACCATGCCTTCTCCAGAGAAGTCTGCATTTTAGTACTCATGGAACATATTTATTTTAATTACATGAAACTAAAGTAAAAAAATACATTTTATTGACGTGCTCAAATTAGAATGTTGCCATATTTCGTGTCAGAAGACGTTAAACACCAAATGTACCAACACAGGGTGATACTGGGCATCTGTGGGCGTAATCATAATACGGTTAAATCCCAACAGATAAATCCGGGGTCTGAGGGCGTATTTATGACACGCATAAACCAGAGACGCGGAAAAACCGAACGGTTAGAAAAAGGGGGGGGGGGGGCATCCCGCGCAAATCTTCACGAGTGACACTGCCGCTTGTTCTGATCGCGTACACGGCCGCACTTCAACAAGCAATGTGCTGGGACCGTGCGGAGTGTTTGGGGGCATGGCATAAGCCTCGCCGTTCGTTTTCCGCGGCCCAAACACATGTCGCAGATAAGGGCTTACATCACTCTTTTTCCCAGGCGCCCCCCACCCCCCGGCCGCTGGAGTCCGAGCGCGCAATCTGCGCCAGGCACAATGCAGGCGCGCTGCGGGCGCGTTCAGAAGCAGGCGCCGCAAGTCACAAAACGAACGTTCGGGTGCGTTCAAAAATACTAACCGGCTGGGATATCTCAAAGGGAAAACCGTTTCCTATGCAGCGTCGTTGTCCGGGAGGTTGTATGGTTGGAGTCTCAATGGAGCCGAATTTATGGTGATAGCTCCATTGGTCGGTCAAATTCAATCGCTGTTTGGTGATTTCTAGCGGCTGGCTGCTTTGTTCGGTATTTTTCCGTGGTTTCACCGATCAACACCAGACGAATACCGGAGGAGTACTCTAACAAAACGGACCACACGCGATCTTTCCTTCCTCTTCCTATCCTCACTCCATATTTACACACACACACACACACACACACACACAAGCACTACACTACCACTGTGTCGGGGAGACTGACCGAGAACTTAGAGCTTGTCCCGGCTGTGCGGTGCTTTGCTGGAGTCTGATACGAGGAGAGGAGGGTAGCTGACGTGTAGGCTGACATGGTAATTGACGTGTAGGTCGGTGCCCAATCGCATGTCCCAGAAGTGGTGGAACACCGGAATCTCCCGAAATATAGCACGCGTAACACTGATGCGACTAATGTCCATAGCAGTTGACACGCGGCGACACACTGAATACTCATAAAAATGAGTTAGTGCACAAATCTTTGAAAAAGCACAGTTTCACGTAAATATGAAAATTCTATCAATGGCTCGGAAACTAATATTACGAATCTAATATAAATGTAAATGAACATAGAAGGAAAAATCTTTTATTTAACAGTCGGAATCATAAATTTGTTTTTTAAAGTTAATGAATAAACACCTCTATTGCTTTATTTCTAACCATTGCAATTTTTTCAAGAATGAAAGACAGGAGTGCGACGTTACATGACGAGAAAGGTTATGTAAGAACGTCTGTACGAGTGCAAGAATAGCAGTTAGTTTTGAAATATGTGTTTTAGTACATACATTGTTTTAGTATAAGAGCGAAAGATGTTTTAAAGCTTAGTACAAGTCACTCCAGATTATAGATAACCTAGCCCCCACAATTTTAAGATAATCAAATATACAAGAAAAAAAACCAACTGTTTACGAAGTTCAGTATTGAGCTCTAACTTATGAGAATAGAATTTTCACTATAGTGAAAATAATTGTAAAATTAACATGTAAACTCTAGAAACTTAATGGAATCGTTATAAAATTTTATTAAATTTTCCGATAAAAAACAAGTTTTCTGACCAAGAACTCTTCAAATAAACGTACTTCCTTAAAATATTTGAAGCACAGCAAAATATTACGTGTTAGCTACTTTTTTTAAACAAGGGAATTCGTTTCCGTCGATTATGCGGACTAAGCCCCATTTCACGACTAATATTGCTGAAATGTTTTGGAAGGCATAAAACTATTTCTTTACAGCTTTTACGCTGGATAATGTACCATCCACAATCTTCTACACACGCACAAGGGCGCGGACACATAATACATAAAAATACATACACACACGTGTCAAGGCACTCACACGCACACCATGGGAACGAACTAAATTACCGACATCCGCTTACCAGCTCCTGAACTGAACCTAGCAACTGACGTACTCACGACCAAAGAAGGCAAAACAAGAGAAGCCTGGCACCAGCAACTGAATTTCATGAAGCGCCCGCTAATTATTTCTTTTACAGGAATGCTTACGCAAATGAACATTACTTTTACGTGCCACAAACGTACGAATTCTCCAGATAAACGACGTTACAGTAAACATTCTCTTGACGATAAGGACTTGTTAATGGATCACTGTGGAACGTGTGAACAGGTGGGAGAAATGCGATAAAAAGAAGTGAATTTTGCATGAAATTTTTACCCAATAAAACTCTGGAAACCGAAATACATGTTTCCTTGTTCTTGACAACGTACAAAATTCTGTTATTCACCAGTGAATCAAACTGTTATTCACTCTGTGACTTTCATTTCACTGTTGTGACAATTAACTTATCGTATGGTCAGTTGGCTTCTCTTTGAAAACATACTCACAGTAAAAATTTCTTGACCAATTTGATTATTCATGATAAACCCAAACATTTTGTTTCGTTTTTGGAATAATAAATTGATGTACGGCACTCTACAGCACAATAATTTTATTTATTCGCGAGAGTCATCCTAATATCACCTCAGAGGTTGTAAAATAAAATCTTAATTTACTATTGTATCGTTAATAACAATTAATGTATTTATAAGCCTACAATATATCGGGATTGTCTGGATAATACACGGTCATCTTGAAAAGTAACTAAAGAAATATCACCATGGTCAGAAATCATGACCTGACAACATAGTCTTATTTATATATAGGTTGTATACTAGGTTGCAATTAAATACGAACAAGCATGGCGTTCGCAAAACGAATGGCCACTAGTGAATTCGCAGTAACAACTAAATGCGTGTTGCACAAGTAATGAAACAGTCCTCAGTTGTCTCCGAGAGTTGAGGGGGGGGGAGTATTTGTGGTTTCCATTAAAACGGCTATTTCGCTCTCAGCATCAATCTTACACGAGCTTTAATTGGAGTAAAGAGGATACATTGGGGTCAAAATTCACTTCAACGAACAGACTGAGGAATATTAAACTCTGGAAATATTCTCAGTCAAGTTTAGTAGTGAACGTTTGTTACTTTAAGAAGATATGCATTGTCGATTAGATAATTCGTGGTTATTTTGATTCAATTACATATTTACAACCTTTGTGTTCGATAGAACATTTGAATATAATTTTTAAATAAAAAATATTATTTATTTCATTGTTCTGCACAATACTGAAGAAACGTGACTCGTAAATATAACAGAAAATACTAATAAATTCACTCATGAATGGACGATCGCAGTTACACAAGCTTTCAAAAATTCAATAAATTAATACTGACTTTCAATGACATGATCCCACTTTTCAGTATTCAATGCTATTACGAAATAATCATTCATTTTCGAAGGGGAAATCTGAAAATTTAAAAATTACAAATTTAAATGTATACCCTATCTCTTTTTCATTTGGAGTTTTAGTTAACAAATAGCGTATTTTCTCAGATATAAGCCCCAATTCCCCCAAGAAAGTGTCAACAAAAGAGCTCGAAATGAATCGAAATACGCTGAAAAATCGACTTTTTTTCTTTCAAACAATGTTAGAAATGCATAGGTATTTTTACTTCCAACGTCCCGACTTCAATTTTCTTAGAATTTGCTGATAATGCAAATTACAGGGATTGATCAGTATTGAATTAACATTAAGCAACGAATAAGATACGACAGATTCAATACGTCATAAAGTTTTTTTTATTTTTACAAAATTTTCGCGAGAGGGACTCTCAAGCGATGGGGTCTATTATACTCGAGAAAATACGGTATGTAGAGCAAGTGGTTTCACCCATTGAACATTATTAATAGACGGTTCATTTAATATGCACAGTCCATTAATGCCTTAATGGCTGTACTCGCTTAAACGAGCCTCATGTAGGCGAACCCACCTGCAACGCATTCATTGGCTCCACTTGGAAGTCGCTCGTTTTCCAACAGGAGAGAAGTGGCGGATCTCGTCATGAATTCAGAATGAAGACGAGCACTCGAAATTCCGACGGTTTAACTTCTTGGCTCTGTGTTACTTGCGGCGTACCACAAGTGCAGTACCGATGACGTGTCGTGAAGAGATGTGACATACTCCGAAGTCTCGGGCTGTAGTGTAATTTGTCGCGTTTGCTTCAAAGCACACAACATACATACGAACAGTAAGCACTAAATGCTTCTATTTTTCACGCACGTAGATATCATCCGAACGCAGTATTACGCAATACACATCCTCTGCAGAACATACGCAGTCTTCTTATGTCTTTTATACATTTCTTATTGCTGGCTATACGCCGGCCGGGAACACTGCTGAAGCGGGATATCAACGAATAAAGATCGGCTGTTGGAGCGGGATCAGCTGACTGTTACATCACTGGATCTTGACCTCGTGATCACGCACGCTCACACGTATGACAGTGATCTGGCGAATGTTTTTTTAGAGCTTAGAAACAGAACACACTACGGATGAAGACGGAGATATTTGTCACACACCCAACTCTTGTTGACGACACAACCTGCCAAGCATGGGAATATTTCGTAAACAACGGAATATAATCGCGTGTGGTGGGACTTTCTGTTTTAGCAATTCAGCTGAGAACAATAATGAACCACGTCAGGTCGCGGGTTCACATCACGCATTCAAGCACGCCAACACGGAAGACGCGGCAACGACGGTAACAGGTGCTACAAGCCACCACTAAATACACGTAAGGGCAACACACTGAAAATTACAGTACTGCGCAGAGAACAATATTCAGAGAGTTCAAAATATAACTCACTGACGTAGGTACTAACATTTAACAACACACTGCGCGACTCAACAACAATCAACACACTGGAACCAACATTATAGACGGGCGAAACGGAAATCAACACAGCGACTTGTACTGCCTACGATCTCCTCAAGGCAAAGTAATGAAGTTCCAGCTCACGCGAGTACCCTCAAGAATTTCGACAGTTTAATACAACTGAACAACGTCAAAACCACTCCAAAACGCGTCGAAATAAAAAAAAACAGGTCCTCAATCGCGTGATAAATGTATGTCACACAGTTTGACCGCTAGCGTTGTCTAAAGCATGTGTACCGGGACGGCAGCACCCGAATGGCAGAAACGACCCCACGCAATCCTGCAAACCAACCGAACACCAGCGGCAATCTGCCGCACACGTGCACAGCCCAGCGATCCGCGACAACTCGGATTGAACACCACAAGTGCGTACGCGATGCCGGCCGGCGTTGGAAAGGCAATCTGCAGCACACGTGTTGAAGCGTCGCGATTGGCGAATGTCGATTTGCGCCGCATGCGATTTTCCGGTTGTCCGGGCGAGAGCGTCTTTGACGAACAGGACGAGCGATTCGGACGGACGACACTACGGCGCGGCAGCGGACGGCGGACACGACGGAGCGACGCGGTAGGACGGCCGTCCACCGCGCTGGTCGCAGCGCCACTGAGTCGGCAACGGAGCGGCGGTGGCGGCGGCGGTGGCGGTGGTGGCGGTGGCGGTGGGTCGGCTGACGCGGCGGGCGAGAAGGGGCGGCCAAACAGTGGGTAGAACCCCGTTTCAAGGAAGACAAAATAATGTCGACTCCGGTTATAGTAAACTTCTGAGGACTAACATTTTTAGTTCGCTATATCAGATGTTCACTATATCCGATGACGTCAAAATTAAATACAATTTCTCCGCGATGATTAATTTCATTAATGTAGAGATACAGTAAAATGCATTAACAGCACCAACTGAAAATTTCAATACCGTTATTTGACTTAAAAAAAATGTTTGTTTCGTACATTTTTGATTAGTAATTTCTCTCGAGTTTGTATTCTCTCAGCAAATTATTCTGCATTGTCCACTGTCTCCAAGACTCGAAATACAGTTTTGACATCCTTCAACGTCTCTACCACTGTTCGAACGCTGTCGCACTATTCGAAAGCGCTTTTACTCGCCTAATAACATACGAGATTCTTTTGGTATGTCCCCTATAGCCCGACGTAACACATTTCTTTCAACAAGACCATTTTTTTTATTTTCCTCTTTTTAAATTGATAATTTGGGGATTTGATACATGGCATTTGAAGAACCTGTAAATGATCCAAAATAACATCAACTCGATTAATTGTATCATTGAAGTTTTAACATCATTCTGCATGTAGTATTTATTTTAATTTTTCTATTAAAATCCCACAAGAAAATTAAAAAGGTTAATGGGAAAGGAGACCATAAATGTAGTTGTTCCCCTCTCCTTTTACGCTACGCACGCGCTGTGTAGATTGCATTTGGAAACACATTTTTTTAAAATTTGTATTTTAAAAATCATCCGGCATCCCGTGGGTTGGGTTGGGGCCACAGCCGTGTATTGTGGTCTGATAGACAGATGCCCTGGCGGGAAATTGGAATCTCCCGTCCGGGTGCCCAGATTCTCGTTGACACATCGTTAGTACAGGTAGACTGAAGTGAGAAGACGGGATGGGGGCTCTTGGGTGTCCCACAGGTGGGTTCTCGGCTTCGTTGTGGCAGTGCCTGATACACATGGGTAGGGGCGGGTTTTGTTTACACAAAACTATCACCAAAAATGCTCCTAAAATATGTTTAAAATGACCCAAAAGCAAAGAAAAATGACGTAAAAAAATTTGATCGAAACCAATTCAGATGAACTAATCAAGCTGTTCGATACGTTACTGATGCAAACTTGACTTCTTACTTTTGTTCAAGTGAACTCAGCTTGCAACTTAGGATTTGAACTGTTTTTTAAAATAAAATCTCTGCCTTGATTTATCGCGAAATGGGCCAGACTGACAATGGCGCCCATCGGCGTCACAGGAACCTTAGATTACATGGTACGCACAACGGCTGTCAATACTATATACAAGCGAAGAAATAGAATATGTTACTCAGGAATTCTATGGTGAACATTTGTTGAACTTCGTAAATATCGTTTGAAGCAAGTACCATTAAAATGGTATTAAGATCGATGTATTCAGTATGAAAAATGCCTAAAAAGTTACTAAAAAAGTTAAAAAATGATTAGTCGAAATCGACGAAAAATACAACAAAAATCAATAAAATGGGCTATTTCCTTTTGTTATTACATAAAATTAATGACTATAGTGTTGTTCTAAAGTGAAAAGAAAAAATGACATTTCTTTAACCCCCTCCCCCTACTCACGAGTAGTGTGGAGGGACTTGTCCCGAATGCAGCGAGCGCAGTAAAGAGTTCAGATGCCAACTCGGAAAGTTTGTAGTCTGGAGCTGGCGAGATGGCCTCACCCAGGCTTTGGGTAGATGTGCTTATCGCGATACCCGCGTTTCGGCATCGCATTCAGGCTGTCCCGGATAACAGTCCAACGGTGCATTTGTACACCCATGCGTGTGTGTGCGCGCGCGCGTGCGTGCGTGCGTGCGTGTGCGTGCGTGTGTGTGTGTGTGTGTGTGTGTGTGTGTGTGTGTGTGCGCGCGCGCGCGAGTTTACCCAGGCGTTCACTCTCTCGAGCGGCGAGAGAAATCCGCGCTGGTCAACTACAAGTGCAAGTGTAGGGGTGGTAGGGGTAGTAGTCACACAAGATCTACATATCGTTTTACAACATTAAAGATATAACACTCGATGAGCTCTACTGTCCACTTTCTCTTGCCCATTGAGCAAATACCAGATGACTCTTTGTCTTACTTCTAGACTGTAAATACAGAATCACTAATTGTGTACGCTTTCTTGATCTCTGGGAGACGTCAGTGGGGAAGTTTGTTATTTCGTCAGTAGTGCCATCAAATACTCGTTCTCCACGATCTCGCATTCGATTTATTCACGTGGGGGAGGATAAGGTATAAAATGTAAACTCCGTGCCTAGCTATTTTTCATGCGGTAAACGGCCTAGGCTGGAAAAGCACCAAGAAAGTTAGTCCCAATAAACTTTTCCGTACGTGCATGCACTTAGCACAGTGGTCCCGGCCTAAAACGTAACGCAAGGAATTGGAGCGGGTCCAAGTACGCAAATCCTAACGCTTGTGTGTTCGAGTCCCAAGAACGGCTTGGGTGTTTTCACTACGAATCTGGCTTCTCACACGTCCAAGTTATTATGATGCAATACATCATAATCGTGCGTCGCTGGCTCAGGGACGTGTAATTACACGAAGTAGCAGCGTTTTAAATACACGAAATAACAGGTTGTAAGTACACGAAGAAGCAAGATGTAAATGCACGAAGTCAAAGATTGTGGGTTCGAATACCGCGTAATGCATGATGGGTGTGGTATCCCACGACAAATCTCCATCAAGACAAATCATAATCTACATTGTGATCTGCAGAGGAGGGGGAGTTGATGCACTACAGTACAACAGTCCCGTTGCGGTTTTCGTGAATTTGAGCTCCTTTAACACACTCAGGACGAATGATTTACATTAATTTAAAATCGCCACAAAAATAATGTAAGAATCGACACAAATCACGTCGAAAATCATAAAAATATGTATGCGTGTGAATCATGACACCAAACGAATATGCCATCAACGGACACGAAGTAAACACCAAATTTCAAAGAGCTCGCATGGTTTACTTCCTTCCCTATTATAATTAAAGTCGGAATAAACTAAATTTTAATTACAGAAAAAGCATGTAAATAATATTTCTTCGAAATAATGTTTTTTAGTGTACTTGCTTCCCATTCTATCTTTATAAATTCAATGACAACATTGTCTACTTGGCGGCTCAAGTACGAATTAGCTAATGTGTGTGATACAGGAATAATTTATACCTGTTAATCATCCACAAATGGAATCAACGAGTGTCAAATAATCACTCACATGACTGAACAACGACATCGGTGCTGTAACGGTTACCATAAGGTAGTGTTATACCCAAAATTCGCGGCTTGAAACCCGATCGCAGCTTGAAACTCGGATTTCTAAGGACGAAAATTTCCATCCTGCATCTTCCCTTCCTTCGGAGGCGAAGTAAAGACGACTGTTCGATGTTGTAGATTCACTCATCTAAAAGATCCACAAGCCTAAAAGAATCTTCCGAATTAAATTCAAATCCTCTGTTCCGTTGCCCGAACGACACAATCTTTCTCTGCTAGATAGCATTAGGAGCGTAGCGAAATTGGCGAGGTGCGGCAGAAGAGTAGGGCCTAATATCCTGAGCCTCGCAACGTAAAATAATTCATTGTTTCATTGGATCAGAGAATAGTACGGCCTCAAGCCTAAAATAAGCTTCAGAGGAAAATGAAAATATGCTGAATTTTTTATCCGAGTGATACCTTCTTTCTCCACTAGATGGTGAAAGGAGCGTAGCAAAATATGCGTGATAGGGCGGAAGAGCAGGGCCTGTTGCCCTAAATAAAAATATAAAAAATATAATAAAATCCACATAATCCACATAAAAAAGGCATCATTGATTCATTGGAACAGGGAATAGTACGTCCTCAAGCCTAAAGAAGCTTCTAGAATAAAATACAAATCTTCTGTTTTTTGTTGCTTTTTTTCGCATGAGTGATACCTTTTTTCTCCACCAGATGGCGAAAGGAGCGTCGCGAAATTTGCGTGGTAGGGCAGAAGAGCAGGCATGCTGCCCTAAACCTCTCCGCGTAAATAAGGCACCACTGACTGACTTGATGGGGCAGGTGAAAAGGCGCGCGCGACGCGCCGGGCCCACTGCGCGCGCGCGGGGCCGCGGGGGCGTGGGCGGGGGGTGGCGTTGCTAGGCGACGGCGGCGGCCTGCCCGTCCTCCCCTCCGAGGCGCGCTCGCCGGCCGCTGGGCTGGCAGGCGGGCGGGCGCGCACAGGGGGCCCGGCCGGCGGAGGCGCTCCCTTTGGAGACCCTGCGACCGGGCCGCCCCCAGCGGGGAGAGGAGGAGAGGAGACGGGCAAACGAGGTGTGTGAAGCTCTGCGGCGCCTTCGCCCTCGCCGCCGCCGCCGCTGCTCTTCTTTAGGGGGATGGGGGCTTGGCGGGACCTCTGCGGGGCAGCGAGCGCAAACCAATCGGTGTATAGAAATATGGTTGGGTGTTTGTGTGCGGTTGTGGTTGTGGTTGTGTGTGGTTGCGTGTGTGTGTGTGTGTGTGTGTGTGTGTGTGCGCGCGCGCGCGCGCTCAAGTGAGAATTGGAAGGTTTGCGCGTAAATGGTTGTTTGCCTGAAGGTACCAAGTGCGCGTGAGGATACTGAGTGTGCGTGAATACAAAGAGCATTTTAACGTACCAAATCTACGAATGGGCACCTAGTGCACGTGAGGGTCCCCAGGGCACGTGAGGGTCCCCAGGGCACGTGAGGGTCCCCAGGGCACGTGAGGGTCCCCAGGGCACGTGAGGATCCCCAGGGCACGTGAGGGTTCCCAGGGCACGTGAGGGTCCCCAGGGCACGTGAGGGTACCAAGTTCAATTGCGCGAGCTAGCATATGCTTTAGCAAGTACACAGGTAAACGAAAACGCATGCATAAGTCCAAGTTTGTGGAATGCGTGTCGTGAGCGCATGCTGCCGTCAGGACCTTAAACTTCCCTCTCAAGCCGCCGTCACAGTTACAAATTACTCGCTATTCGCAGAGAACGCTAATGACCTCTACAGGAAGTCTACAACAACGCACCTAATATTAGAAATAGGCATATTGTAGTTCCGCTGACATACACGCTGATACTGGACAAAACGTTTCCTGCAGACATCAACTCGTATGTTTGGAGACCAACTGGTAAAGAAATTGTTTATTGCGAATATGAGAAGCTGCAGTGTGTTTTTGGACACCGTGCACGACTCATTCTGCACACCTCAGTTTACACTTCTTAATCTTATCTTAATTATCTTAATCAACTGTCAGCGGCTGCCACAAAGCAACTACTGGAACAACCAACTACAGCGTCTCTCCCTACTGTAAGAATCAATATTGTCCAGCTCTTGAAAACAGAAACACGAGAAGGGACATAGGTATTGGAGAAGAAGACCAACACGCTAGATACGTTAACTTCCTGATTAACAGATCAGAAAGAACCATTACATTTATGTACTTTATTAATCGTGACAAAAACATCGTAAAAGTAAAGCCTAGTAAGAGAAGGTAAAATTCAACTCAAAATATATTAGAGAATGTTCTTGTAGTTGTGAAAACAAAAAAATATTAGATTATGAAAGAAAAGTCATTATTTGACGAGTTAATAACGAGGCAAGTACTTTCAGAAAACGGTCATCAGTGACATTTCGTGAAAAAGTGGAATATATTTTTTTATGCGAACACCCTAAAATACACATCTGTGGAAGTAGACTGCTAAAATATCATTCCGTAGTTTTGAGTTATGATCTGCCAGAGAACAGGACAGCTTTTGTACATCCCCCAAAACGTCCAGTAATAACTCGCAGTCTCATACTCAAATAATTCCAGTTCAACTTCAATATGTAATATCCAGTAGCCATTTCCAGCCTTTGTCCAAAGTACACTTTTTAGAAAATTAACTTTACTCACCACTAGGAAACATACACTGAAAGGCACAGGTTCAAGGAAGTTGCATAGTCCACTTACCTGAAAAAGAAAAAAAATCATAAGTATTTAAACAGCGTAAGTCAGCAATAAAGAACAAGCATACAAAAATAACCAAACGATCTTTCGAAATGGTGACCCAAGCTCCAAAAGAAATAAAAGATCATTCATAAAATTGTCAATTTCACACTTGTGCACATATTTTATTAACTACTTTCAGGAGCCAAAGCAGTACAACGAATTTTCACAAAGGAAACTTCAATTACAGCTATCAGTTATTTGAGTCCTTGTAAAATCAAATACGAAATTACATACTCAATCAGGACAAGCCGGTCAATTGATGACACTGCCATGCCTCTGACTGGAGGTCCTAGGGCTTGACTCTCGACAATGGCAGGACTTTCGATCTTAGCTAGATCGACTTCAGCCCCTGGAGGAGTATTCTATCGACTGGCTGCTCTGATCGGTAGTTTTTCGTGGTTTCTCCGATCAACACCAGGCGAATGCCGGAGTGGTACCCTAACAAACAGACCACGGACCGTGTGCGATCTTTCCTACCTCTTCCTTGTGCTATCCTGTCCCCTTACACACACTTACACTAACATGCACTACACCATCACATATGTTGGAAGACCGGTCGAGAGCTTAGAGCTTGTCCCGGCTGGGGCGGTGCTTAGCTGGTCGGAGATACCTGGTTTGGGAAAACCCGACGGCGGGTCGGCGCCATATCTCGCCAGAATCAGTGATCAACCAATTAATTAATCAATCAATCGGACTAACGCGGTAGGAAAGTGCGTGCTTTGCTTGAAACGGACATGACACTGATGATGAAAGGTCGGCGAATCTTATCAGGTGGTGGAATCTTGGAACTTGGGAGGTAACCCGGTGGCTGCAGGATCCAACCAGTGAGAAGAAAGTACAAAACTACCCTCTTAGCAGTGTTTCCTCCTAGGACAAGCGAAAAAGCTTAAACAGTATAGAGACATGCAAGCAATATGACTCCCAGAATGTTACAAACCTCTAGGTCATGTAGGAATGAAGAAAATGATCACCTTTTGCCAATGAACAAATAGTGGGAAATATCACGTAACGGAGATCAAGGAATTTATACAGGATATTGATATTTCGCAATCCATCAGAGGGTACGCCTACTCTAGTCGTGGCAATTTGGCAACCACGATTCCTTTGGCATCCCTTCCTCTCAAAGAGACCCCTCCCACAGTTGTGTGTAGCAAGATTGCGGGGTGGGCTGAATCTGTGGGGTGGGAATTAAGAATCTGTGAAAAGTGATTAGGTGCAAATTGTGTAATATCGAATGCTAATAGGAGCATTAATAGTTTTCGCTCATAATTGGTGAGCATACATAAATAAAAATTAATACTGAAACCCTTTGTTTGTGTATAAAGAATATTCACGTTTAGAGAGAAATTAGTACACATACTTTGTTGATTAAAAGAACTGCATCGATTAACTGAATTGACGTAAGAAGGTCTTCACGCATTTGTTTCGGCTGAAAAAAGTCATACAAATATTTAAATGTATTTGGTGAACTAAAAATTATTTACTGTGAAACGCGTTGGAGTGTGCGGACATGGAATAAAAGTTCTGCAAGACGCAACAATCACATTCACTATTACCATTACCATCAAGATTATTTGATTTTATTTATTATCGTGAAAGAACAGTAAAAACAGAATTTACGCACAATATGAGCATTATCACTTGGCCTGCAGAATCTCTTATCAGCACGATTGTTATTGCAACTGCAGTCTTCGAGTGGCTCTGCAATTCGTCGTTTCAGCCTCCCCCATCGCCTCCGAGGCTTCACAGAGCTTACCCCCCCCCAAGGCAAGGCGTGCACTGCACTAGGGGGGTTACCATGGAAATGCTTCTGGATCTCCCGAACGTCGCTCGCGTGTTTATTTTAATGGGCCAATAAGACGAGTAAAACCGTCGGCGCGAGAGACGGCAGAGGGAGTACGTGATTCCAAGCACACACGTCGATTGCCAGATCGGCTGGGTGTTTAGCTGCGATTCAGCAATGCCGCCGTTTCTGCAACAACCCTGATCGCGTGTTCCTAGGGTTCGATGAGACCGATTCCAGACAATAGAAACAAAGTTGGGTCGAATTCAGACACTGTCTGAAGATTTCGAGCTGGCGGCTGATCTGATCGATAGTTTTCCTGAGGTTTCTTTGATTAATGTCAGGTCAAAGAAGGAACAGTACTCTTACAAAGGGATCACGGATCTTACGCGATCATTTCTTTCTCTTCCTTGTCTTATCATCTCACCTGATCTATTCACTGGTGGGTGAACACCTACATGGATTACACCACCATACATATCAGGAGGCAGGATGGGACTTTATAGTGCGACTTTTTTAACTGTGCATCCCCATTTTCACATTGGCATTATCATTGCATTTCGTGTCTTCCTCGGTCCAATGCAGTGGCATAATGCCAATGAGAAGACGAGGCCCAAGTGCACAGTTAAAAAAACTGCACTATAAGAGTTAGTCCTGAATGATAGAGAGGACGAATCGAGAACATTTACGAGTCCTTAGTCTCGTAAGTGTAGTGCATGTTTTTCATTGCGGGCGGTAGCGTGGAGCTTCTCTCGCTGGATAGTGAGATCCAACGCTGATCTACCGCCGGTTAGCGAGGTTCTCACAACCACTATCTCCAACGGGGCACCGCCCCAGCCGGGACAAGCACTAAGCTCCCGACCGATCTCCCGACATGTGTGGTAGTGTAGTAAATGTCAGTGTAATTGTGTGTAAGAATAGGGTGACGACAGAACAAGGAAGAGGAAGGTAAGATCGCGCGCGGACAGTGGCCCGTTTGTTACGGTACTGCTCGGGCATTCTTCTTGGATTGATCGCAGTCATAACTGAATACTTTCAGAGCAGCCGGTCGCTAGAGTTCCCCTCCAGACAGCGAATGAATTCGACGTAGCTGCCCAGCTAGTGTCGAAAATCCTGCCACCTTCGGGACGGGAACCCTAGGACCTCTCGGACAGAGGGACTGCAGCGACATCAGTTGATGCCCTGAGCCACCTCTCCCAGCAACTTCGCTCGTAACCTAGCTGTGTAGGTAGTGTGGAAAATGCTGCCACCGTCGGGAGTGGAGCCCTAGGACCTCCCGGTCAGAGGCACTGCAGTGACATCAGTTGATGCCCTGAGCCACATCTCCCAGTACCTTCGCTCGTAACCTAGCCGTGTAGGTAGTGTGGAAAATGCTGGCACCGTGGGGAGTGTAACCCTGGGACCTCCCGGTCAGAGGCACTGCAGTGACATCAGTTGATGCCCTGAGCCACCTCTCCCAGTACCTTCGCTCGTAACCTAGCTGTGTAGGTAGTGTGGGAAATGCTGGCACCGTGGGGAGTGTAACCCTAGGACCTCCCGGTCAGAGGCACTACAGTGACATCAGTTGATGCCCTGAGCCACCTCTCCCAGTACCTTCGCTCGTAACCTAGCTGTGTAGGTAGTGTGGGAAATGCGGGCACCGTGGGGAGTGTAACCCTAGGACCTCCCGGTCAGAGGCACTACAGTGACATCAGTTGATGCCCTGAGCCACCTCTCCCAGTACCTTCGCTCGTAACCTAGCTGTGTAGGTAGTGTGGGAAATGCTGGCACCGTGGGGAGTGTAACCCTAGGACCTCCCGGTCAGAGGCACTGCAGTGACATCAGCTGATGACCTGAGCCACCTCTCCCAGTAACTTCGCTCGTAACCTAGCTGTGTAGGTAGTGTGGAAAATGCTGCCACCGTGGGGAGTGTAACCCTAGAACCTCTCGGTCAGAGGGACTGCAGCGACGTCAGTTAATGTCCTGAGCCGGAGGATCAAGAATGCGGACGAAATGTCTCGGGCAGTTTATCTCCAGCGTAAGCTTCCGCTCCTCACTTCCTTGTAATGCCAGGGGGATTACTCCCCAGACTAGACGGACACCCAGACTCATGGCCTTTATCCCCACCCCTCGCGGGCGTACAAAGTACTCCTGCGGGCTTGCAACCGGATACGCCGGAAGGCGACACCACACCGGGGCGCCTCCCCAATTAAGCCTGAGGAGAGCCGCTCTGCCAACTTAGAACTACTGGCTGTTCGGGCTAGCACCGGAGTCTAATTAAGCTCCACTCCGTCCAATACGCCGGGACGAATCCCTGCTCAGTTGCCCTTGAGTATCAGTCACTGCCACGACGAAGCCAAGAGCCCACCTGGGGACCACCCAGACCGAAGCCCGGGTGGTTCGCGTTCCAAAACCCATCTCTTCACTGCACTAGACACTATCGACGTGAGTATCGCCGGAATTTAAGCAACCGGACCAGATTCATGATCCCCGTCAGATTTTTATATGTGTATTTGGGAGAAAGACCCGCGTCCAATCCTACCCAGAGGTCGGCGTCTAAGGGCCCACCTGGTGAGTTAGCGGGCGAGCCAGCCATGTGGATTTGGGAGCAAGACCCACGCCTATTTCTGCCCCAAGGTCGGCAGCTATGGCTCGCTAGGTGAGATAGCGGGTGAGCCAGTCAACACGGAGCTTGGCGCTGCCATATCACTGCACCGACCCTAAGGCTAACGACGTGAGTACCGACGGAATCTAAGCAAGTGGACCTGATTCAAGCTCCCCGTCAGATTTTTATATGTGGATTTGGGAGCAAGACCCACGCCTATTTCTGCCCCGAGGTCGGCAGCTATGGCTCACTAGGTGAGATAGCGGGCGAGTCAGTCAACACGGAGCTTAGCGCTGCCGTATCACTGTACCCACTTTAAGGCTAGCGACCTGAGTACCGACGGGAAAATCGGTTCCGGGTGGATGTTTTCACCTCTACCAAGAGCGTCAGGACTTGCGGCCGTCTGCCTCTCCCCTGCGGGGAATACCTCGAGCAGTCCCTCGCCCGTTCGTTTAGGCACTACTCCGGCATTGGCGTAGTATTGATCGGGGAAACTACAGATTAGAGCCGCCGATCGCTAAACGACTCCTCGAAACAGCAGCTGGATTCGACGTACGAAAACCCGCCACTGTCCGAATCCGGCAGCCGGGCAGACACGCTGTAGTTACAACAGTTGTCGTCATGACCTATTCAGATAGATCATAAAATGTATAAATGTAGATTCGTATCAAAGTAACATTATTTTGTATTTCAAAGATATTTTGCCTCTTTCCATTTTCTTCAGTAGTTCCTTAAAATGTCTATTTACCTAATTTGACACACAAACACCGTAATCCACATACGCTTTGATTGGTTTACGATGAACAGGCCGGTTATGGAGACTGGTATACCACAGATTTTCTGTTTTCTTTTTTCAATTTTCATATGAAATATATAAATTTTTGTGAAAAATGTTTATTTCGAGAGATACGTTGTAGATAAATTAACACAGAAATGAGTGTAGTGTTCGGGTTATATTTAACATTAAAGGGAAAGTAATAGAATCAACAAATTCTAAGAATTTTAAATGTTTCCTGAAGTCACGAAAGTCAACGAAACTTACGATGAAAATTACAATAATTAGATTTTCTTTGGCCTTGCAAATACAAATTAGGTCTTCGCAGAATATACAGAAATGAAACAACATGTTATTTATTGATCCAAAAAGTGGAAAACAGAAAGGCTTTGCGAGTAGAAGCCCACGAGAGGGAGAGAAGCCCAAGATTCCTTGGCCTCTTCATAACAACATTAATGGGATGATGCATAACTTGCCGGGCCTCGGGAGTTAATGTAGCGATTTATGCCTTCGCCGAAGATCCCCCCCATCCCCCAACCACGAGTGTACGCGCCCGAGCCAGGCTTTTAGAGGACAGGAAGAAGGCGGTAGAATGAATAAGGCCGCGTGCAGCCCCCGCATTGTCCCCCACAGTCCCCCCCGCCCCCGGCAGAGATGTCGTTCGCCCTCTCGCGACTGCCCGGCGCCGCCGAGGCAGGGAGGGGGTGGGAGGGCAGGGCGAGGCTGTAAAGACTAGGAGGGATGTGCGCAGATCGTTAAAAAATCCATTATTTAATCGATTTCGGATCGCTAATAAAACAATCGATTCCCTTAAAAATCGACTTTAATAATCGATTTTACAAGAATCAATTTATCAGAAAGATTTTTTAAAAATAGTATTTTATGGAAAAAAAAATTTGCTTTTTACAACAATAAGTAAATAAAACCTTTTTAGATATAATAATTTATTTTACAATTTAAAAATATGAATGAGTGTTTACAAATGTGCAGAATGTCACGATTAGTGGTTCTGCCCTTTCTCTTACAAAAAAAAATTAGAACTAACATTGTGATTTGCCACTCTTTTGATGACAAACTCAAACTCCAACTACTGTACAAAAATAAATTATGCGTAAGGAGAGCTAATGAACGATTCAATTTCAAAAATTAATTTTCATAATTTCATAATTTTAAAAAATCGATTCAACCAAAACCGTAAAGAACGGAATCGATTCAAAAGATCGTTCGTTTTGGTTTGGAAAATCGATCTTCTTAGAATCGATTAAGAATCGCACATCCGTAAAGATAAACCCCTAGATATACAGATATCATTGACTTAGAATATCTCAAACTTCAAAGTTGAGTTAAATTACAAAGTTGAGTTAAATTAAAATACCATCTCACCTGGTTTCTGTAGATGGACCCTATCCCTTCACAAACTTCACAAACCACTCACAAACGCTCAGCACACACGAGTACATCACTTTCCCGTCACCTCTACTAACTTCTCGCTCCGAGGGCAGTTGGATGGAGTGCCCTGACCCCGCCAGAGCCAAAACTATCGCTCTCGCGTGAGCAGTTGGGAGTTGATGCAGTTCTCTGCAGGCGGTCGTAATTGGAGGCAAGAGCTTGGAGATTGAAGCCCTAACAGCCCGTAACTCCTAAGAGGATATTTCACGGCGATTACGGAGCAGTGTAACTGTAGTTGTTTGCATCAATTACACATTTTGCATTCCAGCTTTACCAATTATCTTTTTTGTGACAAGAAATCGTTCATAAAATGACATTTTATGGCAGAGGGGATGAAGAATTTGCCGTTTATGGTACGAATAATTGCATCTTCACACATTCAGCCAATCGCGGCGAGAGAATTGTGGGATGGTAGCGGTAAACCCAACAGCCGACCAGTGTTTTTTCGCACAGGCGTCAATACCCGTGACGTTACAATAAAGTTGTTTCGACAAACTAACTTTGATTCGCTTATAAATTTATAATTGCATTCGCACACATTTGAACACATTTGAACACTCACTCCTATAATCGCTCGTTTTCTATCGCTGCATGTACTCGTGCAATAAAGCGTGACATTATAATCTAGTTGCATTATATACTATTAATTCAGAAAGATAATTCGTATATAAATCAGTAGTTTATGTCAAACCTGACTAGCATGAGGGTGGGGAATATTTTTGTGTAATACAGATATCTATACTAAAGCACAAGAAATTATAATGCGATCAATCACAACCAATACGAACTTAAATAGTCGTGAGGTACTTGTAACGATTATACAATAAATAAATTGCTGAATTGAAGCCTACAGCATCAAAAACAAACTGATATTATTTTATTATAATGACATTTATGCATTAGTTTTGTATTGAGCTGGAATAAAAGGCTGTTCATAATAAAAGACTGAATATATCATTGTAATCAATTTCTGAGAATATTAACCCGAACTAGATTAGATTGTTCGTCCAAATTTCTTTGATCTACTGAACAAATCTGAGTTGTTCCCTTGCTTCGCATCTGAATAGTACGTTTTATACTAAGAAAATGAATTCAACGACATCACATGCTCTCTTGTAATTACATACATATCCAGCCGCAATATTTGATCAATTCGTAGACCTATCATATGAACATTAGAACATGTCAGCCACACTATGAAGTAGCAAGACAGAGTATTAACATTAATACTAGTTTGACACTTTTTCAGAACTATTCCTCACTCTGCTGCTGTTAACTCTACCTTTGTCTGATCGATATCCAAGAAAAAAGTCGATCCGTAGAAAATACGAGTATTATAAAATCAATCGATTTGGCAGTTCGTCAAAGTGTTTGTTGCATCTGGAGCAGCAGTTATAACAGCTCCTCCAGATCTATCAGAGGACAACAACCATTAGCCGCATAATGACAAATTATCACCGTACAATGCCGAATTTAAAGAGATGAATGAAACTCAGTACCGTACCAAATTATAGTTTAATTCACGATGATGCAGTTTTCGTGAATCGTCTATTTGTATAGCAGTATTTATATGATCGACCGCAATTCTAGAAACAAGTTTCAATACATTTAAACATTTATTTCTGTAAATAAGAGTAAGGAATGCTAGACTGGTAGGCGTATGTATGCTATTGCATTTATGCAATGTAAAACATCATGTGTAAAATATAAAATGACATTGAATAATTACAACGCTAAAGTAAAAAAAAAAGTTTCGAAATGATTAGCCATTGTAATACGCACTCTTTATTCAGTCAGTTGATAGAAATATTTTAATAATTATCTTATTGTTCTATGAATTAACTAGAAATAATGATATCGATAACAATAAATAATACATAATGTTTTCAATTTTAAAAACTTCATCTCGATAGAGAAATCACTAACGTGCCAGCTTAGAATGTTTATGTGACTCTTTTTCATCGATCAGTGTTATTCATCTTCTTGTGCATTTTAAAACGCTGCATAAATGCATTTGTAAATAATTCTCCCAATTTTTTAGATTAGGAATTAAGATCAGTCTCCAAGTCTCCTCACTTTCGCCTTGCAAATAAGACCGAATTTCAGAATTTTTAGGGGTCGCTCCTAGAAGCTGGAATCTCATTAGATTTGAGCATGAATAAAATATGATATGCAAAACTTGATGACATCAAGGAATCTCTTTGTCGTTGAAGTCCATCAAGTTGCAAAAATGTGTACGCAAAAATTCGCAAATGGAAATTCCCACAAAAGTGTGCAGTGTCATTGTTAACAATTAATTGCACCAAAACGTGAAAAAAAACAGAAAAATGAAAACATTTTGTATTAGTGCAATATTACTACTAAATGCGTGTTACTTACCGTCCTTAGGGTTTACTAGTTTATTACTAACTTTTCTTTAAGATGATTATGTAAAAATACTCAAGTCGTGTTTTCCCTTTATTTTTTCTGTGAACAAATGGATTTTATGCAGTTATATGCGGCGTTAATAACACAAACTTCGTAGTTGTCACGTCACGAATGAAAATGTGTTCGCTAGTGGAATAACTGAATTAGATTCGATCGTCATTTCCTCTCTCAGAAACCACAACCAAGTTATCACCTTCGCCATAAAAGGACTTCGGGCTCTTTCAGGAAGGAGCGGAAGATGCCGATTGGAGATATATTGCGGATGGTGCGGTCGAAAGAGGCTGGAGATCGAGTGTGAATTGAATACTACCAACTCGCAAGGTTGCCACACGGCCGGGAACAACATTCCATTAAATGTATATCAATACGTAAAAAAATTATAAACAACAGCGTTTCATCTAACTTGACTCAAACTCTGAAATTCTATTAAAAAATCTAAGGAAACTAGTAAGGAATGTTATAAAGTATTATGACACGAAAACTATGACAATAGAAGAATTTAAAGATGAAGATAAAATATGAAGAACGGTTCTCAAAGAGCCGGTGATGCCCAGAAGGGAGAATGGGGCAGAGCTGGAAGGTGTGAGGAGACGGGAATATAAACAATAACATCTATGTTTCACCATAGCACTTATTAGTTTTCCTAACAGATTATTGGGAAAATAAAGTGGTTTACTTCAGGAATTAATCGTATCTTTAAGTATCGTACCGTACTATAGTTTGTATCGAAATCGCGCGTAGCCCTCGAAATCGCGCGTAGCCCTCGAAATCGCGCGTAGCCCTCGAAATCGCGCGTAGCCCTCGAAATCGCGCGTAGCCCTCGAAATCGCGCGTAGCCCTCGAAATCGCGCGTAGCCCTCGAAATCGCGCGTAGCCCTCGAAATCGCGCGTAGCCCTCGAAATCGCGCGTAGCCCTCGAAATCGCGCGTAGCCCTCGAAATCGCGCGTAGCCCTCGAAATCGCGCGTAGCCCTCGAAATCGCGCGTAGCCCTCGAAATCGCGCGTAGCCCTCGAAATCGCGCGTAGCCCTCGAAATCGCGCGTAGCCCTCGAAATCGCGCGTAGCCCTCGAAATCGCGCGTAGCCCTCGAAATCGCGCGTAGCCCTCGAAATCGCGCGTAGCCCTCGAAATCGCGCGTAGCCCTCGAAATCGCGCGTAGCCCTCGAAATCGCGCGTAGCCCTCGAAATCGCGCATAGCCCTCGAAATCGCGCATAGCCCTCGAAATCGCGCATAGCCCTCGAAATCGCGCATAGCCCTCGAAATCGCGCATAGCCCTCGAAATCGCGCATAGCCCTCGAAATCGCGCATAGCCCTCGTAATCGCGCATAGCCCTCGAAATCGCGCATAGCCCTCGAAATCGCGCATAGCCCTCGAAATCGCGCATAGCCCTCGAAATCGCGCATAGCCCTCGAAATCGCGCATAGCCCTCGAAATCGCGCATAGCCCTCGAAATCGCGCATAGCCCTCGAAATCGCGCATAGCCCTCGAAATCGCGCATAGCCCTCGAAATCGCGCATAGCCCTCGAAATCGCGCATAGCCCTCGAAATCGCGCATAGCCCTCGAAATCGCGCATAGCCCTCGAAATCGCGCATAGCCCTCGAAATCGCGCATAGCCCTCGAAATCGCGCATAGCCCTCGAAATCGCGCATAGCCCTCGAAATCGCGCATAGCCCTCGAAATCGCGCATAGCCCTCGAAATCGCGCATAGCCCTCGAAATCGCGCATAGCCCTCGAAATCGCGCATAGCCCTCGAAATCGCGCATAGCCCTCGAAATCGCGCATAGCCCTCGAAATCGCGCATAGCCCTCGAAATCGCGCATAGCCCTCGAAATCGCGCATAGCCCTCGAAATCGCGCATAGCCCTCGAAATCGCGCATAGCCCTCGAAATCGCGCATAGCCCTCGAAATCGCGCATAGCCCTCGAAATCGCGCATAGCCCTCGAAATCGCGCATAGCCCTCGAAATCGCGCATAGCCCTCGAAATCGCGCATAGCCCTCGAAATCGCGCATAGCCCTCGAAATCGCGCATAGCCCTCGAAATCGCGCATAGCCCTCGAAATCGCGCATAGCCCTCGAAATCGCGCATAGCCCTCGAAATCGCGCATAGCCCTCGAAATCGCGCATAGCCCTCGAAATCGCGCATAGCCCTCGAAATCGCGCATAGCCCTCGAAATCGCGCATAGCCCTCGAAATCGCGCATAGCCCTCGAAATCGCGCATAGCCCTCGAAATCGCGCATAGCCCTCGAAATCGCGCATAGCCCTCGAAATCGCGCATAGCCCTCGAAATCGCGCATAGCCCTCGAAATCGCGCATAGCCCTCGAAATCGCGCATAGCCCTCGAAATCGCGCATAGCCCTCGAAATCGCGCATAGCCCTCGAAATCGCGCATAGCCCTCGAAATCGCGCATAGCCCTCGAAATCGCGCATAGCCCTCGAAATCGCGCATAGCCCTCGAAATCGCGCATAGCCCTCGAAATCGCGCATAGCCCTCGAAATCGCGCATAGCCCTCGAAATCGCGCATAGCCATCGAAATCGCGCATAGCCATCGAAATCGCGCATAGCCCTCGAAATCGCGCATAGCCCTCGAAATCGCGCATAGCCATCGAAATCGCGCATAGCCATCGAAATCGCGCATAGCCATCGAAATCGCGCATAGCCATCGAAATCGCGCATAGCCATCGAAATCGCGCATAGCCATCGAAATCGCGCATAGCCATCGAAATCGCGCATAGCCATCGAAATCGCGCATAGCCATCGAAATCGCGCATAGCCATCGAAATCGCGCATAGCCATCGAAATCGCGCATAGCCATCGAAATCGCGCATAGCCATCGAAATCGCGCATAGCCATCGAAATCGCGCATAGCCATCGAAATCGCGCATAGCCATCGAAATCGCGCATAGCCATCGAAATCGCGCATAGCCATCGAAATCGCGCATAGCCATCGAAATCGCGCATAGCCATCGAAATCGCGCATAGCCATCGAAATCGCGCATAGCCATCGAAATCGCGCATAGCCATCGAAATCGCGCATAGCCATCGAAATCGCGCATAGCCATCGAAATCGCGCATAGCCATCGAAATCGCGCATAGCCATCGAAATCGCGCATAGCCATCGAAATCGCGCATAGCCATCGAAATCGCGCATAGCCATCGAAATCGCGCATAGCCATCGAAATCGCGCATAGCCATCGAAATCGCGTATAGCCATCGAAATCGCGCATAGCCATCGAAATCGCGCATAGCCATCGAAATCGCGCATAGCCATCGAAATCGCGCATAGCCATCGAAATCGCGCATAGCCATCGAAATCGCGCATAGCCATCGAAATCGCGCATAGCCATCGAAATCGCGCATAGCCCTCGAAATCGCGCATAGCCATCGAAATCGCGCATAGCCCTCGAAATCGCGCATAGCCCTCGAAATCGCGCATAGCCCTCGAAATCGCGCATAGCCCTCGAAATCGCGCATAGCCATCGAAATCGCGCATAGCCATCGAAATCGCGCATAGCCCTCGAAATCGCGCATAGCCCTCGAAATCGCGCATAGCCCTCGAAATCGCGCATAGCCATCGAAATCGCGCATAGCCCTCGAAATCGCGCATAGCCATCGAAATCGCGCATAGCCCTCGAAATCGCGCATAGCCCTCGAAATCGCGCATAGCCCTCGAAATCGCGCATAGCCCTCGAAATCGCGCATAGCCATCGAAATCGCGCATAGCCATCGAAATCGCGCATAGCCATCGAAATCGCGCATAGCCATCGAAATCGCGCATAGCCATCGAAATCGCGCATAGCCATCGAAATCGCGCATAGCCATCGAAATCGCGCATAGCCATCGAAATCGCGCATAGCCATCGAAATCGCGCATAGCCATCGAAATCGCGCATAGCCATCGAAATCGCGCATAGCCATCGAAATCGCGCATAGCCATCGAAATCGCGCATAGCCAACGAAATCGCGCATAGCCATCGAAATCGCGCATAGCCATCGAAATCGCGCATAGCCATCGAAATCGCGCATAGCCATCGAAATCGCGCATAGCCATCGAAATCGCGCATAGCCATCGAAATCGCGCATAGCCATCGAAATCGCGCATAGCCATCGAAATCGCGCATAGCCATCGAAATCGCGCATAGCCATCGAAATCGCGCATAGCCATCGAAATCGCGCATAGCCATCGAAATCGCGCATAGCCATCGAAATCGCGCATAGCCATCGAAATCGCGCATAGCCATCGAAATCGCGCATAGCCATCGAAATCGCGCATAGCCATCGAAATCGCGCATAGCCATCGAAATCGCGCATAGCCATCGAAATCGCGCATAGCCATCGAAATCGCGCATAGCCATCGAAATCGCGCATAGCCATCGAAATCGCGCATAGCCATCGAAATCGCGCATAGCCATCTAAATCGCGCATAGCCATCGAAATCGCGCATAGCCATCGAAATCGCGCATAGCCATCGAAATCGCGCATAGCCATCGAAATCGCGCATAGCCCTCGAAATCTCGCATAGCTCTCGAAATCTCGCATCGTTATATCGTATCATTGCACCTTAGAACATGCGCCCCGCGTACGTGCTGTGGTTGAAGGCGAGGGCGTGTCCCCCAGAGGGCGGTTCGATTGGCGGGCGATGGGGGGCGACGGACCAAGGGAGCGAGACGCGCGCACTCATTCTCCCCTCGTTGCGGCTGTCAGCGGCTCGTTGCCGCCCACGCCCACGCGGCCGACAGACGGTTCCCCTTGTCCCCCCGGGGGAAGATTTGCGCGCGAGGGGCTGAAAGGAAAGTTACTCGAGTGCGGGATGCTGACGGGTCGCTTCGAGAAGTCCCGGGGATCATAGTAATGGCAATGTGTGTTTCCGTACGCGTCAGCTGTTAGGGTATCAGACCCGTTTGCATACATGCATACATGTGTGTGTGTATGTATGTGTGCAAGTATGTATGCATGCATGTATGTATATACTTGGCACGACAGCCCGTGAACGGGCTCAGGCCTACCGGCGACATTCCTGCCTCGTGGCCATGGGTTAAGGAGGTACGTGTGGTTAGCAGGTAGACATCCCCATGCCGTAATCAGATTTCCTCAACCTGAGAAGTGAATTTTATCATCGTCACACAGCAACATATACTAGGACATTGCAAGGAAAACGCCCACTATAATCTTGACTCGACCGAGAATCGAACTCGGGTACGCGAACGGAAAGCGAGCACGCTGACCAAGAGCTAGCCACAAGGCTCCCCGTATGTGAGGTGGCTCAGGGCATCAAGTGATGTCACTGCAGAACCTCTGAATGAGTGATCCTAGGTTCGAATCCCCACGGTGGCAGGATTTTCGACGCTTGCTCGATGGCTAGGTCGGATCGAGGTCAGCCGCTATCTCGAGGAGAATTCTAGCGACCTAGCTAATTGGTAGTTTTCTTAGTTCCTCTATACGAGGCGAATGCCGGAGCAGTACCCTAACAAACGGGTCACGAACCGCTCATAATATTTCCCTCCCATTCCTTGTCCTATCCTACCCCTTATACACACCCACACTAAACCTACCTCTTATACACACTGCACTACACTAGCACACATGCCGGGAGACAGGTCGGGAGCACAGAGCTTGTCCCGGCTGGGGCGGTGCCGCGCTGGTGGGAGATACCTTGTTATGGAAAATACAGCAAGTCAACAAGTAAGACGATGCTGGATATCATCCAACGGGGAAGATCACCGGCACCTCCCCCGCGATAAAAAAACATGCACTACACTTCCGGAACTAGCGACCTTAGCTGTTAACGCTCCTGGAATCACTAATCAATCCAGGTAACTCAGCCAGCGGGTCACCGCTCCGCTCGGAAGCAGCTCCCAGCATTGCCAAGATCCACTGCAATGCTGCGGCGGCGCAATGTAAATGACTGCTAGGGCCGTCCGTTGTAATACACGTCCGCCTGCCTCTGTGTCTGTCCCGATGACGGAACCCCCCCTCCACGCGAGGGGGGGTTGTGGGGGGTGGGGGAATCCCCGCGAGGGCATGGCTGGCGCGGGTCCAAGCGGCGCCGTCGGGGGGTGGGGGTGGCAGGCGGGAGATGCTTCCGGGAAGATTCTGGGAGGCGGCGACACATCACGATGCAGGGAAACGGGGTGGGGGTGGGGTGGGGTGGGGTGGGGTGGGGTGAGGGGAATATTACGAAACGGATTGATTGAGTGTTAGAAATAGAAGTGATTTTAGCACTTTCAATGTCTTTAAAATAACGTTTTAAAAACAAGGGAATAGAGTTTTATAGTAAGTATTATCTACAAAACCATGCTAAATCATGTACTTCAGTTCAATAGTTTTTGTTATAAAATTTATAAAACTGAAAATATCTATTAATAATAAATATATTAATTTTGGATTCAAATTAATTAAATTATTTATTTAGAGATTTACATGAAAGAGCATGGTTTTGTACTTCTGAGTAATCACAACAAATCAAAAGAAGAAATTATGAAACATCTTCAAAATTATTTGAATTACCAGGAAAAACGAAATCAGTGCCGTAAAAACTTGTTGAATTTTGATTTTTTAAAATCTAAATCTTTTTAAGTTAAAACAATTTTTTCTTTCCAAAAGAAAGATATCTCCGTGTGTCAGTTCATTTTCACTGCTGAGGAGTATGATTTTAATGGAGAAAGGAATGTGGAAATGTAATAAAAATTTAACTGCTGTAAGGTGTATCTACTCCCTTAAAACATCGATATTTTAAAACATCAATGTTTGTACACAGCATCGAAGGCTTTCACGGCCGGAGTGCACTTTCAAAGCCAATTGGGCCACGGCCCATCAGCCCGGAAGACATGAAGAATATCAATGTTTTTGTCGATGTTTTCATCGACATCAAAAACAGGTTCGTGTATCGTATCGATATTTTGCTCAAATTTGCCATCACTAACCCTACTCCCTGAACGTGTGCCTCGCCTCGTATATTTCTATCGTTAGATTTTGTCCACCGCACGCCACCAGCGTCTGGTCTCCGTATCATGGCGCACATTACTGGCGGAAGTCCAAGAGCGAGCCAAGGGACGATCCGAGGGCTGGTGGTGGTGGTGGTGACACTGATGGAGGCGTTGGGGACAGAGGCGGTGTGGCGATGGCGGCAGTAGCTGTGGCGATAACAGTAGCGGCATTGGAGGAGGGGGTGATGGTGGCAGCGGGTGACGGCGGTGGTGGCGAAAGGAGTGGTGGTGGTGGTGGTGCAAGTGGTGGTGGTGGTGGTGGTGGTGGTGGTGCAAGTGGTGGTGGTGGTGGTGGTGGTGCAAGTGGTGGTGGTGGTGGTGGTTGTGGTGCAAGTGGTGGTGGTGGTGCAAGTGGTGGTGGTGGCGGCGGTGGTAGTGGTGGCGGTGGCGGTGTGGAAAGCGAGGGTGGCTGCGGCTGCGGCTGCGTACGGCGGCGGGCGGCGGGCGGCGGGCGGCGGGCGGCGGGCGGCGGCGGTGGTGGTGGAGGTGGAGGTGGGGCGCGGCGCGACGCCGTTTCTCGGAAGCCGTGGGGGTTGAGGGCGAGAGCAAACGGGGATTTTGGCAGCGCTATACCACGACGCTGTAAAGCCTCGACGCTGCAGGAAGCGCGCGCATAGAAATCTGTCGCGGGATTTCCTCTGAAATGGGCCGGCGGTTGGGGTTTACGAGGAGAGATGTGGTGGTGGTGGTGGTGGTGGTGGTGGTGTGAATGACGCATGTGTTTAACTAGCTGAAGTACCCACGATATTCTGGCATTTATCACTATCCTTTATTACACATGTTAGAGAATGAATTCTGTATGTATAAGAATGGCTGAAAACCAGGACGGTATAAATGACATTTTATAAATTCGGACAAATCGTTTAATTTAACACAGTATCACTGTAAAATCGTGGTGCTTTGTTTCATCATTAAAACCATGGCATTGCAATTGTTCATTAAAACCACTAAAATGCATTGCCACTGAAATAGAGTCTAAAATATAAACATGCTTTTCTCATCATTTATAAAACGTCACCGTTTTGATTTTCACCCATTCATATGGTGTATCCCCGCATCGCTCTATTCCGCTTCATCCCTATTTTGTAAAAAAGAGAAAAACAGAATTATCACATTCTTAAAGGGGTAATATTATGTAACATTTACAAATAATTCCAGAAAGCATGTGCTGTTGCATACCACTAGGTTTTACATGTCCCAAGCGTGTCATGGAACAGAAAGATTTTTTTTCTCTGGGTTTCTACCAATTGAAACGGCAAAATTTTTACCGACCCGTAAAACTATATACCCGAGCTGGGCGTGTACTAATAACTACAGTCAGTTGTTATGTTTCCTGGCGGCAAATGGCGATGTAAAAATTATGTGGTAGCGCTGGTAGTCCCCCGAGGCCTCAATTAAATTTATACGAACACGAATTCCCGACCGCGAGAGATAGACACAACGAAAACAGCTTTTTAAATATAGAAATACTACAAAGTGATCATTTATACCTGACCGTCGACGGAAAAAACAAGTCATAACAAGAAAAAACAAGATATTGCATTGGCAGGGGTGTTTGCTAGAGAAGAACGTTGATTAGGGGTGTAGGTCCTACAGGAACGTCATCAGGAACAGACAAGGAAAAGTATCGTAAATATTCAAAAATTCTTTACAAAAAGATATATCTGTTTTGTGTCTCGAAACGTATTTCGTTGTTGAGTGTGTGAATATTTTGGAGCTCCAAAGTAGTCAGCAGAGTTAATACATAAGTTGGATACTGTGATAGGTCGAATACTGACCTCCAGTAGTATCGTTCATAAATAAAAATCGTTTTTGATTGAAAGAACTGTGTTCAGTAAAATAATTGATGAAAGACAACCTTCACGTCACCCATTTTGCTGGAGTAAAACAGGTGAACATTTATTTGTTTAATGAAAGAAAGTTGTCGATTTTTCGAAAGTGTCAGAAAATGCCGACTTATAAAATTTACGTAACAGTTAAGCAATGAATATTCCAAGTTCAAGAACGTTTAGGATTTAACGCACAGTACTTTTAAAAGACACATTCTTCACATTTCTATTACAATCTCCCTTTACTACTTGATTTGTTCCAATTTCATTCCTGTGAACCATAATAAATCTGAAGAAAACGTGCAAGAATTATTACTTATAACGGAATGTATTTCAGAAAACGCTACTTCCTTTTAAGTGAAACACGTCTGCACTTTCTACTCACATACGTTTCTACCAACTGTCACATTTTATTGCCAATACGTGTTTCTCAGAGAACAATTTACGATCGAAGAAAGTTGTCACTACAAAGAACTGAGATTTGTTCCTTCAGAATAGTAGGTTTCCAAGACCGGCTACAGCCTACAAATGGTCACAGATTGCAGCAAAAGCAGTACTATGTTCACTAATTTGTATAAACTTCACGAATGTTTAAATAGTACGTGGCTGATATGATTTCGCCAAAGAATAAAAAAGAATGCATCAACTAATCATCAACAACTTAGTAGTTTTTAAGTCATCCGAATATCTCGGTTAATTGTTGAATGTCTCAGGTAAAAATTGGAAACGTAACTAAAGTTCGGAGATAACAATTACGAAAAAACCCTTTGCGGCATACTGTAACAATATAAATAACTATACATCTGAATAATAATAGTAATAATAATAATAATAATAATAATAATAATAATAATAATAATAATAATAATAATAATAATAATAATAATAATTGCGATTCTAAACTATTTCATTTAATTAAAATATTTATTCATGTTTGAATTAAATTAATAGAAGTTACAATAAAGCCTGTTTCATCAAAGCTTAACACACTATTGGGATAGTAGAAGCTGTTAATATAGTTTGAATATTGTGTAAGAATACTTTCGTAAATTTACTTAAGGTTAAAAAACAGATAACTGCATGTGACGTACTATGGGGAAAAGTGTAGTCTGACACTTTTTTCTTAAATTATCGTATCTCGACCCCAACCCATAGACAAGTTGATTTATGAATACCTGTAATATTAGTTCCCATGTAATAAAAAATATTTGCTACTTGATTTTCACCAAATTTTAACGATGAACAAACAACCACATGAAGTTACAGAGCGATCTCAAATCCAAGAAGAGCAGTTGAAGTCCTGTAAGGCAGAGGTTTGGTTGCAATCAGAATAAAAGAAAATTGAGACAATTGTACAACGTTGAAATAAAAAGGAATCTGCACGTTTTATTATTGATTTATATTTTTGATCAACATCCTTAACTTTGATCGGATTGTTTTCGATTCGAAATAGCTGACGGTGCAATAAATCGAAACTAAGTTCACTAACGTTTCATCAATTGAGAACTGCCATGCTTCATTTCTTAACAAATTTGTGACAAGTTCAGCAACAACTCGTATTGCATTGTCTTGTCAGATACTTGGATATTCATAAACTAAATGACGTTTTTGCATTAAGTATATGTTGAAAGTACTTTTTTAAAGAAAGAGAAGAATTTTAAGAAACTTTAGAAATTTCAATGTTAAAAATTATAACATTCATATATTGAATAAAACGAATCACCTAACTTGAATGAATAACTCCAATGAAATTTTGTTTTGTTACTATTTCTTATGTTTTCTTGGAGTGTAAAGAAATTTTCACCAAAGAGTATTGAGATCACTCTCCTCAATATACGAAATTTAACTATTTTATAGTACTTCAAAGTTAACTGACAATTAACTAACTGATGAAAAGAAAAGTTTGTGAAACCGATCACATATTAGCAGAGTCTTTAAATTTGACAACTCGGTTTCAGACCACTCTTTAGGTGAATATTGGTGAATTATGCCATTATTTGAACAGAGAGCATTTCGCAATGTAATCACCACAATGTGAAACTCTAACACAGATGCCTCGGGAAAACAAAATTGTATGCATGAAATAATTATACGAGTCATTGCCAACAATATTGTTAATTACAATGGCAGCTTTCGGCGTTTTAGCCATCATCAGTTTTTTGCTCTATGGAAGCCAGAAAATGTTGACTACTAATAAAAAGACTCATGCATAGCAAGTTTTCCGTGATATGTAACAACAGTTTCGCGTTATTAACTCAAACCCCGAAGAAACGCGAGTTGGAACCTCTTCGTGTACTGCGGGTCAAATGCGTGCGTAACGTGTTCGATGGCCGGAACCACCTGCTCCGCGTGCCGCCCCACGCAGCGCATCGCCGGCGTGTGCGTGCTCCCGACGCACGCTGCAGAGGGTGACGTCACCCCACGCACCCGCGTGGCCCGGCGGCGCGCGAAGGGAGCGGAGCGGGCTGGGGAGGGGAGGGGAGGAGTGGCTTCGGCGCAGTGGTGCGTGCGAGATCAATAGAGGCGAGGAGCAGGGGGAAAGGGAGGGGGAAGGGGAAAGCACGCGCAGCGGCGCTTCCCTCTGGTGGATCCTTCCTCTCTCTCCCTCCCCTCGCGTGTTCTCTTTCTCCCCACCACCATTGGCACCTCCCTTCTTCCCTCGTTGCTTCCTTCTCCCCCTCTCTAATTTTCTCTCGCTCGCTCCTCTCCTCCTCTCTGCCACATCCTTTCCCCACTTCACCCACCCTCCCTTCTCTCTTCCCTACTTCTCCCTCCCTATCCCTCCGTCTCCCTTCCTTCCTTCCTTCCTTTCCTCCCACCTCTGTTTTTACCTTTCTTCTCCTTACCGCTGGCACCCTACTGTTCTATATCTTTCTCTCTCTCTCTTTCTCTTTCCTCCCCTCTCTTCCTCTTCCTTTCTCTCCTTTCGTTCTCCCCTCTTTCTTCCCTTTTACTTTTCTTCCTCCACTCTCTTCCCTCACCTCTCCACTTCTACCTCTGCTTCCTCGCTCTCCTTTCCTCACATTAAACCATTATCTGCCCATTCTCTATCCCTCACTCTCTTCTTTATTTTATCCCCTCATCTTCCCCACCCTTTACCTCCTTCCTTTCTTTCCTTCATCGTTTCTACCAGCACCTCTCCAGCTACTTCCTCTCTCCCTCTCTTTCCTTCATAGCAAACCACCATCTCCCTTATCCTTCCCCTCCTCTTTATTCCTCTCTAACTTCTTCCTATCCCCTCCTCACTCCCTTACTTTTTCTTCCTTCCTCGCCCTCTTCCTTCGTGTCTGTTAGCTCTTTCTCCCTTTCTTTAGTTCATTCCCGCAGCTTTCCTTATTTTCCTCATTCCCTTTCATTCGCCTTGTTCTGCCTCTTCTTTCTGCCCTCTGTCCCATCCCTCTCTATACTTCACTCTCTCATTACTTATTCCTTTTTCCTTCTTCGTCTTCCTCGCTCTCCTCTTTATTCGTCCTTATTTCTCTCTCCTTCTCTCTTCCTTGCCTCTCCTCCTACCTTGCGCCTCTCACTCCTTACTCCATTTTCTTTCGTTTTGTTGATTTCTCCTTACTTTCTTACATGCATCGTGTATGCCCTATTACAATTATTTTTCTCTCCCTTCTCCACTCTCTCTTGAAGAAATATAAGGCACTACTCCTTTTGCATATCTGCTTATCTGCTTTTACTTCACTGACTTGCACATTTTCCTCTTTCACCTTCGGTCCCTATTTCTCTCCTCTTTTACTTTTTTTTATCCCATTTCTTTTGCTGCGTGTCGTCTTTATCTCTACCTTTGTAACTCTCTACCTCTTCTTTTAAGTTATACCCACACTTAATGTGTCAAATGATCTTCAGTGGGTGACCACTCCAAATAGGTTTGTAGTTATCCAACAGATTTACTTTCGTTATTTTACTTACTGTTATTTGGCACTGTGCATGTTGTAAAGAAATTAATTTAAAAATACATTCCAAACACGCGGCAGGAAAGGGAGCAAGTTATTTACGAAAATATGTGCACTCTGGAGATGTGGACTTTACGGCAAATTTGGTCTATATCCCTCCTCATAAAAAGCGCTAAGGACCAGACAAGTCCATCAGCGATGAAAGAAAGTCTCATAAAAATGCTTTTAAGCAGGTTACACACGAATAGAAACTGTAAAAATCTGATGCGTGAAAATGTAACGATGTAGGAAACTGATCGAAGATCGGCGGAATAAAATATATCCGATACACGCCTGAGTATTTTGTCCCTTCTTTCTTCTATTTCTGTTTTTAGGAAGCAATAATCACAGGAGAAGAGATGAAAGGGGCACTGAAAGAAGGGAGAAGACCTGAAAAGATGAAAGAGCAAAGGAATGTACTGCAGAATACAGAAAAGGACTGGACAGAAGACGAGGACGGAAAAGAAAGAAAGTGAAAGTGAGGGCATTACCTGTCGATCGGAGACCCCAAACTTAAATCCACCACAGTAATACCAGTGAAGGCCCACACTGGCAATTACGTAATAGAAGAGAGAGAGAGATAGGGGGCAAATAACGAAACGAGAGGGCCCACAGCAAGAGAGGGCCCACAGCAAGAGAGGGCCCACAGCAAGAGAGGGCCCACAGCAAGAGAGGGCCCACAGCAAGAGAGGGCCCACAGCAAGAGAGGGCCCACAGCAAGAGAGGGCCCACAGCAAGAGAGGGCCCACAGCAAGAGAGGGCCCACAGCAAGAGAGGGCCCACAGCAAGAGAGGGCCCACAGCAAGAGAGGGCCCACAGCAAGAGAGGGCCCACAGCAAGAGAGGGGCCACAGCAAGAGAGGGGCCACAGCAAGAGAGGGGCCACAGCAAGAGAGGGGCCACAGCAAGAGAGGGGCCACAGCAAGAGAGGGGCCACAGCAAGAGAGGGGCCACAGCAAGAGAGGGGCCACAGCAAGAGAGGGGCCACAGCAAGAGAGGGGCCACAGCAAGAGAGGGGCCACAGCAAGAGAGGGGCCACAGCGAGAGAGGGGCCACAGCGAGAGAGGGGCCACAGCGAGAGAGGGGCCACAGCGAGAGAGGGGCCACAGCGAGAGAGTGGCCACAGCAAGAGAGGGGCCACAGCAAGAGAGGGGCCACAGCAAGAGGGGGGCCACAGCAAGAGAGGGGCCACAGCAAGAGAGGGGCCACAGCAAGAGAGGGGCCACAGCAAGAGAGGGGCCACAGCAAGAGAGGGGCCACAGCAAGAGAGGGCCACAGCAAGAGAGGGCCACAGCAAGAGAGGGCCACAGCAAGAGAGGGCCACAGCAAGAGAGGGCCACAGCAAGAGAGGGCCACAGCAAGAGAGGGAAACGAAGAAAATGCAAAGAGTGCGGCGGAGAGGGGCATGGGGAAACAGCTGCGGAGAGAGCAGGGCGGTGCGAGGCGTCGTGATGCCGGACAAGACGGGCCGGGGCAGGTGGGGTGGGGTGGGGTGGGTTGGGGAGGGGAGGGGAGGGGGGTGGATTTGAACGGAACGCTGCGAGGCGGAGCAGCGAGGGGCGTGTTGATTCGGTGCGTGGCGGGGCGGTGCCGGGCGGCGAAGAGGGGCCTGCGCCCGCCCACGCATTTGACAGTGGCAGAGCGGAAGCGAGGCCGGGGGCGTAGGCGGGGGCGGAAGCGTGGTGGGCGGGGGCGCCGGAAGAGCGCGGCTGATCGACTGCACATGAGATCCGTTGCCGCGGCCGCGGCCCGGTTCTAGGCGTCGACGCGACGCGACGCGACGCGACGCGACGCACCACGCACGCAGTGGGCCGCAACCTACTACGTGAGAATGCTCCGATATCAACTCAAGGGTATTTGCAAGCTAACGCAATGCAAATAATGTTAAAAATTAAGCATTTTTAAACCAAAATTTCTAGGATTCTTTCATAACTGTGTATAATAAATGTCACAGTATAAATGAGTTCTTCTGAATAATTTAATACCAGTTTCGTTTTCATATCTTTACAGTGTTTTTTGTTATTAATATTTTAGTTTAATACGGAAGTTTTATCACAATGGCTCCTTGGCCCATTTACTGTATGTTCTCTAAAACTGTAGCAAGTGTAAATCAAATTTTATAGGCTTTTAAACCACATATGTATCTAAATATTACAATATTATTAAATAATTTTTGTGAAATTTTTAAATTGTGTGAATAAAAATTTGACATTTTTTAAAATTGTAATTCGTTATATTTCCTATGTTTTGAATGTAGAACGTTTATTGCTATCTACTTCATTGTAAAGAGTGTCCTGAATCTAATCTGAAAATATCAGCTTTCTTTTTATATAGATTTATTTTCTTTAAAGGATTTATACGATAAAATATAACATACGGGAATTTCACTTTTAAGTCTGGGAGTGACTACGGGACAACCCTGATCGGTAGTTCTCAACACACGGGATACTAAAATGTCAACGCAGAACAAACAAGAAAGGATCGCAATACCAGGTGAATGCGGGGGCAGTACCCTAAAACGCAAGCCACTACCGCGCGCAATCTTTCCTTCCTCTCCCTTGTCCTATTCACACTCCTTACATACATTTTCAGTAAACATACACTACACAACCACGACTGCCGAGACACACTAAACAAGCCCTACACTTACATGTCTAATGACATCGGCGGTTGAGGCGCCTGGACACACAAATCAATCGATCCACTGCACTCCTGGTTTAGAGGCTACCGGTCTCCCGATTTTCGGATGTTTGCGAATCGTTTTGGCATTTACTACGGCTTTGGCATCATCCTAAAAGTTTAGACGATGGGGGTCTTAAGTTACAAGGCTCAAAGACCACAGCTGAACTATACATACGGTTGTGGGCCATTACGATCCGCAGCTGTCGCCCGTATTGTGGATCTCGGAAGTTTGCTCGGCTTCTATGAAATGGGGAAGAAGAATTTAAACATGCGTTGTATCAGGTCTAACTAAACATAAAGCAGTGAAACTGACTGGGATGATTTTGAATTTCTGAATTTAATAGAAAAATTTCTTAGATCTGAACTTAAACTTTTTTAAAATCAAAAAGATGTTGACCCCGACAGGGTGCGTGCGCTAGATGTGCAATGTTCTCGCCCGTTGTGGATGCAAGGAACTTTTATGTCTGACTAATCCCTTTACGCGGGCCACAATAAATGGCGCCGGCAGTTAGACAACCCTCGTTTACACCTTTGTACGGCCATCATCGCCTTCACACTCATTTCTTCACTGTAGCCGGATTAGAGGTAACGTGCTTACCTCACGTACGTCTCAACTGTGGAATAACGGATTTGTAAACATCGCTGGTGGTGAATTCCACAAGTGTTAACTTAATGCGGGAATGAGAAATACATTTCGGTGTTGGTTGTCGAGTGCATACCGGCAGCCCGCACTGGACTTGCGTCAAGTGGGTTGCCTACTCTGCAGGCGTCGTAAGGAAACGGCGTATCAACAAGTTGCATGTGGATCTCACCACAGTACAATTAATATTTCCAGGAATATATGTTAAAGTTGTCTGGTTAATTTGTAAGTAGAGTTCTTCATATCTGGCACTTCCGAATAGTTGCAATCTCAAATGTTGTATTAGGTTTTTCAACTCCAGAATCAGTAACTGGGATGGGAGATGTGGTGGTTGTGTGATCGCTCTTGATTGCTATATTTATGTGTTCTAAAGAGCTAGATTATCAAGAAATTACCAAACAATTATAAATTGTTATAAATTATCTCGTAATTAAGTTATCTTCCCCGTTCTCACAAAAAGTATAGAAGCCCGCATAGCAGAAGGCTACAGTATTTCACACAACCGACTCCGGCCATTCCAACTGCATTATAAATATTCAATAATCGGTTCTGCTCAAATTGCACCACATGCGGGTCCTGTGAAACAACTAATTTCACAAACAAGCGCGATTCACTACACCTGTGCCTCGAGGCTAATTTGCACTCGCGACCCGCACATAACCCAATCCTCGTTAAGGCCTCTTGCATTTTCATTATCGCCATGTCATCATTAGGCAATGCCTAAATGTACTCCCATGTCATTAAGAGTGAAAGAGGATTGGAGAGTAAATATGCTTAGCATACACACGTCTGCGCGCGTCATCCAACATTAATAAAGATACATGTACGTTTTCTTTAAATTCTATTCAACGGAGCACTGGAAAGAAAAATCCGATAGCAGCAAGCTAATTAGCTCTATTAGAGCTAACATAAAATAAAGCTGAGTTGCATATATAATTCAACTTACTATGTCAAATTTTCATAGTTGAGATAGTTAGTAATTTTATTTCCGTTCGTGTGTCTGCTTTTATAAGATATTGGAGTTTTGAACACCCGAGTTGGTTGTGGAGAGTACGATGGCCAAATACTACTGCGAGCAGACTCTTTCCACAATTCACATACTCTTTCAAACAAAAAATATACAAACATAACAATAAGTAAAAATTGACCCAAATTTTAATTGCCATCTGAAAAAGGTCGAAGTTAATTTTCAAAAAAAAGGATAAATATCTTTAATGATAATAGTGTGACCAGAAAAAAACTCTCTGCAAAACGTGATATTTTGAGCAGGAATAATAATAATAATTATTATTATTATTGCCGATCAAATGGCCGAGATCGCTAAGGCAGTAGTGCCGGAGTGGTCTCGGACCAGAAGATCGCGGGTTCGAGTCCCGCCTCGGGCATGGGTGTATTTGTGTGTGTTTGTATGAGTGTGTCGTCCTTTCACCCTTCATTATCATCATCATTTCATCTTTCATACCCCCAGGGCTAACAACCCTGGGGGATAAAAATCGGATTCAGTAAAAAATACCGATCCCCCCCCCCCAAGTGGAGATTACATACACCTGCTACCGCGATATATGATACTGAGCCACGGTAAATGCAGGATGTATGAACGCGTGGTCCTAAGTTGGCCTATTCGCGAGAAAAAAAATTATTATTATTATTATTATTATTATTATTATTATTATTATTATTATTATTATTATTATTATTATTATTATTATTATTATTATTATTATTATTATTATTATTATTATTATTATTATTATTATTATTATTAATTATTATTATTATTAATTATTATTATTATTATTATTATTATTATTA
Source organism: Gryllus longicercus (assembly GCA_038098605.1). Taxonomy (NCBI): domain Eukaryota; kingdom Metazoa; phylum Arthropoda; class Insecta; order Orthoptera; family Gryllidae; genus Gryllus; species Gryllus longicercus. Next base: position 5,025,038 of record JAZDUA010000040.1, read on the forward strand.
TTATATTTATTATTAAGTACGTAGCACGCTGACTTCGCCGTCGGGAGGCCCGGGTTCGATCCCCGGGCCGGCCATCCTGAGCGGCGATTTTGTAGTTTCCTTCGGTCATACAGGCGAATGTTGGGATGGTTGAAAACGTTCACGATCGCCTACCATCGTCACCCTATCACCTCATAATTCATTAATTCAAGGCATAACAACCCTGTCTTACGCGATATAACCGCAAAGGTGATCCCTATAATGACACACGTTAATCTCAACGGGATAGAATGCAACTGAGCCGCAGAAGTGAATCTTCTTGGTCATGTGCATGGTCAGAAATGACGATACGCAAATAACATACGCATTTAATAACACTAATAATATTTGACACGATATGAAGGCTTGTTTACAAGGTCTAAAATAATGTGGCTCAGAAGTGGTAGTAATGAAGTTACGGAAATGTAGAAAAGATAAGTTAAAAAATTCGATCTACATTAAATTGAGCATGAAGAAAATGATAGACGTAAAAGTTGGTCGAAGTAACGTAAAATGGATTTATCATGACGGCAGGGGATTTTGTAATAATACCTCTAGTTTCCTAGAATTCATTAAAATGAGTATGAAAGCTGAATGCCAGTTTTTTTAAACAAACTATAGATTCTTCCTTCTCTTAAGCACATGCTTTTATTGATAAAGAAAGGATCGAACTTAAATTTTCATTCCGAGTCCCCACAGAAACCTCTTAAAATTGCACGTACGCTCATTATCATGGCAATTGGAAAGCTAATGTCATCAAGCAACTCTCATGCCGAAATTCGAATACAATGAAACTTTGCATTTCAAAGAACTGCATAAAAACACATGTACAGATGAAATTCCTAACTATGAAGTTAAAACAAACACGGTTAGTCCAATTCTTTTGTCCACTAGTCAAATATTCTGAATTTCACGGAAATTATAAGTAAATTATTTTTTTAATGTGTTTGTCCAATAAACAAGTCATAATCCCAAGGTAAGAAAATATGTTGTTGGTTCGTATTTTGTACGATTCGAAATTTTGTAAGTTCCACTTCGGTTTGGTTAAATAGTATATTGTCTTCGTAGTAAAGCGACGCTAAACCATAGAGTTGGAATCAAAATCCGAAAGTCGTGCTTCGCAAGGCCGTTTCATCAAGTACTCTATGCAGATGTCGCCCACGATCCGACCAGCAGATAGTCAGACACTCACAGACACACGAAGACATAAGAAAGGAGAGAAAGGCAGACGGACTGACAGATAGCCAGGTAGGTGGGTAAGAAAGGCGGCTGGTATGTAGGTGGGTAAGAATTTAGGTAGGTAGGCAGACAGGAGGGAAGGTAATAAGTACGTAGGCAGATTAGCAGGTAGTAAGATAGGTAAATTGGTAGGTAGCCAGACAGGCTCGTATATCAGAGAGCAGAAATGCGGGCAGATAAGAAGGTAGGCAGGTGGGTTGCTAAGATGTTGGGTAGGTAGGCAGACAGGTTAGCAAGTTGGTATATACGTAGTTAGGTATTTAGGTAGGTAGGTAGGTATGTAGGTAGGTAGGTAGGCAGGTAGGTAATTATGTTGATAAGTAGCTAGGTAGGTAGGTAATTATGTTGGTAGGTAGCTGGGTAGGTAGGCAGGTAATTATGTTGGTAGGTAGCTGGGTAGGTAGGCAGGTAATTATGTTGGTAGGTAGCTGGGTAGGTAGGCAGGTAATTATGTTGGTAGGTAGCTGGGTAGGTAGGCAGGTAATTATGTTGGTAGGTAGCTGGGTAGGTAGGCAGGTAGGTATGTAATTGTGTTGGTAGGTAGGCAGGAAAGCAGGCAGGCAGGCACGTAGGTAAGTAAGTAGGTAGGCGCGTAGGTAGGTAGGTAATTATATTGGTAGGTAGGTAGGTAGGCAGGTCAGTAGGTAGGAAGGCGGGCAGGCGGTTGCTCAAGCCGCCGCGTGGCGTTCGCCCCGGGACAATCACCCTGGATGCCCCCATATGGCGCGGCCGAAGGCGGAGCATGTGGGTCAATTGCCCTCCCCCCGGCACCCCACGCACCTCACGCCGCCTCCGCCGCCCCGGCAGCAGCAGGCGCCGCGTTGCGTCACGCACCGACGCCAGGCGACGTGCGCGGCCGCCTTGCGCCTCGCAGCCAACCACAAAAGACGTCAACGACGCACAACCCGTCAACGTCGCACAACCCGTCAACGTCGCACAACCCGACAAATCGCAAACCCGACAAATCAAAAACGCGCCTCCATGAAATATTTTTAATACCCGACGCCATCAAATACCTACCTGACGAAATCGCATACCCGACAAGGAGAAAATATTGTATCATTACTATTCGTATACTCAACAGATTACTGTATCCACGAAATCCTTGATAATAAAATAAATGTTTCTGATATTTCATGGGGGTATCCCCTTAATTTTATAACATCATGACATCTTCGTTGCACAAATGTAACGAGACGTCTGTAGTCTGACGCGTGAAATTCATCCAATCTTTTGTTACTGTCCTTCCCATATCAGCTTTACAGGATAAATGCGCTTCACGAACTTTCCTCTTAAAAATTGCCCATAGATGTTCGATGTGGTTCAAGTCTGGAGATTTTACCGGTATTTGGAGTTGTGTTTGGGGACATTCCTCATTAATTATTTCTTATTAATTCCTGCAGAATGCTGGCTTACATTGTCATGTTGGAACCTGTAAATCGGCGCCATACCCACTTTCGCAGCTGTTAGCTTCAATTTGTTTTCAGGATTTCGTGATAAACATGTTTCTCCATAATGCCTTGTATGAAATTAATATCTGCGACTCCTCTTCATAGCAAACATTCCAGATAATAATAGATCCACCTCCGTGCTTCACAGTGGGAAGAGTTTTTGTCTCTTCATTGTCAGTATTTATTTTTCTCCACATACTATGGATGATGTCTGAACAAAAATTGTTAGTCTCATCCAACCAGATACATTGTCCCAGACTTATTTGTTCTTGTTCAAGTGTTAATTAATTGTTCAGCCCTGCTCTTCCAGCTAACAGGAGGCTGTTTTGGGAGAACTCTTCCATGTTACCTATGTCTATAACAACCTTCGAATTGTAGAGGCACGTCCACTCACCTTCTCAACTAGAGATTGCAGATGTAGGTTTTCGTGCAATCTCTCTCGCAATTAAACGCTCTTCACTGTGGGTGAGGTTTTTCTACAGTTTGTCTAGGCATTTTTGGTTTCTACTTTGTACTTAAATTTGTTTACTATAAACTGGGCAGTGGAATGCGATTTGTTCACCACTATTCCTGTTTTTATGAAATAATAACCTCTCAGCACTAATTTTATAATAACCTTCACATCCTCACTAAGTTCCATCGTCTTCGGCGTTTTCACCCTTCTTGAATCCATGGTGGCACTAAATGTAATTATTACCTTCCTAAGCACGCACCATTGTTTTACTGATTAAAGTAATGAGTTGAGAGGCCAATTCGTGTCAAAATTCACTCTACATGGTTGAAGTGTACGAATAAGAAAGGTACGTACAATTTAGCCAAGCTGAAGAGATTTTGATTCCTAGATTCTTTATACGCATTCTTTTTCGAAATACAGAGAATTTTTTTTTTCGTTAATCGGCCGACTAGGACCACGCAAGCAAGCATCCTGCATATACCGTGGCTCAGTTTTTATTTATTATCGCGGTAGCAGGTGCTTGCAACAATTCTTAGGGGGGACCAGCATTTAGCTGGATCCGATTTTTATCCCCCATGGTTGTTAGCCCGGGGGTGTGGAAGATGAAAGATGATAGGAATGGATTAGGAGGCGATAGGTGATCGTAGACTTTTGGAACTATCCCAGCATTCGCCTTTATGACCGAGGGAAACCACGAAAACCCCGGTCAGGATGGCCGGCCCGGGAATCGAATCTGGACCTCCCGATTACGACGTCAGTGCGCTACGCACTGAGTCACTTCGCTCGGTAGAGTATATATTATATTATAAATAAGATTTTCTCCAATAAGCAAGGATAAAGATTCCATCACTGTAATAAAAAAAATCTACACAATATTTCTTCTTCGTAATAGAATGTACGAATACCAATGGATCATACGGTAAGAGAAACCTTGGAATAGAAGTACATATTTAGCTACAATTCATTTGCTCCAGTTGTTCTAAAAGGACAGCAGACTGTGAAATCCTTAACGGATACCGATATTTAATGGTGTCTCTCCATTCCTCTACGCGGTTGTGTGAATCCGATATAACAGAGCAAGTACTACGAGGAACTATTTACATTAACATTCAAAATGCACGCCGTGAGCGAAACGCAATGCGTCAAGTAAAGGAACATAAATTAAATATCACGTAACTAGAAATACATTACTTGTACGAAAATAAATGGGTTCCAGCCAGTGAAGTAACACTAATGTTTGTAAATAATAAACAAAGGCGTCGTCAAGACGAAGGACAATTACGAATCGTTACAGATGTTTTGCACATGTTTCGCGATGTTTCGCACACTGTGAAAAAATTAGCTATTTTGCAAACTGAAAATAAGCACGACAAACCGTGATTCGCGCACGGCGTGTTAAAAAGACGTTTTCAATACACATTTACGTTTCGTTCCCGCAACACATTGAGAACACTAGCCAACCACTTCTATTTCTCCCGTTGCGGGACCTTCAATTTCAAGAGTCGAGTAGCATCCGGGCTTGCTTTATGCGCGCCAATTAGAAGTCGTAGCTGCAGGAACAGCCAACAGGGGGCGTTGGCCCCAAAGCATTGTCTAGGCAAAGAGTCACTCCTCTTGTACAACAGGGAGACTAGACAAGGACACTTCAGTTTGCGAAATTGGCTCGTAAGCGCGGGGAGAGTGTCCTTCAGTTTCGATTGGAGTGAATTGAAGTGATTCACAAAGCGATTCTGCACGAATCAGGGCGTTTCCTATATTAATAAAAATACTCCAATGCAATAACCTACACTCACGCAACTGTTCTACCGTCTTCCCATTCAGACGTTTCGTTGAAGCAGAATATTAAGCATTTATATTCATCAATTTCGCTCATGAAATCACAAATGTATTATTACTGATGTTAATATTGCGAGGATGCCCGCAATATGAATCGAAACAGATAACATGCAAGTTCATTTTGCATAAAAATATAATTAATTCAAAATAAATTTTACTGATGTGTAATTTATTGACAAAAAATAGTGTTTTAAAAGGTTTTTCTTGTTTTGAATCTATTGACTCTCAATAACACCAAGGAATTAATAAATCTATACCGTTTTCAACAAGGGATAAAAAATTGATAAACAATTTAGCAGACATATGACATGCTATTCTGACACATGAAGAGTGGTAGATAAATACGCATAAGCACGTCAATATGCCCCAATATTAGCAAAAAATTAGTTTATAAATATTTTAGTATATTAACCTCTGCGATTTTAAATAATGAATCTTATAGTTAATACTCATATTAGTTTTGAAAACAAATACAGCATTTCCAACCTTTTAAGGGTTTCCACATTTTGGCCAGGTTTAGACATTTTTGGTAAAACATTGCTCTCTGTGAACTTATAAGCCACACCTTCTACACAAGTGTTTTCAACTGTTTTCGTCTCCTCTCCAAACAATGAAACTTCTAAAACACAAAACAATCTAGTTTCTTTATAACATGTATATACGAAATGACTCTCTAAATGTACAAAATACCTCTATACAAAATGACGACAACAAGATATGTAGGTGATATTAACTGATGTGAAAATGTAAATATGGTCCATGAAAGCATGTATGTTTATGCAGTGTGGTTGTATTTGTTAGGCTGTATGTTTATTCAGTGTTGAAAACATAGATTTACGATTATAACTTTTTATTGGCACAAGCCTTCGTAAGCCCTTCTGCTTTGTGGGATACACCTTGCAGAGAGGTACGAAAAGCATAGCATTGAAACGAAACGATTTTTTGTTCTGAAATAGGTGTACCTTGCAAATAATTCCGTTCGAGGACAAATTCTAACGGGGAATATTGTTATTCCGTGTTTCGTTCATTCAACTCTGATTCCCAAATCAACCTCTAATCGTGGAAGCTACTCACTATGGACACGAACGCGCCATTATAACAATTTGTTTCGGTAGTGCCTCTTTATAATTAAGCCCTTTGAATACATTAGCACGCGGTGCGTACTCATTATGAGTAAGTGGAATGTTTTCTCGAAAGCCAGTCTGCGTTCTGAACAACTTGCTGGGTACAATGCACCGAAGAAATGTGAGGTGCCCTGGAAATGATTTAACTGTTAAATTCTGTGCTAAGATGGAAAAATATTGTAAGTCACTTTTCAAAAAAGTTCCAAGACAGAAATTTTTGAATGTCATGAAAAATTGCTCTGTGGCTTTTGTCATTATTATTTTCATAAACCAATTTCTCATTATTGTTTTTCATAAACCAAAAGAGAAATTACCTTTTGCCTATTTCTAAACATTAACAAACACCAGTGACTTACATAATTTTGTGCCTTATGTCATGAAAAATTGACATATATAATTTTGTCATCTCAGCACAGAATTTTCGAACTAATTCATTATCCCAAAGTTACCTCTTATTCGAACAATTTATCAGACTTAACATTAAGAAGACTTTCGAAACATTAAAAAACCAATATTATTTGAAAATGTTAATAAGTATAATAAAATCAAAATATAAAAAAGCAGTCTAAAATACTGAAGGGTTCATTTCATCTCTAAAATATTTTTTAAAGTATCAAAATAATGCACATTATCAAGGGTCTAACCTCTGCTCTTCGTACTGAACATTTTTTACTTCACAGACATTATAACAATATAAATATTACAAGACGATATAGCAGTGATCGACGAATTTAGAGAAGGCAATAAAGATGTGAGAAAGAAAATGTAAGTACAGAAAGTAGGATACTTAGAGAGAAAGATTCAGAAAAAAGGATGGGATTGGAAACCAGAACAGAGCTAGAGAAATAGGAACGAGAAAATTGTATACGTGCAGAGAAAGAGAGGAAGGACAGATCAACTGGGAGAATTAAGAGGAAGGAAAAGAAGAATCGAAGAAATGTAATGAGAAACGGAGAGAGGAAAAGGACGGGAAAGTTGGGAAAAAGATAGAGGAAGACTAGGTGCGCGTGAGCAAGAGGTCTTACGTGAAGAGAGAAATAAAAGCCGGAGAAGAGCATTAGGTGTAGGACAGAGAAGCACTTGACCCAGAGGTGAAATAATTACCGCACGAACGTTCCATCGCGCAGACTTGTGTTGTGCAGGAAACAGAACTACTCACACTCAGTAGTAGCAATGAGCGTAAATGTGGGGAAAACCGGCAAGGTTCAAGATGGGAACAACCATCAGTCAGTTCGTGGACGTCTGCAGGAATCTAAATTTCAGGCCGACTGCTCTGATCCATGGTTTCTGTGACCACTTCCAGGCGAATGTTGGAGAAGCTCCCTGTTCAACGGTGCATGGATCACGCGTGATATTCCCTTCTCAACGCAGGGCATAAGTGAAGGGACCTAAATCAATCAATCTGTAGGAACTCTACAGACAGAAGCAGAATCAATCGGGCCATAGCCTGTACACGATCGTACCTTCCCATTCCTTTCTCTTCCCACGCTCGGACGCCAAGACCAAAGAAGTTGCAGCGTCCCAAATCAATCGGTTAGGAGTCGTAAAACGGGCCATGGACCTAATCCATATCCTTCCCAATCACGGACGCCAAACACCATACGTTGCAGCGCTCTAAATCATTTAACCATTAAATCAGTAACTGTAAAACGTGTCATAGACCGTGAGCGATCTTATCTTTATTCCACTCCTACTATTTCATTCCCACACGTACCAAAAACCTTAAAGGTTGAAGCGCTCTAAACCAAACAATTAATCATCAATTAGTCAGTAAAAGGGGGCATGGACTGCACGTGATCTTACCTTTCCAATCCATAATTTTCTCATCCACCGAAGCGCAAATCATTCGATGTGCGATTTTACCTTGCCAACTAGTAGTTCCAATGACCACAGTAAGTCGAAGCGCTCTAAATCAATTAATCAATCTATGCGCGATTTTACCCTTTCAACCTGTGGTTGCAATGACCATAATATGTCGAAGCGCTCTAAATCAATGAATCAATCGATGCGTGACTTTAACATTTTAAAGAATGGTTCCAATGATCGTAGTAAGAAGTGCTCTAAATCAAAGAATCAATCGATGCGCGATTTTACCTTTCCAACCAGTGGTGCCAATGAGCATAAGAAGTCAACGAATCAATCAATTCGCGATTTTACGTTTCCAACCAGTGGTGCAAATGACCATAATAAGTCAACGAATCAATTCGCGATTTTACTTTTCCAACCAGTGGTGCCAATGACCATAATAAGTCAACGCATCAATCGATGCGCGATTTTACTTTTCCAACCAGTGGTGCCAATGACCATAAGACGTCAACGCATCAATCGATGCGCGATTTTACCTTCCAAGTAGTGGTGCAAATGACCATAATAAGTCAACGCATCAATCGATGCGCGATTTTACCTTCCCAACCAGTGGTGCCAATGACCATAATACGTCAACGCATCAATCGATGCGCGATTTTACTTTTCCAACCAGTGGTGCCAATGACCATAATACGTCAACGCATCAATCGATGCGCGATTTTACTTTTCCAACCAGTGGTGCCAATGACCATAATAAGTTAAGGAATCAATCCACGCGCGATTTTACCTTTGCAACCAGTGGCCTCAATGTCCATAGTAAGTCGAAGCGCTCTAGATCAAAGAATCGATCGATCGATGGATCGATGGAAGTATCGACGAGAGGTACTCACCGGAGGCGGCGGAGGCGACGGAGGAGGACATGCGCTCGTCGTCGTGGGCGCCGGCCGAGGAGGTGGGCGTGGTGGGCGGCGGCAGGGTCGCCAACTCCTCGGGCGACTGCGGCTGCGACAGCGGCGCCTCACCGGCTCCCTGCAAACACACGCACGCACCCAAGTCGCCACTTGCTCTCTGCCTGGTCAGCCACAACATCCGTGTAACGTACTCATTACGTGTCAGGGATGCGACATCGATGTTTTTATAAAATCACCGGGAGAGGTGGCTTAGTGCATCAACTGATGTCACTGCAGTGCCTCTGACCGGGAGGTCCTAGGGCTCCACTCCCCACGGTGGCAGCATTTTCCACACTACCTACACAGCTAGGTTACGAGCGAAGTTACTGGGAGAGGTGGCTCAGGGCATCAACTGATGTCACTGCAGTGCCTCTGACCGGGAGATCCTAGGGTTACACTCCCCACGGTGGCAGCATTTTCCACACTACCTACACAGCTAGGTTACGAGCGAAGGTACTGGGAGAGGTGGCTCAGGGCATCCACTGATGTCACTGCAGTGCCTCTGACCGGGAGGTCCTAGGGTTACACTCCCCACGGAGGCAGCATTTTCCACACTACCTACACAGCTAGGTTACGAGCGAAGTTACTGGGAGAGGTGGCTCAGGGCATCAACTGATGTCACTGCAGTGCCTCTGACCGGGAGGTCCTAGGGCTCCACTCCCCACGGTGGCAGCATTTTCCACACTACCTACACAGCTAGGTTACGAGCGAAGTTACTGGGAGAGGTGGCTCAGGGCATCAACTGATGTCACTGCAGTGCCTCTGACCGGGAGGTCCTAGGGCTCCACTCCCCACGGTGGCAGCATTTTCCACACTACCTACACAGCTAGGTTACGAGCGAAGTTACTGGGAGAGGTGGCTCAGGGCATCAACTGATGTCACTGCAGTGCCTCTGACCGGGAGGTCCTAGGGCTCCACTCCCCACGGTGGCAGCATTTTCCACACTACCTACACAGCTAGGTTACGAGCGAAGGTACTGGGAGAGGTGGCTCAGGGCATCAACTGATGTCACTGCAGTGCCTCTGACCGGGAGGTCATAGGGCTACACTCCCCACGGAGACAGCATATACCACACTACCTACACAGCTAGGTTACGAGCGAAGGTACTGGGAGAGGTTGCTCAGGGCATCAACTGATGTCACTGCAGTGCCTTTGACCAGGATGTCCTAGGGTTCCACTCCCCACGGTGGCAGCATTTTCCACACTACCTACACAGCTAGGTTACGAGCGAAGTTACTGGGAGAGGTGGCTCAGGGCATCAACTGATGTCACTGCAGTGCCTCTGACCGGGAGGTCCTAGGGCTCCACTCCCCACGGTGGCAGCATTTTCCACACTACCTACACAGCTAGGTTACGAGCGAAGGTACTGGGAGAGGTGGCTCAGGGCATCAACTGATGTCACTGCAGTGCCTCTGACCGGGAGGTCATAGGGCTACACTCCCCACGGAGACAGCATATACCACACTACCTACACAGCTAGGTTACGAGCGAAGTTACTGGGAGAGGTGGCTCAGGGCATCAGCTGATGTCACTGCAGTGCCTCTGACCGGGAGGTCCTAGGGTTACACTCCCCACGGTGGCAGCATTTTCCACACCACCTACACAGCTAGGTTACGAGCGAAGTTACTGGGAGAGGTGGCTCGGGGCATCAATTGATGTCACTGCAGTGCCTCTGACCGGCAGGTTCTAGGGTTACACTCCCCACGGTGGCAGCATTTTCCACACTACCTAAAAAGAAAATCTGCATAGACGATCCCTTCCTAAATCAGTTTTATTACACAAAAAATCCTCATTTCCGTCCTTTTAAAAACTTGTCACAAATTTGTAAACTTATATTTTGATTTGAACCATGGTACCCTACAGCGAGGATTTGAAGTCGCCGATTTATCGCCCCCTTCTATTTTAGGAAGAAGTATCGCGATACATCACATTCCCGCACTGTCGCACTTTTCCGAAACCAATCACTAATAGGATGAGATCGAAAACATACGTTGGCAAAGATATAATTCATCTTTTCTCTTGGACAACCTGCCCAACCAGCTCTCAATTATATAAGGAAAGAACAAGTTATTCCGGCCGAGGGTTACATTTGAAGTACCTGCCTCTTTCGATCCAACTCGCTTTCAACCTGCTAGAATTGAACGCGAACCCACAGCAGTTCGATGCCAAGATAAGAATTCTTATGACGACGTCAGATATTCATTAATGAGGCAACACGGAAGCATGTTTCTCACAACTCCGGCTGTCAAATACTGTGTTTAAGTCACTGGATTCCCAGGTAAACAATTTGTCAAAATGACTTATCATTGCTTGAAGATAAAAATTAGCTGTCTCTTTCGAACTTGTGATACCTTACTTCTCCCAAATTTGCCGTCACTAAAAAAAAGTGCCGACTTCTCCTTATCTTTCCTTACAACCAACGAAATATTATCTAACTTCTCCACACATAACTCCCAGATTTCACCCAGTCCACCAGCAAAATTCCCTTACTTCTCCCTATCCAACAATGATCGTGTCTTCTCTATGTCCACCAATAAAATATCCTGACTTTTCCCTGTCCTACACCAACATTTCTTGATTTGTCTTACCTTCTCCCTGACTCCAACAAAATTCCTTTACTTCTCTCTTACTTCTCGCTCTCTTTCAACACTTTGCGACTTTTTCTTTGCTTGACCAGGGTCATCACGAAATTCCTTGAAAACTTTTTTACTTTGGCTTTTTTAACAACAAAATTGCCCGTCTTCTCCCTTACCACCGACGAAATTTCGAAACTTCTCCCCGGATACCAACCAAATCCCCGAACTTCTCTTTAGCTATGAACATAATTCCCTAGCTTCTTTCTGACCAGAAACAAAATTCTCTGACTTCATCGTGCACTCCATCAAAACCCTTGAATTCCCTCTGGTTATAAACATAAATATCTCTGACTTTTCCGTGACAACAAAATTTCTGGACTTATCCATGACCACGAACAATATTCTCTTTATGGTTTACTAGTTCATTGCTGTGAGATGACCCTGATGGCCTGATATTTACTTCGTATTTCCCTGTACTTCGCACATGGAGGAGCGTATGTAACTTTTTTTCAGTTATATTTTAATTATAAATTAATATACACGGTCACTGACAAATTAAATTTTGTTGCGTGCGAATTTAATGTTAGAGATCACTAAACTAACTTTCAAATAATGTTTATAAAAAAGAGGGTGTTTGGTTGATATATCATTAAACATCGATGTTTTAATTTTGAACATGTTTTGTTGTCGATGTCGCATCTCTAGTGGCAACCACACCAATTTTATTAAAAAAAAGTTGAATGTGAGGGGGGGGTCTGAGCTCACCTGTTGATGCTGCATGGCGACCGCCTCTTGGCCGTCGAGTCTCATGAGCGGCGGCGGCGGTGGGAGCGGCGGCGAGGGGCGGGGGCGGCGGGGGCGGCGCGGGGGCGGCGACGGGGACGGGGGCGCGTCCACCGCCACGCAGCACGCGGGGGGCGGCGGCAGCAACAGCAGCGGCGGCCGCTGCTGCTGCGACTGCGAAGCTGGCCGGCGGCGGCACGCACGTGCGGGAGCCGCCCCGCAGCGAAGCACGGCAGCGCTAGCGCCCACCTCTGCGGCGCCGGCTCATCGCCGAACGACTCACCCGTTCACTCTCAGTCACCGCCTGGATTCGTTCACTAACAGCGATTCTTTCACTAACAGCGATTCGTTCACTAACAGCGATTCGTTCACTAACAGCGATTCGTTCACTAACAGCGATTCGTTCACTAACAGCGATTCGTTCACTAACAGCGATTCGTTCACTAACAGCGATTCGTTCACTAACAGCGATTCGTTCACCACCAATTATTAATTTCACTAACGGGGATTCGTTCACTACGAATGGTTCGTTCACCACCGGAATTTGTTCAGTTTCTGGTTCCACACAAAAATTCTTATCCAGATTCTGTTTCTTATCCTTTCGCGATCATTTAAAAATTCACTGATCGGTTCATTTGCAGGGATTCGTTCACTCGAGGTGATTCGTTTGATTAATTGATTCGTTCACTCTTGAACTATTTCTTAGACTTATAAAATTGTTCCTTAGTTTTCACGTAGACCTAACTTCTACGACAGATTTTTTCACTTTATAATGTATCAACACAGTTTTATCTACATCCGTTACGTATATACTCGTATATCCTGTATTAACTCTCCACGTTACAATTTTAAACTATTATTGACTTTCTTATTGTTGTCGTCTTCTGTAATGGTAACTCGTATATCACTAGGGTTGAAGGTAATTATTTCTCACCTTTACTTTGATAACTGATGCGAATTACTAAAGTTTTCTCAAAACAAATATTTGTAGAAGATTGACACGTTTTGATCACACGTGTCATCTATCACTTAACTATACAGATGAAATCTTGGAGTATGTCGAACTACAAACACAATATTATATCTGTTCACAACAGATCTATAAAAATAAACGTCAAAAAAAATATATAATTTATATATAAAAGACCGCAAATGGACGGGGTTGTTTGGTTTAAAAAAAATAATAAAATTAAGAATCCGTTCACTTGAGCACAGACGTCGGGGAAACCGTGAGTTCGAGAACAGGTTGCGAGTCTACCGCTCTCCCAGACAGGACTTCAGAGACTGGGAGAAACCTGCAACGCACCTTGCTCCTCACTGGCACACGGTACTGACGACGCAGCCTCCTCTTCGTTTTGGCTTCAAGGCTTGTTTACACTGCACGTAACCACAACACACACACACAGCCACCAGGCATTCGGAGCGCCCCTGTGGGTGGGGCAAGGAAACTTCGAACAAGTGACTGTCTGCAACACACACACACGCGCACACGTAATGATGATGTCACTGTCCACACACGGAAATTATTCACAGGCGGTGTCGATCACAGGATGGAGAGTTTGCGACACACGAGATGTGTTGGTCGGTGTTGGCGGGGACAACGTATCAATTCTGTGCGCGTACGGGAAAGGACAGCTATTCTAGGACGTGTTCTAATACGCCTCTTGTTTATCCTATGCACGAAGAGTCCTTAACTGCCCGCAAACGGATGACAAAGCAGAGTTAAAAGTGGTTGCAGACGATTTTAATGGGTGATGTATATTTTAATGTTCCGGTAGATTACTCCTGAAACAGACAGAAAAAGGGAAAAAATTAGATCAGACTTACCATAACAAAATAAACCAGATATATATTTATTATTTTGTGTTTATTTTTATTGTGTAAATAAATGGATTGAATATCATCAATATTTTACAGACTTTTCATAATTGGCATCAATACGTAAACTAGTAGCAAAGTACAAGCAGTCGAAATGAGATTGAATGCAATTCACTTATAAACAAGAATTTTTTATCGTGTGTTCAAAAAGGAGACCGTATGAGGCTGGCTGCCTTGAAATTTGCATCAACCAAAGAAAGAGTGAATGGAAAAATTGTCTTACAAGAATAGAGAATGACAGCATCTTTTCTACATACAAACACGAAAAAGAAGGATTGGTAGACCGAAAAAAGTACGAGTGGTTATTGAGTCGCAACACGTCAACCTTTCTAATAATTTAAGGAGAAAAAAATATTCATAGTCAAGTCGTATGTTTCACCAGATATCAATGTCGGGGTGTTCCTAAAAAACAGAAAATGCTACAACTTTTAATATTATTAAAATGTATAACAATAGTAATTATCTGGACGCATGCAAACATTCCGCAATGTACAACATTGCTTTCTTCGTGAAAATAGCTTAATTTTTTCAATTCAACTTGATTTATATCGCAACTAACTTGAGATCTCAAAATGTGTTTTTGTACGTACTTCATTTCAGTAAATTGACAGGTTACAGTTTCTACAAAGTACATCTTTTATCGTAGGAGTTGGCGGTGTTTTTCTCCTGCCGATGCGATCCAGCGTCCCTACACTTCGGCTTGCGAGGTTATCCCCTTCCAGGTATCTCCCACCACCGGGGCAAGCTCTAAGCTCCTGACTGGTCTCCCGGCATGTGTGGTAGTGTAGTTCATGTAAATATGTATGTGTGTGTGTGAAGTTCGGGGAAGGGATAGGATAACGAAGAGGAAACAAAGATCGGGCTATGGCCCGCCATACTCTCGTATCGCACGCTAGTTTGTTTGCATTGTGTCTGGTAATTCTAAAAATGTATTTGTGTAAGTACGGTACACCTTTGTTCGAATAATCCGAACTTCTGCGAATCCGAGCAGATGAAACGTCCAATTAGTTCGGAATACGGGGGCCCTACTGTAAAAATAAAAATAAAATAAAAATAATACTAATACTACTACTAACAATAATAATAATAATAATAATAATAATAATAATAATAATAATAATAATAATAATAATAATAATAAACTGCAAGGATAGTTCAGTCTGTTCCGGCCCATGAAAGCGGCTCACTCCATCTTCCCAGCGATCTCTCCACATTTTTTCTCCCTTTTGACTTGTTACTTTTATTACTTAATTCTAGTGTACATATTTATTTTTTAAAAGAAACTCCAGTGTGAGCTGCGGAGAAGGAAGTATTCGGTGCGGCCTCGTCGGCGGGGAGTGGTGGGGAGTGGGCGGGGGTGGGCGGGGAGTGCGGGGAGGGAGGAAGGATGAAAGCGTGCGGAGCGGCGGGGGCGGGGGCAGGGGCGGGGGTGGGAGAGCGGAGAAAGCTCTTTCTCCCTCAGTTGGGCGATACAGCGCAGCGCGGCGTGGCGCGGCGACCTTCACCGCCCGCGGCAACGCGAGCCCGCGTCCCCAAGGAAACATTGCGTCGGGTGCAGCAAGCAGAGAAGGTCGAACTACAGAAGAAACCCGGATCATACTAATTGGGGGTGTGGTCGGATTCGGAACCGTTCGGATTCGGAACCGTTCGGATTC
Source organism: Gryllus longicercus (assembly GCA_038098605.1). NCBI lineage: Eukaryota > Metazoa > Arthropoda > Insecta > Orthoptera > Gryllidae > Gryllus > Gryllus longicercus. The sequence goes on from JAZDUA010000040.1 coordinate 5,040,808, forward strand.
GGAACCGTTTGGATTCGGAACCGTTTGGATTCGGAACCGTTTGGATTCGGAACCGTTCGGATTCGGAACCGTTCGGATTCGGAACCGTTCGGATTCGGAACCGTTCGGATTATCCGAAAAAATGTACCGTACATGTATAAATACAGCTATAGGATTACCAGTCAATGCAACATAGCGTGCGATGTGAGAAAATGGCATCGTAGCGTAGCAATCGCATCGTCAAATCGCATCGCACCATCAAGTACTTTCTGTTCCTTACAGCAATAGAAGTTACCAGCGAAATAAATGTTTCATGTCGACAACCTGTGTTTCAATAATTAGTTGTTCAGTTCTCCAGAATTATAAAGTAATTGCGTTACTCTACAAATAAGCGTTGTATTTATTTTGGGTATTTTTCCTCCACCCCAAATTTTGTTCGGATTATCCCAAATTTCGGATTTGTGAGATTCTATTGTGTTGGTTAACCCTAGCAATACCAGAATTTAAATGGTAACGGCACATTGGCAAATAGAAACTCCTTATTTGGAAAAGTAGCTTTGCCAAATTTGCCAAACCAATATTGCCAATATTTTGCCAAACATCTGGCAATCGTTTTCTTCATACAAGCAATTGTATTTGTTAATTGTGTCTTAAAATTTACGATTTCATTCTCCTTGAATCACGTTTTATTTATTTGTAAGAAAAATGACGTCCGTAAACATAATATCTTAATGAAAAAGGGATCCAAAGAGGACTAGAAATGTACATCTGCCCCCTCTCGTTTTACACTGAACAACTTTGTGTGATCTCACAAAGTACTCTCAGCCAACAGCAGTGTACACCTCTCATTTCACCTCTCAAGTATTTCAGAATTTTAGTTTAATTAGTTACATCGCTCAGTAGTACCGAATATGAAAAACCTCGATTTCCAGAAAATGGATTCGGTCTTCCAGCTTTGCCCCTATAGTAAGTAGGAAAGATTTCCATCCACCCAGTTTCACTCTGTGACGTTAGATTTCACACTCCTGGAATACAACAGGCGTTTCATCAAACGACACAGTAAACAAAAATGAAAAATGTTTTTAAGTAATATCATAAATGGCCAACATGTATTATCAATTTTGATACATATTGCAGATATCCCAATATAATCTGATATATAAAGATTGCTGGAAAGATTGCTTTTCCCTATTTAAACAAATGCTTGTCTTTGCTCGAAATAATTTCATTAAAATCGTCGATAAAATAAAATACGCCCATTCCCGACCACTTTCACAACGTAGAACCCCCAGATGACAAACACGCGCTCCGCCAGTGTCGGAATTTCGCGTGGTCGGCGCGTGTAAACAGCGTCTGCGAGCAGCGGGAGGTCATCGAAACAATCGCCATTGTCTCCGCGGCGAGTGTCAAATCAAAGGCGCGAGACCGTCCGTCACTTGAAGAGAAGCCGTAGATTACTGCAGCTTCCGCGGCGTCGCGAATGGCGGACGAAGGACACACGCATGTCGCAAATGATGCATACGCTTCACACGATTTCAAACGCTCAAGTGGAACACACGAATACATTTTATAGTATTACACAGCGAACCCCTCGGTTATAGTGAAAAACCCGTCGGTTATAGTGAAAAACCCGTCGGTTATAGTGAAAAACCCGTCGGTTATAGTGAAAAACCCCTCGGTTATAGTGAAAAACCCCTCGGTTATAGTGAAAAACCCCTCGGTTATAGTGAAAAACCCCTCGGTTATAGTGAAAAACCCCTCGGTTATAGTGAAAAACCCCTCGGTTATAGTGAAAAACCCCTCGGTTATAGTGAAAAACCCCTCGGTTATAGTGAATAACCCCTCGGTTATAGTGAATAACCCCTCGGTTATAGTGAATAACCCCTCGGTTATAGTGAATAACCCCTCGGTTATAGTGAATAACCCCTCGGTTATAGTGAATAACCCCTCGGTTATAGTGAATAACCCCTCGGTTATAGTGAATAACCCCTCGGTTATAGTGAATAACCCCTCGGTTATAGTGAATAACCCCTCGGTTATAGTGAATAACCCCTCGGTTATAGTGAATAACCCCTCGGTTATAGTGAATAACCCCTCGGTTATAGTGAAAAACCCCTCGGTTATAGTGAAAAACCCCTCGGTTATAGTGAAAAACCCCTCGGTTATAGTGAAAAACCCCTCGGTTATAGTGAAAAACCCCTCGGTTATAGTGAAAAACCCCTCGGTTATAGTGAAAAACCCCTCGGTTATAGTGAAAAACCCCTCGGTTATAGTGAAAAACCCCTCGGTTATAGTGAAAAACCCCTCGGTTATAGTGAAAAACCCCTCGGTTATAGTGAAAAACCCCTCGGTTATAGTGAAAAACCCCTCGGTTATAGTGAAAAACCCCTCGGTTATAGTGAAAAACCCCTCGGTTATAGTGAACCCGTCGGTTATAGTGAACCCGTCGGTTATAGTGAACTTATGTCACTGGTTCCGTTTCTCTTACATTACAAGTAAGCATTAGAAGATTCGGTTATAGTGAACTTGAATCTCAGCTATAGTGAACTCAGGAAATAGAACGTTCTGAAAATTAATTCCCTCCTGGAAAATTCGTGTATTGTCTCGGTGCCCCGAATTCAAACACTAGGCAGCTTGAAAAACATATCGTCGGCCAAAGGTCATAATCGAAGACGTCTTCTCTGAGGTGAAGGTAGCGGACCCGGAATGGGGACCTTACCGATGACCTTATGCCACTCACATTCACTACGAAAATAACGTCTGTGTCGTGCGTGGGCTACAAACGGCAGCGGCGACGCGCGATTGTTTGCTTCAGCAGCAAGCTTGGTGTTACTTGATATTTCGCGGGACAAAGCGCGTCGGGTTCTACGTAGGCGAGAGGAAGCAAGCGACTGGCACAGTTCGGCGATATCCGCGCGGGAAAGCGATCAGTTTTACTAGCAGCTTGCGCCATCCCGCTACCGAAGGCATCTCGTATGTTATTAGGTGAGTAAAAAGCCCTCGGAGAGCGCGGCGGTGTTCCAACATTGCAAGAGGCATTGAGGGGTGTCAAGACTGCACTACGATACGTCAAGACAGTGGACAATGCAGAATCAAGTGTAGAGAGAGCACGAACTCTGGAGAAGGATCAATAGACTAAAAAAGGACGGAGCAAACCGTAGAAACTTTTTTTCTAGGGCAAACAAAGATATTGCAATTATTAGTTCGTGCGGTTAATGTATTTTCTTGTATCTCTGTATTAATAAAATCAATCTGGAGAAATTCTACATAATTTTGACATTATCGAATATCGTGAATCAAAAATGTAAATTCCCAGACATTCCGAAGTCGACTGTAGTTCCCGAAACGGAGTTCACGTAGTGTTTAGAGTAATATCTCAGTTGATTCCTCTGGTGAATATAGAATATACACGAAAGTGCAGGGAAAAGAAACAAATTTTGATTTCTAAGCAATTTTTAAATACAATGATACATTTCAACTGCGGTTAATTTCTCACAAATTAATAAGACACATAATTCAAGAGACAATTTCAATGTATCAACTTTATTTTCACTTTACGAGTATTATTTAAGATTTTTCTACAGTTTCTGACGTGCATGTGCATTGAAGTAAGAAAAACAAAATTAATTAATGACAAAGAAATATATACATTTCATTATACTTAAAGATACACTAAAATATGCAAATTTAGTATATAAATTAGAAACAAACTTCCTAGAATAATTTTAAAAGAACCCTCACAACCAATTGATTCCATGGAAGTACATTTTACTCCACGAACATTCTTTATAATCAGCTTCTTAATAAACAAAGATCCTTCTTATGTTCTTACAGTGACAAATAAGAACGCCCACGCCAACACACATACGCACACTGCACCAAAAAGAGGGGACTTTCACATCCTCCTACACAGGTGTTCAAATTATCGCAAAGCTTCGTGGGAAAGGTGTAAGTCGGGCAATGACAGTGTACTGCATCAGAACTTTCATAAATGAGGATTTAGTGCACGTTCTCACGTAGCATTATGCGATTTCTAAAGCGTCGTTTTCGGCTTAATGTAGAACTATGAGAATTAAAGCTTTTCTTTGTGTTTGGGTGTAAATAACGGTACGAGGTATTCACGTTTGAGACGAAAATGGTATGAGAATTTTGTTTCCATATTTACACGAAACTAGCTGTACATGCCATACCGTACGACTGAAGTGAATTATGACTGGTTGCCTGTATTGGAAATCACGAAAGAGAGAGGGGGAGAGAGGGGGAGTAAGGAGAGAGGGTGATAGAGGGAGAAATTCCTGTTCGAAGCCATTCATCTCTATTTCGTCACTGATGGAACTCGAGCGCACTATATCTCGCAGTCAACGCAGTTCGAGATGTGTCACACATGTTAACGAATTCGATAGAATTTAACAGTAAATGTGTTATCACAGGTAAAACTACAAGTGCTTCGGATATTGTTGATTACTTTAACTGAGAATTTCCAAAGCACGAGTAGTATTTAATAAGACTATTCCACGAATCAAATTACGTCCAACAGAGTTCCATAATGTGCCGAATATTAATATTATATCAATGTACTGTATTCAACTGCCTTTAATATTTCGCTAGTTCTACCATGGCCATCTGTTAATGTCACAGATGGCTAGGTTAAACCGTGCGGTCAGAACCGAATGAAAATTGAGATAAACAAATGAATATATCTCGATAACATGAGATGTATGTTTATTTTGCTTTAAACTAACAAACTTTTGATGAAATAAATATTAGCATCTTAAGTAACAACATATATTCTTTCAGTGGAAAATACATTTATTAAACACGCACTTTTTCAAATTAAATGTTGAAGGAGCTTCTTTATTTTTATTCACAATCGTGTTGGATTCTGAAACAGATGTATATGATGATGAATGTGTGTCTTATATCATTTATGACTACCGAATGGTGGTGTTCATTGATTTTCAGGTAGGACTTCAGAATGATGTAGTAGAATCGTCCCCTGTATTATTTCAGTAGTTAACATATCTTTTGCTGCTCTCACACGCAACCAATCTTTATAAATGAGAATTTCACGAAGACGTGACGAATTGAATTGCTCTTTGACTTAAAAAATATGCAGGACTTGTTGAAAAAACTCATCTAAATATTCATGTCAAATATACTTTCTATTCTTTTCCGTGTTTTCTGGAGGTTCACTAATTATTTCATTGATTTGGACGTCAGCCCGTCACTGAAACTCGCCATGTTATTACCATTGAAAATAACTGAAAGCGATGTTAAAATCAAAAATGTTATATTATAATAACGCGGTTTATTGCACACAGCGGTTGATACATACCGCCTCGTAAGATATATGAGTTGGAGCTTATGATTGGCAAGTAGGTATGAGAGGTAAGAAAAATCAGTTAGGGAAAGCAATCGAAAAAAGTTTTTTTACATACACCGTCCTGATTGGAACATATTATAAGTGTAATTAAACACTATTGGTTTTAATTTCACGAGTGGAATAGTCAAAGGTAAACCCACGAGTGCTTTGGAAATTGTCAATAAATCCGCAGTTTGCTAAGGGAAGAGGAGATTTAACTGGAAATTTCCAAAGCGGAAGTGGTATTCAATAGGACTATGAATAAAATTACGTCAAAAAGTGTTCCAAAATGCGCTACATTTTGCAAATAACTCAAACCATGTTAAAATCGAAGATTGAAAAATCAGTAAAAAATCAGTAAAGCGGCGAAAAAACTAAGTAATGGCTCCCTAGCTGAATGGAGTGAATGCCCAAAGAGGGAGCGACCATATCCAACACTGTTACTTACCCGATAATCGCAGGGTTTTTTTTTGTGATCCAGTCTGATCCTTGTGGAACACCTTAACTGTAAACAGAATCGCTGACTCGCACATTTGTGCTGACTAAATGCTGTGCTTTACCCGTACACTGCCTGTGAACTACTTGTTTCCTAACAAAACCACAATGACATTCTCGATTATTACGAGGTATTCGAAAGGCCCAAACCGTCTGTTTAGCTCAGAGACAGCATTGTCGCTGTTCCTGCAGTGACTCTGACCGGGAGATCGTACGGTTCGAGTCGCGGCTTAGGCAAATTTTTGACAGTAGCTAGACAACTGTTTCACTCAGACGCTTTCTAGGAGGAGAAATCTATCTGCAGTATACTCTAAAGGAGTACTTTTGCGTGGTTTCTCCTCTCAATATCAGGCGAAAATTGCAGCTGTACCCTAACAAACGGGCCACGGACAGTCTGCGATCATTCCTTTCTCCTCCCATTCCTACCATCCCTTACGTTACTTACATGCACTACAGACAATCAACAAATGTCGGGAGAGGTTGTGCCTGAAGAGACAAATCATTGCAATTTGACGTGGAGGTCGGCGTCCGACTTCACCATCCAGCGGGGGGATTAACACCACCATAAACCGCGATAAAACATTCACTACACTTACGGGACTAATGACTGCTGCAGTTTACCTGCCCGGAAACATCATTTACTCGAATGGGCGAATCTACCCTCTTGTAAAACATGTTAATTTTAAACAAGGCGTAAACATTTTTGATTTGCGACTGACTCTTCTCTGGTCATACGTTATGTTCATCAGAGAGAGAGAGAGAGAGACAAGAGAGAGACAAGAGAGAGAGACAAAGAAAGAGAGAGCATGATGACACACGATTATAGTCTGTTTTTTACGTGGTCCAACCCGCGCCTTCGGATGATCTGGATTTAAAACCAAGAGGTCGTCCAATCAATTTGCTTCTGTAGACGCCCGTGCTATGTCCTGTGCCCCAAAGAACGAAGGACTAAAAATCGATGAACGTCGCGGATCTATGTGGCCAAGTTTGATCCTTGCGAAGCACCTTCATTTTAAAATTTAAAAAAAGACACTTCTAATTGAGCAAAAACTTAGCAACGGCATTTCGCCCTAATAAAAAGCACCTTCAATAAACCCATACTCCACACGATTAGTTACATTCGAATTCTGGTAGCCCAACTGGCCCTTGTGGAACACCTTCAATTCAAAACAAAAAAGACTGTCAACCCTTTGCATTGATCCTGAGCATTACTGCGACCATACCTTGAGGCTCATTCATAATGACACCTAAACAAGATGCAAACGCAAAAGCTTGTGCCATGTACTGAATGGATATATTCACACTGGAGAACGTAACGTTCATGTGAACGCGAACACGAACACAAGACGTGACCGTGAAATTCTACAAACAGAAAGATTTCACGTCCGCGTTAACATGATCTGAGAACAACATACAACGTGTACCGCAGCAAGATCCTTCGTGGCTGCGGTAGTGCCCCGCTGGTGGGAGATACCTAGTCAGGGAAAATCCCGCAAGCCGACGGTAGGTCACCGACCAGCGGAAAAAGATCACCGCCAACTCGCCTTCTCCGGGGTATCCCCGCAACGAGGAGGGAGTGAGGCCTCTCAGCCAACCAGCGGACAGCCAAAAAGTATGCGTTTACACCGCCGCCTCTGCCGATAAAAACTACTAATGACCTTAGCAGTCGACGAGCTTGAAATCACTAATCGAGCAAGTAATCAACCCATCAAACAACGTCCACATACTCCTACATCACAAACGGCGCTTCCGTCACAGCTGCGGGCCCCACGTCGGAGATTCCCGCGCGGAAAACGAGCACAGCGCGGCGGCGCCGCAGAGAAACGCCAACGAACCAACCTCCTTCCGCGGTACGTGACGCCTTCCAGCCAACTTCCACTCAGCCGACGACGACGTATACGACGCTCCAGCACCGCACCGCACCGCACGCGTTCCACTGTCCCACTAACGAACAGAGCGCCTGCCGGCCTGCCACCGCACCGGTGCAGCGCCGCGCCGCGCCGCGCGCTCGCGGGCGGGGGAGGGGGCGGGAGGGGAGGGGGCGGCGAGAAAGCGCGCGGGTCGAGAGCGCGCGGCGATGTGGGTGGGTGGGGGGAGGAGGGCGGGAAGGGCACGCAGAACCACGAGGCACGGGATGTGGCGGCGGAGGAGAAGGTGGAAGAGAATGTGTGTGTGTGTGTGTGTGTGTGACGACGGTGATAGAGCGGGCGGGAAGGGGTTTAACGTTGCGTAGCGTGAGAGAGCGAATGCGCGTTTGTGGAGATGTTACGTGTGGGTGGGTTAATCTTGGATGTTTTATTTGTTTATTAGGGGGTTCTAAGCTTCAAGGTGTGTGTCGATGGATTCTGCCCACACTTACGCCTAACTCACATTATCCATTCATTCATCACCTATCCCCATTCATCCATCACCTATCCCCATTCATCCATCACCTATCCCCATTCATCCATCACCTATCCCCATTCATCCATCACCTATTCCCATTCATTCACCACCTATTCCCATTCATTCACCACCTATTCCCATTCATTCACCACCTATTCCCATTCATCCATCACCTATTCCCATTCATCCATCACCTATTCCCATTCATCCATCACCTATTCCCATTCATCCATCACCTATTCCCATTCATCCATCACCTATTCCCATTCATCCATCACCTATTCCCATTCATTCACCACCTATTCCCATTCATTCATCACCTATTCCCATTCATCCATCACCTATTCCCATTCATCCATCACCTATTCCCATTCATCCATCACCTATTCCCATTCATCCATCACCTACTCCCATTCATCCATCACCTACTCCCATTCATCCATCACCTACTCCCATTCATCCATCACCTATTCCCATTCATCCATCACCTATTCCCATTCATCCATCACCTATTCCCATTCATCCATCACCTATTCCCATTCATCCATCACCTATTCCCATTCATCCATCACCTATTCCCATTCATCCATCACCTATTCCCATTCATCCATCACCTATTCCCATTCATCCATCACCTATTCCCATTCATCCATCACCTATTCCCATTCATCCATCACCTATTCCCATTCATCCATCACCTATTCCCATTCATCCATCACCTATTCCCATTCATCCATCACCTATTCCCATTCATCCATCACCTATTCCCATTCATCCATCACCTATTCCCATTCATTCATTACCTATTCCCATTCATTCATTACCTATTTCCATTCATTCATTACCTATTCCCATTCATTCATTACCTATTTCCATTCATTCATTACCTATTCCCATTCATTCATTACCTATTCCCATTCATTCATTGTCTCTCCGTTCTATCTGAATTGTGCGCTGTGAAAACTACCGAAATGTACCACTGGATGTCGTTCCACCACCATCAAATAATGGAGTATACTCGGACTTTATAATGGCGTTCGACCTATGAAACGTTGGACGCGGTAATACACTAAGGAGCTTCGTTACGATTTAATAGTTTGTATTTGAAGCTCTCCATTGGAAAATCGCGTCCAAGCTCATCAAACGACGGAAGTCACTATAATCAAATCGGAGGGTAATTTCATAGCGACCCAGTCGATTTTCAATTTTTTTATTACTTATGGAGACGTCCTATACGAAAAGTATTTTTCGGCATCATATTCTTAAACGTCAAGTAAAAATATGCAATACACCAAGTTTCTATCTTCGCACCAGTTGCTTAAATCACGGAAATGCATGCTACAGAAAATTATGTCATTTGCCACAAGCATATTGCAATAGGAATTCGTGTAAAGGAGATTTCCTTTTGACATCTTTATTTACTCTCTGGTCATTCATGTAGATTTTACAGAGTTCTGGAATGCAGTGTAACAAGAACTGGAATATGGCATAAGCCAGTGGTCAGTTCATTTTATGTGAAGCTCCCTCTTACTTTTGATTTCTCATAATAAAGATTGTAAATAAATTTTGATTTTGAATTTGTAGAATGCTATTGTTTAATGGACGTGAGTTGAATGTTTAAAAATCCTTATTTTTAATTTGTTTGCTTACTGAAGAGTATCTATGGTGGTGGTAGTTTGTCCTTTGGGTACTTCGAATCGATTTTTACGTTTTCTACTGAGCGACGTAGAGTGACGTGTTTGGCACAATCCGAATTTGCTAAGTATACGAAAAAGTTTTCAGATAATTAAAGTAGAGGCCGTGTTCGTCTCGGAGCGCCAGGAAGAGGCTGGGCAGTGCCCACGAAGTGTCTCCTGCGCGGATAGGCAGCTGCCTGCCCGTGGGCTTCCGGCGAGACCAAGGTCTGTCCAGGACGCGTGACGAGATAGGCCATTGCGTAACGGTTAAAGATGGTCCCCAGAATCATTTTGCTCCTTGACGGACTCTCCCTGCAATATTTCTTTTTACTGGAATGATTACAAAATACATAAATCGGCCGACGACATTCGTATCATAGCATCTTACTACCAAAACCTACTAATTCGTAAAATAACTATTAGAGTTTTCTGCATCAAATATATCAAGTAGATTTTTTCTTGGTCGTTTATTGGATTGGAGGGTAGAAATCTATCGCGAGTAGTCTCGCGTACGCAGGGAAACTTGGAGCGGGTACCCTGTGCTAGGAGGGTGCGTAATGGCCCACGATAACTCATACGTCACATTCTTACGTACGTTAATAAAGTACGTTATTAAAATTCGTTTACGTACGTGGACAACTGCTTCGAAAGTGAGATCACTTTAGTGATAGAGTATATTCTACGGCTCGCTATTAACAGCTATATCGAGTTTCGTAGTAAGGTTTTTAAAACAGGGTACTAACAATTCTTCCTGGTATTCGATTGTTTCCAAAGTAGAAAATACTAGTTTATGCAATTAGTTTACAATGTTTAGCTTTATTGCACGAGTACTAGTTTTGAAAACGAGCGACGATACGAACGAGATTTCAAATTTGTACGAATGCAATGAAGCAACTTCATAAACGAGTTGATAAACTATTTTTTATACAGCATTATACATTTATAAGAGACTCAAACTTAATTATGTGAAACAACTTTTATTGTGACGTCGCGGGTATTTGACATCTTTGCGAGAAAACTGTGGCCAGCTGTTCCATTTACCTCTACTTCCCCCAGATTCTCTCGTTGTGATTGTCTGAATGTGTAATGACGCAATAATTCGTGCCGTGAAATGTAATAATTCATAATTTGTACCGTAAAATGCACTTTTATAAACGATTTCTTGCAACATAAAACGTCGTTTATAAAGCTGGTATACCAAAGAAAATTAACTATATTCGTAGCAGCTTACTGCCAAAAGGTACTATTTCTGGGTTTCTCCAACGCAGAGAGACGCGAAAGGGATAGCCCGTGCTACGTTGACACATTCGTCACATTTCAACCATCCCATTACCAAAAATTACTATTCCATAAAGGACTATTACTAGTCTTGTATTTGTTTTATAATATTGACAATTTGTAAACAAATGCTACCCAATTATTACTACGTCCTTTCAACAAACCTAGACCCTAAGATTTTATGAAAAAGACCCCAAATAGGGTCGAAATATCAAAGAAATAAATCACTGAAAAATATTTTTATGTCAGTTTCAATGATGTCAGAAAACCGTCACAATTAAACAAGATACCAAACGTCAACATATTCCTGAACTAGTAATGGCAATGATTGTCTTTGTTTTTATCTTTATATTAAAATAGGGTCATTGATTTGCAGACAATCCAATCACATTTATATAGGTATAATCTTATTAACATGGTTTATTCAACATTTTACTGAATATATCAAGTCAATAAGATAATACCTGTATAATTGTGATTGTCTATAAATCAGTGAACCTATTTTAATATAAACATTCCTTAACTATTACTGTTTTTACGTGTCAAATCTATTCAATTTTTTCTTTGTCATTTCCGGCATTGGCGGCTGGACGTAAATCCATCGCGACGGGCTTCTTCAGGGCAGAGAAACGCGAAAGAGAGCCCGTGCTAGGAGACGCGGCCCATCACCCACGTTCACTCACACGTCACATTTCAACCATCTTATTACCAAAAATTACGATTTCGTAAAGAACTATTACTAATATTGCATTTTTTTTATAAGATTCACAATTTTTAGAAAATGCTACCCGATTATTACTAAGTTCTTTCCACAAACCTAGACCCTAAGATTATATGAAAAAGAACTCCAACTAGGGTAAAAATGTCAACAAAAAAGCATTGAAAAAATATTTTTATGTTTGTTTTCATTATGTTAGAAAACTATTACAATAAAACGGTAACAAACGGTAACACATTACTTAATTGCTACGGGTTTCTGTGCGTCAAATAAATCTATTTCTAAATTTTCCTTGGTCATTTCCGGCATTGACGGCTGGACGCAAATCCATCGCGACGGGCCTCTCCAGGGCAGAGAAACGCGAAAGAGACAGCCCGTGCTAGGAGACGCGGCCCATCACCCACGTTCGCTTTTCCGCGGTGCCACGCGCATGCGCGAACGATAAGCGCTGCGGCAGCGGCCAAGCGAGGCGACGCCAGGCTGGCGAGTGGCATCTGTTTTCCACGGAAGCCACCGCTCGCGTTGCGTGCGCTGCCCACGATATCACGCCCCCCTCCTGTCTTTACTATCCCGACCGGCCACGCCGGACTGAACGCGGTGGGTGTGCATTACGTTAAGAGATGTTTGCGATAATCGCACGCACGGTGATAGGATTATTAAAGCTGGGAAGCTCGTGCAATTACACGTTTTTCGCTTAATTGTTGGATCTTTGTAAAACATAAACTCTGCGGGTTTCATGTAGTAGACATTTTCTTTGCGTGTAATGCATACTAGTGGCCTGCAGCTATAATGTTGCTGAATAACTCCACACAAAACGGCTTTCAAAAAAAAAAAAAAAAAAAAAAAAGCATGCACACTAATTTTTTTATTGATTAGTGATTCCGGGCCTGTCAACTGCTAAGGTCATTTGTCCCGTAAGTTTTTGTTCGAGAGGTGCGGGTGATATTCAGACGTTATGTGGCGAGATCTGGCGCCGACCTACGGTGTTTCCCCAACCAGGTGTCTCCCTCGAGCGAGGCCTTCCAGATAATATATTAAACACAAACATGTCAAAATAATAAATGTCCACTCATCATGTGATGTGGAAATATATTTTTCCAATTATTACAAACTGCCTTTTGTGATGCTCCGAAATAATAGAATATGGTAACTACATTTTTCTAATTTTGTGCTGTAAAGGGAAAAATGGAAGAATCGGAATTTAATTTTCGCCTTCGATTTTGAAAAATATTTCAATATATACATCAGTACTGAAACATGCATGCACTCCTCATGTCTACGCAAAATAATGTTAGAAGGCACACGTTATATATTAGTATTTACTAGGCTGTCCGGGTGACGCCGCGTCCATGGCGAAGGTGCCGACGTTTCGGTCGCCATTCTGCGACCTTCCTCAGGGCGTAATGCGAGGACACCCGGACAGCCTAGTAAATACTGACTCCGGCCGCGGAAGCCTACGCTCTCACGTTATATATTGCCTGGCAGATCTGAGATTTTTAGGATTATGCCTATTTTCTTCTGGAGCAGACCTTCGAAATTAATTACGAACATATTTTGGGACTTTATAATATGAAAGTGTGCCGAAAATGCGAACACGTGAAGACAAAATTGATTATTTCACCATTAGAGGCTAAATAGTCTGTTGCACTTTTAGGAGCTAAAATGCCTCTCGCCCCTTTAAACTGATTATTTCGTGTTTTCGGGCGCGTCAACTGCTATGGTCATTAATCCCGTAAGTGTAATTCATATTTTATCACGAGAGGTAGCGGTGTTCTTCCCCCACTGGATGGCAAGATACAGCGGCAAACTATACGTCGGCTTGTGTGTGGGGTTTTCCCTCTTCTCTGTATCTCCCACCGGCGAGGCAACGCCCTAACCGGGACAAGCTCTAGGCACAGGACTGGTCTCCTGGCCCGTGCGGTAGTGTAGTGCATGTACACGAGTGTGTAAGGTATGAGAACAGAACAAGGAAGAGGAAGGAAAGATCGCGCGCGGTCCGTGGCCCGTTTGTGAGGGTACTGCTCCGGCATTCGCCTGGTGTTTATCGGAGGGACAAAAGAAAACTACTACCCAGAGCAGTCGGCCGCTAGAATTCTCCTCCAGACAGCAGTTGAATTCAATCTACGTATCTACCTAGTCTGGAAAATCTTGCCAGAGTCCGATATGGTACTGTAGGATGCCGTAAGCCACCTCAGTCGGTACAGCATTGGAGGCTAAAATGCCTATTGGACCATTAGCGGCTAAAATGCCTATTGGACCATTAGCGGCTAAAATGCCTATTGGACCATTAGAGAATAAAATGTCTATTTGAACATCAGATGCACAGACCGCTTATTTCAGCATGAAATTCAACGTTGATATCTATAATGATTTTCAAACTGAATATTTTAATTCTTTTGTACCTGATCCACAGTGACACCGAAAAAATATTTGCTCTTTCGTTGGCGGAAACTCTGATGATTTCGTCACCTAGACACAATAAAATAATGCCGACACGCAGCAAAGTGTTCGCAGATGGATTTGACGGTGGTAATAAACTGGGAAAGAAAGATATACGAGGTACGTCTCGAACCTTACAGCACAATGAGAAAGCACCAATGTGTGTTTCGGGTGGTTTCGAACCTACATCTCACTTCTTCTTGTATTACAGTTGAATCCCACACCCAAGACTTCTTGCGCAAGCCCAAAAGAGCATTGAAAACTCTGGCATTTTCATATCTTTTCCAAATACCTTAATTTTTTATATTGGTGAAATAAAGTTATAGGACGTCTTTACCGGTATGGCGTCCGTGATATTTACAACGGTATTTTCAATGGAAGGCAATGTCACTGCTAACATCCGGACAATTACGAGACTGTTCTGAGCACCAAAGTGGAAAATGATACTGATTTTAATGATGATTTTTATATATTAGTTATGTTATAGAAAATTTGGAGCCTAAGTATGCCTGCACAAATATTGTACCCAAGCTTCATCATCAGGTCCAATCTTCATTAGTTTTTTTTCGTCCAATTTCCATTGATGCATTGAGCAAATGCTGAGTTGGCATTGAGCAAATGCTGACATAAATGTAGCTTCACTATCTGTACACTTTTTGATGAATTATGTGGGAGAATGTAGCTATTAAAATAAGTTTTCTCCATTTTCTCGTTGCAGTAATTTGATTTATTGACAGTTGGGATAATAGCCAAAATCGATTGCGGATTTGCAAATAGTTATTGTGTTCACCAGCATTATAAACGAATTTTTCTGTAGCATTAAATCGATCATAAAATACCATTTCACGGAACAAATGATGACGTATTACATTTTATGGCACGAATGTTTACGTCATCACACATTCAGCCAATCGTAGCGAGAGAATCGTGGGAAGCAGCGGTGAACGAAACAGCCAACTACCGTTTACTCGCACAGATGTGAAATACCCGAGTCGTCACAAGAAAGTTGTTTCGCAAAATTACATTTGATTCTCGAGATACATTTATAATGCCGTTACACCAAAAAAATATGTACGCAAGTCGTTTATAATGCTGCTTTATTGCATTTGTACGAAATTGAAAAATCGCTCCTTACGTCGCTTGTTTTCAAAACATGTACTCACGCAATAAAGTATTACATTATAAACTATAGCAAAAGAACTATTATTAACAGAGAGCCAATATTTTCATATGCATTATTGCCAAAAACGCTCGTGGCTGCCTATATTCACAATTATTTTAAAAGTGTTATCTTGCTTGGCCCTTATTTTCTACCACTCGTTCACCGTAATCCGTTCATGGACAGAGTTAATTTCAAAATACAATTGCGGAAGTCTTACGTCTCGTAGCGTGTTAAACAATATCACCCGTTCAGGCCTGGGCACGCCTTGCCGAAGATTTAAGATGCAACGTATCTGATAACGAAACGGTAGACGGTGCACAAAATATGTATACTCTCCTCACAAGGAAGTGCACCACCTATTCGTAGCTTTCGTTTCGTAGGAACTCCGAGATTCTGCTCACGTACCGAACTCCTTCGGTTACGTTCACTAACAAGAAAATCAAAAATGTATAAGATACATCGCACACAAGAGAGAAAGAGAGGGTGAATTTCAAAGAATTCTTAAAATTCTGCACCCGAACCGTGCTCCTACAGATGCGTTTACAAATCAGGAAGGAAAAGAATAAGAAACATTCGCAGTAAAACGGCGGCTTCCGAGAGATCGAACTGTGAGGAAGCGAGGAGTTACAATACCGGAACAGATTGATCTCAATTACAGTTTGTTTATATAAAAACCACGTTGCTTATCGCTTATCACATAACAATGAAACGGCGAAACAACAAATTAAGACTGCGGCCACAGCTGGGAGTGTTAAAATAATTGAATCAATGTTGTGGGATTAGGTTTCAAAAGCGCTCAGAAATCGTTGTTACAGAACTGCATCCCTCGAAATATTCCAGAACATTTTATATCTAAACTCACGTTGGTTTACGTATTAAAATAACAAATTTTGAAATTATAACAATTTTGCGACATAATTTCAGACTAAGAAAATAATTAACGTACGTGCATATGTCAATTTTCTCATATTTTTATGCTTTGTGGGCGCTTTAAAATATAACTACAAAATTCTCTTTCATTGACCTCTTGTTTAAATGCTCTCACAATACAACTTAACACAAATTAATTTTACAAATTACTTTGCAAAAGGAAAAGCATTTCATATGTAGAAATGATTGAGAAATATTAACTAGCGGTTTTTCTACTTCCTCGAGAATTTCCACGCAAATCTCGCTTCGTTTCTTTCACCATCTAGCGGAAAGAAGGTACCATCGGACGGCGAAACAGGCGATTCAAATTTAGCTCAGAAGCTCATTTTAAGCTTAAGAATATTTTACAGATAGCAAATCTATAACATGGGTCAGACGGCTTTACTTCTCATCCGTAGAAAGGCGTACGAAACATTTTTTTCGCTCCAAAAAATCCACGGCTACGTTCGGGTTTAAAGCCGTAAAATTGAGTATAACGGCCCGATACGCTAATTGTTATATCACCGAAGGCGTGCACTACTCGCAGCAAACAAAACTAATCTGTACAAATGCTCAAAGTAAGCTTTGTAATTACCCTTCAGGGTGAATGACAGCCATCTCGATCAGTTTCATTTTATTCCCTTGATGCATTAAGCAAACGCTAAAATGGCTGATTGTTTTACTTTTGACCACTCAATGCCACTTGAGCTCCGTTGGGGATAATGGATAATTTCATTATTCCATCAACAGTCCCATAAAATAATCGCTGTTCGTGTTCTGTCAGTAGCAAGTCGATTTCTTCACATCTGCCGCGATAAAGGATACAGTAAAATTTTTGCAGTTTATTTTCCGATGCAAATAGTTTATATTGACTGAGCGAGAACATACCTTGCTATCAATATTTGCCAACACGCAAGATCGTAGGTAACTTTATTCAGAATTCAATGCAGCAGAGAAAATATGCATGTAGGGATCCCGGTGCCCAATAAAACATTTGCAGATAACACACATCTTCCCACGTACGTCACACACAAACTAGTTTTTGAGGTTACAAAGTGAATAAATAAATAGAAGCAATGTAGTTTCTAGCGTATCTTTACTGCCAGTTATGAAAGATTTCTAGAACAAACATATTAAACAATTTCGTACTTGCTTTAGAGTCACCAGTTCGAATTAATGAAATTCTGATTTCCTTTGGTAAATCGAAAATAAGTTTACAAATAATTCGTATTACTCCGTAACCTTCATGGCTCAGATAAGAAATTAAGAATTTCAGAAGCTTATTTACAGCATCACGTATTCTTAATAAACGTCACAGAGATCTGCGTGCTGTCGAGTATGAATTCCGTCTACGTAACGTAGCGACAGTTTCGCAGCACAATCTCATCGTATCAAATTGACTTCGGAGAGAGCTGCATTGATTTTGGGTTCCGCGCGTCTTCTACCTTTCTACTTTCAAATATCACCTTACGTATTCAATTACCAGCAGACCGCTCGCTACCTGTGCTCCGGTAGCCTCACGATATTCGGTATCAAGAAACACCCTGAAACCGTTCATGAACAAAACAATGTATTGTGGCGTCGTCGGGTGCGAGTAACACACAGACACGGAGTTGTTTATACAGTTTTATTTACAAATTTTATTACACTATATACACACTCCTCAGAAACGCGCTGCACTCCCAGCACTGCACATCTCTGAGGCATCCCCGCCCCCGCCTGACGCAAACCCCATCGGCTTGGCGCCGCTCCTGGTCTCTCGTCCCGTGGCAACCGCCACACCTCGCAGCCGAAGCTCGCGATAACCCCTGGCGGGTGACCAGTGCCTTCCGCACCGCGATTCGGTTCAAACTCGAATGACCACGGCTGGTTACTCTCCAGCCGCCTCGCGAGGGGTCACGTGACAGACCTCGCATGCCGGCGGCGTCCTCTCATCCAGAAACGTGGGCCTGTTTGCAATTTTGGAGTCCAGCTGCACCGCGGCTGGACTCACTCATCAATTCCCTCTGCGCCAGTTGACACCCACGTTCCGAGACACGCCCACCCGGGCCCTTGAGGAGGGGCCCACCTCTGGTGGCCTTCCGCTTGCCGCCAAAGGACTGCCCCCGCCCCCTCGCTGGCCTCCGACATGTGTTGTCCATCTGGACCCTAGGCACGACGTTACAGTATTAAGACAAAAAGAAGAAAATCGAACATATAACGATGAATTCGGAAATGCGTCGTACATAACGATAAGATGGCGAGATCGGGCGCCGGCCTCCCGTCGGCTAGCAGTGTTTTGTCCAACCATCTCCCACCAGCAGCGGGGTACTACCCCAGCCCTGGTAAGCTCTGAGCTGCTGACCGATCTCTCAGCATGTGTGGTAGTGTAGTGGATGTTAGTGTAAGTATGCGTAAGTAAGTGGTGAGTGTAGGACACGGACGAGAAGATCACGCTCGGTCCTTGACCCGTTTGTTAGGGTACTACTCCGGCATTCGCCTGGCATTGATCGGCAAAACCAGGGGAACTACCGATCAGAGCAGCCGGCCGCTAGGACTCTCCTCCAGACTGCGGCTGAATTCGACCTGTAGCTATCTAGCTAGTGTTGAAAATCCTGGCACCGTCGGGCCTCGAACCTAGGCCCTCCCGGTCAGAGGCGGTGCATAGCGAATTGGAAGAAAGGAGGTGGTGGTGGCGGTGGTGGTGGTGGCGGTGGCGGTGGTGGCGGTGGTGGCGGTGGCGGTGGCGGTGGTGGTGGCGGCGGCGTGGGTGGTGTGGGCGGTGGCGGCGGCGTGGGTGGTGTGGGTGGTGGTGGCGGTGTGGGTGGTGGTGGTGGTGGTGGCAGCGGCGGTGGTGGCGGCGTGGGTGGTGTGGGTGGTGGCGGTGGCGGCGGTGGAGGTGGAGGTGTGGGTGGTGTGGGTGGTGGTGGCGGTGGCGGTGTGGGTGGTGGTGGCGGTGGTGGTGGTGCAAGGTGGAACGCCGCGCGCAGCACGAGGGAAAGGGGGCCGACGGTGATTGGTGGTTTGTTGTAGGTCGCCGGAAGAAAGAACGGACGCCGATATGCATACACATGGCTCTGTTCCGGTCGACGGCGCGACGGACGCCCTAACGAGCAATCAAAGAGAAACCGACGCGCCAAGTGCGCTCTCTACGGCGGACGAGGAGACGCGCAACTCGGAAAAAACACACGAAGCCACACCAGTTTGAAGTACTGTTCTCGAAATGCCTCGAAATATTATCGTTGCAGACACAAGAAATGCAACACACTGGGGAGAGTAAATACACAAACCGACTAAGCATGTGGTAAAGGCCATCACCGGGCAGACATCTTAATATTTTAACGTAACTTTATATTATTTAAAAAAGACTGAATAGTATTTTATTTTATAAGTTGCTGAAATAGACCATTATTCACATGTTGATTATTCACGTCAATTATTTATATACGTTCGTTACTTTACACAAGCGCACAAGAATGAGTGTATAATTACTAACGAGCACATATTGCTAATTCAGCCGCGTGTAATATACAATATTTTATCTTCCGATAGCCTTAGCAATATTTTGAGCGTATTCTCTTCTACAAGTGAGCGTAATGATGAATGATATTAGGATGGTTTCGACAGTAAATTGGCGGCCTTGGAGGATATATTTGAATTGACAATCTCTGTCGTGCAAGAAAATGGAAGATATTCCTGAAAGTAACGAAAGTGAAGCTGCGACAGCTGTGAAAGGTTTACTACAGATATACATCGTAAAGACTATGAAATTTGAAAAGAGTGGAGGACAGAAAGATATATTAAGAACGAATGCGTGGAAGTTGTATTAACTTATTTTGCACCGAAAGTAAGTATCAATACTTAATACGGACGTAGGAAAGTATACGAGAGGTGTATTATACTTATTTGATGAGTATTGTGAATAAATGAGTTATTTTCATAAATAAATTATTAGATTTAAGTGTTTATATGTATATTCCTTCATTTTGCAATCAAATATTTCTGTGACGGCCCACAGTCACATTGTTCAGTTCGCCGGCAGCAGTTTCGCTGTTTATCTTGACAATTGATGCTCGATCTTTCGCTGTCTTTCCGTCCCATTCCTTGCCCTTCCTCCCCAAGGAGGAGCCCTTTCTCCTTCAAAAAGGGAGAAAAGAAGGAAGGGAGATAGGAAAGAAGTCAGGATGAACGGGAGCAAGGGAGATAGGAAAGAAGTCAGGATGAACGGGAGCAAGGGAGATAGGAAAGAAGTCAGGATGAACGGGAGCAAGGGAGATAGGAAAGAAGTCAGGATGAACGGGAGCAAGGGAGGACGGGAGCAAGGGAGGGCGGGAGCAAGGGAGGACGGGAGCAAGGGAGGACGGGAGCAAGGGAGGACGGGAGCAAGGGAGGACGGGAGCAAGGGAGGACGGGAGCAAGGGAGGACGGGAGCAAGGGAGGACGGGAGCAAGGGAGGACGGGAGCAAGGGAGGACGGGAGCAAGGGAGGACGGGAGCAAGGGAGGACGGGAGCAAGGGAGAACGGGAGCAAGGGAGGACGGGAGCAAGGGAGGACGGGAGCAAGGGAAGACGGGAGCAAGGGTGCAAGGGAGGACGGGAGCAAGGGTGCAAGGGAGGACGGGAGCAAGGGAGCAAGGGAGGACGGGAGCAAGGGAGCAAGGGAGGACGGGAGCAAGGGAGCAAGGGAGGACGGGAGCAAGGGAGCAAGGGAGGACGGGGGACAGGAAGGAATGAAAGGAGGCGAGAGTGAAAGAGAAGGGAAGTACGACAGAGGCGGGAGATGAAAGCGCAAAGGCGGCGAATGCCGGACGCGGAGGGGGGCCGCCCGCTGCCCGCCCGCAAGCGGATCTCCGGCCGCGCGGCGCCGCCAGTGGAGCGCGACGAGGCAGCGCAGCGGTTCCCGCCAGGGCGGGGCGGGGCGGGGCGGGGCGGGACGGGGATAGGCGGGGCGGGGTGGGCGGGGCGGGAGACACTGGCGCCACAGCACCGCCGCGCCGGCGATTGCGAGCAGTCCGGTGGGAGAGGGCAGAGGGAATAGACAGAGGCGCAAAAGAGGCAGAGGAGGGAAAGGGGTGAGGCAAGCCAAGAGGGAGGGGAAGGTGTAGAGAGACACGCAGGGGATTGGAAGGGCCTGGGTGTGGAAGAATCGGGCTCGGGAAGGGTCAGGGAGTTGGCGGAGAGGGGATTGAATGGCGGGGAGTGGAAGGATCGGTGAATGGTCAGGTCGGGAGAGGGAAGAGGCGGGGAGTGGAAGTGGCGATATTGGAGGGGGAGGGCAAGGGAAGCGGTGGAGAATGGAGGTAGCGGGCAGGGAAGGGGCGAGGAAAGGAATAGTCGGGGAGGGGAAAGGTTGGGAAATGGATAGGCAGGGCATGGGAAGGGAATGGAAGAGCGGGATGGGGAAGGGGCACGGTGGGTAGGGACGGGGTGGGGAAGGGGCGGGGTGGGGTGGGTGGGTGGGGAAGGGGCGGGGTGTGGAAGGGCAGGGAGTAGACGAGCGAGGCGAGGTGTGGAGTGAAGGGGTGGGGATTCAAGGGAGCAAGGGAAGGGGCAGGGACATGGAAAGAGGATGCGGAAAGTGCAAAGCGAGCTTTTATTTGCAACCACGTAAGACTTAAAGCGGCCTATCTAACCCCAACCGCAGTGCGCAATCCTGATTTGCACTATCGGAGGTTGTACGATAAAAGAGGAAAAGGAATATCGGAGGTCGTGGTGATGGAAAAAAGGGGTGGCGGGAGGAAAGTGGAGGAAAGGGGCGGGGAGTGGGCAGTGACGGGGGTCGGCGGAGAAGGAGAAATTGGGTGACTGCACCAGAGCCGCGTGAGACCCGAACGGGGGCGTGGTCGCCACCGCCCTCCCGCATGCCGCTAAACCTCGCACAGCGCACCCTTCTCCCCCCCACCTCCGGCCACATTCACCAGCCCAATCACCGTCGCTCCGGATCGCCTTACGGCCCACATTCCGCTCCACGGCGCCGACGCCTCCACCCAGTTCGTCCCCCCAAAACGGAGGAGAACAGCCAACTTACAACGCATGCTATTATCACAGACGACACACTTTTTCTTTCGGCCAACTTCGAGTGTGGTTTTGCCGCTTCGGTGGTTAACTGTCAGCGTATTTGACTGTTATATCCAAGACCACGGTCTCAACCCCAATCGAAGCCATGGGTTTTTAAGGGCCAAACAATCCTTCTTACGCCTTCCTTCGGATAGGATGTAAAGCCTGCTGACCCATGTTGTACATTTACTGGGCATAAGTCATCCTCGTGCCTAAAAAACGCCTCTCAGCTAAATTAAAATCGCATTTTTGTCACCCGAATGATACCCTCTCTCTCCACTAGTTGCAAGCATTGTACCGAAATTTGGGGGAAAATATTTTGTAATCATATAAAAATTGCCAGCATAGCTTCCAGCACTTTCTCTAAAAAACTTATAAAATATTGCTTAACTTAAGCTTAAACAAGAGAATTTACCCGCCTCACAGTTATTTATTCTATCACCTAGCAGGTATATAAACTGCAGCGCAATCAAATTTGTTATTTCTTACAATTGTGGATATTTCTAGCAAAGCAACAGAAGTGCTACGCTAACTGCCTTTCTCGACCACCCAGAACCAAGCACTTTTGTTGCCGCTTTCAACGATGCTCATTAGTGCGGATATCAGCTACGTTGGAAAGTGTTTGGAAACCGAAGTAGTAAGTTTAATGACACATGATTCTAATCAACAACTGCTCTTCTCTTGGTCGCTGATTGTTTTTCTAAAACTGTTTCATGATAATACTGCAGGTTTGTGTTAATACTTTTTTTTCATGAAACTCAAAATTTTAATGTGAGCAAGCTTCGATTTACGAACATTTTTGTAAAGTAATTTTTAGTAAATATAACCATGTGCAAAATACATCTACCATTATTGCTATTTTTCTTCAGCGATGGTAGTTTATTACATTAGTTAAGCATGTCCACCACGTTCCCACAATTACGATCATAACGATTACAACTAGGATGAGCTGCGTAATTTGGTATTCCTGCTTGCTAACAGAACGATTCCAGTCGCGTGGCAGGTGGTTGCATCCGCGTTCCGCGTTGGCCGCGGCCTCCGCCACAGCCATCGGGGGCGCGGCAGGCGCGGCGCGGCATGCATTCCGGCGCGCAGGCAGGCGGCAGGCACCAGGCCCGCCCACGTAACGGTCCCACGGCGGCGGCGCCGCCCACGCACCGCAAGCACAACCTCGTCCCCCCCTCTGAACCATCGCAACGTCCCCCCATCAGATCCACTCGCAAGTTCCTCTCTCAGTCAGTCGATCCGTCAGTCGATCCGTCAGTCGATCCGTCAGTCGATCCGTCAGTCGATCCGTCAGTCGATCCGTCAGTCGATCCGTCAGTCGATCCGTCAGTCGATCCGTCAGTCGATCCGTCAGTCGATCCGTCAGTCGATCCGTCAGTCGATCCGTCAGTCGATCCGTCAGTCGATCCGTCAGTCGATCCGTCAGTCGATCCGTCAGTCGATCCGTCAGTCGATCCGTCAGTCGATCCGTCAGTCGATCCGTCAGTCGATCCGTCAGTCGATCCGTCAGTCGATCCGTCAGTCGATCCGTCAGTCGATCCGTCAGTCGATCCGTCAGTCGATCCGTCAGTCGATCCGTCAGTCGATCCGTCAGTCGATCCGTCAGTCGATCCGTCAGTCGATCCGTCAGTCGATCCGTCAGTCGATCCGTCAGTCGATCCGTCAGTCGATCCGTCAGTCGATCCGTCAGTCGATCCGTCAGTCGATCCGTCAGTCGATCCGTCAGTCGATCCGTCAGTCGATCCGTCAGTCGATCCGTCAGTCGATCCGTCAGTCGATCCGTCAGTCGATCCGTCAGTCGATCCGTCAGTCGATCCGTCAGTCGATCCGTCAGTCGATCCGTCAGTCGATCCGTCAGTCGATCCGTCAGTCGATCCGTCAGTCGATCCGTCAGTCGATCCGTCAGTCGATCCGTCAGTCGATCCGTCAGTCGATCCGTCAGTCGATCCGTCAGTCGATCCGTCAGTCGATCCGTCAGTCGATCCGTCAGTCGATCCGTCAGTCGATCCGTCAGTCGATCCGTCAGTCGATCCGTCAGTCGATCCGTCAGTCGATCCGTCAGTCGATCCGTCAGTCGATCCGTCAGTCGATCCGTCAGTCGATCCGTCAGTCGATCCGTCAGTCGAT
The DNA here is from genome assembly GCA_038098605.1 of Gryllus longicercus. NCBI lineage: Eukaryota > Metazoa > Arthropoda > Insecta > Orthoptera > Gryllidae > Gryllus > Gryllus longicercus. The sequence goes on from JAZDUA010000040.1 coordinate 5,065,379, forward strand.
CCGTCAGTCGATCCGTCAGTCGATCCGTCAGTCGATCCGTCAGTCGATCCGTCAGTCGATCCGTCAGTCGATCCGTCAGTCGATCCGTCAGTCGATCCGTCAGTCGATCCGTCAGTCGATCCGTCAGTCGATCCGTCAGTCGATCCGTCAGTCGATCCGTCAGTCGATCCGTCAGTCGATCCGTCAGTCGATCCGTCAGTCGATCCGTCAGTCGATCCGTCAGTCGATCCGTCAGTCGATCCGTCAGTCGATCCGTCAGTCGATCCGTCAGTCGATCCGTCAGTCGATCCGTCAGTCGATCCGTCAGTCGATCCGTCAGTCGATCCGTCAGTCGATCCGTCAGTCGATCCGTCAGTCGATCCGTCAGTCGATCCGTCAGTCGATCCGTCAGTCGATCCGTCAGTCGATCCGTCAGTCGATCCGTCAGTCGATCCGTCAGTCGATCCGTCAGTCGATCCGTCAGTCGATCCGTCAGTCGATCCGTCAGTCGATCCGTCAGTCGATCCGTCAGTCGATCCGTCAGTCGATCCGTCAGTCGATCCGTCAGTCGATCCGTCAGTCGATCCGTCAGTCGATCCGTCAGTCGATCCGTCAGTCGATCCGTCAGTCGATCCGTCAGTCGATCCGTCAGTCGATCCGTCAGTCGATCCGTCAGTCGATCCGTCAGTCGATCCGTCAGTCGATCCGTCAGTCGATCCGTCAGTCGATCCGTCAGTCGATCCGTCAGTCGATCCGTCAGTCGATCCGTCAGTCGATCCGTCAGTCGATCCGTCAGTCGATCCGTCAGTCGATCCGTCAGTCGATCCGTCAGTCGATCCGTCAGTCGATCCGTCAGTCGATCCGTCAGTCGATCCGTCAGTCGATCCGTCAGTCGATCCGTCAGTCGATCCGTCAGTCGATCCGTCAGTCGATCCGTCAGTCGATCCGTCAGTCGATCCGTCAGTCGATCCGTCAGTCGATCCGTCAGTCGATCCGTCAGTCGATCCGTCAGTCGATCCGTCAGTCGATCCGTCAGTCGATCCGTCAGTCGATCCGTCAGTCGATCCGTCAGTCGATCCGTCAGTCGATCCGTCAGTCGATCCGTCAGTCGATCCGTCAGTCGATCCGTCAGTCGATCCGTCAGTCGATCCGTCAGTCGATCCGTCAGTCGATCCGTCAGTCGATCCGTCAGTCGATCCGTCAGTCGATCCGTCAGTCGATCCGTCAGTCGATCCGTCAGTCGATCCGTCAGTCGATCCGTCAGTCGATCCGTCAGTCGATCCGTCAGTCGATCCGTCAGTCGATCCGTCAGTCGATCCGTCAGTCGATCCGTCAGTCGATCCGTCAGTCGATCCGTCAGTCGATCCGTCAGTCGATCCGTCAGTCGATCCGTCAGTCGATCCGTCAGTCGATCCGTCAGTCGATCCGTCAGTCGATCCGTCAGTCGATCCGTCAGTCGATCCGTCAGTCGATCCGTCAGTCGATCCGTCAGTCGATCCGTCAGTCGATCCGTCAGTCGATCCGTCAGTCGATCCGTCAGTCGATCCGTCAGTCGATCCGTCAGTCGATCCGTCAGTCGATCCGTCAGTCGATCCGTCAGTCGATCCGTCAGTCCCTCCGTCAGTCCCTCCGTCAGTCCCTCCGTCAGTCCCTCCGTCAGTCCCTCCGTCAGTCCCTCCGTCAGTCCCTCCGTCAGTCCCTCCGTCAGTCCCTCCGTCAGTCCCTCCGTCAGTCCCTCCGTCAGTCCCTCCGTCAGTCCCTCCGTCAGTCCCTCCGTCAGTCCCTCCGTCAGTCCCTCCGTCAGTCCCTCCGTCAGTCCCTCCGTCAGTCCCTCCGTCAGTCCCTCCGTCAGTCCCTCCGTCAGTCCCTCCGTCAGTCCCTCCGTCAGTCCCTCCGTCAGTCCCTCCGTCAGTCCCTCCGTCAGTCCCTCCGTCAGTCCCTCCGTCAGTCCCTCCGTCAGTCCCTCCGTCAGTCCCTCCGTCAGTCCCTCCGTCAGTCCCTCCGTCAGTCCCTCCGTCAGTCCCTCCGTCAGTCCCTCCGTCAGTCCCTCCGTCAGTCCCTCCGTCAGTCCCTCCGTCAGTCCCTCCGTCAGTCCCTCCGTCAGTCCCTCCGTCAGTCCCTCCGTCAGTCCCTCCGTCAGTCCCTCCGCTCCTTCAGCCTACCTAAAAGGAAAAGGAACGAAAATATTCGTAAATATAATTCCAATTCGCTCATATTAAACAAAACTGAAAAAAATATACCACCAATACGACGATTGAGTAATGGAGAAATGCTGCTTTGTGAGTCAACTTGCCTCTCAAAGGTTTTTTGTACTGTGCGAGAATGAAGACCGTAACACATTGTAAGGTGTTGTAAGATTAAATTCTGGAAGATGCGGACAGAAAAGTAATGTAGAAAAATGTAGTTCACACACAACTTTATAATAACACTTTATGGAACTAAAAAAGCAATCTAAAAATTAACGTAATTAAATTATAAAATTACAAGAAACATTGCCTGACACCATCATGTAAATTCCCGTTATTTCTCACTTATCCGTCCCAGACCAAAATTTCCAATCTTTTGAGATTATGTAGGCATCGGCAAATCCGAAATATAAGAATTCAACAACATGATCTATAAATATCGTGTGACTGTTTAATGTGTGTTCATGTATAGTAGCAATTTGCCTTGTTAGTAGCACCAAGAGATACACGGGACCTGACGGCAATGGTATCTGAAGTGAAACACTTTTCTCAATTGAAACCTATTTCTTTTAATTCTGCAAAAAATTGGTCATTAGGTAAATACTTCATTACGTAATAAGTACGATTGGTTATTGGGTACATTTTTTACTCAAAATTGTTTAAATTATGCAGAACAAAACCAGGAAGAATGAAAACCAGGTTGGTTAATGAATAGAGTAGGTCCTACATCGCGTTAGTACGAAAGCAGAGTTGGTTACATCGTGTTCAAAATGTCCAAAAATGAGAGAACAAATTCCGACGAATAAACACCTTCGACGAATACTTTCGACTCTAGCTGAATGAAGCCCACACAAGGTACTAACCAACAAGAAGTACGCGCAGCACTTTACAATGGCAAAGAAAAGTGGATTTGTGTGATAAAGGGTTCAGTGTCCCGGTGAAACGTTTCTAAACGTAATGAAAGACAAAACGAATGTATAAGAGTTCTACAGTGTTTAGCAGTAAATTTCCATTTAGAATTTCTGTATATTACACATATTTCATTATTACATATCAAAATTACTTATACTATATAATTATTATACATTTACAAATTTATAATATATATATATATATATATATATATATATATATATATTTAAATATAAAACAAATATTACAAGAAACCGAAATAATACCAATTTTTCCTTTTTCTGTCAATCAAAATTAAGATGTAACAATTTATGTATTATTATTGTTATTATTATTACCATTATTATGAACATGCAGTAAACCATTGTCAGCATGTACTCGCGTAAAGGCGGCTACACACATTCGGCATTAGCCGAACAGCGAACTACTGTTCACCCAATCCTAAACATTTATGTACTCGGCGAATATTATTTTTCTTTGATGTGTGCATAAAACCGCCACGCGCCAGTAGGGCGAGCACAGAATACTCGTCACTCGGCAAATAGCAAGCAATTCATCCACACTGCTTGGGATTCGGCGAGGGGTTGCTCGGTATTCGCCGAATAACAAATGAGCGGAGCCGCCGTAACACGCAGAGAGGTCCTTCAAGAAAACATAGTAAGGCGGCTTCTCACATTCGTTATTTGCCGAGTAGCGAGCAACCGCGCGCCGAATCCCGAGTACTGTGAATGAGTTACTTGCTATTTGCCGAGTGACGAACATTCGGTGCTCGCTCTACCCACCGAATCTTTTCGACACATCAAAGAAAGCGAACATTCGCTGAATATAATTAGACGTTCCGAGCGGTAGGGCGAGCGGTAGCTCGCTGCTCACCGAATAACAAATCTGCAGAGCCATCTGAACACGACTTTTTTCCGAAACCCGAAAAAAGTTTGGGTTCCCTGTAGGAAACAAGTTTTACATACATATAAAAATAATCACCTAACACAATATTTTTAACGCAGGTAACGCCCATTATGATGGATCTTACGAACTCATGTTAACAAGGGTACATCGTAATATTATTCGCTGATCATTAATGTATGTGAAGCATTCATTCTAAATTTGATAACCTTGCATGTGTTAGCAAGAGTTCACCGTAATATTATTCTCTCATCATTAATGTATATGAAACATTGATTCCAAATTCGAGAACCTTGCACGATTCGTAATAGACAACACGTGCAACCCCCTAGCAATCGCGTTAATGGAGCCGAGGGTAAACCTCAGCGAGGCCGTGTGCGCTCTAACAGACCTCCCCGGCGCACGACACAGGCATCTGGGGGTGGGGGTGAAGTGGAAGTAGTCTGGCCGTGGTGCGGAGCAGCGGGGCGGGGCGGGGCGGGGCGGGGCGGGGCGGGGCGGGGCAGCAAGGGCGAGAGGCCAAGGTCGACGCGTGACCTTGAGGGTAGGCCAGGGGGAGGAGGGGCTGAATTGAAGCGCACACGCGAGGCCGCTCTCCCCTGGGGTGGGGGTGAGGGTGGGGGTGGGGGTGGAAAAAGGACACTGCAATGGAAGCGCACTCTACGGGATGATAAAAATTCCTGTACTTCGTTTTTTAACGTGGCAAATGACGTAAACCTGCAGTTGGCGGTGACATCCAATCTGGAGCTTAAACGTTACCACAGTGACGTCACCGTCATAGAGTTCAGGCTCCTGATTGGATGACATCGTAACATCTGAATTACGTCACGCGCCACATTAAAAAACGGAGTATGCATTTGAAGAATAGAGGAGTTACTCTCGTAAGAGGGACCACCTTCGCTGGTGGGGTAACAAATGAACGTCATGCAGGACGATGACACTGCAACAGATAGTAATGAATCCATTTACAATTGAGCTAAATGTAAACGAACGCACTGACAAAATGAGTGCTTAACCATAACCTGCAGTAATGTTTCCAGCAGTCGCAAAGCACTGCAGTCCCTTCTTATTGTAACCTCTGCGTACCAGCCACGTGCAAAAAAATGAGTTTCCCAATGGCTTCTTCAAAAAGAGAAAATAATTTCGTGTAAAAACTACTGACAATATAGCAGATAGAGCACGTATTGCGCTCTTTTCTCACATAATCCGCATCAGCATTGAGACATTTGGCATGCCGTGGGATCGACATTTGTGTCGTAGAAATCTGCCCCCTGACGCAGTCTCACAGCCACTTGCAACCTTATCTGTCTGTGGTTTTCGTAATGCTGACCGTCAGGAATTTCATGTGTAAGAAAAGTTGGAAATCGCTGGGTAAATGGGTGCGGGGGGCGAGATTTAGACTATACGATGATCGAACACCTCCCAGCGGAAGAGCTGTAGAAGATCGTCGTGAAGTCCAGCCGTGTGTGGCCGACCATTCATTCTTAAGAGAAACTCTTGCCCGGTCTGAATAACGCATATCACAGTGAAGCAGAGCTGCAGGTGACTAACAAACGCTGGTTCCTTGATACCTATACCGACGCGCAGGCTTCCACAACACAGAGGTGCAAGTCCAGGGAGTGTAGGCGAAGGGGTGGAGCGTGCCAAACGGGGGGGGGGCCAAGGGGGCGGGGCGGGCCCAAGGGGGCGGGGCGGGCCCAAAGGGTGGCGGGCCCAAAGGGTGGCGGGCCCAAAGGGTGGCGGGCCCAAAGAGTGGCGGGCCCAAAGGGTGGCGGGCCCACGGGGGGGCGGGCACAGGGGGGCGGGCACAGGGGGGCGGGCACAGGGGGGCTGGCACAGGGGGGCTGGCACGGGGGGCGGGCACGTAGGGGGCGGGCACGTAGGGGGTGGGCACGTAGGGGGCGGGCACGTAGGGGGGCGGGCACGTAGGGGGTGGGCACGTAGGGGGCGGGCACGTAGGGGGGCGGGCACGTAGGGGGCGGGCACGTAGGGGGCGGGCACGTAGGGGGACGGGCACGTAGGGGGGCGGGCACGTAGGGGGGCGGGCACGTAGGGGGGCGGGCACGGGGGATACATGGGGGTCACGGGGAGCGGGCACGGGGGATACATGGGGGTCACGGGGGGCGGGCACATGGGGCGGGCACGGGGGTGTGGCGATAGGAGGTGCTCAGAGCGAAGTGGATGGGTGGGGAGGCCTAGGAGTGGGTACGAGAGGAATGAAGGGCGGCGATGACGGCCCGGGGCCGGCGGGCGAGGCGTGGCGTGCGGCGCCGTCGGTGGAACAATTCGGCCTCCCGCAGCCGCATGCAACGCCTCCGGCCCCGTGCCGCCCCGCCCCCCCCTCCTGGCTCCGGGCCACCGCCTGCCGCGCGCGCGCCTGTAGGTCAAGGCAGGCGCTCGGAGGGGAGAGCGCGTCCAAGGGGGGGGCAGGGGGTCGGGTCCAGGGGGGGGTCCAAGGGGCGGGCACCCACTCCTAGGCCTCTCGCACCCACTCCTAGGCCTCCCCATCTCTTCGCTCTGAGCACCTCATATCGCCACACACCCCTGTGCCCGCCCCCCTGTGACCCCCATGTGTCTCCCGATCCCCCCCCCCCGTGCCCCCCCTGGACCCGCCCTGTCTGGCCCGCCCCCCCCCCCGTTTGCTCAACCGCCCTTCCAACACTCCTCGCCAGGAGATCAGGGCTCGTAAAGGTGGATGCATTCACTCGGATTGAGGATGGGAATTCATCTCATTGGATTGGGGATGGTGTGCATCTGCTCGATTGAAGATGGGGATGCATCTGATTGGAATGGGGATGGAGTGCATTGCTGGTGTTGAGAATGGATATACATCTGATTGGATTGGGGATGTAGAATGCATCTGCTCGGGTTGCTGGTGGGGAACGCATCTGATTGGATTGGGGATGGAGTGCATCTGCTCAATTAAAGATGGGGATACATCTGATTGAATTGGGGATGGAGTGGATCCGCTCGGATTGTGGATGGGAATACAACTGATTGGATTGGGGATGGAGAATGCATCTGCTCGGGTTGCTGGTAGGGAATGCATCTGATTGGATTGGGGATGGAGAGATACGTCCGCTGGGATAGGGGATGGGGGATGGGGATTAATCGGTTTCGATTGGGGGTGCTTGGCTTCAGATTCCACAGAGGTCTGAGAACTTTTCAGGCGAAAATGCAGGCTAGGAGTGGGTGTGAGAGGAATGAAGGGCGATGCATGCCGAAGATCAATTTCATACGTGCCGATGTACCTTCCATTAATGGCTAACGCCCAATAAAAAGACACATTCTCGTTCACCTTTATGTTTCCTGTTGTACAAATTTATGGAATGTATAACAAACGTATCCGTGAGGAACTGTATTAACGACTGTATGCCTAGGCTAAACTTGTGGAAGAAACTTGTGTGTGAAACTGAAGGAGTGGCGGCTGGTGTAAAGCAAAGAGGTTTGTTCGCATCGAATCCATTTTTTGCCGAATTGGTTGGATTGATTGACCGGGCGCGTCAATAGCTAAGGTCACTCGTCCCGTAAGTGTAGTGCGTGATTTTACATCCTGAGGTGGCGGTGATCTTCCCTTGTTAGGTAGCGAGGCCGCACGCTGACCTCCCGTCTGCTAGCGGGGTTTTCCCAACCAGTTATCCCCCACCACGAGGGCACTACCCCATCCGGGATAAGCTCTAAGCTCCCGACCGACCTCCCGGTAGGTGTGGTAGTGTAGTGCCATTTTAGTGTGAGTAAGGAGCGAGGATACAAGGAAGAGGAAGGAAAGACCGCGCGCGGTCCGTGGCCCGTTCGTAAGGGTACTGCTCCGGCATTCACCGCTAAAATTGTCCTCCAGACAGCGGCTGAATTCGACTTCACTATGTAGCTAGTGTCGAAAATTCTGCCACACTGGCGGGAGTGGAACCCCAGGACCTCCCGGTCAGAGGCACTACAGTGACATCGGTTGATGCTATGAGCCATCTCAGCAGGTTTCGCGCTTTGCTGCGCTCTAGTAGTATCCATCAGCAACGTAACTACAACTCGACGATAAAAAGTTGCAAACAGATGCCACCAGATTGCTCCAACGCGCACAAGCGCCACCAACAAAACTATCCGGCGCGAATGGGCTCATCTCATCAAGATGAACGGCATATCAAATAAGGGTCTGGATACTCTCATCACGATGAAAGCCACATCTAATAAGGGTCAGGTCCTGCTAACTAGGAGCGGACATACTGACTGTGACCGCGTTAGCTTAGCATCCATCACAACCGTAAACCGGAAAGATACGTCAGTCAAACTGCTGTGTTTTGGGCAGACCGGCGCGCTCGCGTGCATGGGCACCTTCCCCTCCCTCCGCTCGCATTTCCCCTCCAAGTCCCGAAATCGGTTTTCAAGAGCAAAGTAAAGCGACGCGAAGCGAGGGGTAGAGGCTACATTCGAGAGTATGTTTGCCCGACTTGTTCTACCGAACAACCGAGGTTTGAATTATGATCATATTCCTAAAAGAACAACGAATTCTTCAAGACTTACATGCATTGTAATTCAGAATTGTTCGCCCAATCTTGAAATCTGAAACACAAAAAAAATAGTTATTTTGCATTTCAAAATAGAAATGAAATTATCCAATCAAGCAACATCTATTGTGAAAATAAAATCAATAAAATATACAAATAGAATGACCTTCATGGGAAAATCATAGAGTACATAAGATCAAAACATTACAATAAATAAGTCATAAACAATGCTGCTGTTTCAATTAGTGGTATAATACTAGAATGGAAAAACACACGAAGGACGTGTCATGCAGTGCCATGTAGGATATCGATTGATCAGCAATTCCGAGCGCATTATCTGCTAAGGTCATTAGTCCCATAAGTGTAGTGGATGTGTTTTCCACGGGCGGTGACTGTGATCTTCCCTCGTTGAATGAGAGATTAACGTACTTGCGAGGTTTTCCTCAACTAGGTATCCCCCCTCGCAAGCAACCGCCTCAGCCGGAACAAGATCCCCGACAGGACTCCCAGCATGTGTGTTAATGAAGTGCAAGTGTGTGTGTGTGTGTGTGTGTGTGTGTAAGCGGTGAGGATAGGAATGTCAGGAGAAGGAAAGATCCCTCGCGGTCAATGGCCCGTTTGTTAGGGTACTGCTCCGGCGTCTGATTGGCGTTGATCGGAGAAACCTTGGAAAACTACCAATCAGAGCAGCAGCCGGCCACTACAAATGTCATTCTCATTCAGCAGATCACGGAAGAAAAAAGGTTGTCCCGGTCATTGCAGCGTCTGTCCGAATGGCGGATCCTAAGCACGCCCTCACACAGCGCGCTTCCGATAAGCAGCAAGGCCCTTCCGACGCCGCCACCGCCGTCTGCCGTGGAAGAGGGTGGGTTCTGCAGGGGAAAGTTTCAACGACCCTCCAGCGACGACGAACAAATGGACCGTAAAACACCGCGACCGGCGGCGCAGTGGGAATACCATCATTTAAAGCTGTGTTCTCCTAGCAGCGGCGCGTACGCCCTCCTGCGCTTCTCGTAGCGAGGGTACGGCGCCGAATGCCGCGGCGGTGCGAGCCTGCCGCATGAGGGAAGACCTCCATTTAAACCTATGCTCTGCTACCAGCGGCTTGTTGCTGAGTATGTGTGAAGGGACCCTAAGGGCGCCATCTAAGGGCGCTTCTGATAAGCGGCAACCTGCGCTTCTCGCAGCGAGGGTCCCGCGCCAAACGCCACCAGGGCGCGAGCCCACCGTACTTGGGAAGACCTCCATTTACTCCAATGCTGTGTTACGATCCGCGGCGTTGAGAAGGAGGCGGCGTGAGAAGGGGCTCTAAGCGTGTAGCGCGGCGCGTCCCGCCGCCGGTAGTTCGAGCCCTGGCGCCGCTGATCGCGTGCCCGTGCGCAGCGCCGCGCCGCGCCGCGCCGTTCGCGAGGCCCTGAGGGCGAGCCCGCCGCTGCGGCTGCCTCGGAGATAAGACCCTCCCCCGACCCCGACCCTCCGCGGGAGATGTGCTTCGGCACGCGCGAAAGCTTTGGTTGCTCCGCTTCCAACCCAACAGACCAGCAGAACGGTCAGCGGTTCGCGGAATCTAGAACTAAACCCCGGTGTTTATTGATTGGAGAGATACTTTTGGGGGTAAGCGTACGGCAAAATGCATTTCGCCGTTCGCATACCGGAAAGAAACTCAATGCTGGGGGCGGATTTTAATCATGTATTTTTTTAAATTTAGACAAAGAGCGGCCACGAGACAGGGGGCGGCCACGAGACAGGGAGGAAGTGAAAGAGATTGGGTGCGAGACGGGGTAGAGGGTGTGCCATAGGGTTCAAGATAGGGGAGGTCGTGACAGGGGGGTTGGGAGGGGAAGGGGGAGGGGAGGGGGAGGGGAGGGGGAGGGAGGGGAGGGGAGGGAGGGGAGGGGGAGGGGGAGGGAGGGGAGGGGGAAGCGATGGCGCTTCACCGGAACACCAGTTCGCGCGCGAACCCCACGAGACGTGTCGGGCGTGCCGTCGCTTCGCGCCGCGCGGCATCCGAGGCGCGTGGGTTCGGCGACCTCCCGGCAGCAGCGTCCCTCCGCTCAGCAGTTCCTGCCGCCCCTCCTCCCCCTCCTCCTCCACCCCCTTGTTCCCGCTCCAAGCGCCGCTTCCGCGGAATGCCTCCCCCCCACTCCTCCCCTCCCCACGCCGACGTCCCGGCAGCTTCCTCCACCTCCTCCTCCCGAGACTCGCCACGCAGCGCATGCCACGGCCACCTGGGACAGCAAGCGGAAGGGGGAACGACGCTTTGGATTTCTCGCATTACTACGTGCCTGCCTACTAACGAGAAAGTAATGTACCGCTCCGGCACAAATCGGCGATTTTTCGACAGAAAAAGACGTAAAATCGGACCCTGGTATCGAAGAAATGGATAAATCTTCTAACTATAGTAGAACCTCGCCAATCCGAACTCCGCAAATTCGAAATTTCGAATAATCCGAAGAAAATTTGAGGTGAAGGGAAAAATAAACAAAATCAATAAAATGCTCATTTGTAGTGGAAAGAAAGAATTTTATAATTATCATTCAACTGAACAACTAATTAATGAAACAAGTCCAAATGAAACATTTATAGCACTGGTAACTACGGAGTATATCACATGTTTTGGTAGCAGTAATTTTTACTTAGAAGAACTTGCAAAATCGGTAATCTTCTTTCGTCGTAAGGAACAGAATCTGCTTGATGCGAAGTGGTGATGTGATCGCCCCCCTACAGTGCAATTTTCTCACATCGCACGGTTCATAGCATTGTTTCTTGTAATCCTGTAGATATATTTGTATATGTGCGGAACATTTTTTCGGATAATCCGAACATTTCCGAATTCGAACAATTCGCACCCCTCATTAGTTCGAAATACGAGGGATCTTCTGTACATGTAGGAAATTAGTTTCTTTAACAGGTTGAAAGCCACAAACCACCAAGTGCTTAACACCGAACAATTGGTTGATAAAACGTCTTACTGCTGTCTGTCCATCGCCAAATAGCAAACTGTTGCCCCATCAGCGCTTTGGCTTCCTCGCATTCTAACGTACGTACGTACGTTTGATCGATCAATTTATTTTCTAGTGAACCCGAACGCGCTAACTGCTAAGAACATTAGTCCCATAAGTATAATTCATGCATTCATCGTGGGAGTTGCGGTGATGGAATACGATATTCGGCGTCGGTCTACACGTTGTAGCAGTCTTCCCCCAACAAAGTGTCTTCCCCAGCCGGGACAAGCTCTACGTTAGGTCTCCCCCCATGTGCGGTTGAGTAGTGCATGTTAGTGCACGTCTATGTAAGGGATGAGGATAGCACAAGGAAGGGGATCGCGGACGTTCCGTAGCTCGTTAGGAGACACCACGAAAAAACTACTGATCAGATCAGCCAGTGCTCCAAACAGCAGATGAATTTGACCAAGCTAGGGTCGAAAATCCTGCCCTCATCGGGACTCGAACCCTAAGACCTCTCAGTGAGAGACACTGTAGTGACATGTGCTGATGCCCTGAGCCACCTCAGCCGGTATAATGTATGTATTAGTACTTTCATCCATCTATTGCTATAAAATACAATAACTTATCATTTGTTTAAAAAACAATGATTTTTTACAATAATCCCTTAATCGACTCAACTGACATACCTATTCTTTGAGGCTACTTTTGGGTAGTCGATTTGGTGACATCTTGTTTTTTATCATCTCATAGTTACCCCGCAAGAAAAAAAGCTATAAAATAAAGTAACAAAACACTGGCAAAGTCAGCCCTAAAGCAAAAACCAACCATTATGGTACAAGGAGAAGGGCGTAACGTATTAAGTAGAATTGCGAACTACGACCGCAAAGTATTAAAAATGTTGATATGTCTTTATATGTCACTTCTGAGATTGTCACCTCAGACTTTCCCAAAGAGTCAACACCCTAATCGTTGAGTCGTCAGACCGTATGGGCGCGACAACTTAAGTGAGCTATCTTTTCTAACAGCACACCAAATAAAGGAGGTAGGAAATAGATAGCACCAAGCAATTTACGTTTCGTCAACATAAAGCTTATCTGCTTCCGTACAATAATATTAGTGCGAAGTGAAAAATTAGGAACCTATCCTGATAGTAACTTTTTCTAAGCCTTTCTTTTGCGTCTTCAAAACGAAATATCCTGGATTTGGATACATGTCTGCAACCGGGAATATATCTTTAGAATCAGACTGCATCCCGCGGTCAACATTTTGTACGTCATTCACCTACCATCCCAGAAAGGCGTAGCCCGACTGTATCCCGTTCCATTTTCTCCCTTACGGTATGGATTGATTTCTATGTTTACCGTGGTCGACTTAGTATTAAATTGATCCACTGTAATTAATACTATTTTCAAGAAACATTTGCACGTCCTTTGGGAGTTTTGCCAAGGTTCAAAAACATCGTTTAAAAGTTTGTAGAAACAAAACATGACATCACCAATCACAAGCATCTTCCTACTTTGCTGACTTAACATAGTACACAATTCCAAAGATTTTGCCATGTTCACCTGTGTTCGAGGATTTCTCTGGACTGGTGCGAGAAATTTTATTTACACTACTTATGAATACAACTTAACTAAAATGTCTACAGCCTTCTCAGGTAACGAAAAGTGAAAGGGGACTAGCTGGGAAGCGAGGGAGAGGGAAAACTGGTCTCGGGATGTAGTCGGGCGATTCCCCCGATTGCATCCCGGGCGATTTTATTCGTGAGTACACGAAAGAGATCGGGTAGCCATCAGGGTATCGAAGATCGCTCTTTCGCTTTTATATTTGAAGATGATAAAAGATCACATGCTTTAATCGTTGTTCATTTTGTATTACTCTTATATTGTAATGATCAAGCAGAGTACGAAAACCTAGTTTCGGAATCGAAGTCTACAGAAGGTTCTTAATTTATTGCAAGAGATTTCTGTGTATTTGTATACCGTGGGCTGCTCAAAAGAGGAGGGTCAAACGGGGTCATGGTTTTAAATACACACAATTAATAGTTATTTATGCAACAAGGGCGTTCTAAGAGTTCTAAAGATCGAGATGCCACAAAATGCCCGATGACCTTCGTTGCGAGCTTTTTTAGCCCGACATTATTAGAACCAGTTAAAGCCCATGGTACCTTCATAACTTTCTTTTTTACCTAATTTTATTAATTGAATTTTATTTATTTACTAATTAACTACATGTTAACTCAGTTTGTCGTACCATAATTCCCTTTCATAATTCCCTACATAACAGAACGTGCAGCATCATTCAACTGTTTTCATATTTTCCTTGTAACCACGATCTTCTCGACCCAGGTAAGTTGTACAGAGTATATTGAGCTCCGTATCGAAGGCAATTACAAGCTGTAACGTATCAGTAAAAAATAAAATAATTTTAAGTTAGATAGCAATCACAGTTCTAATGATTCAGACACCCGTGAGTTCACTTGTGTTCCAAGTTTTATCTTAAACTAGTGGACCCGGCAATGCTTCACTATTGCAAAGTTTTAAATAAATACCATCCAAGTTCAAAATTAATGTATTCAATCAAGATTGGCTAGGTATAAACACTATTTCACTCTATTACATTACACTTTGAAAATCAAATATTCGAATAGTTTGCACCGCCAGTATTTGGTTCAGACTTCCTGATTTCTAAATGGCAACATGAATGTTTTTCGGTATGAGTCGAAACGAGGCGAGTAGTTCAAAAATATATCCATAGATCGCGCTTTAAGCAAGGTTCTCTGGCAACGGGGTAGACCCACCTCATCGCTTAACTTCGCTAAAACGCCCCCACAAGTCCAATTTAATTCAAATTACCTTTAAAATACTCCATATAGTAATGAAAACAAAGTGTGAAAATTTCAGCGAAGTTGGACGAGTAGTTTTTACGTCTATAGGTGACAGATATATGCACATGATTATTTATTTATAGATGGTGCGAGAACGTCTATTTTCGTTACGAATGGAAACTTCTGTAAACCGTTTCATCCTTTCCGTCCCCAAAACACCGTTCGGAATGCAATCGAAGTACGGCTTCTTAGATAGCTGAAAGTGAAAGGGGATTAACTGGTAAGTGGGAATGGAGAAAACCTGACCAGAACTTGGTGAAAATGAAAATCTTAGTAAATGCCCCGCACGCCGAATGAATTTGCAAGAGAATTTGACAGTTACATTTTCTCTCTTGAATGACTAACATTCTAATGATTAGCTCTCCTATCATTTCTGCGGTGTTTTATATCTTTTCCACTAATCTGTCTCATAAATAGACTTCGGCTTGTTAGGCTCGAAAATTTCCAATGGAGGACCAACAAGTAGGCTGTTAAAGATAACAATAACCGATATAATATCTTGAAAAGGCTGCATATATTTGGAGAGGGAGGAAAAACTCAAAATGTTTGTAATGTATACTAGTTCATTGCTGTGTTTACGGACCTGAAACAAAACACGTAGCGGAATTGTTAATACCCTTGCGGGCCTTTCTGATTCTTTACGAGAGATTTTATTGGAAAATACTAGCTTCTATTAGCTTTATAGCTTTGTAGCTTTGTTGGCGTTTGTGAGAATTTCCGCAGGAACTTATTCTGGGGAATTTTGTGGAATTTTGTTTCACACAATATTCTTTCATTTTGTACGAACAAATCGGTTCAACAACGATTGTATAATAGTAATTAGATACACTCTGTTTTGTTTATCTGACATATTGACAAATGACTATTACAATGAGTCTTTTCACTTTAGACGCAAGACAAATTTTCATAAAAATTTGTAGGAGTTTTATTTTTTTTAAATGACGCCATTCTCCTCTCATTTTTTAAAAAAATGTATAGGTCATTTTTAAAGAATTCTTAGGTCATCATAATCCGAGCCCTTGTTATGTCTATTTTGAATAGATGGTTCTATTGATTACTTTCGCAACTTTTTGCTATCCGCCTATCCGGGCATCGAAAGAGCTGGGCGAGCCACCGGGAATACTTGCCTCACTTTCCCCGTCCACAAAGGGATTTATTTTCCTTCGTTACGTCACGGCGCTCGCGGCACGCGGCCGCCGGCAGCGGAATGCAGGCGGGCAACTCGCCGCTGGCAGGGGCGAGGGAAGGAGAGAACCGGTTCGCAGGGCCGGTTCTTCCGCGACTCCACGCTCTCCCGAGTCCCGAGTCCCGAGTCCCGAGTCCCGAGTCCCGAGTCCCGAGTCCCGAGTCCCGAGTCCCGAGTCCCGAGTCCCGAGTCCCGAGTCCCGAGTCCCGAGTCCCGAGTCCCGAGTCCCGAGTCCCGAGTCCCGAGTCCCGAGTCCCGAGTCCCGAGTCCCGAGTCCCGAGTCCCGACTCCCGACTCCCGACTCCCGACTCCCGACTCCCGACTCCCGACTCCCGACTCCCGACTCCCGACTCCCGACTCCCGACTCCCGACTCCCGACTCCCGACTCCCGACTCAAGCACGAATCTAAAGGGCTCGACACCCTCGCATTTCGGCCCTTTCCTATTATCGGTATGGCACCAGTAGTTCAGAAAAGAGATGCAGTTTGAACAAGTTTGCCATGCCGAGATCTAATAGGCCCTCCCCTACAAAAATCTTCATTTAGAAACTTATAAAAATGTACTATCACTCTATTAAGCCGTGTTGAAATAAAATTTTTAAATTAAAATATTGCATTAAATTAAAGATATATATAATTATAATTAAATTATAATAATAATTAAATTATAATAATAAAGTAGAATTTGTAAATTATAACATTCTACAAAGGGGTAATTTGTTTGGAATGAAGACATCCCGTTGTTTATACCGCCCCACTCCGACACCTCTCCTTTTCTCTGAGCGCCCCCACGCTCCAGACAAGAACCTGTCGTCCCCTTGAAATGCACCGGACAATACATTAGAATTGAAATGATTAATCTCTGCGTAGTTTCCCAAGTATCTAGGGAATATGCGCGGTATATCAACACTTTTCCTCCTATTGGCGTTGTTATAATTCAACATCATCTTATTTTCCAGATTATCGTATAAAGATTTATAATTGATTAATTACATTTAGAAAAACCTCTTAGCTTTTATATTGGGGATTTAGAACGGGTTCGAAAAATATGTGAAGTTTTGCGATTTGAAAATTTGACCAAATATTCGAGGTCGTATTGTGGAAGTGATTTTAATACATTTCCGTCCTACACTCCAGTATTAGGAGGAAAATTAAATAATTTTTGCAAGTGATATACTAATGGTATGACGATTACGACTGACGTGAAGCAAATTCTTTCTTTGCTGCAGTATACGGAGAGTAATGAAAATCTCCATTTCCAGATGCGGCCATCAAAGCTACAGATATATTCATGGGCACAATTAGTTCTCCTCATGGAAGCTTATAAATATTCATTCTCCACTTTACAGTCAAACAACATTCATTAATATTCTAATTCATAAACATTGTGTTCGCCTACGAACACCTACACTTCAACTCCGAATGAAAATAATCTTAGTAAGTAGTGACTTGCATCAGTTAAAATCCTGCTGAACAAACAACACAAACATTTTTTCCGCAAAAAACCGCGTACACTTCTAACGAACACTTACTGAAATACTCTCTTATAACACCGCAATAAATTAAATATTTTAACATAAGCAAGTCTTCTCAGATTCTGCAATAACATGTATACGGATCTTCAGTTATTAAAATAACTTTCTTTTTTAAAAAAAAAGTGTTGATTCATAACCAAACAGAAGAGTAGTAAATATTTGATGGCGGGTAGACTCTTCCTTGGAGCCTTGCTGTCGCGTGAAGTCAGCTGTGACGGATGATGTGACGTAATGAGTATGATAATTCAGTCGAACCACTTCTTATAGGAATAGGCTGAATAACTCAATCAAATAATTTGGTATTATTCAGTCGTCACCGTAATTGTTTTTGAATATTCTGCGAGTTCCTGACTAACGAAACCGCAGACATCTCTCACATGTCTGGAGGCTGCATGGATTCCTTTCAATTTTTATCCACATTGGAAATTAGTACACCGAAAAAAAAGAACCGTTGGGGTATATAAGATCCATGATACTGTAACAAGGTTCCTTGTTACAGTATCATGGTATACTCCAACGGTTCTTTGGTTTCGTGTAATACAGAAAATAATGATTTGCAAAATAATACTGCAGTTTGGAAAAAGAAATCATCCCGTTCCTGTACAACAAACTTCACAATTCTCCTCCAGTCAGCGGCTGCGATACTGGCGCATCCCCGGGGGAGTGGACGTGGGGGGCCACGCCCCCCATCCCGAAAGGCCAAGAATATTAGTTTACCATCCTTTTTTTAGCAAAATGGATTGTAAATATAATGTATCTTAGAATTATGCAATTATTTAAACAATAATATTGTATAGTATCATATCTACAGTACATAAGAAATCTACAATATAATAACAAATGTGCTTATTTTTTTAAGAAATACAGGATGCCCCCACCCCCCAAACGTTCGGCTGCACCGCCTCTGTCCGTCCACTAGGGGGTGTGAATGGCTCTCCTCAAGAGGCCTACAGTTCTTGTTCACCTTTATGTGGCTCAATTGATTTAAATATTTATGTTCGCATTATGTAATTATTTAAACTATAATAGTGTATAGTATCATATCTGCAGTACATAAATAATATATACAATATAATAACAAATATATTTATTATTGAACGAAGACCTACGACCCCCTTCCAAATGATCGGCGTGACCGCCCCTGGGCTGAATTCGACCGAGTCTCGTAAAAATTCGTCACCGTGGGATCTGCGCCCGCAATGCCCCACGGCGAGCGCCGGCACTGGTGCTGCAACCGAGCGGCCGCAACGGCTGAGGTGGCAAAGGCAGTCGAGGCAGATGAATCGCCGCTGGAGGAGGCCGCCGCAGCTGGCGGGCGGGGCGAGGAGAGGAGAGAGCAGCCGGAAGCACGGCCGTCGCCGTGGCGTCACGGCTATTGTGGGTGGCCACGCTCAAGGCCTGCCCCGTTCGCCCCGCCCCCGCCCCCCCGCTCGCCAGCTGCAGCGGCCTCCTCCACCGGCGATCTGTTGCTCCGCCGCTCTGTCGCTCTGCCACCGAAGAGGCGGTGGATGGCGAGTGGATGGCGGCTGCGGAGGATGGCGGTGGCGGAGAACGACGGCGGAGAACGACGGCGGAGAACGACGGCGGAGAACGACGGCGGAGAACGACGGCGGAGAACGACGGCGGAGAACGACGGCGGAGAACGACGGCGGAGAACGACGGCGGAGAACGAAGGCGGAGAACGAAGGCGGAGAACGACGGCGGAGAACGAAGGCGGAGAACGAAGGCGGAGAACGACGGCGGAGAACGAAGGCGGAGAACGACGGCGGAGAACGACGGCGGAGAACGACGGCGGAGAACGACGGAGAATGGCGACGACAGCGACCGCGACAACACGTCAAGTCATCCCAAATCTCCCTCGCTACCACCCAGTCACACCGGCTGAAGTGGCCCACGGCAAAAACAGTTGCCGCAGCAGCGATTTGGATCGAGAGGGCCTAGTGCTTAGTCTCCACGGTGGCAGGAATTCGAACTCGGCTAGATAGCTACGTGCGTACTGTCGCTGCCTGGAGTAGGGTTCTAGCGTCTGTCTGCTTGGATAGGGGAATTTTTTAGATTTTAATTAGAAAATATTATGTGATGAGGATCATTACTATTGAATTTAGCCATAAATATACTGCGTATACCTATCAAACCACATCTCAGTTACTTCAAATTAGTGAACTTACAAAAAATAATAAAATTCCATGTTTCCAAAATATTGTAAGTACTAATATACTAATTATTTCGGCAGGGAATAAACTATTCTTGAAACAGTTCAAGCAAAACAAAACTGAATTGATCACGTGCATCAAACTCTCGGATAATATAGAAACTTGCTTTCTCATCAGGGCTTGACGCATTTCCCTTGATTTCCCTTCCTCACGCTCTTACATGTATTGTACATGTTATGAGACCAGACGAGAGCTTGGAGCTTGACCCGGCTGGGGCGGCGCCCCACTGCCGGAGATGTCAGAAAGCGGGGACCTGGGCAAGCTGACGTGCGGATCAGTCCCCAATCTCGTGTTTCAATACGGGAGAAACACCGCGACCTCGCGTGATTCAACCAGTTATGCACGTGTATGGGAACATGTACCGTAGCAGTTGACGTGACCAGAAAGCAGAAATAATCAATCAATCCAGTTAGTCACGTGGACGCTGGTGATGTCATGTGTACAGTCTTTCCCCGGGACACTCTTGGACGCTCACCTTCCACCTCTTGAGTGCCAGCGTTCAAGTCAGTCCACGAGGAATTTTCGGGTAGGTTTTCGCAGGGTTTTCCCCATTTTCCGTTCCTCAAATTCCACTATTGCTGTATTCACATCACAGTCACACAATCAACAAAAACAGTCATCCATTTCAGGATATGGCCATATACCTTAGGCTGTAGCGTCATAAGAATACTAGCACCAATACGACGAGGTTTCTCAAGTAGTACGTTTTTGGAGAAGGAACGGGAGAGAAAGAAGACGCAGTAGAGAAACAAGGAGAAGAAGCAGAAGGAGCAATAGAGACAGGAAAAGGAGAAG
Organism: Gryllus longicercus; assembly: GCA_038098605.1. Taxonomy (NCBI): domain Eukaryota; kingdom Metazoa; phylum Arthropoda; class Insecta; order Orthoptera; family Gryllidae; genus Gryllus; species Gryllus longicercus. The sequence goes on from JAZDUA010000040.1 coordinate 5,085,420, forward strand.
AAGCAGAAGGAGCAATAGAGACAGGAGAAGGAGAAGAAGCAGAAGGAGCAATAGAGACAGGAGAAGCAGAAGAAAAGGAAGGAGGAGAAGACGCAGAAGACAACGAAAGGAAAAGAAAAAGAAGGATAAAGGGAAGATGAAAGATTAACTACCCAACTCGACCCACGTGCCTCTTTTATTCACCTAACGCATTTACAGCATGTAATCTGCGCGTCTTCGTTTCCACCGGGGAGGCAAGCCCGCGGTGCAGATCAAGAGCGCCGAGTGTGTCGTACGCACCGCCCCCACCCATCACACCACGGCCTGCGCGGGGGGGGGGGGGGGGGCGCACGGGGCTGCGCGTTGACGCAACTGCGCAGCACGGAGAAGGCGCGGCGCTGCCGCTAGGCCGCAAAAGGTCAGCGCCGCTCTACGGCCCGTCGTCCAGCGGCTGACTCAGGCCGCTGCCGTCCAGGAGGCGTCGATGGCCATCCTCTCTTTTGGCGTGATTTTTTTTCTTTTTTTTCTTCTTTTTTCCTTCGTTTTTCCATTTTTTATTTTTTTCTTTCTTTTTTCCATTTTTCCATTTTTTTCCTTTTTTCCATTTTTTCTTTTTTCCCCATTTTTCTTTTTTCTTTTTTCCTTTTTTTTCTTTTTTTCCATTTTTTCTTTTTTTGCTTCTTTTTTCGTTTTTTTTTTCTTTTTTTGCTTCTTTTTTAATTTTTTCTTTTTATTTCTTCTTTTTTCTTCTTTTTTAGGGAGTTTGCGGACGACATTGCGTCAGCACTATCTTGTGCGCATGCGCAGATGCATTAAAGTGGTGCGAAACTTGAACTGCGCATGCGTAGAAGATCGATATCGTTCGAAGGTGCACAAACTCTCCTTTGTACGAATACCGATTTAGTAAACTCGCTGCGGTGGCTCAGGGCTTCAAATGGGATGTTACGGCAGTGCTGCTGATCGGGAGGTCCTGGGGATTGATTTACAACGGTCGCGGAATCTCTGATACTATAGCGTGATTTTTCTAACCGCGCCCTAGAGTCAGCTGTTCACATTTTCATCCAATCGGCCGCTTGAACGTCACCATAGTGACGATCAAGCTTCCGATTGGATGAAAACGAGAACCGCTAATACCTTCCAGGGGCACCGTTAGAAAAATTCCACTATAGCTTTACAGCTATGTCATATTCACACTTTGTCTGGAGGAGAATTATGTTGGTCGGCTGTTTTTATGAGAAGTTTTCCGCGGTTTCTTCTATCAAAGCCAGGCGAATACCGGAGCAGTGCCCTAACAAACGGGCCACGGATCTCGCGCGATCTTCTCTTCCCCTTCCTTGTCCTACCTTCATCCCTTACACATTGTCACACGTACAGATGCATGTTTCTATCAGACATGTCGGGAGGCCAGTCGGAAGCGGAGACGATCGGGAAAGTTTAAAAATTTGTCAGCGTCTTTCTTCACCTATCAATATTTCGAATAGATTTTCAAGTAATAATTTCTGTACTTCAAAAATTTATTTTTAAACAACATCACGCACATTTTTCCAAAGTATAATTAGTTTTGCTTAATTGTGTTTGAAATTCAAATACTTTTTTTTTTAAATTCCCCCCACCCAAAAAAAATTATTTTTTTTTATTTTTTCTTGAATAATACGAAAAACGCTTATAAAATAGCGCAGGTTCAATTTTCGTTGTACTCTGAATTTTGAAAAATTACAAAGGTTCAATACAATGCGAGAAAGTATGTGGTATTGTGGTTCTACAATGTTTCGTCCTACGACTTCAGTAAATGACCGAGCGTGATGCTATCGCTGTATTCCCATAACGCCATATCTTTTGGATTGGGTCAACTACAGCTGTCCCCCGAAAAATGTAGTAGCGTTATGGGCATACAGAGCTAGCAACACGCCTTCTCGCCACAGATGGTAATTAATTTCATTTATTATGACACGTCATTCATCACTTCACATTCAAATGACGTGATCGTCCGAGATAATGTTTATGTAGTATCGTTTTCCAATGTAGCTGTGTCGTAATGCAAAAGTTCACGCAAGCCCACACGTTTAGAGATTGGTTTGTTTCGTATACGATTTAATGCTTCAAGATTGGCGAAGACTGCTTCGCCAAAGGCCGTGTCTTGCCAAACCCTATGGTGCTGACAGGCGTGCACCCACTTCGAATCCATGAAACCGGTATTGACAGCATCGCTGTTTTTTGTGTGTGTGTTTGTATCCCTGCCAATCATTAACTTATCGATGAAGCTGACAAGAATCCGTCAGCACACCAAACAACATACCTCAGAAGGTGGGTGGTTGCCCCCAGAGCACCTACCTAATCTACTAAACTAAGATGTGCGTGTTGATGCGACCGGAAAAAAACTGAAAACAATCCTGAAATGACTGCCTAATTGATTATTTTGTTTCCGGTTGGGTCAACTGCTCTGGTTATTAAGCCCATACGTTTAAGTGAATATTACACGCGGGAGGAAACTGTATTCTTACTCAGCTGGAACGTACGATCCGGCGAGTAACTATACGTCGACTTCTAGGTATCCCTTCTCCACGTATCTCCTCCGGGGAAGCACCTCCACCACAGCCTGGACACGTTCTAATCTCTTGTCATGTTTGGAAGTGTTGTTGCATGTAAGTGTGTGCGTGTGTGTGTAAAGTAAGCGATGAGAATATAGCCAAGAAGAGGGAGGAAACGCGTGGTCCGTGGCCCGTTAGTTGGGTACTGCGCGGGCGATCGCCTGTTATCAATAGGAAAGACATTGGAAAACTACCGATCAGAGCAGCCGGCCGCTTGAATTTTCCTCCAGACAGCGACTGAAGTCGACCTTCCTATAAGAATATAGATAGTGCGGAAAATACGCCATCGTTGAGACTGGAAATCTAGGACCTCCGCAGCGATAATTTTGCCTCTGAAGTCTTAATTCGGCCGGTTGACCGAATTTCGAAACGTGTTTGCATGCCTAACGTGGTCGCGGCGCTGTTTCTTGGACCACAAAGAGAGTGGTTGATCTCTCCATGGGTTGTAGTTTCCTTAAGTTTACTGGTGGCATGTAGTTAAAAGATTCAATTCAATCCAATCCAATCCCATTCAATCCCATCCAATTATGCCCTTTCTACGTGGCGAGACTCAGGCCATGAGGCCCGGTCTTCCGTCTGACAACACAAATTTCGCTACGCTCCTTTCATCAACTAGTAGAGAAAGGAGGTATTTCTTGGACGAGAAACAGGCGATTTGAATTTAGCTCAGGGGCGTCATTTAGGCTTGAGGATCTTTTACAGGCAAGTAAATCTACTAACATGGGACAGCCGGCTTTACTTCCCCTCCGAAGGAAGGCGTACGAAGGATTTTTTCGCCCTTAAAAATCCACGGCTTTGATCGGGTCTGAACCCGCCAACTTTGCAATACCATAACAGTCCGATACGCTAACCGTTATATCACCGAAGCCGCAAATATTGGGGTGCAGTTTCTCTCCCCAAAGAGGTGTACAACACAGAGTGTGGCAGTGAGTGCTAGGTGCACCCAGAGAAATCAAGGGGCCAGAGGAAGTGCTTCCTCGAGGGCCCCTTATTTTCAAACAAAACTTCGAGCAGTCCATAAACAGAATTCATCTCTCCATGCAACAGAATAGTACGTTATGAAACGATAAGGTAATGACGGCTAATAATACACCAGCGAGATATTACAGTACGAGCGAGAAACGAGCGAGTATCCTAAACTTTACATGAGTGTATTAATACACATCGACTTTCATGCGGAACTTTTTTTTTGTACGACTTATGGTAACTTTTATCACTTAAACTTTTACATTGAATCGTTTCGTGGCAGTTGACTTGCAAGGTTCAGCCACGGCCAGCTAGCGGGTGGCCACCCTGTCGCAGGAGGCTTTGGTTTACTGCGCTTGTCAAACAGGATGGAAGTGAAATTATCATCCAATTTATTGTAGGTAATATTTCAGGTAAAAAATACGAATACTCATAATGAAAAAAATTGAAACTGACAAGGATTTATAATATTAAATACAATTTTAATGTACACAATCGGAAGAAATATGTACTAGAACGATTCTGAATGATTAATTAAGTGTCGATACGTTGTTAGTAAACTTATCTGTGATTGGTCAGAACCTGTACCTTATTGCGGTTAAATTCAACTAGAAGTAAACACTATTTTTTTTATAGATTTTGAACTAAAAAAATCCGAGGCCCCACTTACGCCAGGACCCGGGGAAAGTTGCCGTAGCTTGACCCCCTCCCTTGGGATTCCCCCTGTTGTTTGCAGCCGGCTTCGCCCGCATCGTTCGCCCCCCACCTAACTTCCGTTTCCGTTGTGCCGGGGTCAAGGGCGACCTTCGTCGCAAAGAAGGCGAAAGTGCAGGAAACACGTTGGGCCCAAGCGCAAGTGGATGCAACAGTTCAACTTTGGTTCAAAATAAACGGTACGTAACGGATTTGATTTAAATATGAGCAAATTAACCTGGTGTGCGCGTTAAAAGAAGGCATGGTGATATTCTTCCAAAAAAAAGTCTTAGAGTGGAATCCAAATGGGAGAAGAAAGGGACAAATACGTAATACAAACTTTCTCTCGAAAGTTTTGCCCTTTAAAGTGTGGGAAGATACAAATAGGTGGAAAACAACATTAAAACGCGCTTTAAATGTATGTCAACTTTAGATCTATAGGTTGTTGGTGTATTTGGAAAAAATGACTACAGGAAAATTTATTTTTTACAGAAAGTACCCGTGAATAAATAAATAACAAATTTGAATCATTGATTGATTAGTGATTCAGAGTGCGTCAGCTGCTGAGGCTATTATTCCCGTACGTTTGGGGCATGCTTTTCCTGTGGGAGGTTGCGCTGATGTTCCCCCGCTGGTCAGCGAGGTCCGGCATCGACCTGCACGTCGTCTGGCAGGTTTTCCCGAAACAGGTATCTCCCACCAGCTGTGCCCAATTGTGATAGTGAAGTGCATGTGTGTGTGTGTGTGTGTGTGTAAGAAAAGGGTGAGGATATGATAGAAGGAAGAGGACGGAAAGATCGCGCGCGGTCCTTGGCCCGTTTGTTAGGGTACTGCTCCGGCATTCGCCTGGTGTTGATCTTAACCATCACAGCCGGGAAGAGCTCTAAGCTCCCCACCGGTCTCCCGCCATGTGTGGAGTGTGGTGCATGCTAGTGTAAGGGGAGAGGATAGGGCAAGGAAGAGGAAGGAAAGATCGCGCGCGGTCCATTTGATAGGGTGCTGCTCCGGCATTCGCATGGTGTTGATGAGAGAAGAATCATCATTAATAAACCGAGGATGTACTCGAAGCACAGCCATGTTTACGGGGGTCACGAACCCGCGACAGAGTTCTCCACTGCACTCGTGCCCAAGCAACTCCTGCCACCGGTTAAGATATATACTCACTAAAAAAAGTGCTCTCTGCGTCGCAACCTTATACTCGCACAGGTTTGCTCGTTCTAGATCACGAGAAGTTGAGTGCTTTTGTCAGGTCGATTGAAAGTAACACAATCAAACGACGTAATTAACAAATCTCAGTACATGAGCCTCCATTGTATTGATTGTAATATATTATTAAAATTTAATATTATGCACCATGGCCATGCAAGAGCCATACAACAACGACCGGTCATCAAACGGCCAAGGAATGGCATACAATCTACCAGGGCAGGGCCATACAAACGACCAGGGCAGGGCCATACAAACGACCAGGGCGGGGCCATACAAACGACCAGGGCAGGGCCGTACAAACGACCAGGGCAGGGCCATACAAACGACCAGAAAAGGGCCGTACAAACGACCAGAGAAGGGCCGTACAAACTATCAGAGAAGAGCCATACAAACTACCAGAAAGAGCCGTACAAACGACCAAAGAACCATACAAACGACCAAAGAGCCATACAAACGACCAAAGAGCCATACAAACGACCAAAGAGCCATACAAACGACCAAAGAGCCATACAAACGACCAAAGAGCCATACAAACGACCAAAGAGCCATACAAACGACCAAAGAGCCATACAAACGACCAAAGAGCCATACAAACGACCAAAGAGCCATACAAACGACCAGAGAAAAGCCATACAACCACGACCAGGTTGTGTCTAAGATCGACCAGCGAGGATTTTAAGAAGGGTGGAAGGCAGAGGAAGAGGGGTGGCAATAGATGATTGCAATCGGCTACAAGGGGCGGAGCGGAAACAGGGGTCATTAAAAGCACCGGGCAGTCAGCGCGAGGCCGCAGCATCGATTGCAAGTGCGAGGAGCATCGCTCCCCTTTTCAACGCTACGGCCACCGTCGCGGAAGGCAGCCACCGCAAAAGAAGAACGCGCGAGTTGAAAATCTTACAAGTGAATGGGTAACGGAGAAACTTTCCATCCATCTTCCACTGTACAAAACGGCCGGACTGGACGCTCTTTGTGCAGAAAATTGAAAACTAAGTTTGTAAAAATAAAAAAAAATAATAATAAAAATAATAAAAAGATGTCGGACCAAGCACTACTGAATGATGACTCTGCAACATCCCAATACTAAACTTCGCCAAATAAGATTCTTTGAGCGTTTTTTGTTATATTAGACCATATGGAAGTAGCTGGCCTCCCTTCCTCTAAAACTTCTTATTCTTATTTTTCTTCCCTCCTACATTGAGGTTACTGTGCAATATGTAAAACTAATCGGCGTCCTGGGTGGCACAGAAGCTTGTATCCAAGTACGCGTCCCATCAAGGCTGTGGGTTCGAATCCCCGGTAAGGCATGGTCGTCATGTGTCATGCAGCGCGGTGCTCAGCGGGTAGATGTGGACACTTTCAGAACGGACAGGTGTGGAATGCGCCACAATGGACAGCTAAATATATTTCATTATATTCCTCCATTTTCATTTCTTTGTTTATCTAGCACAATATAACCCATTACTCTCCTTAAACATTTTGTCTCTGTAGCTTGAACATGTGGTTTTTCATTGTGAGAGAGAATGCAATTTCCACTCCCACATAAGACTACTGATGTTGCAATTGTTTAATAAAATTTTAATATCGTATTCCGCAAACAAGATTAACAAATCGCGATGGGCTCACAAGTTTTCCAAATATACGAGGTATACTTGTTCAATATACGAACATTTATCGATGATGGCTAAAGATTAATTATTTCGTGATTTTAGCAGCGTGAACTACTACTGAGATTCCTTCTGTTAGTGTAATGCATGTAATGTCCTGGAAGATAGCGGTGGCCCCAACCCTTCCATTGGAACAGGCATAAAGGTGCGGTCCTTGACAACGGATGCGGGACTTTATGTGTGCGTGTGTGCGCACACACACACACACACACACACACGCGCGCGCGCGCGCACACACACATACGCGCACACGCGCACACACACGGCGCGCGCGCGCGTGTGTGCGTGTGTGTGTGTGCGCGTGTGTGCGTGTGTGTGTGCGCGTGTGTGTGTGCGCGTGTGTGTGTGCGCGTGTGTGTGTGTGCGCGTATGTGCGCGCGTGTGTGTGTGTGCGCGTATGTGCGCGCGTGTGTGTGCGCGCGTGTGCGCGCGCGCGCGTGCGTGCGCGCGTGTGCGCGCGCGTGTGTGTGCGCGCGCGCGTGTGCGCGCGTGTGTGTGCGCGCGTGTGCGCGCGCGCGTGTGCGCGCGCGCGTGTGCGTGCGCGCGTGTGCGCGCGTGTGCGTGCGCGTACGTGCGAGCACGCGAGGGGAGAATATGGGGAGAGGATCTAACACAGCGCGCGGTCCGTGATCTGTTTCTTAGCGTACAGCTCCGCATTCGCCTGCCATTCGAAGTCGGCACCGCGGGGATTCGGACGCTAGAACTTCCAGGTCAGAGCATTGCAAAGACAACAGTTATTTTGCCTCTGAGCCACTTCAGCCCATTAGCCTCACGTCCGCAACAGCGCCATTGACGCCATTGAGAGACTGGTATGTGCCTTCTTGGGATAAAATATTTCACTCGGATGCAGCACGTCTGTCGGCACACCGAAAGGTGAACGAACCCTTCTCTACATCACACTTCACACCACGGCCAATTTACACGGTTCTTTTTGCACCCTTTTCCTTACACAAAATGGTTAGAATAGGGATGGAAAGGGGATTTTATGCGGAACTGTTTCGGTATAGAAACTGGATGAGTCGCAAAGATCTAAACAGTCATTTCGTTTCCTGCACGGAATCGTGATGAAAATATTTCCTCCGAACGCCGCAAAAAAGCGCGGAACATCAGTTGAACAGCGCACCCACGTAACAAATGAAGTTAGGATTGGGCGCGGAACGACTCTTCTTCAGAGAACTCGAAACTGGAGGAAAAAAATTGCATCACACGAATAGCGACCAAAACGTCGGGTAGCCTGAAGCGCGGTAATCAAACTTGAAGTTTTCTTTACACAAAAGAGTAGCATGCGTCGTTTTCTAGACACATTACAACAGTTCTGGGTCTTTCACCTTTCATTGCTGATGAAAAAAAAAGGTCATAGTAAACGGGCTTTAAGCAGGAATTCTACGCACGGCAGCCTAGGCGAGAGCTGTGAAGGAAAAAAAGTTGGTAGCCATGTTTCATGGTTGTCAGTACCCTACTGTCAATCTGTGTGTCCGTGAATAAGAAAGAGGGAATATTGAATCCAATGAAGCATAAATAACCGATTTAAAGATAACACTATACATTCATGGCATACTGATAAAAGAATATCAATGACTATAGTAAGTTTGTACTTATATTATATTTGTGTTATTACTTTCCTCTCTGTACTATATGTAGGAACAAGTATTATAGTATATAGTATTGGAATCATCTGAACGACACAATCACGAAGATTCAGTATTTTTTGTTTACATACTTATTTCTTACAAGAAGATTGTTTTTTGAAATCTATTGAATAACACACACAATCAGTGGCTTATAATCCTCAACTCACATACATGTTTACAAACTTTAACCAGTCTTATCTTCTGTTAGTCTGCATAATGACGTTAATAACAATCGATTCGTTTAATAGTTAATTCAATCGTTAAATGGTCACGCATACATACATACACTACACCACCACTCATGCCGCGAGACCAGTCGGACGCTTATAGCTTGTTCCGGCTGGGACGCTACTCCGCTGGTAGGATATAGCTGCTTGGGTAAACCCCGCTAGCCGACGGTAGGTCTGCGCCGAATCTTAGTTATCTAGTTATCTAGAATCCAGCAGGGTAAGATCTCAGCCACCTCCCAAGGAAAAAACATGCACTGCACTTACGGGGCTAATGAACTTCGCAGTTGATTCGCCCGGGACGACTAACAATCAATCAATCAATGTAAGTGCGGTCCGTGGCCCTACGTATGTTCGGGTTCTACTGCAAGCATTCGTCTAGTATTGATCGGAGAAACCACGGAAAACTATAAGACTATAGCAGCCAGCCGCTAGAATCCTCCTCCAGTTGGCAGCTGGCTTTGACCCCTCTATTTTTTTTTTTTTCCCCTTCCTCAGAAACCTCTACGTACGGTGTAGCTCGGACCGCCGTGTCTTCTTCCCGTATTGCAGGTTCTCCGCGCAACCGACAACTACGAAGAAGTCGCAACGGAGGGGGGGGGGGCGGCCGCGTGTCCGACGAATGCCCCCTCTTCCGGTACACGGCGCCTCCGCCAGGGGCCCTGCGTCACTTCCGGCGGCGAAGGCAGTGAAGATGCGGGCGGGGCAACGTAGTGCGCATCCAAATACCCTCCTTCGAAGCAGCGGTGGGCTAAAGAACTCTTCTCGGTAATTAAATGCATAAAAAGGTGTTGTCTGGTATCAAATTATAGGAAGGATACAGTGTGTGTGTAATTATATATATATATATATATTATATATAATTAATTATATTATTAATATAATTATTATTAATTATATATATATATACACACACTATATCCTTCGGTGTTTGGCAGGATTCAGCTGTTGACAGGTTCATCCAATCGGGAGCTTGAACGTCACCATCGTGACGTCACTATGGTAACGATCATGATTGGATGAAACCGTCAATAGCTTATACCTGCCAGGGATAGAGTTGCATGAATCGCAGTATAAGCTTAAGATCTTTTCAATAGCCTAGCTTCATCATCAGAGCTATCTTGCAGCATCTGGGCGGAAAACTAAGGTTCGAAGATATCTACCTCACAAGCTATCTTACTAATAAAGCTGTTCTCAGGCTGCGAAACGATCAATTTTATTTTTTTTTTTTTTTTTATTCTCGAAGAGGGAGGACCGGGGTATGAGTTCAAAGCCAGCGTCGGCGAATCGGGTGGTCCTAAGAGTTCCAATCTTGACGGTAGCGGATTTCCACGCAAGCAGCAATCGTCAGCAATAGCGACGTGCTGGGCATAGGCAGATCGATTGGCGCATCACTTTAGAGCATTTGCGCAAGCGCGCAAGGTCGAGACCAATGTCGACCGAGACGTGTTTATACGTAGAGAAATTGTGGTATAAATAGTATTACATAAATATTACTAAAGACGAGAAAGTACGTGCAATTCGAGCACCACTAGTTTCCTTTAGATTCGAGATGGCAATCGACCGTATTACGACTATCGTAACGTCCAACCACGGGTCAACACTTGAGTTTTTTTATTTCTTGCTCCTCACAAACTTGCGAGAGTGGCAGCGGCCCCTGATAAAGAGTGACTAACTTCTCGCGTCTTAAATACACATGCCGTGTCTGCCGGACGCACTTCCGCCATTCCAGGTACTTTGCGCGGCGTGCTTAGGATAAGGCATTGCACCTGTCCTTGAGAGCTACGCACATCCGACAGAGCATCGACCTAGGAGGCTCAGGGCTTCAACTAATATCTATGCAGTGCCCCTGGCCGGGAGGTCCTAGGGTTCCTCTCCCGACGGAGGCAACAATTTCGACACTAGCTACACAGCTAGGACGAAGTCAGCCACGCGCTGCCTTGAGGAAAATCCCAGCGTCTGGCTGCTCTGATCGGTAGTTTTCCATGGTTTCTCCGACCAATACTAGGCGAATTCCGCTGCGGTACCTTACCAGACAGGCCACACACCGCGCGCGATTTTTCCTTCCTCTTCCGCGTCCTGTCCTCCAAGGCGTGTCATGGCATGGCAGACATGGCACGTGTCATGGACGCAACTCACAAGCGGTATTATTTAGAGTAGACCAGCTAAAACAAATAACAACCGCCCTAATTTTAAGTATTTTAACAAGGGTGCAAATTCTATGCTAGGCCATTGACGCCTAAACTCCTAGGTACGCCTCAGCCTAACCTCGTCGTTTACTTGCACACTCACATACACTACACTTACTGGACTACATATCACAGTAGTATACCCGCCGCAAAGACGGCATTAATCAATATATTCGCCAGAGCCGGATAGATGCACATCGAGGATTGGACGGTTTGCTAATAAGGGGCTTGAGATTTCGAGACGTTCACAGCTTAAGTGCCACAGATACAGAACACATCGATTGATTGGTTAACATTTGTTTGCGGGTCTGTCTGTTACTATCGTCATTACTCCCTTTGCTTGTCTAAGTTTTCCCCCTCCTGATATCTCCGTCAACGAAGCCTGAGAAAGCTCTAATCCCGAAGGAGTGTAGTACATGTGCGAGTGTGTGTAATTGTCAAGGACGAAGATGGGCAGATTATGCGTGGCCTGTGACCCTTTACTTAAGGTACTACTCTAAAATGTATGCGAATGTTTTGACAGAATTCGTATGCTTACTCTAGACAAAAGGCGGTTACTCCACTCCTTACTTCTTCTTTATAAAGTTTTAACCGGTTCTCATGCTACACGCCTCATAAGCAACTTCAATCCCCTGAAACTAAATCGAGCTCGTGAATCAGCTCTGCTTTGTGTACCACGTCACAACACTACTTCATTCAGTAAATCATTCACCATAACAGCTATCCGAGCCTGGAATAAATTACCACCGAGACTAAAACATTCAAATACTTTCGGTAAATTCAAAACTGAATTAACCACATGGGTAAGGAATAACGACATATAGAACGGCGTTAACGTCTTCTTCAATCTCCAGACTTCTCCCACTTACAAGCGCCCGGTCACCGCTCCCGTTAAACACCCTCTATTTCCCCCCTCTCTATTTTCAATATTCTACCCCATACCTCATTGCTCTATCCTCATCTTCCATTCCCTCTCACATCTAAATTATTAGCATTACTATTTTTCTGTGTACCCTAATGAAACTGTTAACAAAATATACAAAATTGTTAGTGACGTTCCAGATAAAAGATACTTGTAGCTATCTTTGTACCATCATCAGGACATTTATTACAATATATTGGCATAAACAAAATTGATGTTAAGATACCCGCACTCTTTGTATTGTTACTTAATACTGCCAGTATTGTGTTTAAAATTACTGTTGTTATTTGCTTATAGTGTATTGTGCTTCTCTGGTGTTAAAATTATTGTATATTGATGTAAAGTGCTACTGTAAAACAAATGTAGCTTTTTGTAACGTTCCTTAAATAACTTCACTTTTTTCGCCTACTTCTTCTTCGTCCTTTTCTTCGCTTCTTTTCTTTTCCCTCTCCCTCGCAAACTTTATCATTTATACTTTCTGACCCCTTCCCCTGTACGTCTTTTCTTTTCTCTTTCAAGAAACTTCCCTTTCACTACTATGTACAACTTACTCAGTACTATTTATGTTCGTCCCTAAGCCGCCATCCTCATTGAGGTTTTTCTGGGTTTACTCAATCGCTTAAGGCGTATGCCGGGATGGTCCCTAGATTTGTTCTCCCAGACGTAAATGTACAGCTTGTCCTCCCCCTCTTAAAATGTTACTACTTTAAATGTATGTAAATTCAGTGGTTAGGCGAAAGAACAGGCTCTATGGCCTTAGCCTCGCCATTAATAAAGACATTATTATTATTATTATTATTATTATTATTATTATTATTATTATTATTATTATAAAATTTGCCTGGGACTGATGTGACAAACCATGGAAATCCGTGACTGAATTCGACCTACCTATCGAGCTATATTTGAAAATCCTCCACTGTCTATATAAAATCTCCTGGTCAGAGATATTGTACTGGCATCTGTTGTTGTCATGAGCCATTGCAGCTGGCGGATATGTCAAGTTATCTGTCTTACTATTGTTTGAGGGAAAATCGTGTGTGTGTGAGAGTGGATGACAGAATATCCAAGAGTGTCCATAGTTCTTGGGATAACCAGTAACGCAATACTTATTCAAATTATTATTCGGAGTAGATGCAAGTAGTGAACAAAGAAAAATTAGGTGGAGATGAGATGCGGTGGTGGGCCATCCGCACTGTCACGAGGAAGGAGTAGCAGAGATACACACAACAACAGCATGGGAAGCCACGTCCGGAAAGGGAAATCTTGGACCCGCTGGTGAGTCGAATTCAGACAGGTGCCGGTGTATGGAGTAAAACAGCAAAGTGCATTGATGAGTGGAAGGCAGTGTAAAGCAAATCAATCAGACAGTCAATCGAAAAGAAATATCTTCTTAGAATGAAATAGAGAGTGAAAGGCGGAACAGTGACTATTATAGTGATTAATGAACAATAATCAAATGCAAGTAATGAAATGATGAGTGTTTAATGAGAAAGTTTTACTAAGCAGTAACAAAGAAGGAACAACACAAACCATCAAATTAATAGTTATGAACTGGACAGATAGTACGGTAATAAAGTTTTGATGTAGCATTCCCAAGTTAGAAACGTCGTAATGGATTCCTTCACCTGAAACTGGTAGGTATTGTGCTAGTCCCTCCACTGTCTTTCGAGTGGTGAGCCTTGCCCCTCAATGGGATGTACGACTTTAATAATAACAATGATAATAATAATAATAATAATAATAATAATAATAATAATAATAATAATAATAATAATAATAAGCGCACGAAAACGACAAACAAACCGGATACCAGGATTGAGATAAAAAAAACCATGTCTTCTTGTAGATGTTGCTGTGTCATGTGATCAAAACGTCGTAACCAAGGTGGAAGAGAGCCAGTCCGGGAGAGCCGGACCGAGATCGTTAAGGCAGTAGTGCCGCAGCGATCTCGGACCGAAGGATCGCAGGTTTGAGTTCCACCTCGGGCATGGTTGTATTTGTGTTCGTCCCTTCACCCCCTATCACCACCACATCGTGTCATCGTCACAATTACCATACCGTTAAATGTAATAGTGGTCGTTAATGACCCAGATATTGATGTGACTTTAAATAACAAAAAAACAAAAACAAAGGAGGCAGAGAAACATCTGAAATACAAGAGTTTGGAAATAGAGATTAGCAGAACGTGGGGAGTAAAAGCACAGGCTGTCTCGATAGTGATCGGAGCTCTGGGATGTGTCTCGCAATATTTGTGTAAGAACTTGGCTAAACTTCCTGGTCATTAAAAAGACTGGGAAGTGCAAGACGTTGCTTTGTTTAGAACATCTCGCATATTGTGCGAGTGTTGTAGAGGCACCGATAGTCTCTAGATCTGCCCTTATGAAACTGGTTACAACCCGGAGTAGACATAGTAATCAACCAACACATAATATCTTTAGTCTTGAATTAGAATATTATTATTATTATTATTATATATTATTATATATTATTTTATTATTAGCATAAACCTTCACGACTTCTCTTGAACTTTTTGATTGAGAAGGGTCGGACAAAGGTCGTAACAATCAAAAAAAAAACGACAAGAAATCTAACAGTACAGCATGTTAGATCAATCAACCTTGCTGTCATTGCAATAATGAAAGAACGATTCTGGTATATACTTGACAGCTGTTCTTATCTCAGATTATCGCGAATTTTTTTATGGAAAATCCGCCCATTTATCGCAGTACAGTACTGGATGGGACTGATAACGATGGCGTCGTTTAACAAGGTTATCTCATCAGTAATTCTACAGTGATAAGAGGTACGTGATACTTGGATGGCTGGAGCTTCATAAAATTCAACTTGGTTTTGGCACGAGTAGTAATCATTTGGCCACAAATCTGCAACCAACTACCTTCGTACTACCTCCTTGATCGGCCGAAATAATGTCGTACGCGCAAGTACTAATTTTACGGACGTGTGCACTAAGCTAAAAAATACTTCATATAAACTGCGAGGACGTGTTTTAAATCACTTTGTTTAGTGTGGAGACATACACTTATTTCATACCTTTCATTCAAGCTTTGTAATTATAACACCCACTTCTTACATCAGAGCTTATCACCGATGAATCCAAACAAAGACGAAACCTAGGTGTATTTGAAAAATAAAAAACCTTTCGCTTAAAAAACGAATTGATGAAGTATTGAAAACAAGGGCAGAGAAACTATATTTGAAATATAAATTAGAAAGTTCACTTTGTATTTAGAAGCTCTCTCAAAAGCATCCCAACCAAACACAAAATTAGGTCACAAATGAATTATTTGTTTTAAATCCCCTCTGACAGCTGCCAATAATAAATACAAGGCCGATATCGCCAACGTTTTTAAAACGCCTACATCCTGGTTTCATTTGACGTCGCTTTCCGATAAGATGAATGTTCTCGTTAAGAATACAAATTCGTCGCTTTCCGATAAGATGAATGTTCTCGTTAAGAATACAAATTCCATACCATCTTCCAGCTGGCAGAGATCGGCACGTGCTAATTGTCACGAAAGAATGTTGACATGCATGTTGGAATATTGCTCTCTCTTTCTTTCTTTATCTTTTCCGGGTGTGGCCTACAAATCGAAGTTATTTTGTCAGCTATTGACTAGTCCACCACACGTCAACCGGTTTGTTCGTTAGTCACCGAGTGTTGGGCATGTTAGAACCGAGAGGTTATGGGCAGGGAAGGGGGGGGGCGGTTACCCCCAACTGGAACATAAGCTCCTACACCAACCTACAAGTCGGCTTGTGGGTTTGCTCTCCTCCAGGAATCTCCCAAGCACGTCACAGCCTCATTCCGAATATGCTGTAAGCTCCCGACAGGTCACCTGACATGTCTGGTAGAGTAATGCATGTAAGTGTAATGTGTGTAGAGGTAGGACAAGGAATAGGAAGGAAAGATCGCGCGCGGCCAGTCGCCCGTTTGCTACGGTACTACTTCCGCATTCCCTTGGCGTTTTATCGAGGCTATCCGGGACGAGCCGCGTCACTGACGTGGTGGCTAACATTTCGGCCAGCGTATTGTGGCCTTCTTCGGAGCGTACTGCTCACAAATTATTATCTGATGAGGAAAGCCACACTACGCTGGCCGAAACGTTAGCCACCATGTCAGTGACACGGCTCGCGTCCCGGATAGCCTAGACAACACAAACTCCGGCCGCGGAAGCCTACGCAACCATTCCCTTGGTGTTGATCGAAGAACCCATGGATAACTATCTTTCAGAGCATCCGACTTGTAGAATTCTCCTCCAGACAGAATTCGACCTTGCAATCAAGGTAGAATCGGAAAATAATACGGTAGGGCTATAACCTTGCTTATGTATTTATTTTGTTTTCTTATATATACATAAATTGGCCATTGTCCGCCTAGAGCTGCAGTCTTCCGAATCGATCCCCAGGCGCAAGCCCCTTTACTAATCCTTCTAGTTGCTTATCAATCTTAGTTTAGCTATCTTCACTGTGATTTTACATTTAAACATCTAATCGATGATTTCCCAGACACAGTGTCTCTGGAGACAGCGTCCATGAAACAAATATCAATAATCCGCCACCGACGGGACTCCAAACCCAGAATCCCACGGTCAAAAACGCTGCAGCAGTCCATGAATAACAGTTCTGCGCAAGTTGGTATGTGTCCCGTTGTCCAGCAGGACGGACTTTCCAAATGGAGAAACGTGGTATTATTGAGCGTTCGGATGGGAGGGAGAGAGAGGTGTCCTGAACACACGGATTACTGCATGGGCACGGGCCGGGCATGAGCTCATCCAGCTCAGCCACGCGGCGGAACGGCGCGCGGTGGGAAAGTGAGTGGCGGGGCGGGGGCGGGGGCGGACGGAGTGCGTGAAGGTTCAACGCACGAGCTGCCAAGGTCGACGCACCTGCGTGCGAGCGAGGAAGGGGGACAGTAAAGGGACGCTTTTTTTGTTTGTTTGTTTTTCACTACTATAGCAAATGGATAAATAGAGATCATTGGTCGATTAGCGATTCCGGGCGCGTCCAAAGCTAAGGGCATCCCGTAAGTGTAGTGCATGTTTAATTGCGTGCGAAAACAGCTATTCTCTTCCGCTAGCTGGCGAGATTCGTCGCCGATTTACCTGTCGACTTGCAGGGTGCTCCCCTACCAGGTATCTCCCACCAGCAGCGCTCCAGTTGGAACAAGCTCTAAGCTCCCAACCGGACTCCCGGCATATGCGGTAGTGTTGTGCATGTTAGTGTAGTGCGTGTAAGGGAAGATTTAGGACAACGAAGAGGAAAAAAAGATCGTGCGTGGTCCGTGGCCCGTTTGTTAGCATACTGCTCCGGTATTCGCCTGGTGTTGATCGAAAAAAAAAACACGGAAAACTATCAACCAGAGCAGCTGGCTGATACAATTGAATTGAATTAATGCCTTATTTTACGTGGCGAGACTTCCCCATGCAATTCTCCTCCATACAGTGGTTGAATCCGCCCTAGCTACTTTAGAAACATTTTCGACGCTAGTGTCGATAATCCTGCCATCTTCGGGAGTGGACCCTAGACCTCCCTTTCAAAGGCCCTGCAGCCACCATAGCCTGCATTGATGCTCTGAACCACCTTACTCGATGGGTAAATAATACGCTGCAGTGATGATTCGAAGGGGTGTACGTGTTATGGTAGTTGGGTTAAGTTAGCTTGTCAAAAATTATATTCAAATTTGTTTCGCTTTTGCACGCGCAAATTACGACTCGTTGGCAAATTACGACGCGCAAATTACGACTCCAGTCTTCGCGGTCAACAACATTGAGACCAATCATCGCAAAACTTACGACTCTTATTTCCCCAAATTACAGATTAGGCACTAATCGTCCGTGCAATGACACAGAAAGGGGGCCAAGGCCTCCTGAAAATTTCCAAAGGGACCCCGTGGCTTTACGAAATAAAACATTTGATGTGATCAATTTATTACTTTCCTCATTTCAAGTTGAAGGGGACTTCATTCACAACATTTGGAACGGTTTTCCAAATCGTCTGGAAATCCTGGAAATGAGTCGACATAAAATATATTTTAATAATTGAATAATTAAATTTAAAGTTTCATTTTTATTACGGTACGTTTTACGAACTTACTACAAAATACATCATATGTTAATAAAAGAGTACTGGAAAAGGGGGCCAGCAGAGCTGAGAATGAAGTTGTCCCTCTTTATCTTGTTTTAGGTTGCGCATGCCTATGAGATGATCACAATTCGCTTTCTTCGCGTAACTGATAGGGAAGTATTTCTCGTACGTAATTAAAAGGAGAATTACAGAAACGACATGGTGTTTTGTGGAGAAGCGAAAAACTTTGTGAACACAGATTGTGTTTTAAAAACAAGTAATAATTTATGGGCCCTGTATCTTTTCAAACTAGGAAGAATTTCCCTTGAACATTTAGTGCATGTACAAGTGACACACTTGCGAGTATAATAGAAGACACTATGCACTTAGCTTTATCACAGGGTCAATTATTCGGGCAATCATCCATGCTACCAGGGACAGTGTTTGTTTATAGATGGGGGGGATGCCGTTACGAAACCATCAAGTATTTTTAATCGGTGAAGGTTCATTTATTACAAAACAAGAGACTAGTGGAGCTATAACAGCACATTGTCCCTCATTATTGTTAACTTTTACAATTTTCGAAAATTCAAAGAATCCAACGAAAATAGTGTAGAGGCGATTGTTATGAGCGCACTTCCATCTAACTGAAAAGAAAATTTAAACATACCATTTTTGAGAAAATTTTGGAAGTGTCATTGAAGCTTCGTGTAAAGTACCGTCGACAATCAAAATATCAGTGTCAAATTCCAGGGGCCTCGATATCAGCCAGATCGTTCAGGAAAAATCAATATTGGTGAAATTCCTGCTTATAGTTTATCCGCTACTGATGTTCACAGTCGAACGGACGGGCGGACGGTCGTTGTGCCGTAAACCGATTTTTCGGTATCAAGAACCCACAAAATATGAATTCTGATTACAAAAGATGTTAGAGAAAGTTTTTTACTACACATACAAACATGAACTATCCACGTTTTTGGTATCAGGGACCCACAAAACTTATGTTGTGTGTCCGAAATCGCCATTTTTGCCGCAGCATTACCTTCCCTATATCATGTGCGCCAGAAAGAAGACTGGACAGACAGGAACAGGAAATTATAGTTTCATTTCTTTAGTTTTAATAGTTATGCTAGTACAATTTTCTGGTTATTTTCATTAAGCCACAGGCCAATAAATAATAAATTAATTTTACAATAATTTACAATTTGTTATTTTAAAGTTAATAACGCATTTTTCCAAGCTCGTAATAATGCCAGTAACTTCATTATTACCAAGAAGCCAGATCACGTGATCAAAACATCACAAGATGTTTTGTGGAACACACAGGTTTACGTCAGAATCCGTCTCCTCGTAAATGTCAGGCAGAGAAAGATTACAAACATCCACCATATAAAGCATTAAACTACCCGTACGATAAAATACAAACATTGTTTACCATGTATCGTTTGACAAATTGTACAAGAAAATGAAAATGTATAAGGACCTGACGAGCAATTGCATTAAAACGTTGCACATGGTACGGCCAGTGAATGTAGGTCAGGTATCAAGGACAGCATGACTTCATTCAGACTTTCTTCATTTCACCAGGTAAAGACTGAAGTGAACGTTTGTACTCCGTTTAAAACTCCTAGGCAGGGACAATAAACTTATCGATTAGTATCATCAGAAAAAAATATAGTTTCCATAAAATATCATATCCCATACATGTATTATACGCGCACGTTCTCTTGAGCTCCGGAGTACCTACCCGCACTCTTGCCAACTTTAGTTGAATTATGAATAAATGACAACGGCCGTTGTAGACAAAATCTGATAGAAATGTTCGCTCCCGTGTAATAGAAACTATTTTTCACCGCGAAACGAACTACAAATTTGATGTAAAATTTCTTCTGTCAATAACCAAACTCCCCAATCCTCTCGCAACTATCGAAGCGAGGGCTCCAGAAAACGCGCTCGGGTAATACCAGAAAGATTCCATCGGTATGATTTCGTAATTTTTTTTAGTGGTTAGACACTTATCGATAAGTCGGCGAGTACGTAGCGACGAGTGGACTTATCTGCGAAGTTTCAAATCACGAGTGG
The DNA here is from genome assembly GCA_038098605.1 of Gryllus longicercus. Lineage (NCBI taxonomy): Eukaryota > Metazoa > Arthropoda > Insecta > Orthoptera > Gryllidae > Gryllus > Gryllus longicercus. Next base: position 5,105,657 of record JAZDUA010000040.1, read on the forward strand.
AATTCCGTTAGACATTTCACGAATGAAAGTCATAGATCGATTAAAAAGTATGATCGTACAGTTAAAAATAGGAAATTTTTTTCTTGGTGCGTTGCTTCAGACTTTATATGATTTACCGCATTGATTGCCGTCATGGAAGGAATATTTATTTATATTCCAAAACAGTTGAACGTCATCTGCGGTAAGACGATAGCGAAAACGCATGTGTAAACTTTTAGATTTTAGGTACCTGTACTTTTAGATTTTAGGCTCATAACTATATTATAAAACGCTACTGGCCGGATTAATACTGTAACTCATGAGTGGAATTGTTTGAGAATTTCAAAGAGCAGACTAACCGAAATTTCTCACACAATTCACATTTATCTGCTCGTACACGTAAATATGTAGATAAGTTGGCAATTAAATTGTTATAACCATGTTATAAAAATGGAAACCGATTGAGGGAAGAAGTTATTATTAGAGCTCGTAAGTTCAAGCATTTATTTTATATGAAATAGGCAAAAAGGCATTTATTCTAGCTGAAAAGTACGGGAGCAAAAAGGCATGAAAAAAATGAAAAAGCACAATTAAAAGGAATTGTAAAAAAAATTAAAATGATCTACATTTTTATTCTAACTAAAATTTACATTAGCACTTACGGAGAAGGGAAACAATATAATTTTCTTTGTAATGTTGAGTCCACAAGACCATACGAGATGATGGCTACGAATTAGTTTTACTCGCGACTCTTCGAAGTGCTATTGTGGAATCCATTTTGAATCTTGAATTGACATCGATGAAAACGAATTACACTTTTCGTTCTTCGCATTTGAATAAACGCCAACACTGAGAAGAAGAGTGCATCATGTACAGAGAGCTGTGGTCTAAAGTGGTCGTGGGCCATGCTCAGAAGTAGGATGGGATTCCTAATGAACGAACAAAGCCTTCTGATGCCGACGCATCAGTGCAAAAATACTGACTGACATAATCTTTTTTCATTGTTATTTTTTAATATAGCCTATGCTTCCACAGAAAAAAACAGATGAAAATCTACGAAAACAACTCGAGAAATACAAATTTGATTCCTATTGTTAAAAATCATTAACAATTGTAGCGATAATAAAAAATGCATGTCCGATCAGACGGCCGAGACCGCTAAGGCAGTAGTGCCGTAGCTGTCTCGCTCCAGAAGAGCGTGGGTTCCAGTCCCGCCCCGGGTATGGGTGTATTGGTGTATGTATGTGTGTGCCATCCTTTCACCCATCACCCTCATCAATTCATCTTTCATACCCGAGGTCTAACAACCCTGGGGGATAAAAAATCTTATTCAGCTAAATGCCGATCCCCCAAGATAATGTTACATGCACCTGCCACCGAGATAATAGTATTGAGCCCCGGTAAATGCAGGGTGCATGCACGCGTGGTCCACGTCGGCCTATTAGCAAGCAAAAAAAATAAACACTCCTTTAGATATACTCCCGAGGTCTAGTCATGAGATTTGGCTTGTATGCGGTTTTGGAGTCTCTTTGTTCGTCCGTCTGCAGTCCACCTCGCCACCCCCCCCTCTCACAAAGCGTTCCTTCCTAGTTGAGCACGGGTCGAGCAACGCGCAGGAGAGGTGAAACCCGACCCCCCGCAGCCTCGAACCCGACACCGCTCGCAGTCGGCGCCGCCAGCCCACACGCGGGCCAGGCCTGCCACCAACCTTTTTAGGGACCGCTGTGCAAGGGGTGGCGGTTGCCTCAAAGAAAAAAAAAAAAAGAAAGAAAAAAACTTCACGCCGGGAAAAACACTTGTTCGCAGACAACTGAATCCCGAGGGCTGCTCAAGGGCTGTTGACACAGGCGGGCGTAGAGGAGTGGTTGTTTGACGATTAGTGGTTCCGGCGCGTCAACTGACAAGATAATTAGTCCCGTAAATGTAGTGCATGTTTCTCTCGGAAGGTGGATGTGGTCTTATCTCCGCTATATGGCGAGATCCGGCGCGCGGGTTTTCCCCGACAAGGTATCTCCCACCAGCGCGGCCTCTCGCCAGCCGCTCCCGACACGTGTGGTGGTACATTATAATAATAATAATAATAATAATAATAATAATAATAATAATAATAATAATAATAATAATAATGTCTTTATTAATGGCGAGGCTCAGGCCATAGGGCCTGCTCTTCCGCCTAACCACAAAGTACGTAAGGTACGATAGTACTGTACGTAAGGAAAAAAGTGTGTAAGGAAGAGGGCTAGAATAGAACAAGAAAGACGAAAGAAATATCGCGTTCGGTACGTGGCTCGTTTGTTAGATTATGGTTCCGGCACTTGTCTGGTGTTGATCGGAGAAACCACGGAAAACTACCGAACAGAGCAGTGGACCTCTAGAATTCTCTCCCAGGGCGATGGCGGCATTCGATGTAGCTATCTAGCTATAGTGTCGAAAATTCTGCCCCCGTCGCTTCTCGAATCCTAGAACCTCCCGACCAGAGGCACTGTAGTAAGCAAAGCACATGCTTTGAGCCACCTAAACCGGGAAAATGTAGTGGACTTAATGGTTTTGAAATACTATCTGCTTCTAAATGGTCATACAAAAGTATATTTCCAATTTCGTTCAAACTCAAAAAAGACAGATGAAAACAAGAAAGAGAGCCACGAGGAAATAAAGTAAAAGAGTCAGAAGGGTACAAGAAAAAGAGTCAGAAGGGTACAAGAAAAAGAGTCAGAAGGGTACAAGAAAAAGAGTCAGAAGGAAATAAAGAAAAAGAGTCAGAAGGAAATAAAGAAAAAGAGTCAGAAGGAAATAAAGAAAAAGAGTCAGAAGGAAATAAAGAAAAAGAGTCAGAAGGAAATAAAGAAAAAGAGTCAGAAGGAAATAAAGAAAAAGAGTCAGAAGGAAATAAAGAAAAAGAGTCAGAAGGAAATAAAGAAAAAGAGTCAGAAGGAAATAAAGAAAAAGAGTCAGAAGGAAATAAAGAAAATTGAAAAGGAGAAAATATGGCCAATTTCTACAGCAAATCATCGCTGTCGTTGAGCCGTTTGCTGGCCGTGTGGGTTCCTGGCGTAAGTAGGCAGCTCCTCCAGGCAAAGCCAGTGCTCGCTCCGGTACTAGTATACGCGGAGGTGGATCATGAAGCATTGCCATAGTGGCTGTAATGAGTGAATGGGCGAACGGGTTCCACTGGAAACCGGGGCAAGTCTTTTCTGCCTTCGGCCGCACGACGCCTTCTGTTGCGTCAACATTCTACGCCGGCGGAGAGTACAGTAGACTGCGCTGGATCGGACCGTCGCGACGTTTCGTAGCTTATGTTGACAGGTTTCCTATTTGCCATATAAACTTCCAATTTTCTACATGAAGGATTCATTTATAAACACCTAAAACAGACCAAGGGAGCATAATTTTTAAGATTAGATCGTAAAAACCCAGCTCTGTAGACCCCGAATTATAAGATTCTCAAATATAATTATCTTCTATTTTTTTGACGCCTAAAATACTCTCTTAAAAGGCGAAAATAGGATTTACGGAAATACGCCGAATAAATTAACATGAAAACAGTATTTCATATACTTTTTATTCTGCTTCAAATTGTTTTATAAAAACATGCGTATGAAGCCTTAAAAGTAACAGTATCACATTAAATGTACAAAATGATATTCCAATTTCAGCACATGTTTAGGCGTGATGGACTGGAATAGACTAACCCTCTCAATATCACCATGTAATATGTAAATGGTACCGTGCATTACCAGTGGCGCTCACCATTTATAAAATCAATTGTATTGATGTTTTTGACGATTTTGATAAATTAATAAATTGATATAAATAACATATTTGTGCATTCTCAGAAACACAAAAAAACTCAATGTCAGGCTCTGCAAATGAAAAACGATTTCTTATGCCAATATGTTTATTTCATGGCAAAAAGGGTTAAATTTTATATTAAATAAAGGCTGATTTGTTTTCATAAAATGTGTAGAAAAATATAGACTATTCCCGAAATTTATTCTGAATGTTGCTTTCGAATGAAGTCCCGAATATTGTTGCTGAGAACCAAAGATGACGTGATAATTCAAATTCTAAAGAACACTCGTGATGATTTGCATCCTATTGTGAACTATAATCCGATCATAAACATTAATAAAACATTATTCGTAGCTTCCTAAAAATTGAAACTTATAAAACACAGTCATTGGTAAGCTTCAAAGGTTCCCCCTCGTATTGCTGGAGTTTGACGTACAAGGAAGACTAAGCACAAATTTAGGGCTCGAACTGAAGAGAGGTTTTAATAGTTTTTAAAGATCATTCGTTTATAAATAAATAAAAATAATTTTACCTACTTTCTTGATAAAACAATTTATTAACGATACGAAAACTTCATTCAGATAATGTATTTTAAAAACTAATTGTTTCACAGAAATGAGGATGAATGTTCTTTCAAATTACTTTTATTTGTCTAGATTGTGTTTATTATTTTTAATTATATGTTAATTAATATTATTAAAAATACAAATTGCAAAGGTACCTTTATTTTCGAATTCATTTTCAATACTCATGTTGAATATTTCACTATTATTCTGTGATCATATTACTTTCGTTGTACTTACGGGCACTCTGAAGATGTTCATCTGACCATGGTAAGGTGAGAATAATAATAATTATTATTATTATTAATATTATTATTATTATTTAATTTAAATCTGATAAGACCAGTATTTTTACTGAAAGGTTAAACAGGATGTATAATGTATGTAATGTAGTCAAAAACAAAATTGGTATTCTTTGTTATTGTTTTTATGGCGATGGTTTTTGTACACTGTCAATGTAATTCTTTTGAAAATAAATTTATTATTATCATCATTATCATTATCATCATTGTTATTATTGTTACTTGACAGGGTTTTCACGCAATTGAGCAGTTTACTTGTTTTGATCCTGACAATTTAAATTTATTAAGAATATATTTTATGGCTTAAATATGTCAAACTTATTGAAAAAATGCCAATTTCACAATAATCAGATAATGACTAATCGTTCAATATGACTCCAAATACCTATTCAGTGTAAATGAAACCATAAAAAATGAACGAAGGCCCGCAGAAAATTATACAGACGACAGTATTAAACAAAAATCCCGAATTATCATGAATGGGAGCTGCAACAACATAGAAGGGGACCATATTACTTGAACATGACACTATGCACCAGTCACAAGTGTTGAAATTAAAATATCATTTTCTGAGTGTAATGTGATACTGTTACTTTCAAGGCTTCTACTCATGTTTTAATAGAAAATTTGAAGTAGAATAAAATGTATCTGAAATTATTTTCATGTCAATTTATTCGGCGCATTTAAGTCCTATTTTCGCCTTTTAAGAGAGTATTTTACGCGCTCAACAAAATATCAGAACTAAATTAATAACCTGTTGGCAGGGATCTAAAGAGCTGAGTTTCTATGAACCATATTTCAAAATTATTTTCCCTTGGTCTGTTCTTGTATGAAACCTTCATATAGAAAACTGAATACTGAATTCATATAGAAAACAAGTAGGAAACTTGGGTACATAATCTACGACATACACCTGTCTTTACTATGCTAAGATGTGTGGGTGGGTTATGCCATTACATTTTTTATCGGTCACATGCGTCTTTAACCCATGTTAACATGCAACCCTATAAGTTTGTTAAATGCACTTGTACCTACCTGTAGGTTAAGAAATTTAAAATCCTTAGCAACGGGTTTTAACATCCTTAGTAACCTAAATAAACAACCACCCATTCATCGCAAGATAACATTATTACGAAAAAAATCACATGGTAATTTACATAGTAGTTCTAAATTCTTTGTATGCCTTCTCTTATCCTGCTTTATATTTTTCAGGGATTAAATCTCGCGTGGCTTCCGTAGCAGCATCCAAAATTTCTTGAGGTACAAACGAATTTTCCATCTTCCTCGAGCCACGGTTCAAGTATATTGTTGAAATAGATACATCGCAAGCAATACCCAACAATATCGATTATCGTGCCACAACAACAAAATTCATGTCTTTCATATCGCAGTAATGTCGTAAATTTTCAGAAAAAAATTGAGATTTTATGGTGACCGATAAAACGCTGAACATACCACGAAAAGTTGCAGTATTATTACTGCCTCGTTCTAATTAAAAATCTCGGCTCCGCTACGCTCCGCCTCAATTTTCAACTTTTGGCATCGGCAGTAATAACACTCATAAAATTTATAGGTAAGTTAATAGCTATAGTGCAGGCGTGGGAGGATGTTAAGACGTTTATTTATTTACTGATAAGTTATAGCTTGTTATTGCCTTTACACGGAGCTCGATATACAATATATAACTTACCTGGATCGAAAAGATCATGGTTACGAGGGAAATATGGAAACAGTTGAATGATGCTACATGCTCTATAATGGAGGGAATTATGAGAGAGAATTATGAAAGGGAATTATGGGATGGAAATATGAAAAGACAAACCGAGTCAAGTTAACATCTACTTAATAAGTAAATAAGTAAATCTTGAATAAAATTAATTAACTAAAAAGTAAAATCATGTATTCACTATGGGCGTTAACTAGTTCTAAAAATCTCGAGCGCCAAACATCCCTCGAGTATTTGGTCGTCGTTCGATCATTGGAACCCTTATAACGGGGAATGATATACTAATGATCATGAATTGAATAACAATAAGTGATAGGATGAAAACATTTCATTCACGATCTCAAACATTTTTAGTATGTCTGATGTGTGTTCGAGAATCTTTTGATCAGGTTCCGTTTCGTGTAATTTTTTTGTAACCTCTTTGACATTTGAATTTATTTTGTGTTTTTTTTCTCACAATTATAACTAAGTACATGAGGTTATTCAGTTTTCTGGGCAAGTTAACTTACAATAACCATTGACCACATACGTCTCTGCTTTCAAATTTTTAAGAAGTTTTGTTAATTTATTTAGCGTCAGAAACCAGTAAATAATACTTTGTGGCATATGGGGGATAACTAGGAAAAGGACAGTGATCTGCATGCAGTGTCAACTTGAGATTTGTATTTTGTTGACTGGAAAGGCACAGATCAGGATCACAGAATCCATAAAACATTGAAAAAGAATAGTTTCAAATGTAAAACTTCTGCTGTAAAACCAGCATTTGCGTACTCTTAAATGTTGGGTAACAAACGCCATTAGCTCTATTTTGTTCATCATTTTTCTTTCAACGCCTTCATATATATCAAAATGAGATATTTTGGAAACTAGTTTGGTAGCTTTCCAGTTTAATTTCACTTTCGACGTTGCGCTGAATGCAGATGTAATCAAATTACACGCGGTCAATATTTCAATGACATTAAAATCGAAATTTGAAGATGTCAAAAAACAACTTCCATTCTCGTCACCTCCATCATTGATCATTCCCGATTACTTGCGAGAATAAAATTCTTGGAACTGTGCGGAACTGTTGTTCCACTAAAGAGTGAGAGAAACAAATATACGAAGAACCGAAATATTATCCTTCTCTGTTTCCAGTTCACAGGCTTATAATTGTAATGGATAATTTAAAGCTGTCATTGGCAAACATCTTTCAACTACAGCGTAAAGTTGGGAAGAGAATCGTGCCGCACGTTGAGTTCGCGAGTTTAATCCTTCGAAGCAGCCAACCATTCACTTGTACCGTTATCAGTCTCCTTGGCACAAGGAACGATACCGGTTTACGAACCTCGACCTGTGCCCTGTCAGTTTCACTCCGACATTCCTGTTGAACTTTCCTGCTTGTTGAACAATTACGCATACCATTACCCACGAATGCATTGAATGGGTAAGAAAAATGTTTGTAGACTTTCAATCGTTTTGCCGAGAGACACAACGACACTGCCAACAGAAGCAAACTGTTGGTAACTCACCTTTCGAGTCGACTTGTCTCGTTCAGCGTTTCACAAACAATTTCTTCTGTTCTCGCACGACACAGTTTGCTTCTTGCAAACTAAAAACCGCGTGTACCACACGACACTCTGCCTTGAGAAGCACAAACAACCACAAAGAAATCCAAAACGCCATCCAGGGTTCACTCACCGCGCAATTCAACGAATCCACCGGGCGCGAACATCACACTGTACGCAACCACTCTGTTGTAATCAGATCACCGAACACGATACTAGCGGTCTCGGTTGCTCACACGTAAGCAAAGAAGCAGTAGCAGCAGCGGCGGTGGCGGCAACGACCGCACTAGCACTGAACAAAAGAAGGCCGCAGCGCGCACAGGTGTGTACGGACGCGGCGAGTCCGCGCTGTCGACTGTTGCGGCGAGGCGGTCGGCCGGCCGGCAGGCGGACCGGCTGCGCTGCCAGGTGGGAGGCGGTTTGCCCAGGACCGGAAGGGGGAGGGGGGAGGATAGGGGCCCCGCGTAGCGTACCTGGGAGGAGGAGGAGGCGGTGGCGTATGCTCGGCGGTCGGCGGTAGGTGTGTCTTCGGAGGCTGTGATGGCGCTGACTTCGCGACTGCGGCAACAATGATTACAATTTCTTTACCATTGTAGAATTCACGACCATGATGTAATGAGGGATACAGTTCACGGGAATTGGTCGAAGTAGAAACATTTAAAACATTAGAAAGTAGATTTTCCGGGCTGGTAGGCCGTGGTCCAGTTGGCATAGTTGGGCCAACCACGGCCTACCAGCCCGGAAAATCTACTTTCTATTGACTCCGGCCGTGAAAGCCTACGATACTATATTTAAAACATTAGTTTGCCGGCGTTTCGAAATCTTTTAATTCCATCATCAGGGCTGGTGTACCCCCCCCCCCCAAAGTCATGAAGACATCAATATGTATATACAATACACACATTAATAACATGATATGCAAAAATGATACATTGTGTGTGTACACATTATGTGTGTACTCGTACATGTCTTCATACCTCGTAGTTTTTATTTATTTATTTTTATGTATTTATTTTTATTTATTTATTTATTTATTTATTTTTATTTATTTATTTATATATTTATGTATTTATTTATATATTTGTTTACACTAGCCTTGGTTATGGAGTTAAAAAATTTAGAAACACTGCAAACTAATGTTTTAATTGTTTCTACTCAGATGACATTCCGTTAACTCCATCCCTCATAACAACGTCTTGCCAATTATTTCTATTAAAACCCACACCTCATCACTCAAGATAGCCCCTTTAACGTAGGAAAATTTAATGAAAACCGAACCAGAAGAAGAAACAGATACATTCTTTTCTGCACATGTTTCACCAACTAAATGATTTTTAGAGGTGCTCTATGAGTTCCCTCGTCAATTGTAGTTTAGATTAGAATTAGGTTATAATAAGTTAGTTTTAAGCCTAAACAATACAAATGAAGAGTTTCGTGTAACTGAACTTTGTAAATTAATCCTGTATGGAAAACAAAACAACAATGATAACAATATCTCAACGCTATTTCGCATTTCTCTATTTTATAATGTTGCAATTAATAGAACGGAGAAAACTAGAGAGCGAGATATTAACTTAAATGGCAATGACAGTGACACAATGTAAGAAATTGTGCGCTAGTCTGACAGTCACTTGACGACATTAAACAAACAACTACATATCATTCGTACGGCTCCTCTACAAGAAAAATATTGTTCAGACAGTTTGCTTTTTGTTTTATTGTTCCTTTGCCGTTTCGTAGTTTCACATGCATAATAGAATTTTGTGTGTAAAAGTCATGTAGTGATTTTTTTCGAGAGAGGCGAATAAAGTTCCAAAGAATTGCGATAGTATATTAGGTCCACGCACCGCGCTAGAGAAGCATTGAAAATTATCTTTTCTTTGGAGCCATGTTGGAGGTCTAACATGAGCACACCGAATCGGAATGTTTTAAGAGGGAAATATCTACAACCGATCAAAATCGCACATTTTCCCGAAAATATCTTCAGTAAGTTGGTTTAAAATCATTTGAACTAATCACAGAAAGAGCAACCTTGTGCAGTAAGTAGTCACAGTAATAGATTTGCCAATTCGAAAAGCTTACATATATATTTTTTGCTTCCAAACATGCTGTCAGGAGTGTCTAAAATTGCATGGGCGATGCGATTTCAACACACAGTGGCATTTGGGCTGTATAAAGCTGTGTTGTTGCATTATGTTAGAGGTATATAAACACAATGACATTTTGGATTTTAGTTTTGTATTGTTTATATTATGCGAAAGAAGTATTTCGATTTGACTTCTCTTCAAACCCATCCAGATCTTTGCGAACAAAACTGTTCAAATTTCGAAGAATTTGAATGAGGAGTGTAAATTTGCCCCCCTCCTCCATCAGGGCTGTCATTGCAAGCTTCAATTTGCACTGGGGAAGGTCGGCCATTCGCACAGAATTTTAGAGTCTTCTAAAATACTCAGCCCGAAGAAATTGCTTCGTTGTGGAGGAGCAAGCAATATTGTTTTTGCACACTCACATCCGACTGGAAATTGCTTAGTTTGGAATTTACTTCATAATGAAGCAATCCTCACTCGTCATCAAAAAAATTGCAAGCTGAAACAAAAGAAGGTAGAACATTTGCTCATGAATTGCAGCAGATGCACTGTCACAGGAGGTACAACGAACATTGTTTCGGTCCCCGGAGCTAAGTTTAATAATTTAAACCATTTCGTTTTTAATGTGACGAAGTAAGTTTTATTGAAGTCTTTAAAAGATTCCATTACTACTGTTTTTGAATATCAATGTAATACAGCAATATGTTTTACAAATAACCTTCTTAGATGGCTCAAGGCATTAATTGATGCCACTGCACTGGAAGTCCTAGGGTTTGATTCCCGACAGTCAAAGAATTTTCGACGTTAGCTCGATAGTTAGGTCGAATTCAGGCGCTGTCTGGAGGACAATTCTAGCGGCCGGCTGCTCTGGTCGGTAGTTTTCCATGGTTTCTCCAATCAACACCAGGTGAATGTAAAACGCTCAAATTGTCATTTTTTTTAAAAAACATATTTAACTTCAAGATTCTCAAATGAAATGAATGAAAGCGAAGATTTTTTTAACTGAAGAGAAGTTTCGTGAGAAAGAATTAAAGACGTCATTTTCCTTATCATTGTTTTTTTTTCTTTTCCGAGAACCACTTCCAGACATTACTACTCATCTCATCCAACACGATGGATGCCACATAAACCGACAATGATTTCCAATTTTCCAGGTGAGTTTGAATCCGATAACACAGTTCCTCATTATTAGGTAAGGTTTATCCCATTATCATGGTCGCGGCTGAAGTCCGAAAAATGTTTAAATGTCCCAAGTACTATGTCTAATATAAGGAGTAGTAGGTTATTTCGCACATTATCCAGATGGTTTGAAAAATGCTTTATGTATTACGATTTTTCCCTCTAGTTTTCATTGAATTACGATCATTTCCTCCTTTATCCGGTTAATGTTGACATTATCCAATGGGCGCTGGCTGAAGAAAAGTGATTGTCCGTGTGTTTGCGAGAAGAATTTTGGCACAAAATAATTTGAAATTATGCATTATACAGGCTCGAGATTGTTTTATGTAAATGGCGAAGGTTGGAAATGCTTAGAGAAACAACAACTCAGGTCTTTAGTGACGTTCGATAAGTTAGGTTGGGTTGAATATTGTAAATAGACATTTGCATTTAAGACATTAGATATTCAAACTACTGACATTGTCCTTCACTAGCCTTAGAAACTTCTGGGAGCTTAAATTTTAACTTCTTTTATATAAAATATTAAAGTTTCTTTATCAATTGATCGCTAACCCTGGTAGCTGAGATTGCTGAGGCAGTAGTGTCGTGGATCGCGGTTTCGAATCCCGCCTGGGGTATGAAAGTATTTGTGATCGTCCTTTCATCCCTCATCATCATCCTATCACTTCATTAAAGAAGTATTAATAATTCCCTGCTCAATCAGGAGGCCCTTGCCTATAATGGAATGTACCCGAGATGTCCCAAGAAAGTTGTTTCGTAAAATTAAGTTCGATTCTCTTAGAAATGTATAATTCTGTTATACAAAAAAAATAGCGTATGCAACTCGTTTATAATTTTGATTTATTTCATTTGTAAAAATTGGACGCTCCCATAGTCGAACGTTTTCGCAACATGTACTCATGCAATAAAGCTTATCATTGTATATACTAATATTCTGGGAATTTATAAAATGTCACCTTTACCGTTCTGGTTTTCACTCATTCATATCGAATATTTATTAAATCGTTTATTTTAAACAAAAATATTTAAACATGTTTTTTAAACCGGTACAATTCTTGTAAAAACGTAATTCACAAAAGCAGCTCCGTAGTTTGTCCACAAGGTGTATGTTAAACCATCCTGCATTGAAGCCACGGTTCATATTTCATAGTAAGTGTCCGTAATTTGAGGAAAATACGTGTAGTATACGTGAGAAACAAATGTATACGATGTCATAACAAAAACACTTAAGTTTCACACACCAAGCGACAGAGGAATATTGCCATGCTTAGCGTAAAGATCATATCTGCATTCTTTGGTCAAATTCAGTTATTGTTACTGAGTATCTCTCTGTAATTTGTTCTGCCAAATGCTAAGGTTTAGTGAACATATTATGGATGAGGAGTATTAAAAAAGTCTTTTTAATAAAGTGGTAATTTGATTCTGGTACCTTTGAATGATGCGGTTAGAATAAATTTCATTCTGCTGGAATAAAAATCGCATTTATCTGTAAATTCAACCTTATCTAATTTAATAAATAGTTATAACCTAACGTGGTCATAAATATTGTTGTACAGGCGTATGTTCTGTGTAAAAAATTGAGATATTGCAATTATGTTATCAACTGACACACTCGTGGAATATATTCAAAAAAGTAAATTCAACTGGAAAAGAATCAAAAATGTTTATCTGCACGTCCAAAACAATGGTTTAGAAACATTTTTTGTCAGTGCCACCTGGACACACGCATTAGTTTGGACAACAGCGCACATAAATACAAACAAATTAAGATGCGGCTCTGTCCAAATTATACGCAAAATGAGGAAAATCACATAACATAATGCACGCGCCTAAGATTTTGTACCGTGGAATATATCAGAATGTTGATGTATCATTCCTCGAAGTGCCGATTTTACTGAATTTCTGGGGAGATTTTCCCGACGTCGCTGGATATTTACAATCGTGATCTTTTAAAGAACAATGAAACATCATACTTGCAGTCAAACTATTGAAACACATTGGGAGAAGATCTAGAAATATATTTTTTTATTATCCAGATGAATGAAAGCTACATTGCGCCCATTTGCGCCAAGTAAACCCTTCTCTTCTAACCACTTGTGTTACACTTCCTGTTCGGCCGTTGGCTGTGTAAACATTTCCCGTGCAGTTGGCAATAAAACTAGTGTTGTTGAAATGGACTAACGAAGACTAGCATGGTGAAAAACGCAATTAAAATTTATGGGCGAATAAAACCTGTTGTGAAAAGAAAAGATGTTGGAGTAAGTATGAGACGTTAGTGATATTAACTTATGTGATTTGTTTCCGTAAGTGTGAAATAAAGCTGAGTCGTTCCTTTTAACCTCTAATGTTTCAATTTTGATACTAGAAATGACAACCCAGGAGATATTTTGCATGATTTCCATCATTATATTCAATATTATATTTTCCAAACTGAAATGAATTCAAAAAGAAGAATGGGTATGTTTTTAATATATTCCAGAACCTCGTGAAACATATCTAGTCGCTATCTTGACATGTAGCTCTAATTCAATTTTATACATTGTTTATGGAATATAATACAAGATAAAATTTAATTCGATTTTTTCAAACCAACCTTACAACGAATTGAAATGAAATATAATTCAAAAGTATTAATGTTTACACATTCCAAGAATCCTCAAAAATATTTAAGAGTAGCTTTTGAAAATAAAATATCCATACTAAAAAATATCAAATAACTACGAGAAAATACGTTAAAAAATGTATGGATATACATTCAAGCAACACTTTTCTATTCATGAATAATTGAGGAAGAACGATTTCGAAATGACTGATTTCTTTATTTATATAAAATGGATCTAATAATATTTAAACTTATGACATTTATTTAACCGAGACATACAAGCAAATTGATTCCCCTAAAAATATGTATCACGTTTATTTTGAGCTGTTTAACCTAATGCAAATATTATTTTTCTCTTAAGAGATTATTCTGTTGACATGAGATGTATTCGGATTGTACAGCAATTAAGAGAGCAGACTTTTCCTCACAATCTTTGAAATGTTTCAGCAATACTTCATTCAAGAAGGAAACAAAGAAGACACTCTGTTCCTGCAAGTCCGAGAGCGTGAGTACCACGAAGAGCATCCGAGCAAAACAGAACTCAGCCAGTTCAAGTGAGTGGTTTTGCCAAAGAATTCGACTCAAGTTTAATATTATATTGAATCTTATACATATGTACATGCCCATTTATTTTTTAAAGTCATCCTTTTTATACATTATTAAAATTTATTAACACATTAAAAATTCACATCACATTTTAAAATATATTATTAATACTAATATAATAAAATATATTAATAGTTTAAAATATGATGTGAACGTTTAATGTTTTAATAAATTTTAATAATGTATAAAAATAATGACTGTTTAAAAAATAAATAGGAATGTATATAAAATTCAATAAAGTAATAAAAACATTCACAAGAATATTAATATTACTCTACATCAGGAATTCCCAAAGGAGAGCTTCCGATGGAAGGTCCTAGGTTTCGAGTCCCGACTATGACATGATTTTCGACACTGGAGAGTTAGATCGAATACGACCGCTCTCTGGAGGAGTCGGCTGTTCTGATCGGTGGTTTTATGTGTTTTCTCCAATCAACACAAGGCGAATGCCGGAGCAGTAACCTGGCAAACGAGCCACGGACCGCAGAAGATCTTTCCTTCCCATTCCTTGTCCTATCCTACCCCTTACTTGTGCCGGGAGACTGGTCGAGAACTTTTGACTGAGACTACCTCGCTGACCCCCTTTTGACTGAGGTGACCCTGCAAACCAACGTGTAGGTCAGCGCCGGATCGCGCCATCCAACGGGGGAAGGGTCACTGCTGTCTCCCATACTTACGGATTAATGACCACTTTGATTGATGCGCATCAATTAGAGCACTTGTGAAATAATGTGTAAAATCAATTATAATGTATAAAAGCAATCTTAGTTATAATTGCTCAATATATTATCCAGTTAAATTTAACTGTCTCCTATTTAAGAAAACTACTCAATTTGGGTTCACTATGTTACTCTTATTAGAGCTAAGGATCACCTCAATGTGTATTGGCAATCTTCGAAAAATACTCAATTTGGAAAGTATGTTTACGTGGAAAAAAGCGTGTGTATGCATTTGGCATTTTAAGTTCATATTAATCCGCCTTTTGCCAGTTAGCTGTATTCCCAGACGCGGGTTCTGCATTTATTTATTATCCACGCCTGGGGGGGGCGGTAAGGGAGACATGTGGCAAGTATGACATATTCTCCTCACTAACCCTTGTTTGCTTGGCCTACCTGAGTTATTTCTTTTGTAATACAGTTAGAGAAACTGAGACAATTTGTGATAGAAAGATACTGCTTCATTTTGCCCTTCCCGGAAATCAAACCAGGAGCCTACTCACATAAAGCTAGCACGCTGTCAATGAGTAATCCGAGAAGCCCAAATTTAACACTTTCTGAAAGATATTCCTGCTAAAAATGTGGAAAATATAAACTTTAAAAATAAATTAACCACGTCATTTTCATTTGTGAAATAAAGACAATTGTATATCGTTATTATTTAAAAATTATGCTAGTATGACATATGTAATTGGTTTCAGATTTTACAAAGTGTTCGACCAACATGTGAGACAGCATGAAATATTCAGCTGTGTGGCAAAACCCATTGTGGACAGGTATGCTACAAAATGCTACGTAAAACAACAGAATAAACTGACAAAATTGAATTTCAGTCAAAACTGAATTTAAAGACATTTCCCTTGAGAAAAACAGATTTGAAAACATTGAAATGGAAAACGAACACATAAAATATGAAATATAAATATAAACCGTCTTGTTTCGTTTTATACAACAAAATATAGTTAAAATATGGTTTAAATCATCCAATGAAAAAGTCATTTCTATCATTTTATATTCATAATTCATAATGACCCATTCTATAAGACAGCATCTTATAGAATCTCAGTGAACCTTGTCCAACTTCATTTTTTCGACCTTCGTTTTCCGATAGTGTTCTTCAAGGCTACAATGGCACCGTCTTCGCCTATGGACAGGTGAGTGCAAAAAAAAATAATACAACTAATACAATACATATTATATAAGAATACAAGTATCTATTAAAATATAATGCGTGTACATATAATAATATGTGGTAAAAATACAATCTCTTCGGAATACGTCTTATATAATATATGTATGTATTTGGCATTTCGAGTCGATGATTGTCCGACTTTACCGGCCAGCTACCAATGTCCCCATGCCTGGGCCTAGTTAAATTTCCATGCTTGGGGGTAAGAGCAACATGTGGCGAACCTGACTTATTGCCTTCACTGGGACTGGCAAGACCCGCCTATTGCCTGATCATTTCTTCGCCATGCAGCTACAGAAACTAGAGAGTTGTTTTTTTTAAAGAAGGCTACAACTAAATATTTGCTTCAACCCAGAATCGAACCCGGGAAGCTGGTACGCTGCACACGAGCCATCCTAGAGATTTAAAATTCCATGCTCTCTCCGAACAATACCAGGCTAATACCGGAACAGAGTGCCAACAATCATTTCTAGGAGATCGCGCGATATTTCCTTCCTCAACCCTTCACACATACGCCCCTATATTACCACAAAAACCGGAAGCCCGGTCGCGAGTTTAGAGCTTGTCCCGGCTGGGGCGGTGCCTCGCTGGTGGAAGATACCTGGTTGGGGAAAACCCCGCATAATGACGTTTAGTTCAGCCGCCGATCTCACGTTCCACTGGGAAAGGAATACCGCCACTTCTCAGGATAAAACTTGCTCTACACTTACGAAAATGATGACTAGTTAACTCGCCCGGAAACAAAATACCGACTAGCTATCTAGTTCCTCAATGTAGTGATGAAATGGATGTTGTAGAAATAGCTAATTTTGGACCATTTAGTTAATATGATAAGTACATCTGTAGGCGTATCTTCTTTTACAATTATACATTAGTACAAAAAACTTACTAGTTAATATCATTGTCACAATAAATAATATTATCGATGTTTATTATTCATTGCTTCGTCTTTAGACTGGCAGCGGAAAAACTTTCACGATTACGGGCGGTCCAGATGACTTCGAAGACCGGGGTCTCATACCCCGAGCCATTGAATATGTCTTCCGGAAGATAGCCTCCGTGAGTATATTCTAGTTGTTGTTGTTGTTGTTGTTGTTGTTGTTGTTGTTGCGGTTGCTGCTGATCAATGCGCTTGCTTTGAAAACTTGTCCAAGGGCGCACCTCTGCTATGGTCTGTCTTTTTGGACGCTTTCCAAATCAGCACCTCACAGGCGCCCAACGCCACCACTCCTACTCTTCTATCACTCCCGTATTCGCCACCAGAAAATGACACAACAAAGACTCCATTTTGTTGTTTTCCATTAGGTGCGTTGTCTCCTGGTTGAGCGAATATGAGATGAGATAGATGGCGATGTGTCAGAGGATTTAATTTAGGCAGGGACCTTTTACATGTAACGCGTGCGACAGGTAAGTGAGGCATGTAAATGTGCAGGGAGTGTAAGCATTTAATAGTGTAAATGAGGATTTTCTGACCGTCGATAATCCACTGTCCCGGCTGGAGTTAAGGGTGATTTACACGTTGCCAGTGAATGTGACAGTTGAGGTTGTCAGTAACTGGCGAGTGGAAACTAGCAACGTGTAACCGTCTTGTTGCAAGTGATTGGTAAGACCTTCGCGCCAGTCAATGGCGATGCCAGTTGAACAAGAATATTCGGTTTACTGGCATGCTAACGCGCTCTTCCACCACTTTTTCAAAACGACGACCTCTATTACATGCGGCGGCGATGGTGTGACGGTTAGTGTACCGGACTGTTATACCCAAGCTCGCGGGTTCAAATCCGATCGAAGCCGTGGATTTTTAGGGCGACAAAATCCTTCGTACGCCTTCCTTCGGAGAGGAAGTAAAGCCGGCTGTCCCATGTTAGTAGATTTACTTGCATGTAAAAGTTCAAGCCTAAATGACGCCTCTGAGCTAAATTCAACTCGCCTGTTTCTCGCCCAAGAAATACCTCCTTCCTCTGCTAGTTGGTGAAAGGAGCGTAGCGAAATTTGCGTGGTCAGAGGGAAGAGCGGGCCTGATAGCCCGAGTCTCGCCACGTAAAATAAGGCCAATTCAATTCAATATTATACTCTAGAGCTTGCGACCCCTCGACTCCCAACACGTGTATGTACTTGTTTGTAATTGCCTGGTGATCATCGTTAGGTTATTATTATAATTATTTTTAAAAATTACTGGGAAGCAGAAGCCTTCTTGAATGACAGCACAGAGCAAACTGATAAGTTAGACCGGTTATGTAGAGAATCGGGGGATATTTTTTTACCAGAATATATAAACCGCGAGTCTTATAATTGGCAATTGCAAATAAAATGAAGATAGATAATTTCTGCAAGGCAGATTAAGTGAATAAAATAAAAAGTTTACTGAACATTTGCTTCGCTAACATTCGGGATTAATGACCTTGTTAGTTGACGCGCGCGGAATCACTAAACAATTAATCAATTAAAGAGGGCGCAGAGGTTCTGGATTTCAAGAAAACCTATGCAGTTTATAATTCACCCCAATACATCACTTTTTTTCTCGATAATACATACTTACGTAATACAGAGAAAGTATTTTAAAGCTGCGGGTAAACTCGGCGATTTTTCAACAGAAAATATTGTATTGAGGAATCCTCGTATCCAAAATGTGGATCAATCTTGAATCGTTTTATGGGTGCTTCATACCGAAAAATTGATCAAAATAGGTGAAGATTGATTCACGTTTTCGATACCACGGTCGCACAAGTTTCTGTCAAAAGCTCGTCGAGTTTTGCCGCACCATCACAATACTTTTTTTATGTACTTTCTACGTAAGTGGGAAGTAAAGCGAGGAAGTAAAATTAGATCTTTAAATAATATCATGTACAATTTTCCGAATATATTTTAGCGTAATTTTTATTTCAAATGAAGATAATGTAAAAAAAAATTCTCAAAAACGGCTTCATTTTTTTTTCTTCTCAAAAATAGCAAAGTGCACTTATAAAATGGCGCCGATGCACATCACGCTGCTTGATTTTCGAAAATTGTAAAAGTTACAAATAATGCGAGAAAGTTAATGCTGATGTAGCACCATCAGTTTACTTTATATTTGACGATAAATTAAATTGAAATACACCGTGCCCCTTGATTTGTTTATATAAATTCGGTTCTTGTTATCAACATAACAGATAACAAGAAATAATCCTTAACGGTTGACGACCGTCAAGATATTAACAATCCGCCGTCCGTTAAGAATGTTCGAAACGCAACAAGTTTAAGCTGAAGTTTTAGCTGAAGATATAAGACGGCACTGATTTCAAGAATTGCTATTTTTGTTTCATTTTTTTTCTTTAAAGAAGATAGTACTGCGAAAAATATTGAACATCGTACGGCCGATAACACAAATAAGTCTCGGTTGATTATTTGCTATTAATCGACCTAATACGTTAACAGCTATTACGATTTCTATACTGCCATTTGTGCAATTCTGAAAGGTATCATCAGACTGTTTAATCCGATCGGAAGCTTGAACTTCACCATAGTGACGTCATCCACTGTGTCACATGTGGTTGCAATATATCGCCACCTGAGGTTCAACCTTGGATGAATTCAAATTGTATGAAACTGTCAACAGCTGATTCCTGCCAAGAGCAGAGTTGCGAAAATCGAAGTACAAGTTTATAGCCTGACGTTGTACTTGCGTTTGAAAACAAGCGACTAAACGTGTCCCCTGTTTGGTTTCCGGGCGGCGTTGGATGGCGATTGCGGTGACGGCTGCTGCGAAGCAGTCGGACGGCTCCTTGTACACCGTGTGCGTCACCTACCTGCAGATCTACAACGAGGCGGCGTACGACCTCCTGGGGCACCACCAGCGCATGGCTCGCCTCGAGGACCTTCCGTGAGATCCCACCACCGCCTTCTAATGTTTGGAGGTCTCATTCGCAATGCAAAATGAAACGTAAACCTGTCGTTGCCGCAAAACTCAGAAATGAGTTGATAAGCGAGACCGTTCACAACGCCCCTGATGTAACCGTCGACGTAAATCCGTAAACTTAAAAGAGTTCACAAGCACAGAGCTTTTATTACTCGCCCAACTTTTCTTGAACGATGGCCTTGCTTCCTCCTCTCTGGCACAATAAACTGTTGAAGGCAAACGCTCGCAGCGAGCACTGATGACAACATTTCAAACATATCTTCACTAGCGCAAAATAGAAACAATTTGCTTTTGAAGGCGAGAACTTCTATCAGTTATTTTCTCCAAAAATCTAAAGAAATGACCGAAGCAGATAAAGATCTATCACGGAAGATACCTCGAACTCCTGAGAAAGTTAAAACGCAAATTATTGACAACGTTGCGAAGGCATGACTGATTCTCCAGAGATTGGCATTGCTTCACAAAATCTAGTGGCCGATTTCGTAACTAATACCCCCACTCTACCCGCATTTCTTTTATTCATCGTTCAAGAAAAGTTGCGCGAGAAATGCATACAAGTTTATATCGGAATTCTACCGAAGACCAATCAGAGAGCAGCATAAAAAAAGCACATCACAATCCGCGAGAAGAAAATTGAAGATCGATTTCCCATTGTGTTCAGGTAGTTGTCTGTAGAAATGTACGTGTCATGAACTGTTATTATACAACCGTTCGCAGACAACATACTTGTATGTTGCGAACTTTTCGGTCATTTCTTTAGATTTTCTATGTGTGCGAACGGTTTTGGTACCAGTTGTGAATTCAAAGTAACAATTTGGGCTATTTTTCGTATTATTGTTCAACGAATTTCTCGTGCATTCGGTACAGGAGAATCCTTGTTTAAATTATTTAAGAAAAGCGAGCACTACTATTTTCATATACAAAAGGCATACAATTATAAGAAACTCGAAGAAAAACTATAAATGAATCGATCAAGTTTTAATACATTGAATTCTGATTGGTTCAGGTGAAATTTTCGTTGAATGTTCCTTTTTACCCGTAAATTTTACTGCGAAGTTTACAGCATAACGTTACGGTTAAGTTCGCATTGTGAATGAGACCTTTAGGCTCTCACTCTCATCGTATCCCAAGTGGAGGAATCGACTCACTACCCACGGCAAACGAAATGGCGTCTTTCAACGTATGAAACTTTTATCGACATTGCCCCCAAGGATATTTTGCACGGCGAAGCGTTATAGCAATCGATCGACAACACTATCGATCTTCTGCGAATGCACAGGTTGAGTTTCGCGTCACTTTCGTGCATCCGCGCATTTGCAAATGATCGAGATTACAGTACGGCGTTATAGCAATCGATAGCACTATCGATCTTCTTCACATGCGCAGTTTGAACTTCGCGGCACTCGTGCATCTGCGTATGATCGATATTGTAGTCGACTGCTGTACGCCATGCCGTGCAAAAAGTCCCAATTATCTGAAGCAGGGCGCATCATAAAGACGAATCGGGAGCAAAAAGCTGCCGGTAGCAACCGGAGGAAAAGGCGGGAGCAATAGTACGGGCAGAGACTGTTCAAGGACACGCGGGGTAAAGTCGAAGAGCCGGACGACACTTTTACACGAGATGTCTTCGTGAAATTTGTGTACATCATGGCAGAGTCATCAAGCATCTCTTCGTAATAGTAGGGTGATATCTGAAAGTGAACGACAAGAATTATATTTTATTTTCTAAAACTGGAGATTTTGTAAAGTACTTGCTCGGACGTAAAGTTGTTAACCGCCTTAGAAGTTTAATCTAAAGAGACATTACACGTTTAGTTATAGAGCAAAGTGCACTACTTAAGTATGCACGATTTATAATATTTCATCATTTCCAGACTAACGTTATTTGCATAGAGATTCTTTCAAACTTCTTTTTTTCCTTTTTCCATCCATGGCTATTCCCGTTTCTATAAGGTCGGCGGTAATGTGGGGGGGGGGGGCTCTATTTTATTAATTTTCCGCACACTCCGTTTTTTACACTGACTTACCGATGATTTTACGATCGGATGCCGTTCCTGACTCCAACCACAGGCGAGACACACAAGCACATTACACATCGGCAACACACACGATCACGAAACACACATAACCGCGACCGAGGTGGGATTCGAACCCACGATCCTTCGGTCCGAGATCGTGACAGCACTACTGCTTTAGCGGTCTCAGCTACCCGGAACGGTTGAAGACTCTTCTTTGTCAAAATTGTTTAATTACTGTCATCCGATGACAGTTATGCCGAGATAATTTTCCAACCTCTTATTGTAATAAGATATCTTACGGTACTGTTTCGAATATAACTGTTGGGGCACAGATGACGCTTCACAACGCATAGACAACTTACCGACGAGACTCAGACTGATAACGATTACCATGAAACAATGAGTTAATTATGATGGCATCACCTATGTGAAATATTTAGTTGTTTTTTCAAGTTAATACTACAAATGTAATAATATTGTGTTAATAATGTTCTTTTGCATACTGTTTAATAGAAATTACTCTAAGGTTCCACGAAAAATCCATATTTACAATAACCATATCCTTTTCGTACATTCTTTAGTTATGCACGTAAGACTGAAAGTCGACACACCTTTTCTCTTACACCGTGGTTAAAGCATAAGACCTCTTTGTTTCTCAAGCGGAGAGAACGACTGTCAAACACGAACATTTGAAGTTCTTGTGAGGAAATGTAAAACTGTTCTTCGAGAGCGCCTTTGGGGGTCAATTTCACAAAAGCCAGCGAACACAAGCGGAACAGTCTTCAGTATTTTCCTTAAAAATTCACAATAATATGCTCTTCAAAACGTTGAAATAACACGCCACCAGGCTGCTCCTAAAAAACGACTGACCACATAATTGTTGCTAACATTCTTAACATGATGACAATAAGCTAGTAACATGTGTGCTTCTGCTTACGAATATTTTCACCACGTCCTTTTACCTTTCTAATGTTGCACGTTTTGGTCTTAGAAACTTGTCCCTTTAAGTATAAATGGCTTCAATTGTGAAATAAAAGCCTGGAGGGGTAGGTTCAATTGTTTTCAACGTTAAATTATTCAGTTATTGGTGAGTCATGTTTAAGAGACAGATTGAGAAAGAGAAAATCAAAATAAGGCTAAAAGAAAAGAGGGATAGAGAAATAAGACCGGGTATGGTCACAAGGAAAGAGACGAAAAGAAAAAGAGAGGAATTTAAAAAGATTTTAAAAAAATGATGGGAGAAAGAGATCGGGAGTGAGAGAGAGGAGGAGAGAAATAGGACGAAGTATAGTGAGAAAGCGCGCAAGCGATAGAGTGAGCATGTGTGAGAGACAAAATAGAGGGAGGGGAGAGTGAGAGAGAGCGTTTACAAAATGCTAAGTCACGCTGGACAAAAAAGTGCAAGAAAATTTATATCATTGGTCGATTCAGATCCTTATTTAAAAGTTTTAAAAAAATAGAGGCTTTCCGCGACGAGAGAGAGAGAGAGAGAGAGAGAGAGATGTGTGTGTGTGTGTGTGTACGTGTGGCCGCAGGAAGCTGAACCTGCTGGACGACACCGAGGGCTACCTGCACATCCGCAACCTGAGCCTGCATCCTGTCAACAGCGAGAACGAGGCGCTCAACCTGCTCTTCCTGGGAGACACCAACAGGTGCGCCTCTCCTTTCCTCTTTGCTCTGCGGCCGCCGACAACAACAAACTGAAGCGCTGCGCACGTGACGATACGATCATTAAGCTATTAACCAGACTCAGAAAAATGATAGGAATAATTTACCATATACTAAATGAAATAAGAGGATTTAATTCAATTACTCGAAAAAATAGCCCTACAAATTCCAAGGATTAGCTCAACTTGCAAACAGAATAACACGCGCGTCGGCCATATTGTATTGGGCTTTGCTTACAAATTCGATTGGCGGTCACTGCGCATGCTCAGAAACGCATCGCATGGCCTTTTCCATCGTGATTGCTTCGGCAACATGGCGATATACGGCGCCGCGCCGCCGACTGCAAGACCCAGGGTTTTATCCCCGCGAGGGGCTGCAAATTTGCTCCATATGTCGAACAGGCGTGACTCACGCCGTGATTGCGTACGTAGTTAAATTTCCGTGATCGAGTGACTATTGATTCCCGATACATCAACTTCTGAGGTGATTAATCCCGTAAGTGGAGTACATATATGACGCCTCCATCTCCAACTAGAACTGTCCCGCTAGAACTGTGAAATCCGGTGTCCACTAACAAGTCGGCTTGCGAGTACTCTCCACCTCCCCTAGCGAGGAAGCAAACTAGCCGGAACAAGCTCTGGGCTCCTGCCGCCATCTCCTGCGATAAAAACTTGCTCTGCACTCACGGGGCTAATGGTCTTATCAGTTGATGCACCCGGAATCACCAATCAATCAATCCAATGATTTACAAAATCCTCCATAAGGAGTGTGTGATACCATTTAGCGCGAAATATTTGGGAATGTTTTCCTGAAAATTCTCATTTACATTTTAATGGTTCGTGTATGCGGATCAAGCTCTTCTTTTTTCCATTGTTACAATCTTTTCATGGTATAAATGATATTTATCTTCTATTTTTATTATTTGAAACGCAAAGAAATATTGTACATTATTATGGAAGTTCCGCAGTGAATTATCAAGACGGATTTTTTGTAATAATGTTATGTCTGTTTATTTACATGAGTGGACGATGTGAAATGGTGATGGAGAGAGGAAACGAGATGGAAAGGATAAGAGTAAGGGAGATTTTGTTGAAAGTTGCGAGAGAGAGAGAGAGAGAGAGAGAGAGAGAGAGAGCGTCAAAGGGAAAGATGTAGAAATTGTGAGTTCCAGAGGGAGAGACTGGGAGCGAGAAGGAGACGGAGCAAAAGGTAGAGAGTAGAAGCAAAAGGAAGAGATTGGGATCAAAAGGGAAGAATGGGAGCAAAAGGGAAAGAGTGAAAGCAAAAGGAAGAGATTGGGATCAAAAGGGAAAGAATGGAAGGAAAGGGAGAGAGTAGAAGCAAAGGGGAAAGAGTGGAAGCAAAAGAGAGAGAGTATGAGCAAAAGGATGAGAGTGGGAGCGAGAGGAAGAAAGTGGGAGTGAGAGGGGAAAGAGAGGCAGGAATGAAGAGAACGAGACGGGGAATGAGCGAGAGAGATTATGAATTCCAGAGGGAGACAGTGGGAACGAGAGAGAGAGAACAAAAGGTATGGAGAGAGCGAGAGGCAGAGTTCTAGAAGAAGCGAGTGAAGGCGAGAGGAAGAGTGAGAGTGATTGCGAGGGCCAGAGGGGAAGACTGTGCGTGAGAGAGAGGGAATGGGTGTGAAAGGGATGAAGAGTGAGGCGGAATGAGTGAGAGAGATTATGAATTCTAAAGGGAGAGAGTGGTGGCGAGGAGGGAGAGTGGGAGACGGTGGGAACGAGAGAGAGCAAGAGATATTGTGAGTGCCAGAGGGAGAGGCTGAGAAGAGAGAGGTAGTGAGAGGTTGGGAGCGAAAGGGTGGGAGCCGACGGAAGCGAGAGAAAGAGAGAGAGAGGGGGAGATTGTGAGTGCCAGAGAGAGAGACTGTGAAGAGAGGGAGAGGGAGTGAGTGGTTGGGAGCGACAGAGTGGGAGCCGACGGGAGAGAGAGAGAGAGAGAGAGAGAGAGAGATTGTGAGTGCCAGAGGGAGAGACTGTGAAGAGAGAGAGAGGAAGTGAGAGGTTGGGAGCAAAAGGCTGGGAGCCGGCGGGAGCGAGAGAAAGAGAGAGAGAGAGAGAGATTGTGAGTGCCAAAGGGAGACTGGGAAGAGAGAGAGGGAGAGAGACGGGGGAATGAGAGGTTGGAAGCGAGAGAGAGAGAGAGATTGTGAGTGCCAGAGGGAGAGACTGGGAAGAGAAAGAGAGAGGGAGTGAGAGGTTGGGAGCAAAAGGGCGGGAGCCGGCGGGAGCGAGAGAGAGAGAGAGAGAGAGAGAGAGAGAGAGAGAGACGGAGAGAGCGTGAGGGCGAGCGCGGCGCTGGCGGCGTGCGCAGGGCCATCGCCGAGACGCCCATGAACCAGGCGTCGTCGCGCTCGCACTGCATGTTCACCATCCACCTGGCCATCCGGCGCACGGCTTGGAAGAACACGCGCCGCGCCAAGCTGCACTTCGTCGACCTCGCAGGGTGGGTCTTGCAACGCCGCAATGTAATTGAAGGATGGGTGCGTGTGTGTACAAAAATGTGAGTGGGGGGTGCTGAGGAACATGGTGGTGTAAGTCAGTTTCTAGGTAACTTCGTTTTCTGTGAGAGACATGTACTTCGTATTTACCTTGTGTGATAGTGAGGTCATAACTCTAGTGGCAGTGGAAGGAGAAATGCATTGGAGGCGATACAAGACGGTTGAAAAATGTTCCATCATGTAGAGTCGCTTCTCTCGACACGCCGATGCCCGACACAAAAATTATTTGGCACGCGGTACAGCTACTAACCAGAGTTGGGTTTCATTATCGAAAGTTCTGTTATTCAAATCATCATGTGTGCTTCTCCTTACCAACAAACCTTCCTATCGCACTGAATATTATTACTAAAGGGTAATAAGAAACTTTTTAATGCACGACAAATCCACGTACGAACTCCTATTTTACGAATGTCACGTCATTCATACTTTCTGCTTGTTCGCTTCACGTCTCAGAGCGCTCGTTCAAAGAAACGACGAGATAAATGCTTGCTGCCAACTAACCACCAGCTTTCAATGCGCCACCCAACGCGTATTGCGTAGCTTTTCGGCACAATCGCTACAAAAATGGTCGCGGCCCCTCTGATTTTCAAAAAATACGAGCTCGTCGCGTCTGATACGGAAAACATTGGAGTTCGGGAAATCTTACAATGCACAAATCTTTCGTCTCGACCACCCAGAAGGTGGTGCAACCTATTAGTGATTTTTCGAAGCAGTTGAAAGTTGATTTCAAAGAGCTTTGTACAAAAATGAGTATTTGGTCAATTAGGAAAAAATTGCGCGGTTTTTTGAGTAAGAACAGACTATCTCAGCGACGGGAAGTTTTAAATATATGATCTTTTCTTCTCAAATGCCTTCAAAGAGCAGCGAAACTAAGCTGTCCCATGCGTGGCGCCAAATTTAAATTAATTTGCCGGTACAAGCCCTGAGTTACCATTTGGGTGAGCCCCTGGGGATCCCATGGAAGAATCTTAGACGGGGTTTGGGTGAGCTCTGAGTAGACAGTGGGTGCTTTGTGTAAGATCAGGGTAAGATCTGAGTGACCTTCAGAGTGACGCCAATGAAGAGCCCTGGGACGGCTTCGGGTGAGCTCTGAGAGTGGACAGGGGCGGGTGGGTGAGCTGCGCGTAAGACCCGGGCGCGCCATGAGCGTCGCGTGGGCGCTGATGTGCGCAGGTCGGAGCGGCTGAACAAGAAGGGCGGACGCAGCGCGCACGGCAGCAACACCATCGACGGCCGCACCATCAACGAGGCGCGCCACATCAACCTCTCGCTGCACTACCTCGAGCAGGTACCCCCTCCTCCTCTGGAGAGCTTTCCTTTTCCCTCCTCCCAAACCGGCTCAGTGGGCTCGGGGCGGCAACTGATGTCGCTGCAGTGCCTCTGACAGGCAGGTCCTAGGGATACACTCCCCACGGTGGCAGCATTTTCCACACTACCTACACAGCTAGGTTACGAGCGAAGTTACTGGGAGAGGTGGCTCAGGGCATCGACTGATGTCACTGCAGTGCCTCTGACCGGGAGGTCCTAGGGTTACACTCCCCACGGTGGCAGCATTTTCCACACTACCTACACAGCTAGGTTACGAGCGAAGTCACTGGGGGAGGTGGCTCAGGGCATCAACTGATGTCACTGCAATGCCTCTGACCGGGAGGTCCAAGGGTTACACTCCCCACGGTGGCAGCATTTTCCACACTACCTACACAGATAGGTTACGAGCGAAGTTACTGGGAGAGGTGGCTCAGGGCATCAACTGATGTCACTGCAGTGCCTCTGACCGGGAGGTCCTAGGGTTACAGTCCCCACGGTGGCAGCATTTTCCACACTACCTACACAGCTAGGTTACGAGCGAAGTTACTGGGAGAGGTGGCTCAGGGCATCGACTGATGTCACTGCAGTGCCTCTGACCGGGAGGTCCTAGGGTTACACTCCCCACGGTGGCCGCATTTTCCACACTACCTACACAGCGAGGTTACGAGCGAAGTTACTGGGAGAGGTGGCTCAGGGCATCAACTGGTGTCACAGCAGTGCCTCTGACCGGGAGGTCCTAGGGTTACACTTCCCACGGTGGCAGCATTTTCCACACTACCTACACAGCTAGGTTACGAGCCAAGTTACTGGGAGAGGTGGCTCAGGGCATCCACTGATGTCACTGCAGAGCCTCTGACCGGGAGGTCCTAGGGTTACACTCCCCACGGTGGCAGCATTTTCCACACTACCTACACAGCTAGGCTACGAGCGAAGGTACTGGGAGAGGTGGCTCAGGGCATCAACTGATGTCACTGCAGTGCCTCTGACCGGGAGGTCCTAGGGTTACACTCCCCACGGTGGCAGCATTTTCCACACTACCTACACAACTCGGTTACGAGCGAAGTTACTGGGAAAGGTGGCTCAGGGCAGCAACTGATGTCACTGCAGTGCCTCTGACCGGCAGGTCATAGGGTTACACTCCCCACGGTGGCAGCATTTTCCACAGAACCTACACAGCTAGGTTACGAGCGAAGGTACTGGGAGAGGTGGCTCAGGGCATCAGCTGATGTCACTGCAGTGCCTCTGACCGCGAGGTCCTAGGGTTACACTCCCCACGGTGGCAGCATTTTCCACACTACCTACACAGCTAGGTTACGAGCAAAGTTACTGGGAGAGGTGGCTCAGGGCATCAGCTGATGTCACTGCAGTGCCTCTGACCGGGAGGTCCTAGGGTTACACTCCTCACGGTGGCAGCATTTTCCACACTACCTACACACCTAGGCTACGAGCGAAGGTACTGGGAGAGGTGGCTCAGGGCATCAGCTGATGTCACTGCAGTGCCTCTGACCGGCAGGTCATAGGGTTACACTCCCCACGGTGGCAGCATTTTCCACACTACCTACACAACTCGGTTACGAGCGAAGTTACTGGGAAAGGTGGCTCAGGGCAGCAACTGATGTCACTGCAGTGCCTCTGACCGGCAGGTCATAGGGTTACACTCCCCACGGTGGCAGCATTTTCCACACAACCTACACAGCTAGGTTACGAGCGAAGGTACTGGGAGAGGTGGCTCAGGGCATCAGCTGATGTCACTGCAGTGCCTCTGACCGGGAGGTCCTAGGGTGTCACTCCCCACGGTGGCAGCATTTTCCACACTACCTACACAGCTAGGTTACGAGCGAAGGTACTGGGAGAGGTGGCTCAGGGCATCAGCTGATGTCACTGCAGTGCCTCTGACCGGCAGGTCATAGGGTTACACTCCCCACGGTGGCAGCATTTTCCACACTACCTACACAACTCGGTTACGAGCGAAGTTACTGGGAAAGGTGGCTGAGGACATCGACTGATGTCACTGCAGTGCCTCTGACCGGGAGGTCCTAGGGTTACACTCCCCACGGTGGCAGCATTTTCCACACTACCTACACAGCTAGGCTACGAGCGAAGGTACTGGGAGAGGTGGCTCAGGGCATCAGCTGATGTCACTGCAGTGCCTCTGACCGGGAGGTCCTAGGGTTACACTCCCCACGGTGGCAGCATTTTCCACACTACCTACACAGCTAGGCTACGAGCGAAGGTACTGGGAGAGGTGACTCAGGGCATCAGCTGATGTCACTGCAGTGCCTCTGACCGGGAGGTCCTAGGGTTACACTCCCCACGGTGGCAGCATTTTCCACACTACCTACACAGCTAGGTTACTAGCGAAGTTACTGGGAGAGGAGGCTCAGGGCAGCAACTGATGTCACTGCAGTGCCTCTGACCGGGAGGTCCTAGGGTTACACTCCCCACGGTGGCAGCATTTTCCACACTACCTACACAGCTAGGCTACGAGCGAAGGTACTGGGAGAGGTGGCTCAGGGCATCAGCTGATGTCACTGCAGTGCCTCTGACCGGCAGGTCATAGGGTTACACTCCCCACGGTGGCAGCATTTTCCACACTACCTACACAGCTAGGTTACTAGCGAAGTTACTGGGAGAGGTGGCTCAGGGCAGCAACTGATGTCACTGCAGAGCCTCTGACCGGGAGGTCCTAGGGTTACACTCCCCACGGTGGCAGCATTTTCCACACTACCTACACAGCTAGGCTACGAGCGAAGGTACTGGGAGAGGTGGCTCAGGGCATCAACTGATGTCACTGCAGTGCCTCTGACCGGGAGGTCCTAGGGTTACACTCCCCACGGTGGCAGCATTTTCCACACTACCTACACAGCTAGGTTACTAGCGAAGTTACTGGGAGAGGTGGCTCATGGCAGCAACTGATGTCACTGCAGAGCCTCAGACCGGCAGGTCATAGGGTTAGACTCCCCAAGGTGGCAGCATTTTCCACACTACCTACACAGCTAGGTTACTAGCGAAGTTACTGGGAGAGGTGGCTCAGGGCATCAACTAATGTCACTGCAGTGCCTCTGACCGGGAGGTCCTAGGGTTACACTCCCCACGGTGGCAGCATTTTCCACACTACCTACACAGCTAGGCTACGAGCGAAGGTACTGGGAGAGGTGGCTCAGGGCAGCAACTGATGTCACTGCAGTGCCTCTGACCGGGAGGTCCTAGGGTTACACTCCTCACGGTGGCAGCATTTTCCACACTACCTACACACCTAGGCTACGAGCGAAGGTACTGGGAGAGGTGGCTCAGGGCATCAGCTGATGTCACTGCAGTACCTCTGACCGGGAGGTCCTAGGGTTACACTCCCCACGGTGGCAGCATTTTCCACACTACCTACACAGCTAGGTTACTAGCGAAGTTACTGGGAGAGGTGGCTCAGGGCAGCAACTGATGTCACTGCAGAGCCTCTGACCGGGAGGTCCTAGGGTTACACTCCCCACGGTGGCAGCATTTTCCACACTACCTACACAGCTAGGCTACGAGCGAAGGTACTGGGAGAGGTGGCTCAGGGCATCAACTGATGTCACTGCAGTGCCTCTGACCGGGAGGTCCTAGGTTTACACTCCCCACGGTGGCAGCATTTTCCACACTACCTACACAGCTAGGTTACTAGCGAAGTTACTGGGAGAGGTGGCTCAGGGCAGCAACTGATGTCACTGCAGAGCCTCTGACCGGCAGGTCATACGGTTACACTCCCCACGGTGGCAGCATTTTCCACACTACCTACACAGCTAGGTTACTAGCGAAGTTACTGGGAGAGGTGGCTCAGGGCATCAACTGATGTCACTGCAGTGCCTCTGACCGGGAGGTCCTAGGGTTACACTCCCCACGGTGGCAGCATTTTACACACTACCTACACAGCTAGGCTACGAGCGAAGGTACTGGGAGAGGTGGCTCAGGGCATCAGCTGATGTCACTGCAGTGCCTCTGACCGGGAGGTCCTAGGGTTACACTCCCCACGGTGGCAGCATTTTCCACACTACCTACACAGCTAGGCTACGAGCGAAGGTACTGGGAGAGGTGGCTCAGGGCATCAGCTGATGTCACTGCAGTGCCTCTGACCGGGAGGTCCTAGGGTTACACTCCCCACGGTGGCAGCATTTTCCACACTACCTACAAAGCTAGGTTACGAGCGAAGTTACTGGGAGAAGTGGCACAGGGCATCAAATGATGTCACTGCAGTGCCTCTGACCGGGAGGTCCTAGGGTTACACTCCCCACGGTGGCAGCATTTTCCACACTACCTACACAGCTAGGCTACGAGCGAAGGTACTGGGAGAGGTGGCTCAGGGCATCAGCTGATGTCACTGCAGTGCCTCTGACCGGGAGGTCCTAGGGTTACACTCCCCACGGTGGCAGCATTTTCCACACTACCTACACAGCTAGGTTACTAGCGAAGTTACTGGGAGAGGTGGCTCAGGGCAGCAACTGATGTCACTGCAGAGCCTCTGACCGGCAGGTCATAGGGTTACACTCCCCACGGTGGCATCATTTTCCACACTACCTACACTGCTAGGTTACGAGCGAAGTTACTGGGAGAGGTGGCTCAGGGCAGCAACTGATGTCACTGCAGAGCCTCTGACCGGGAGGTCCTAGGGTTACACTCCCCACGGTGGCAGCATTTTCCACACTACCTACACAGCTAGGCTACGAGCGAAGGTACTGGGAGAGGTGGCTCAGGGCATCAACTGATGTCACTGCAGTGCCTCTGACCGGGAGGTCCTAGGGTTACACTCCCCACGGTGGCAGCATTTTCCACACTACCTACACAGCTAGGTTACTAGCGAAGTTACTGGAAGAGGTCGCTCAGGGCAGCAACTGATGTCACTGCAGAGCCTCTGACCGGCAGGTCGTACGGTTACACTCCCCACGGTGGCAGCATTTTCCACACTACCTACACAGCTAGGTTACTAGCGAAGTTACTGGGAGAGGTGGCTCAGGGCATCAACTGATGTCACTGCAGTGCCTCTGACCGGGAGGTCCTAGGGTTACACTCCCCACGGTGGCAGCATTTTACACACTACCTACACAGCTAGGCTACGAGCGAAGGTACTGGGAGAGGTGGCTCAGGGCATCAGCTGATGTCACTGCAGTGCCTCTGACCGGGAGGTCCTAGGGTTACACTCCCCACGGTGGCAGCATTTTCCACACTACCTACACAGCTAGGCTACGAGCGAAGGTACTGGGAGAGGTGGCTCAGGGCATCAGCTGATGTCACTGCAGTGCCTCTGACCGGGAGGTCCTAGGGTTACACTCCCCACGGTGGCAGCATTTTCCACACTACCTACACAGCTAGGTTACTAGCGAAGTTACTGGGAGAGGTGGCTCAGGGCAGCAACTGATGTCACTGCAGAGCCTCTGACCGGCAGGTCATAGGGTTACACTCCCCACGGTGGCATCAATTTCCACACTACCTACACAGCTAGGTTACGAGCGAAGTTACTGGGAGAGGTGGCTCAGGGCATCAACTGATGTCACTGCAATGCCTCTGACCGGGAGGTCCTAGGGTTACACTCCCCACGGTGGCAGCATTTTCCACACTACCTACACAGCTAGGCTACGAGCGAAGGTACTGGGAGAGGTGGCTCAGGGCATCAGCTGATGTCACTGCAGTGCCTCTGACCGGGAGGTCCTAGGGTTACACTCCCCACGGTGGCAGCATTTTCCACACTACCTACACAGCTAGGTTACTAGCGAAGTTACTGGGAGAGGTGGCTCAGGGCAGCAACTGATGTCACTGCAGAGCCTCTGACCGGCAGGTCATAGGGTTACACTCCCCACGGTGGCAGCATTTTCCACACTACCTACACAGCTAGGTTACGAGCGAAGTTACTGGGAGAGGTGGCTCAGGGCATCAACTGATGTCACTGCAGTGCCTCTGACCGGGAGGTCCTAGGGTTACACTCCCCACGGTGGCAGCATTTTCCACACTACCTACACAGCTAGGCTACGAGCGAAGGTACTGGGAGAGGTGGCTCAGGGCATCAGCTGATGTCACTGCAGTGCCTCTGACCGGGAGGTACTAGGGTTACACTCCCCACGGTGGCAGCATTTTCCACACTACGTACACAGCTAGGTTACTAGCGAAGTTACTGGGAGAGGTGGCTCAGGGCATCAGCTAATGTCACTGCAGTGCCTCTGACCGGCAGGTCATAGGGTTACACTCCCCACGGTGGCAGCATTTTCCACACTACCTACACAGCTAGGTTACGAGCGAAGGTACTGGGAGAGGTGGCTCAGGGCATCAGCTGATGTCACTGCAGTGCCTCTGACCGGCAGGTCATAGGGTTACACTCCCCACGGTGGCAGCATTTTCCACACTACCTACACAACTCGGTTACGAGCGAAGTTACTGGGAAAGGTGGCTGAGGACATCAGCTGATGTCACTGCAGTGCCTCTGTCCGGGAGGTCCTAGGGTTACACTCCCCACGGTGGCAGCATTTTCCACACTACCTACACAGCTAGGCTATGAGCGAAGGCACTGGGAGAGGTGGCTCAGGGCATCAGCTGATGTCACTGCAGTGCCTCTGACCGGGAGGTCCTAGGGTTACACTCCCCACGGTGGCAGCATTTTCCACACTACCTACACAGCTAAGCTACGAGCGAAGGTACTGGGAGAGGTGGCTCAGGGCATCAGCTGATGTCACTGCAGTGCCTCTGACCGGGAGGTCCTAGGGTTACACTCCCCACGGTGGCAGCATTTTCCACACTACCTACACAGCTAGGCTACGAGCGAAGGTACTGGGAGAGGTGGCTCAGGGCATCAGCTGATGTCACTGCAGTGCCTCTGACCGGGAGGTCCTAGGGTTACACTCCCCACGGTGGCAGCATTTTCCACACTACCTACACAGCTAGGCTACGAGCGAAGGTACTGGGAGAGGTGGCTCAGGGCATCAGCTGATGTCACTGCAGTGCCTCTGACCGGGAGGTACTAGGGTTACACTCCCCACGGTGGCAGCATTTTCCACACTACCTACACAGCTAGGTTACTAGCGAAGTTACTGGGAGAGGTGGCTCAGGGCAGCAACTGATGTCACTGCAGAGCCTCTGACCGGCAGGTCATAGAGTTACACTCCCCACGGTGGCAGCATTTTCCACACAACCTACACAGCTAGGTTACGAGCGAAGGTACTGGGAGTGGTGGCTCAGGGCATCAGCTAATGTCACTGCAGTGCCTCTGACCGGCAGGTCATAGGGTTACACTCCCCACGGTGGCAGCATTTTCCACACTACCTACACAGCTAGGTTACGAGCGAAGGTACTGGGAGAGGTGGCTCAGGGCATCAGCTGATGTCACTGCAGTGCCTCTGACCGGCAGGTCATAGGGTTACACTCCCCACGGTGGCAGCATTTTCCACACTACCTACACAACTCGGTTACGAGCGAAGTTACTGGGAAAGGTGGCTGAGGACATCGACTGATGTCACTGCAGTGCCTCTGACCGGGAGGTCCTAGGGTTACACTCCCCACGGTGGCAGCATTTTCCACACTACCTACACAGCTAGGTTACGAGCGACGGTACTGGGAGAGGTGGCTCCGGGCATCAACTGATGTCACTGCAGTGCCTCTGACCGGCAGGTCATAGGGTTACACTCCCCACGGTGGCAGCATTTTTCACACTACCTACACAGCTAGGTTACGGGCGAAGGTACTGGGCGAGGTGGCTCAGGGCATAAACTGATGTCACTGCGGTGCCTCTGACCGGGAGGTCCTAGGGTTACACTCCCCACGGTGGCAGCATTTTCCACACTACCACACTACCTACAGTTCGGTTACGAGCGAAGTTACTGGGAGAGGTGGCTCAGGGCATCAGCTGATGTCACTGCAGTGCCTCTGACCGGGAGGTCCTAGGGTTACACCCCCCACGGTGGCCGCATTTTCCACACTACCTACACAGCTAGGTTACGAGCGAAGTTACTGGGAGAGGAGGCTCAGGGCATCAGCTGATGTCACTGCAGTGCCTCTGACCGGCAGGTCATAGGGTTACACTCCCCACGGTGGCAGCATTTTCCACACTACCTACACAGCTAGGTTACTAGCGAAGTTACTGGGAGAGGTGGCTCAGGGCAGCAACTGATGTCACTGCAGTGCCTCTGACCGGCAGGTCCTAGGGTTACACTCCCCACGGTGGCAGCATTTTCCACACTACCTACACAGCTAGGTTACTAGCGAAGTTACTGGGAGAGGTGGCTCAGGGCATCAACTGATGTCACTGCTGTGCCTCTGACCGGCAGGTCATAGGGTTACACTCCCCACGGTGGCAGTATTTTTCACACTACCTACACAGCTAGGTTACGGGCGAAGGTACTGGGAGAGGTGGCTCAGGGCATCAACTGGTGTCACTGCGGTGCCTCTGACCGGGAGGTCCTAGGGTTACACTCCCGTCGGTGGCAGCATTTTCCACACTGCCTACACAGCTAGGTTAAGAGCGAAGTTACTGGGAGAGGAGGCTCAGGGCATCAACTGATGTCACTGCGGTGCCTCTGACCGGGAGGTCCTAGGGTTACACTCCCCACGGTGGCAGCATTTTCCACACTACCTACACAGCTAGGTTACTAGCGAAGTTACTGGGAGAGGTGGCTCAGGGCATCAACTGATGTCACTGCAGTGCCTCTGACCGGGAGGTCCTAGGGTTACACTCCCCACGGTGGCAGCATTTTCCACACTACCTACACAGCTAGGTTACTAGCGAAGTTACTGGGAGAGGTGGCTCAGGGCAGCAACTGATGTCACTGCGGTGCCTCTGACCGGGAGGTCCTAGGGTTACACTCCCCACAGTGGCAGCATTTTCCACACTGCCTACACAGCTAGGTTACGGGCGAAGGTACTGGGAGAGGTGGCTCAGGGCATAAACTGATGTCACTGCGGTGCCTCTGACCGGGAGGTCCTAGGGTTACACTCCCCACGGTGGCAGCATTTTCCACACTACCTACACAGCTAGGTTACTAGCGAAGTTACTGGGAGAGGTGGCTCAGGGCAGCAACTGATGTCACTGCAGTGCCTCTGACCGGGAGGTCCTAGGGTTACACTCCCCACGGTGGCAGCATTTTCCACACTACCTACACAGCTAGGTTACGAGCGAAGTTACTGGGAGAGGAGGCTCAGGGCATCAACTGATGGCGCTGCAGTGCCTCTGACTGGGAGGTCCTAGGGTTACACTCCCCACGGTGGCAGCATTTTCCACACTACCTACACAGCTAGGTTACGAGTGAAGTTACTGGGAGAGGAGGCTCAGGGCATCAACTGATGCCACTGCAGTCCCTCTGACCGAGAGGTCCTAGGGTTACACTCCCCACGGTGGCAGCATTTTCCACACTGCCTACACAGCTAGGTTACGGGCGAAGGTACTGGGAGAGGTGGCTCAGGGCATAAACTGATGTCACTGCGGTGCCTCTGACCGGGAGGTCCTAGGGTTACACTCCCCACGGTGGCAGCATTTTCCACACTACCTACACAGCTAGGTTACGAGCGAAGTTACTGGGAGAGGAGGGTCAGGGCATCAACTGATGGCGCTGCAGTGCCTCTGACTGGGAGGTCCTGGGGTTACACCCCCCACGGTGCCAGCATTTTCCACACTACCTACAAAACTCGGTTACGAGCGAAGTTACTGGGAGAGGTGGCTCAGGGCATCAACTGATGTCACTGCAGTGCCTCTGACCGGGAGGTCCTAGGGTTACACTCCCCACGGTGGCAGCATTTTCCACACTACCTACACAGCTAGGTTACGAGTGAAGTTACTGGGAGAGGAGGCTCAGGGCATCAACTGATGCCACTGCAGTCCCTCTGACCGAGAGGTCCTAGGGTTACACTCCCCACGGTGGCAGCATTTTCCACACTACCTACACAGCTAGGTTACTAGCGAAGTTACTGGGAGAGGTGGCTCAGGGCAGCAACTGATGTCACTGCAGTGCCTCTGACCGGGAGGTCCTAGGGTTACACTCCCCACGGTGGCAGCATTTTCCACACTACCTACACAGCTAGGTTACGAGCGAAGTTACTGGGAGAGGAGGGTCAGGGCATCAACTGATGGCGCTGCAGTGCCTCTGACTGGGAGGTCCTGGGGTTACACCCCCCACGGTGCCAGCATTTTCCACACTACCTACAAAACTCGGTTACGAGCGAAGTTACTGGGAGAAGTGGCTCAGGGCATCAACTGATGTCACTGCAGTGCCTCTGACCGGGAGGTCCTAGGGTTACACTCCCCACGGTGGCAGCATTTTCCACACTACCTACACAGCTAGGTTACGAGTGAAGTTTCTGGGAGAGGAGGCTCAGGGCATCAACTGATGCCACTGCAGTGCCTCTGACCGGGAGGTCCTAAAGTTCCAGAGCCAGCAGTTGCGGATTTTCGCTACTGGTTTGATAGCTAGGTCGAGTTCTGCCGCTGCCTGGAGAGGAATTCGAACGAACGGCAGCCCTGATCGGTAGTTTTCTGTGGTTTTTGCGATCAACACCAGGCGAATACCGGAGCAGTTCCCTAACAAACGGGCCACGGAACACGCCCGATCTTTCTTTTGCCTTCCTTGTCTTACCCTCACTCCATCCTTTATTCGTTTTAATGATTATCCTAAAATAGTTTACTTGAAAGTTTCGCGACTAGTTAAAATTAATAGATACTGAAAAATTTTAGGGGGGATTTCTTTTATCTTTACCCTTAGTTTCACACACTTACACGTTCATGCACTACACCACACAGTCGGGAGCTTAGAGCTTGACTCGGCTGGGGCGGTATCCCGCTGGTGTGAGATAACTGGTGAAGGGAAAACCTCGCTAGCCGACGGGAAGTTCGTCGCAGGATCTCACCATCCAGCGAGGGAAGACCATAGCCAACTCCCGCTTTAAAACAATGTTCTACTCTTACGGGACTAGTGGCCTTAACAGTTGATGCGCTCGTAATTACTAAGTAATGAGCCAGCTCCGCGAAAGCCAACCTTGAGCCAGGGGCTGATCCTGAGACGAATTTTCGGAGGGGAAATTCAATATGTTTTGGTCGAAGGTGTCATATTACAAATTTTGTAAAATGTCGTAGGCTACAATACAATTTAATTCGTTTTAATGATTATCCCAAAAATGTTTGCTTGAATGTTTCGCGACTAGTTAAAATTAATAGATACTGAAAAATTTTAGGGGGGATTTCTTTTATCTTTACCCTTAGTTTCACACACTTACACGTTCATGCACTACACCACACAGTCGGGAGCTTAGAGCTTGACTCGGCTGGGGCGGTATCCCGCTGGTGTGAGATAACTGGTGAAGGGAAAACCTCGCTAGCCGACGGGAAGTTCGTCGCAGGATCTCACCATCCAGCGAGGGAAGACCATAGCCAACTCCCGCTTTAAAACAATGTTCTACTCTTACGGGACTAGTGGCCTTAACAGTTGATGCGCTCGTAATTACTAAGTAATGAGCCAGCTCCGCGAAAGCCAACCTTGAGCCAGGGGCTGATCCTGAGACGAATTTTCGGAGGGGAAATTCAATATGTTTTGGTCGAAGGTGTCATATTACAAATTTTGTAAAATGTCGTAGGCTACAATACAATTTAATTCGTTTTAATGATTATCCCAAAAATGTTTGCTTGAATGTTTCGCGACTAGTTAAAATTAATAGATACTGAAAAATTTTAGTGGGGGGGGATTTTTTTTATCATTCTCCCCGTGGATCTGCGCCTGCTTTGAACAGACCTTTTATGAAAATTTCATTAACCTCCATATTAGTCAAACATGTTCAATTTCAACCCCTTTTGACTCAACGTCTTTTAATTTACGTAATTATTTAAGTTTAAATACATTTGTTTGAAAGTGTTGGGTGTCATGTTCCCAAAACGAACTTCAATTTTTTTCAAACAATTTGGGTGGTACACGACCAATGGTGGTGATACCGATGTTCTTTCGTACGTGTTTGAAGATTAATATGTGATTTTAACTTATTTATCGTCGGTAATACCACGAGTGCTTTGGAAGTTGTCGATAAATCCCCGATTCGCAAAGCGAAGAGGAGACTTATCTGAGAATTTTCAAAGCACGGGTGGTATTTAATAGGACTTTTCCATTTAATAGGAAATTATGTCAGTGTTCCAAAATGCTCCAAATATTGAAAATAACTGAAAGCTATGTTAAAATCAGAGATGTTATGTTACATACGCGGTTTATTGGACACCGACATAGCGATCAATCTATACTGCCTCCTCCGATAGATGTGTCACAATTTACGATGGGCCAGTAGGGTGGAGCGGTATGAAAAATCTGATAGAAAAAGCGATAAACATTTCGAGATACACCGCTCTGGTTGGGCCATTTCTTATATATAGTTAAACACTATTGGTTTTAATTTCACGAGTGCAATAGTTATCATAAAGTTTACTTATTAACCAATGCTAGAAGATGAATTATTATTTTATAGACGGTTTTGAATGTCATTCTTTTAACATCAATATTCGTCATTCAATAATATTGTACATATTCATGTACGCCGCTGGTGAAAGGTAATGATGTTACTACGCCGACATAACCTCATAATCGTACCTTGTGCGTATAAAATGTGTCCATTGTCAGCGTGCGTGAATATAACATGTTTTCTTATCACACAAAATTAATGATGAATTTGTATGGCCAGAATTTCGAGTCTTTCATAATGGAATGTCTCGATTATTGTAAAAATTCGGAGTATGAAGATGGTAGTGATAGTGAAAATTAATAAAATTTTCACCTTGGTGCTTTTTATAACCTAGTTGTTTACAGCATTGAAATAAATTAACAAGATATTTGTCCTTTTGAAACACCTCTGTGAATAATATAGTGAATAATTTTCATTCTGCCTAGCGCCTCCCTTGCCTTAAAGGGCGAGTAATTGTGTTCAAAATTTACTGCACAGGTGATCACGGCTCTTGCCGAAGCAAAACGCGTCCATGTGCCTTATCGCAATTGCATCATCACGACAATGCTACGCGACTCCATTGGCGGTAACTGCCTCACATCCATGGTGGCAACACTGTCCTTGGATCATCATCACCTGCCGGTGAGTGGGGTCTTCGATTTATTTTCGTCAAAAAAAAAAAAAAAAAAAAAAAAAAAAAAAAAAAAAAAAAAAAAAAAAAAAAACGAAAAACGATGTAAAATATGGGCGAGAAGAAAAATCTGTACACTTTTCTCGAGTTCCTGAATTCCATCCTCGCCCTTTTACTATTCGTACATAATTAATTTATGAATAAAAGGGCCAACAAAGCGAGTTTAGCAACATTTGAAAATTTGGAATTTTCGCTTCCCAGAAACAAATGGTCAAATCGGGTACCATGTGTACGACTAACAACTGTATTTTTTCTCCATACTACGTATTTACATTTTTAGAAAAAAGTATTGTAATCTTGCGGCAAAAATCAGCGATTTTTCGACAAAAAATGGATAAATCTTGTTCCTATAAAATACAGTAAACTACTTTTAACGCATTGAGTAATAAGACACCTCGTTTTATGGGTTCTTGCTACCGAAACATTGGTTGGCAGTAAAACATCAGACCGTACGTTTGTGTGCAACAGGTGTGAACAACGCCAGCGTCTAAACCGGTCAGCCGATTTTTTTCCTAAATTGATATTCCCGAATCGATCAGGCTAATCTCGCAGTCTCTAGAATTTGAAACCGATATTCTAATATTGGGGGATTTTTTAGAGTAAGGCCCTGGAACGTTTAAAAATTTTCAAAAAAATTGTTTCATCGGTTTTATTAAATTTTGTTGTTGGATGGTGTAAATGCCGTTTACGGTGGACGGTGCAGATCTCAAGTTCGTTAAAAAAATATTTTTCGAAAATATATTGCAAAAGTTAGGAATTATTTCGGAGTCTTCCTACAACTAAAATATTAAAGAGATATTCTTTCCGTTAATAAAATATTTTATTTAAAGATAAATTTTGAAATAAGGTCATGTACAATTTTTCGAAAATTTAAGAACTTTTTGCATAATTTTGCGTCAAAATACGGGCGAGAAAGTACGAAGGTGGATCAAATATGAACGAGACTTTTGTAATCAGCGTAATATTCTCCTGTCGTCAGTCACCTGACAAATATCCTCAGTTTATTCTCAATCAGAGTTGCACTTTCGTTTCTGGTGTGCATATTGTTGTATTTATTACAATGAATGAACTAGAGGCACAAGATTCAGTTGCGCAATGCATTATTATTCGGTTTTTGGCGAATGAAAGTGTGAAACCTTCAGAAATATTGAAGCGATTACGTTGTCAATTTGGTTTCGAGTCCCAAAGCCAGAAGACTACAAAAGGTATTATTCGCCCAACGTTTCTTGAACAATGACCTTTCTTCCCACTCTCTGGCACAAAAAACAGTTGAAGGCAAAAGCTCGCAGCGAGCACTGATAACATTTCAAAGACATTTTCACTGGCGCGAAATAGAAACAATTTTCTTTTGAAGACGAGAACTTCTGACCGTTATTTTCTCCAAAAAACGTAAAGAAATTACCGAAGAAGATAATGATCTATCCCAGGAGATACCTCGAACTCGTGAGAGAGTTAGAACGCAAATAATTAAGAAAGTTGCGAAGGTATGGCTGATTGACATTGCTTCATAAAATCTAGTGACCGATTTCGTAACCTATTCCCTCACTCTACCCGCATTTCTTTAATCCATCGCTCAAGAAACGTTGCGCTAGTGATACAAGTTGTTTCGTGGCGGCGATAAAATCGTTTTCAACTTTACGAATCCACGTCTCGGCGTCCACGGACGAGCATTCCGTCGGACAACGTTCGCAGAGTGGAAGACATTATTCGTGATGACACACGAACAACTGTTCGTGATGAGTGTGAAACAATTTCACTGTCTTATGGAAGTGTGCAAACAACTATCAGAAAACCCTTAGAATATAGAAAAATCTGTGCGAGGTGAGTACCGAAACTTTTGAATGCAAATCAGAAAACTGGAAGGATGGAAGCTTCTCAAAGTTTTTTGGAACGTTACGGCGCAGAAGGAAACTCATTTCTAAGACGTATTCTCACATGTGATGAAACGTGGGTGCATCACTACACACCTGAAACGAAGAAGTCCAGTATGGAATGGTGATCAAAACAAGAATCAGCGACAGTGAAAACCAAGACTCGTAAAGTCCTGATGACTGTCTTCTGGGATGTCAAAGGCCTGGTTTACGTTGATTTACTGTGCGAGCAAAGAACCGTTAATGCAGCTTAGTATTGTGAGGAAGTTTAAAGAAGCTTACCGGTCGCAAAGACGCAGGAATTCAATAAGCAGTGTTCCCCTCCTTCATGACAACACAGCTGTTACCCAACCAATTACAAAGGAATTACGCCAGACAATGTTGGGGAGTCCCCCCTCCACCTATAACCCAGATTTGGCACCTTCGGACTACCATCTTTTCAGACCACTTAAGGAGAATTTGGTTGACGAGAAATCTTCCTCTCATGAAGAAGTGGAACACTTCGTGCGCAAATGGCTATACAACCGTCAACAAAACGTTTTTGAGAACGGAGTAATGAAACTACCAATAAGGTGGCAAAATGTGTAAATAATGGTGGAAGCTACCTAGAAAGGTAGTCTGCATGTTTGTTTGTGTTTTTGATTTTCTAACATTCAATAAATTGTTTTTCAAAAACTCTCGTTTATATTTGGCCCACCTAATACGTACTGTTTTTGCACCACTGGTTTTCTTCTTGTTCAGGAGACGCTAGCAACTTGCCGCTTTGCCCAACGAGTAGCACTCGTGAAGAATGAAGCTACTCTTAATGAGGACAGAGATCCCATGCAAGAAGTGTCAGTGTTGAAAGCAGAAGTGAAGAGACTGAAAGATCAAATTAGATTACTTTCAAATGACAAGGTAAGTTCTTTATATTTTCTTTTTTTCGTTTTTCTCAAGAACATTTGCTAATTTTTTTAATAGCAATTCAACCCACACATATTAAAAGTTATAAGTTCATTTTTGAATTTCCACTAAGAAAAACACTTTGTCTTCATCCTCAGCAAGGAAACATGTTGCAAGAATGTCTTTACTTTCTCGTATACGTACGTATATACGGAATAATATACATAGTAAAGAGAAAGTTATGTAATGCTTCCTAAAATCGATTTCAAGATTTCAACGGAAACATGTTTTGGGGTCCCCTGATATCGAAAAAGTGTTGTTGTTATTGTTGTTGTTGTTTTTCTTTCAAAACGTCCGTCTGGTGTTTGTGAACAACACTAGCGTCTACATTATGCGTACGACTTTTTTCCAAACTGAATAAACTCTTGTCGATCTTGCCTGAGACCAAGCTCTACGATATCAAAAGAGTTTATTAATTATATTGGGTGGGGATACCATTAGGAAAGCGAAAAATTAAAAACATATTTTTTAAAAAATTTAGGTGGCGATGGATGGCGGCTGGCAAGGGGATGGAGGAGACCACACAGCTAGTCCAGACAAAAGAAATTATAAAATTTTAGTATGAGAAAGTCTGTGCCATTTGTAGCTCGATTAGTTTCCTTTGGGGTGCAAATTCGATGAGAAACATTTA
The DNA here is from genome assembly GCA_038098605.1 of Gryllus longicercus. Classification (NCBI taxonomy): domain Eukaryota; kingdom Metazoa; phylum Arthropoda; class Insecta; order Orthoptera; family Gryllidae; genus Gryllus; species Gryllus longicercus. Next base: position 5,149,901 of record JAZDUA010000040.1, read on the forward strand.
CAAATTAGAAATATACTTGTTTGTGCTTTTTTGGGGGTGGGGGAGTTATTGCCAATGGCCACATTCTGAATCTAAATGAATCTAAATCAGCTTTCTTTCAATGTCTTTCAGTTTTGTTGATTTCAATCAGCAATTCTTCATTTTTCACAGAGATGCGTTTTTCCATAACATTGTACATCATTTGATTAATTATGATTTGTTGAACTTTCATAAACAATTTTAATAGAAATACACAAAACTGATGATTAGGGAGTGAAATTTTATGCCCTAAAAAATCTTGAAATATACTTTTAAATATCCATTTATGACCTAAAAATTCTCAAATATGCACGTTAACCTGCAATTAAAATTTTATCATCTATAGAAAAGAAAAGGAAAAAAAACACAATCTCTGACAAGCTCTTTGTAATTGATGAGTGCTTATAAATAAATAGATTGTATGAAAAGTTGAAATGTTTTAGAGATAAGTCTCTATTTTAAAGGAATATGCAAAATATGCCCCTAAAATTACATGAATATGCACCAACAGAAAAAAACAGCCAAATATGCTCATATTAATCTACATAGCATCCAATTCTAAGCAAACGTTACGAAATTTTACTTAGGTATGCCCCGAAGCAACAGACAAAAATATGCAAAATCATAGAAATCCACTCCCAACTCATGATATTTCATAATTTATGGTGTGTGTAACATTTATTGGTTTTAAGTTTTAATAACTTCCACAAAATTTGTTGATATTCCATTTCTGTTTCTTTCTACAATGATAATTATCAAATAGTATTATATACAAAATGTTTTCATTTAATGTAGTCAAATGCATTGTAAAATAAAACATGCTTCTGTGAAAATATTTGCTAAATTAGTAGCTTTTAGGAGCACCTAAAAAGGTTTTGCTCTCATCAGTTTATTTCAGAGGATACTGATTTATTGTATTTATTTCTGTATTATCCCAGTTGAACTCTGGTTTTGTTTTATATTTTAACCTATTACTGACACTGATTTTACATGGCCCCAAATATTTCACCTTAGACCAAGAAGCCAAGTTCAAAAGTACTTTTTAGGATGAAAACATACTACCACTAAAATAATCTGGTTGGTGTATTTTGGAAAGTTTGGGGCTGTACACACATGAATATATTTTTCACATAATTTGAGTAGCCGTAGGCAGGGTGACTTCCACACAGGTTACCAGCTTCCCTTAGTGCAATCCCAGGTTCGATTCCTGGCCAGGGCAAAACAGAGTTGTAGCTTTCCTTTAAAATCATCTGAGTTTCTAGAGCTGTGCAGTGAAAAAAAGCTCAGGCAGGCAGAGTTTGCTAGTTACGCTGAAGGGAATACATCATGTTCGCCACATGTCTAACCCTCAAGCGTGGGAATTAAACTAGGATGAGGCATGGGGGACACTGTTAAGCTAGCCGGCGAAGCTACATACATAATTTCATATATCAAGAGACTTAAATAGTCTCATACATCATTCAGAATAAACTTTTACTTCCAAAACTTATCTCTATTTGTATTTATTGCAGCACTATGTTGATGGTCACCTGTCACCTGCTGAGGAAACAGAATGTCGAGAGCTGGTTGATGCATTCTTGGAAAATTCCCAAACTCTGGAGTTGCCCATGGACCTTCGTAAAATTGAATACTGCTGTTTTTTGCTCAAAGAAGCTGTGGTGGAAGCTCGTAGGGGAAACAACTTTCCCAAACATGAAAGAGGCACCTCTCAGCATGTAGAAAAATGTATGCAAAAGCTGTTGCAGCAGCGGAATAATGAAATAGGTAACCCAAATCTGCATCAACATACTCTCATGAACATCTATTCTCATAAAAACTTTCTCATGAATTTCCATCATCATAAAAACATCATCATCAACTCTTCTTTGCCATCCTATGTCCTTCAGTTAGTCATCTTGATACAAGTTTCAAAGTATTCTCAGCAATCATGAGATTAAGATCTCTCAATTATTTTTACCCAGAACAAATCATTCATTCTTGTTTTATATTTAATACAACTATTTTTAACACTAAATTGAAGATCATCAAAAATACTGAGTGACAGAAGCTTGAAGATCAATCTATTTTAAGAAAAGAAGTAAATAATTCAATATCCATTACAATTTATGCAATACACACATTATTTTCCACTAATAGAACACAATAATGGCAACTGATTTTCAAACAAAACTTCCACTGTTTCGTAGTAGTTGCTAGGATACTCAAAATGCCTAATTTATTGTTATAGCTTTTTCCGAGATTCTTAGGGAATAAATATTAGGCATTTAAAATTGGATCCAATTTTAGGCATTTATGTTAAATTCAAATTCTGTTTTTAATTGCATCATACCATTTTAAATTAGTTGTGTCATATTTTTGCTATATCTCAGCATTGGGTAAGCAATTCTCAAGAATGTTAATAATTAAATGATTTTAGACAAATTAATGAAAGAACAGGTGGTCAGAAATGTAAGTCTATTCATGGTAAAATATAAAACAACAGTACCTAGTAATAAAGACGTTTCTTTGTACAAAGCTGTAGAAGATAATAAAACAAACAAAATTATGATAAGGTATTCAATGTGATTTAGAGCAAGCCAATATTGAAAGAAAAGGAAAAAAACTATAATTTTTTTTTTGGCATGAATGAACTTTAAATATTGTTACTAAAATCAGACTCAAACAACAATATAAATGTAGACAACACAAGTTTTAAAAAGTTTTAATTGAATCTCAAAAACAATTAAATGAAAGCAGCTGTTAAACATTGAATTGACATGATTAATGGTGTCATAATTCACCTGTTAATAAGAATACAAAATAAAACATTGTCATCATCATCATCATCATGAAATAAAACAGTTACTACAATATATTATATATTATTACATATATACAATATAATACATAATGAAAATATTTAGTTCTAAAGAGTGATATTTTTCTATATACAGCTATTCTAACTGAACTTTTACGAAAGGAAAGAAAACATAGAATGAATTCAAAATCACCAAAAAGAACACTGAGTCCACCTGGACCAAAGCCAAGCTTTGATGATTATCAAAAACTCATTAGACATGCAGGTGAGTAAATTAAAAACTATTTTCCACAACATAATATATTATAGTTACATATGAATTTTTCAATTTTGTTTTGGCATTTCTTATATGTGTATTCAATATTATATTAATGGGACTTATCAGAATCTTGTTATGATAATATGTTTGAGAGCAAACAATTTTTTATTTTAGTTATTTTCTCTTAGTATACAAATTCCATTCTTTTCTCATTCTAATTTGAAAAATGAATTTTAAGGCATTAAATAATTGATTAAAATATTATTAACTATAAATGAAAAAAAGACAAAATATATCAATACTTGAAAAACAATATATTTTATACCATTTTTGTCAAAGTGCTTCTTGAAATTCATTTTCACTTCCAAACATGTAAAATGAAAATGTTCTTTTTTTGTAAATAGATTTTCTCATTAAAAGACTGAAATAATCCCAAAAATTATTTATTTCACATTGAAATTAAATAAGTATAAATTTAAGAAGAATTTGTAGAAGAATAAATATTGATTATTTTTGGTCTCCTGTAAAATTATTTTTTTGAAGATATGTAGCTTCTTAAATGTTAATATTGCTTTTGACCCATTAAGCCCTACAGACTGAACACTAAAATTCTTGTTTCAAGTAATTAACTTAAACCAGTTTTGTTCCATGGTTTCTTTTAGTTCATTTCCTAACTTTTCATCAATATTCTTGTTTACTTCTGTTGAAACTGTTATTTTGCATTTCTGCGCTAAAATTTGAACTGTATGGTTTCAGAGAGGTATTTCATTTTAACAATAATAAAAATTGTATTAATTGTGAGTCACATAAATGACATCCCAAATATTTCTTAGTTTTCTTGAAGAAACTTCATTTCTATTTAATTCATTATGCTCTACAATTTTAAATCACAATAACAAAAATTTTTAATTTTTCTTTATTCTGAAAGACAAATGAAAAAGTGTGATAATATATAATTAATATGATTAATTAAATTAGTCCATCTTTCTATTTATCAACATAATAAAGGGGAAGATCCTAAAATAAAAGTCAATGCAAAAAGAAAAGTTTTGTTTCCTGAAGTACATTTTCTTTTCTATTTTGACTGGAAATTCAAGAATGCTCTTAGTATTAATTTGTTGAGGGTGATATGTCACCAATATATCATTGGTTGCATAAGGACTTCATTTTCGTAGTGACTACAGGAAAACATACCATGCAATATCAAAAAAGAAGATGATAACGGTCCTACAAAAGTATTGACCAGAAATTTTAATAACTCTCTAAAGGCTTCTTTTCTTATTGACCTCAAAACTGAAATGACTTCAGCCCTTAATAAAACATTTGGAATGTCATTCTAAGTGACTCACTGTAAGTAAACAAATTTATTTAACTTTTAGTTTTTACATTTTTTGCTTAAATTATTTTCCAAGAAAAAACATGGGAGTAACTAACTTTGTCTTCACAAGGACAGTAAGTTACTCAACAACTCCCGATTTTGACCAATTTCAGAGCAACAAATTAAGACACACTTTAAATAATTTTCAAGATAAAAAATTATTAGGAAAAGTTTAAAGATGACTCCAATAGTTGATTTATGCATATTTCAAAAATAGTAAAATATATAACTTAATTAATTTATTCAACTTGATATTGACAGATGTTCCATACTGATACCTATGTACAAGATATCAGTGTACTGGTACTACCTTTGAAATTTGTACTACCTTGTACTACCCTTCAAATTAAATTATTTTAAAATAAAGAGTTTTAAATATAAATGAATTTCAAGGCATTATAAAATAACAAAATTTTTCTTACATATTACTTTCAAAAAACTAAGGAAATAACTTTTTATTTAAAGCTTTAAATTGTGTTTAATATATTTTTTTTCTTTTAGAATTTAATTCTCTAAATACAGAGAATCATGTCCCTAAATTCTAACTATTGTGTTTTTAGGGCTTTGGTTCATAGCTTCAGCAACCAGTTATATGAACTTTAATTATTGTCTCTGTATTCAAGTTTTTAGATCTTTAATATCATTGCAGGGGTCTCCCTGAATAAACATGAGCAAGCAGCCTTAAAGAAGTATGCAGCCAATCCCTCCCACACGAATGAAGTTGACAACCTCAAGGCACAGCTTAGACTCAGACACACAGCGGCCAAGAAAATCCATGATAAAATAGAGGAAAACAAAGCAAGAATAGGTATAAGCCTTGTTCAGAATTGTGAAGCATTACATAATGCATATGCTCTCGTTTTAAAATCACTTCGGAAGCATATGGCTGCGAGATGTGTTTAGATATATTTATTTTGTATAGTTAATTTATATTGTACAAGCTTCTATCTTAACTCATGGCATATCCATGCCATTCCAAACTTCAACATGTATATGCACTTTTTTCTATCAGACAATTACACATAATATTTGAAATCTGTTTTAATATTATTTACTTTTCATGATACTACTCGTATTTTAGTGTAATCCAATAAAATTAATTTCATAGCACATATCAAAATTAGCCAATGAAATTAGGATAAATTTTTTTTATCCCAGCATTTAGAGCCCAGTAGTTTATAAAGAAAATTGTTTCATTTTGAAGTTAACAAATGAACATTAATTAAGATATATTAATTAGAATGATGAAGGCTTCAAATTATTTGGATTATGAAAGATCACGGAACAGTATTGTTTTGCCATGAAACATGCAAAAGAATGGGAAAAAAGAAAATATGCCACAAAGAAAATACAAACAAGAGAGAATATGTACATTTAATATTTTGAAAAAAAAGAAGCTATTAAAACATATACATTGGCCAGTAAAAAATCTACAAAGCCTTGAATGTATTTCTGTTCAAGTCAATGAATGAAGATGGAAATTTAATTAGAAACATGTGGCTGTTTTTATTTCAATATGCAATTTGTAAATGGCTACACAAACCAAAACAAAACTGTTTCTATCAACAATGAAACTGTTTTGTTTTTGAGTTTTAAGCCTAATATGATTCTCTCTCTTTTCTGATCCCTAGTGGAATCTCGTAAGATGCTCGTCAAGCTGGAAAATGGCATTCCCTCCAGCAGCAATGTTGCAACCAGGCAGAAACAGCTGCATGCTGAACTGAAGGGCATTCTGGAAACGGAACAATCCAAGTACTGCAGCAACTTAACTGTGCTGCGGGATCTGAAAAACGAATGTGATCACCTCACTCACAGTTTAAGACAAGCAGAAGTACGCTTCCTCCACAACTTCCAGTGTTGGTTGGTTTCCCAAGGGCAAGCATCGATTCTTCCAAAACACACTCCCCCTCAAGAGATCCCTCAGAAGCTGGTAGAAAATCCAAGAATACATCTGAGCATGCCGTCCTTACACAGCAATAATTTCCCAGAAGATAACATTACTACAAATGATACATCCAAAATACCGGCTAATTCCTCTCCTTCAACACCCCTGCAAACTGTTCATAACAATGCATCAAAGGGCTTTAATACATATCGATCACAACCAACACATAACTTTAACAGTAGCCCCACCAAAACCTACCACAATTTATCTTTGTCTGAAAGTTCTAAAAGGAAAACTGAAACTAATAAAGATGAATCATTTACTAGTGTAAGCGCTCTCAGACTACAGTGTTTGAGTAGGGAATCTCTAGGTGACTATTTTGCTTGCACAGAACTTTCCTTTGATGACATTAAAAGTAACAAAGATAACTTGGAGAGACATCAGTCTTCTTCCCAGAGGGAAGGAGAAAGTTTAGATTCATTATTTTCATCACATATTAAAGACCAGAACTTGACAAACACAATAAGATACAACCGTGATACATGGCTTTCCCACAAAGGAAGCGGAGAATCACCACTTAACTTTGAAAGGAAGGACCATGATTCTGAATCAAATTGCCTTGATTTCTCTGATCGTACATTTAGCCTCCCCGGAGAAACATTTTCATTTGATGAAAGCTATAGACTTACTGAAGACTTTCAGAGGGAATCTCAAGAAAAACAAAGAAAGTTACAACACAGGAATGTAAATACTTCACCTATTGCAGGGCAAATGAAATTGCAGGTGAATACCTCACACAGATATGAAGAGTTTAGGCAGTACAAAGATATTTATTCTCTACCTCCTCCAGATTCACGAAACATCTTAAATGAATCACCTATCACAATATGCCTGGAAGAACATACTCCACCTGGTACACCACCATTTGAAGGAAAACTTTTATCTAAAACCGACCCAAATATTGACCTAAATAATCAAGATCATGTCTTTTCAATTAGTGATTTTAATGTTGTTCCCCAAATACCTTTCACTGACTTCTATCAACATACACAGTTGGGAAGTAATAATATTAAAAATCCCCTGACACCAGATTTTTCATCTTCAGCAGAACTGAACCAAAAGATATTTACTGAAAACAAAGAAAAACTTCATATACCAGATACACCTTGCACATATTTTGAATCAAACGTAAATGATACAACTCATCAGACTTTGTCAAGCCCAGAATTAGAAAAAGTATCTCTACCCCTGAACAATTCTGGATCTGTTTTGAACAACAATAATAATGAGGCAAGAGGACATGAAGATTTTGGAACTTCACTTCACTCAACTGAAAGACAACTAGAAAATACCAATGCGAATAAAGATCCACTTCAATGTGAGCAAGATACAAAGTCTTCATTATCAATTAAAGATATCCCATTAACTGGAGACAAAGAAGTGGATGATGAAATAATAGCATTTTATGAAGCAAAGCAGAGAGCTTTGCAAAATCACAACAAGCTTTAAATGTAACGCTATTTCTGTTTGCATAGTTAACATTTTTCCTTATTTAAAATTAATCACATTTTGTACCTTCCAATCAGCTCTTTGATTTCAATGTTGTCTTATATAAAGAATCCAGAAAGCAGTTTACTTTTTAATTTATTCCAATGTTCTTACATTCGTTCTTGAGAATGGAACAGGACGTTAATACACATGCTTATATGTTACATGTTAATACACCTAAGTCAGATTTAACTTCTGATTTACCTAATTCTACAATTATAATTTCTTTATAGTCAGCTCAAGAATATGATAATTAAAAGTAATTCAATAAAAGAAATAGTGGGATGATATGCAAAAGGAATGTAGTTCACAATGTTATGAAGAAAAAAATTTCTTATTTTTTAATAAGCAAATTATAAACTTTTCTTTTTCTCTCAGAAACACTTACAAGACAGAAAATCATACATCCCTTCTTTGACTGGAATATAACTTCATGTAGGACATGTTGTAAGCTTAATTGTCAAACAGTAGGGCAGAATATTATATGATAGAACTTTACCTACAGTGTAAATATTTTATCAACAAATGATAAAACTATTTGAATCTGTTCACTGACTCAAATTTATATTAATTTCTTAACAAAGTAAACTTAAAAAATTGTTTGTTTCTATTAAGTTTTCTATTACTCTTAAAAAACGAAACTTCATTCTATGCACATTACATTCTGATTGAAGTAGTATTTAGGGTTGATAATGACAGATAATTACTTTTTAAATTTTGTTTGGCAGCATTGTCGATCTATTCCCTCACATTTATTTGTTGTAAACTTGATGTAAATGTTCAAAAGATAAATACTTTATTGTTTTCAACATACACACAAAAACTGTACACAGGGAAGAAGCTACATGGACCTAAAAATACTGCAACTGACCAGGGCTTGAATATAGTGATGTAAAATATTCTATAATAAAAATAATACCTTACGACTTCCTCGTCTACTCTAGACAAACTCGTAGTGCTTCGGAATGGCACAAACTCAGTGGCGGCTCGCCGGTATTCTCACGCTCATGTGCACACCCGAATTAATTCGGAGTAATTTCTCTTAAACATCTGTTAACAAGAAGGGAATACAAGCCCTCTGAGAATGTTCCTAAAACTTTGTTGTTTCAAAACACGTTCGGAAGCTGCGATTAACACTCCGCCGCCAATGTCCTTTGTGAAAGCCAGCTGGAGCACACTTGGGAAATGCAAACGAGGAAAAGGCGTCGTAGGCTGCCGAGGGGGGACCACAGTGGCTAAGGGACAGATCAACACCACCTAGACATATCGAACGATTTTCCTAAGAATGGGATAAAGTGACAGTTCGCGAAACAAGTGAACATCACGTGTACTTCAAAGAAGTAAACACGTGCACCATCACGAGTACTAATACGCATCTCACATTCTAGCCTCGATTTTAAAACAAACATAATACTTATCACATAAAAACTAAATTTAATGTAATGTTTATAAAAAGAAAGAATTTTTACAGAAGAGCAAAAAAAAGCTCTGCAATTCCTAATTTCAATTACTTCTCATGGCGCACTATATTTTCGTCGGACGAGGACATCACAGCCAGGGAACTATTTACAAGTTAGCCAACTGCAAACGAACGAATGGAGGAAGGAGAGTCTATTAAGTTCAAGGACACAACGACCACAGAATCCTCAGTTGTTTTGCCAGCACTAGCTGTCAAATCATCCCATTCTAAAGAAAATACTACAGGTGGTGGTGTTGGACAGATGGAGCATTCGGGCATCGATGTGAGTATTACTGCGCAGACGCAGTGTCCATCTCAGAGTGTGCTGTTGACATCTCTCGAAGATGTAGCACTCTGCTTAACAGAAGTAAGTGTGACATTGAACGAAGGGAGTGTCTATATCTCTCCATTGAAATTAGCTCTCATCCGTTCCAAAATAGCAGTTTCTCGCTAGGGGTAGTCCATAAATTACGTAACGTTAAAGAGGGGAAGAGGAGGTTTGAGACAGCGTTGCATATGTTGAAATACCGTAAACACGGGCTACTTGGACCCAATTTTTAATTCTTTCATAGTTTTTTACTTATTAATTCACAAAAAGTAAACAAAATACATTTATATTTTTTTCTATCAATATAACGTCTCGTATACTGTAAATCAATGTAACGTGAAATGCTCCAGAATACTTTGACACATTCAACACACAGATTTTTTTTAAAAAAAAGGGTTTAATTTACACATGTATGGGCCAATGATGAAGATAATTTCAATAGCTAAAAGACAATTTGTATTATCCAATTTGTTATTGATTATATTAATAATAAATAATGAATAAAAATAATTTCACCCAATCCCGCCTTGGGAGATTATCTTTGAAAGTAGAGGCAGATTTGCCATGCATAGATAAGTATACGTCACAATATATCTGAAATTGAGTTCTACCAGAAATACGAAATTACAGATTTTGTCGAGGAGACTTGGAAAGATTAATTCTTCCTCTCCAGTAAACAGTTTTGGATGGACCGGTTTCTGACTGGATTTGTGCTTCAGTCTATTCTTATAGTCGATCGATTTATTTTAAAGGAAGCTTCAGTTTGTCTTTGTAACATTATTCCAGACTGAATTTCTGCCAAACATTCTTCAATATGGTGGTCCGTACAATCTGCATATTTCCAAGTTCAGGTTATGTTTTATATAATTAAATTTGTTCAAAGAATAGTCGCCCCGACCGGGTTTCGAACTCGGGTCTCCAAGTTTACGCACAGTTTCTTTATCCACTAAGCTACCGAGTCATAACATTTGCCGCCCAGTAACAAGGTCCCAACTTGGTATTCTTTGTCTGCGGACCATATTTCCTAGCGTAAACGCGTCCAAAAAAGGTGTCAGCGTGGTGACAATTATAGCTATGATTTTTGAAGAAGCAAGAGAAAATAAACATTGTTGAAGTTTTAAATATCGAAATAAAACTATTAACGCATTAAAAACAAAGCTGCATGCTACTTGATCCTACTGCAAGCGTGGATCCAAGTAACCCGGTTTTTGAGATTATGTGCTCACAATGCGATGCATCCAACGAGCTAGAATATAGAGTGGCTGTCCCTATAGTTTCAGCACGCTCGCCCAACTAGTGGCCGCCATGTTTTTTTTAAGTCAAAACATACGAGTGGCGATGTATTCAACTACTATTCTGAATCGTCGTGGAGTTGTTCGTATCACAACTTCTTTCTTTATTTTTTTCGTTTAACGGTATTTAAATAACGGTATTGCAATAACATTCACTTTCAGGCTTTATGCTAACTACAATAACATTTCAATAGCTTCCATTCTTATGACAATAATCGAAGCAGGAAGCAACATGTATTTAAAGTTTCTCAATTAGTTCTCCTAACATATTGTCATTCCGTTTGTAATGATTGGTTTTGGTCGTGAGACCACACAAGAGGATTTATATTACGCGCGGCCCGCGCCCACCCGTCCGTAACCAGCGCCAAACGCAATGCTAGAACACTTCGTTTCCCAGAGGGCGCTGCTTTGACTGCAAAAAAAACCAACAAACATGGCTTCAATTTGCTTCAAAGATGGAGGCGCTTCAGCCACTCTATGTAGTATATTCAACTCGTTACATTGTACCAACAAAAATAAAAAATAAATATATTAATTTTAAAAAGATGTAAATAGCGTAGATATTGAGAGCGTAGGCTTCCGAGTCAGTATTTACTTGGCTGTCCGGATGACGCCGTGTGCATATAGAAGAATTTTCTTAACGATGGGATGATTTGACAGCTAGTGCTGGCAACACAACTGACGATTCTGTGGTCGTTGTGTCCTTGAACTTAATACACTCTCCTTCCTACATACGTTCGTTTGCAGTTGGTTAACTTGTAGATAGTTCCCCGACGCTCCCTGCTGTGATGTCCTCGTCCGACGAAAATATAGTGCGCCACGAGAAATAATTGAAATTAGGAAGTGCAGAGCTTTGTGCTCTAATGTAAAAATTCTTTTTTTTTATAAAAATTATATTGAACTTAGTTTTTATGTGATAAGTATTATGTTTGTTTTAAAATCGTGTCTTGAATGTGAGATGCGTACTCGTGACGGCGCACGTGTTTCCGGCATCCGGCATCCGGTGTGGCAACTGGCGACCTGTGTTTGGGAGCTTTTCGTGATATTTTATGCTTTTTTGTACAATTGTAACACGATTGTGAACAATGAGGAGCCAGAGTGGGTGCAAAGTGCATCTTTCTTGTTCATGCCATCGACAAGAATTTTGAATTGTAAAGAATTTTTTTTTTAATTCTTAGGAACCCTTTTCAAAATTGTGGGGATGATGTCATTTGGCTAAATATGGTATACTAGAGGCATATGTAAAAACCAAATGGGGGCAAAATCAAACTCCCATATTACTAATTCATTATAAAGAATAGTACAACAATTTAATTTCTTCAAATCTAAATTTAAGTTTGATTTTATTTGAATATTTTATTTTCAATTATAGGTATTAAAACTAGAACCTGAAGCCATCAAGGAAATTGCAAATTGATTTTAAGGAGACCCTGAAGGTGCAACCACTGAAATTTTAGATTATTTGCAATGGTTGCCAAGTCCTATTGGATGATTCCATTTTAGTTCCTCTGGTAGGTTAATTACACTATTCATGTCATAGGTTTCCGCAGCCAATCATGAACAGGAGTATCTGGGTAATGCTGCATCAAAGGCTGAAGTGCCAATGTTTCAACCATCATATCATGATCTTCTTCAGGGCTGAGTGTGAACGCTCTAGTCACACTACAGCCCTGAAGAACATGACATAGCTTCACACATAACTGCAGCCTTCGACGCAGCATTACCCAGATTATACTCTATTCTTGGAATCCACAGCGTGTGTATCAAAGAAATTGTTCTTTGTGTTCCCATTTTGCGAAGAGTCAACAATCTACTTCATTTCAGTTAAGAATTCCATATTTATCTTTAAGAAGTAGAAGAAGCTAATTCTGAAATCTTACGCTCCGGCTATAAATTATATCGAAGAGATAGAAAAACAAGAGGCGGTGGAGTTTTTCACTGCGTTAAATCAGCGTTATATGTTAGAAATAGTTGGTTTAGTAACAACCTGGAAATTTTAAGAATGGAAATTGACGTACTAGGAAATCCCGTGGAAATTATTGCTTGTTATAGGCCGCCAAACGATGGTTATGAAATTTTAGATGAAATCGGTGATAGGCTGGAAAACAGAAACGGTCGGTCTATTCTTCTCACTGGCGACTTAAACCTTCCCGACGCTAACTGGAAAGGAGAGGTGTGCGACAGGAAACTTCAAACGCGCGTCAATCGTCTGGTATGGGAGCAGGGATTAACGCAGGTAGTCAACAAACCCACGCGGCAGGGAGCAATTTTGGACATTTTCCTTGTTTATCCAGCAGAAATGTTCCTTTCCTGCGAAGTCTTTCAAGGAATTAGCGACCACAAAGCAGTGATGGTAGAAGTGCAGGTAAATGTAATTAAGCGACCTAAGGCAAAAGGAACGATAGTCAAGCAATATAGAAAAGCGAACATTGAAGGACTACGTAGTTTCTTAAGAGAAAAATACGATAATTTTCTAAGAACAGAAGGGGAATAGAGGAGCAATGGGGAGCTTTTAAAACAATCGTAGAAACCGCTTTAGATACGTACGTTCCTTGCAAAATACTGAAAAGCAATTCTGATCCTGAATATTTTAACGGGGCAATACGACGTTTACAGAGAAAAGTTAGGCTAGCATTTAATAGGAGACATCGCAGCATTGCAGACATGATAACGTTTAAAAAATACTACAAGGAATTAGAAAAAGAAAATAAAATTGCTCATGAATTATTTTTAAGAAACATGTTGGAGACGGGACGAAATAATTGGTCAAGCTTTTACAAATATGTCCGCAGACGCCGGGGGAATAAGGAAGAAATTCAGGAAATTCGAGTCGCAATTAACGAGCCACTGCACGACGACCAAGCAAAAGCAAATGCGTTCAACGCGTATTTCGTATCGGTATTCAAACCAGAACGGGCGCAGGAGCAAGTTCATTATTTTCCAGTAGAAAACCAATTTAAACTCCACGCATGGGAACTTCGCAATCGTATAAAATCACTGGAAAACGGTAAATCACGCGGGCCAGACGGTATCTCGACAGATTTTATTAAACTCGGTGGTGAGGCGATATTGCCCTATTTGTTAAGATTATTCAATATTTCCATTAATAATGCAAGTTTACCAGACGATTGGAAGGCAGCTATAGTGGTTCCAATTTTCAAAAACGGTGATAAAACGAAAGTATGTAATTATAGACCTGTATCCCTCACATCAGTAGTATGCAAAATAATGGAGTATTTAATAGCCGGGTACATTCGTCGCGAATGGGAGAAGGCGAACTGGATTTTCCACGGACAGCATGGGTTTAGAAGTGAACATTCGTGCGAAAGTCAAATTGTTTCTCTTTTTCAAGATCTAGCTGACGTAGTTGACGCGGGTGGGAGGGTGGATGCAGTAGTAATCGACTTCGCGAAAGCATTCGACGTGGTGCCGCATAATTTACTTATTAGGAAAGTATTAACCTCAGGAGTTGATGCTAGAGTTGTGAGGTGGATAAGCGAATTTCTTAGGGACAGGAAACAAAAAGTTCGAATTGGCAATCAGTTTTCGACTACGGGGAATGTTACTTCAGGGGTTCCACAGGGAAGTGTGTTAGGGCCATTACTCTTCTTAGCGTATGTGAAGGATCTCCATGTGAACATACAATCAAAGGTGCGTTTATTTGCAGACGATTGTGTTATATACCGAAAAATCAAAGATAGCGCTGACGAACAAATATTACAGCAGAATTTAGAGCATTTACGTGATTGGGCTGAAAAAAATGACATGGGAATTAATGGATCTAAAAGCAAAACAATAACGTTCGGGCGGGGACGAAATTATGAGGAACCAGACTATCGTTTAGGTGAGGTTATCATCCCAAGAGTCTCATCATGCAAGTATTTAGGCATTCATCTAGATAGTAAATTAGGGTGGGAGATGGATATAAATCAGACAGTAAGAAAAACGTGGAAGTCTTTGCATTTTGTAATGCGAATACTAAAGAAAAGTTCTGCAAACGCCAAAGAATTAGCAGATCTTACGCTGGTTCGCCCTCTCATGGAATACGGAGTTGCGTGTTGCGATCCATACAGAAAGGCGCACTGGAAAAATCTAGATAGAATACAGAGAAAAGCGAATAAGTTTACCTATAGAAGTAACGCAACAAAAAAGTCATGGGAACCTCTAGAAACGAGAAGAACAAAGGCGAGGCTTTGCGCTCTTTATAAATCGTACGTAGGTCAACCAGCTTGGAAGGAAATTCAGATTAGACTAGAAAAACCAAATTATTTCGGCCGAAGCGATCACACCCACAAAATTCGAGAAAGGAAACAACATTCAGATCTTGGGAAGTTTTCCTTTTGTAACAGAACAATTAGAGATTGGAACAGTTTACCTGCAGCAGTTTTCAAAGCTTTTCCTCTCAGTGTCCGAAGTTTTAGAAACAAATTAGAACAAGATATTAAATGAGTATGTGCTGTGTAGTGCGGTGAAGTGCTGGTCAGTGTAATTCAAAGCAAAAAAGTGTAGTGTAGTGAAGTGAAGTGCGGTGAACGTGATCAATGCACTTTTCGTCTTGTACGGTATTATTATCATTCTAAGTATTATTATTATTAATGTAATTGTTGTAATTTTTGCAATTATTGTCATTAACTGCCACCGGGTTATACCCAATTGCAGTTCTAATAAATGTATGTATGTATGTAGAAGTACATCTATATTTTTTTAATGCCTGTATCTCAGATCTCCAATAGTTTGTCAAAAACATTTTACCAAAGTAGCTTACATGTTACTTGTAGTTCATTTCAAAGTGACAAAGTAATTTAAATAATTGAAAGAGCCACACAAGAATTAGACAATATTGTTGTTTTTTTTCTACTACAGAATCAAGTGTCTCCAAACAAAATCAATTTAGGTAAGTTTACTCAATGTTGGTGTATTTTGCACATTCAAATTCCCAGGACTTTAATATCTTTAACCCCCAAATCTGTTGAAACTGCAAAACCAAATTACATGCTGAGTAAAATACCGAAGTGTATCACCAGATGTTGACCGAATAGCACATTTTATAGTGGCCTTTATTTCCACATGAAATTTCCAGGGGAAAATAAAATTAAAAAAATACAATTTTCAGACATCCTTTGAAATATACGGATAAGATTAAGGACCTTTGTGTGACCCCTGACACTCATTTGAATTTCAATTTGCGTTTCAATTACGGACACAAAAAAGCCAAGAAAATGTTGGGTTTCCTGATTTTCATAATACCCAGACATTTTTCACACTTGAGAGATCTATTTAGGAATATGCAGTGGTAGTCTGGTCACCCTACACTGAGGTTTCTCCACAATGATCAAAGGTGCCAATAACAGATTTCTAAGACATTCGGGATATATTGACAATCCTACATCAAGACTAGATCACAACTGTGAGAATATCTAAGCACGAACGAATATCCCTATGCTATCAGCTACAAGAATGTATCATGACCTTGTCTTTCTACACTCTATTGCATCTATATAACAATATTGCAAAATTTGAATGGAATTTTTGATAGTACTTTACCTTAGTAACTTCATTCTCCTTCTTCAGTATCATTGTATTGGAAGTCAAAATAACGTACACAAAAAAAGTTCGAACACTTTAATAAACATTACATATATTATATATCAAGACAACTAAAATGAGCCAATACATGACAAAAAAAGGAGGTGGGCCTCCTGCAGGAAACACCAAGTTGTAATGTCCAGTTTTTTAAAAACAAAAACCACAAATGTTCTGTATCTTCATAATCCATGTTACTAACTTTTAATAAATTCACAAATGATACGAAAAAACAATTTTAAAAGAATGGCGTCTGTCATTCAACCTATAGGAAACTATTTGATTATGAAAAAACGAAGATGATTCAATTGCACAACTAATAAAACTGCTAAAAAGATATATTGGACTGTTTGAATTTCAAAATATGAAGTAAAAAAATAATTTATATAAACCATCTTCATTTTATCAATATGTGCTAGATCAAATATATATATTGTTGAACCAATTCAAAATAGGTTCCAGGTCGCTTTCATAATATTTTTAAAGCAATTTATCACATGGACACATTTATACATTCAGTTTATCAGAAATCCAGATTCTTGCTCAGATGAGCTGGAAATTGGCAGCCAGTCTTGAGCCTGGAAAAAAAAGTTGAGATAATGATAGTGATAACATTCAATACAAATGCTACAGGAAAGGATTCAAGGGAAGAAATTAACCCTTTGCGCTCCCATGATCAGGTTTGACACTGCAAAACTGATCTTCTGCTCTGAAGCTGTCCCTCTAGAGATAAACCTTTCTTTCTTTTATGAGCACCAAATTTGGACAAAATTCAACAGGACAGACAACTGTGAAGTAAACGATTGGTAGATGTCTCGAGAATTTTATGCCTACTGTTGCGAAATTTTTTCATGCCTACTCTTATCTCATTTTTTATTAGATAGTTTATTACGCTACTACTCCGTTAAACTTAAGTTGATATGAACTAAACTGACATCTAATGTATGTCATTTCAATAAGCTAGCATCACTAGCCAAGCAGTAAACCTGATTTCAATTTCCAGTTGACTTCAGGAATTTTCTCAAGAACAAAAGGCACCATCCAACTGAACCCCAAGTGACAACAATTCAATGTTTATCGTATTTACAAGTTTTGTTATATCATTTCGATTTGTAAGAGTGAATTAGACTTAATTGTAGTAATGTGACCAAAACTTTTTCATTATTTTCTAAACAAAATGCCTCTTCTTTAGTAATCCAAAACTAACAAACTCTAAATGGAGATTGAAGTTCCATGGTAGCCCTTCAACACGTTTTAAATGAAGAGTTGATGGGAGTGCAGGATCTTAAGAAGTAGGAGCACAAAAGGTTAAAACAAATTTATCCAGACTGCAAATTGATATGTTAAATATTTCATTTAGGCTTGAGTCTTTTACGTGCAGTAAACCTACAACATGGGACAGCTGGTTTTACATGCCCTCCAAAGGAAGTCATTTGATTTTAAGGACCCTTCTAACGGTGTACAAAAGCCCTTAAAAATCCAGCTTTGATTGGGTTTGAACCTGCAAACTGGGGTATAACAGTCTGACATGCTAACCATTATACCACTGAAGCCATGTTACTTAAGGAGAAAACAATCACCCATAATTAATAATAGATTTCATTTGTCTATATTAATGAATGATTAAGACAGGGGAGAGGAGACAGACAAGAGAGGGAGACAGCGCGCGCGAGCGAGCAAGGAGACAGAGCGCGCGCGAACGAGCGAGCGAGAGAGAGAGACAGAGCGCGCGCGAGCTAGCGAGAGAGACAGAGCGAGCGCGCGCGAGCTAGCGAGAGAGACAGAGCGAGCGCGAGCGAGCTAGCGAGAGAGACAGAGCGAGCGCGAGCGAGCTAGCGAGAGAGACAGAGCGAGCGCGAGCGAGCTAGCGAGAGAGAGAGAGCGAGCGCGAGCGAGCTAGCGAGAGAGACAGAGCGAGCGCGAGCGAGCTAGCGAGAGAGACAGAGCGCGCGCGAGCTAGCGAGAGAGAGAGAGCGCGCGAGCGAGAGAGAGCGCGCGAGCGAGAGAGAGCGCGCGAGCGAGAGAGAGAGCGCGCGAGCGAGAGAGAGAGCGCGCGAGCGAGAGAGAGAGCGCGCGAGCGAGAGAGAGAGCGCGCGAGCGAGAGAGAGAGCGCGCGAGCGAGAGAGAGAGCGCGCGAGCGAGAGAGAGAGCGCGCGAGCGAGAGAGAGAGCGCGCGAGCGAGAGAGAGAGCGCGCGAGCGAGAGAGAGAGCGCGCGAGCGAGAGAGAGAGCGCGCGAGCGAGAGAGAGAGCGCGCGAGCGAGAGAGAGAGCGCGCGAGCGAGAGAGAGAGCGCGCGAGCGAGAGAGAGTGCGCGAGCGAGAGAGAGTGCGCGAGCGAGAGAGAGTGCGCGAGCGAGAGAGAGTGCGCGAGCGAGAGAGAGTGCGCGAGCGAGAGAGAGTGCGCGAGCGAGAGAGAGTGCGCGAGCGAGAGAGAGTGCCCGAGCGAGAGAGAGTGCGCGAGCGAGCGAGTGAGAAAGAGAAAGAAAGAGAGAGATTCAGAGAAAGATTCTCAAGTGAAAAATATTTACACGCCACACTCATTTTATTAGTTTTCAATTCAGCACAGATAAGGAATAAGAAAATATGTTTATTCGTTTTTAAATAAAAATTAAAAAAACAATTAAAATAATATCCTTGAATTCTGATGTGAGTACACAATGGTGACATTGCTATTTGTTTATGAAGATTAATTAAAGTTTTTTGACATGAACATATTTGAGAATTCCAATCTTCAATTGGAAGGGGAAGTTTAACAGTTACCTGGCTTAATATCAGCTCGAGATCGTCCTCTTCCGGCAGTACTTTGAATGGTCAAATTTTCTGTCTCTTCAATAAGATCTCCAGGAGCTAAAACAGTACAATCATAATTGGTTTCCATCTGATGTAGAATTTGATACTGAGCACTCCCGAAGACTCATGTCACCGCAACTGTAGGGTTATGAACTTACATTTTTCTTCTTGAATTATCCTTGCCCTGCCACGTCCACGGCCAGCTACAGCGGCTGGCATTTTAGAATGACTACCTGTAAAAGGGAAGAAAGCTAATAATTTTGTCAGATTTCTATTGAGTTACAATGGGTTGACTGTAACAAGAGTAAGCTCATTTGCTTTGCAACCACCAGCTCAAGCTGCACAGTTTGCAAGGTGCAGTTACACAAGGTTCAATCGCACAGAAGGTTGGGAGAGTACTAGGAGGTACAGAATTACATTGCTCTTCCCTAGAAAGCCAGGTTTCTGAACATCTATTGGCAAACTGGTATTTAAGGTTCCATTTCTTCACAAAATTAAAATGTAATGAAGCATGTAAAAATAAGTAGTAATAGGTTAACTATGAAAAAAATTCATAATTATAGTTTCAATCAATTTAAAATGCCTAGCAAATTCTAGGGAAAGAAAAAAAAATTAAAAGCAGTTTTCTTGTTCCTGTAAAAACAGTTTGTTTTTTCTCATGAAAATCTGTTTGGTTACTATGACAAATTTTATCATTACAATGGGCACGCTCATTTGTGTTACATATGTCATAATTTCCTATTTAATTGTTCATCCACAAATAAATAACTTATTAAGTATTTACAGTACTTTTATAAACTGTTTATGACATACGTTTGAAAGGGATTTCACAAAGAATCTAGAAGTATAAGATTCTACATTACAAACAGTTGTTGCAATTATTCCACCTTCCTCAAGATTTCATACAATTTCCTGGTTTATACTTTTAAAAACATTAGAAATTTATTAATGATGAATTTTATATTAATATTATTTAATTATGAATTAATAAAGATGTCATTCCGAATTCCAGAAATAGTATTTTACAGATTCTACGAGAAATTTACGTACTCTAAATAACATAAAATTGTACAATTTCAACTACACAGCCAGATAAAACAAATAGAAATAAGTACTCACGGCTTCCAAGGTCTGGAAAATCTTCAGAAGTAAAGTGTAAGGCATCTTGTACTGAAGCAGCTAAAAAGCGAAACACGATTGATTATCTCCATCAATTTTTTTTGATAATTACCGCAAAATTATCAAGTAAAATCTATTTTAAAATGAATGTAGTAAGTAAAAAAAGGAAACCAACTGTAGTTTCTTATTTTCACTAAGTTACACAATTTTAGCATTTTCTAACAATCCTGAAATACTATTTCTTTTTGGTCCTATTGACAACCAAACATCTCTACATATTTTATTGTAATTTGAAACTTGATCCTCAAATTCTACTACAAATTTAAGAAAATGAGCTGACAAAGAGGGCACGTACGCAACTTATTTGGGCGCCGAAGTGGACCTCCATTAGGCTTGGGTCCCCAACAAGTCCCAACAAGTGAGGAAGGAGGAGACACAGGTACAGAAGCAGCATTAATATTATAGTGCTGAAACATTTCATGACAATCTATTGACAAAAGGATCTGGCTTCAAAAAATATCAACAATATTTCCTAGTCATTAAAAAAAAAATATCACACAGAGAAATCTACAGAGAAATGTGTAAATAGTAGTTCACATTTTTAAAACAAACTTCCTATTTCATAAGAAAACAGTTAAAATGTTGATGTCTTAATGTAACCAACATAATAAAGAGAAGGAGAGATCGAGCATGCGCAAGAGATAAATATACTTATAAATTCTTCTCTCACATGAGCATAGTCTTCAGAGAGACCAGTTCTGCCGTAATCCACCACCTCCAGTGGGCGACTGCTAACAGCTGCCCCAAGAGGCTGGGTGCTGGCAGCACTCGCTGCTTGAGCTCGGCTGGCAGGTTCAGGGGCAGAGGCAGGAACGAACGGGAGTGCTCTGCCACTTCTAGCCATTTGAGATCTTGGAAACTGGTCTTCCTGAAAAATATCAACAACCTTCAATGTAGCAAGTCTTACAATGTACATGTTATAACAAGAATACAATTTTTTACATTCTTAAAAAAAATTAATTCTTAACAAACACACAGTTTACTAACTGATAACATTTCATTACAGTAGTAGATTGATAGTAGGTAATTAATATTAAATGAACAGCTCAGAGAAATATAAAATGTCACTTGTGCAGTTTTGAGACCTAGCTTATTTTAACATTTGACAAATGCATGCAAATCAATGAGGGCCAATTCAATTGTAAAATGTTCTGCCAGAGGGTCAGAAAATGGGAACACAAAATACTGAAAGGGAATCAGAATGCTCCGAGACAATCCTAGTAAGGACAACTAGCAAAACTCAAATTTTGCCTTATTTATCTCTCCCAATGACCCATTCAAATGTATTAATAAAATACAGAACCAATATACAAAAAGTAGGAGGCATAATACACACACAAAATACAATCAATCAATGAAACTTGGTTAACAATGAAAATGAGATCTGAAAAGTACATAGGAAAAAACAGAAAGAACTCCATACAAAAACACACAACAATCATTGAAAAAAATACACAACATAAGAAGAAAATAATGTATTGACAGAACTATGAGTGAAAGAGTTGGAAGACAAATTTGGTTGAAGCTCTATTCTATAAAAGTACGATTCTCAGGCACTGCCTCCCCAGAATCGGAAACCTCTAGCTACTAATGTTTTTATAAAAGTTAGTGAAACCTTTACATACTTTCACGCTTCGTTTTCTTGAAACTTGGATGCACATGAATTATACAGTGTGCTCTACATAGATTTCCTACGGGGTGATGCTAACCACCCAGTGAGCACTGGAGCTTTAATGGGAATGGTAGCAGATTGAGAGGCAAATTGGGGGCTTGAGGCAGTCAAAGAGGTGCAGCTGTAACATACCTACATATGTAAGCAGCACGCTCCATAAGAATCAGCACCTGTATAGGAACACAGTATGTTTTACGCTAATGAACGAACTGAGCATTCCTAGTACTCAATACTGTCAGCGTGGGAGTAATTTTCCACATCAGATCCTATGATTTGTAACATGCACATCCATTTCATTTGCATATTTACTTTACCATAACTTAAAGACAAAAGAAAATGATTAAAAAGTGATAACTTTTTATTATTTTCTAAATACAGTTCAAATTTTTTTGTCTGAACATCACATTAAGAAAAAAAGAAGAAAAAAAGAATGAAAACAGTAAAACCACGCTTTTATGTTCCTGCAATTTATGTTTTCCCGGCCCTACCAGTTTTTGTATACAATGCATTTACAATGGTATAATTTCAACTTTCTCGCAATTTACAAGTCTGCTTGCTACAACCCCATCTGGAAAGCACTTCACGTAGCGCACAATGGACACTGTCAGTACACTCACCCTCCACCTCACAGCATTAAAAATGACATAACAGACAGACCATACTGATATTGCAGACTGTGAGTGTGTGAGCGAGCGCACGAGAGAGGGCGAGTGGACGAGTGTGCGTGTGTGTGATATTGCAGTTATGAAATGTTACATCAAGACTAGATTTAAATACAGCAAAAATTACTGAGCAGCTGGGCCTCTACAAATTTTTATTTCATGATATTACAGAGGTATATAAAAAGGTAGAAAACATTACCAATGTGCATTGGTGGAAGAATATATGGCCTGTGCCACACATGCGTTGCGTTGATGCACGTTCCCTAATGCTGCTGACACCAGCTGTGTCGATGCCTGCGCACATGAATCGCTTAACTCAAGTGGTAAATTTAAGTGTGTTGTTGCCAACACTTCTCCAATTACTCCAGTTGTGCACCTGCTACTTATCCGTAACTTGTCGAACGGTCAATATGTTATCTACGCAGGATCTACCTGGTTGAGAGCCACTTGTCTTCTATTTCATTTATTTCAGAACAATTTTCACAGATCAAAGGGACAGTGAAGAGGAAATTAAACATTGCATTCGTCAAGAAAAATTTGCTTTTCAACAATTGCATTCAATAACATGAAATAAAAATATTAATGAAGTGAATATTAGAATTTATAAAGCAACTGTGGAAAGCATAGCACTGTATGGTGCTGAGTTGTAAGAGATCTGAGAAAACAAGGCTATGGAAATGGAGGTTTGGAGACACTGCTGTAGTGTAACATTAATGGAAAGAATCAGAAATGAAAACAAAGCAAAAAATGGAAGTCATTTTAGATATAATGGATACAATAGAAGGGAGAAGGTTAAAATGGTACAGGCATCTTAGAAGAGACACTGCATGGTGTAGTTGCACTCACAGACTATGTAGATAAATCATAAACACACCAATGATTTTATATTTTTTTAGACAAGTTTATGTCAATTTTTTACGCAGGTGGGATTTTTTGGGCTACATAAAACTCAACCAAAATAAAATGTTGAGAAGTACACTAATGAGTTTACACAATGTATCTCTATCCACACACTGCTTTGTAAGTTAAATGTGGACAGAGAAAAAAGATGAAAGAAGTTTAGAAGCTTCCCAAACGACTTTAAAAACTGTACTAGTAGTAACTTTGAAGATCAGAGTTGCAATCAAGAGCATCACGCGTGGTATACAACATTAAAAAGTGACTGAAGAGAAGAAACAAATGGCTCCAACATGTTAACAGGGTGGAGTCAAATTGGCCACAGTACTTAACTCACTAACAGACCTTGGGGCTAAAGAGATGTGGTTAGACTTAGTATGTGATGGTTGGAACCGATCTAAGATTCAGAACAGGACTTTAGATCTCAATCCTTGCAAAATCCTTGAAGGAAAAAGAAAAAGTAAAAATAATAATAATAATAATAATAATAATAATAATAAAGTGTAAAGAAAAACTATGAAAAAATAAAGAGATGAAGGGGAAAAAATTATATTAAGAAACAGGATAAAGAAGAAAAAGAAGAAAAAGAAAAAAGAAGAAAAAAATAAAGAATAAAAGCCCAAGAACAAGTAGTAGAAACAGTTGGGCTCATAACATTCCACAAGTACTAACAATGGGGTAGCAAGCAAACAAAAATACTAACCTGCTTCACAGCAGCATTGTTAGGAACATGTCTTCCATGAACCAATGGAATTCTTAAATCTGGGCAACAATGATCACAGATAAGATACCCCCATCGTGTCACAATTGATCTACTGCAGTACTGTGAAGTATCATGGTCCTTTTTATGAAACTGAAAGAAAGAAAAAAAAAAAAAAGAAACAACAACGAATAAGACACTAATCAGAAAGTAATTTATGAAAATTTTATGGTAGTGTGAAAAGGCACTCATTGCAATCCAAGTGCAATAAATTGTGACCCAAACAAAGATTGCTATGAGCAATCCTTGTTTGGGTCAGTAGAAATCACATTTTTGTACTACAGTAAATTTATAATGAAATTCAGTTGAATGCATTGGATCTCTCCTACAAAATTGGTTTAGCTCTATCAATAGAGCCACTACATACGATCACATAGGAGCAAATATTTATGCTGATGTAAGGATTTCGTACTCTCCTTAGCAATTAACCATTTCACACCAAATAAAGGAAAAGATTTACTGCAGAAATTTGGCTCCAGAATTGAATTGCTTCATAACAGTATTAAGTATTAAACTGTTACATTACGCAATTCTTCACTTCACAAATTCTGCAAACGGTTACTTTTAAAAATGCAACTAAATGGATAATTGAAGGTTTCCGTGCAATAGTGGTCTATGCCACATTTTAAGAAAACACAAAAATTAAGTTAAAGTTGCATAGTAGGAAAGAAAAAATAGTGACTTCATTCTTAACTTTATAGAGGAAAACTGGTCAAACCAACAATGTTCAATAATATAGTACAATTTATTTAGTCGTGCACTTGACGTAAATCAACTGTTGTGGTTTCATCCAATC
The DNA here is from genome assembly GCA_038098605.1 of Gryllus longicercus. Lineage (NCBI taxonomy): Eukaryota > Metazoa > Arthropoda > Insecta > Orthoptera > Gryllidae > Gryllus > Gryllus longicercus. The sequence goes on from JAZDUA010000040.1 coordinate 5,175,203, forward strand.
GGGAGCTCATATGTCGCTACAGTGACGTCACTATGGGGATGTTTAAGCTCCCTATTGGATGAAACCATGAACAGCTGATTTAAGTCAAGGGCATGGTTAAATAAATCGTAGTATAGTCCACCTTCTTAGATTAAAGATGTTAAAATCTACTGTTCAATATCAAATGCCTTGATTTTGGGGTAGCAAAAAGTGTGTAATGGAATCATTTTTCCATATATCAAGGAGAAATTGTTGCAACTATTGGGACTAATTCAAGACATTACCATCAACCAGACACAAAGTTTAGAATATTAGCTAACACTTTTTTTCTTTTTTTAATCAAGTAGAATACCTGGAATCTTTTTTGCACCTCACGTTTTAATGACTGCTTGGAGTGGTAAAAATCAACGTAAACAGGAATAAAAGGAGTAAATGATTATTTAATAGAATATATTTTAAATAACATAATAGCTGAATATAAGAAATAATAATTAGAAACTTTTACAATAACCTTCTTTGAGCACAGCTTTTTAGACGGTTTAACAGGTAACTTTTTAACAGGCCTTTAGAGACACCTGCAAGATTTTGCAGGACATTCTAAGAGAAAAAATGAAGTAATTATGGTGGTTTCAGAAATGACAATTCACGACTAGACATTTCAAATTGAAAATGAGAAAATAAAATAAGACTTTATTCTGTGCCAACTTAAGAACATAAAAATATTCCACTATTAAAGATGAGAAAATGTGGAAATGGAAAGGCATCTTCATCTTAAGTTCGTGAAGTGTAAGAATACTTAGAGAAATATAAACTAATAATAATAATAATAATAATAATAATAATAATAATAATAATAATAATAATAGTAGTAGTAGTAGTAGTAGTAGTAGTATACAATAATTAAATTTGTTTAAAAAATAATTGTTTGCCCCAAACGAGAACCAATTCTTTGAACAAATTTAATTAATAAAATGCATTGTTACTCAGTAACATGGTCACAATTTGCAAGTAGTAATAATAATAATAATTTTATTGCACAAGTGTTTAAACGAATGGTATACAGTGTGCACCACGAACTCTACATGTCAGATGCAAACAAGTTATCAACAGCAATATAATCTCTTGATGAAAACTCGAGAACTATAGTTAAGTGAAAACTTACTTCACAAGCAATACCAGGGGCAAAATTATACTGATCCTTCTCCAGTTCCCTTAGAGCCAATGTTTCAACAGGAAATCCTGTTCCATTAGGAGGAACAGCAGCATTTCTAACAAAGAAGAATAATTTTGAGAGCGGATACACCCTGAAGATGTCTGGATTTTGTGGATCTGTACACAAAGAAAAACAAAAAGTAAGTGTTAATGTAAATGGTATCATAGACATTGAAAAATTCATTTATTAAAATGTCTCTGACATTTTCAGACATTCCATTATGAAATAAGATACTTTTTTGTAAAACTACTATGTTAACTTATTGCAACCAAACATAGGAATGAAAAGCCATTCTTAACAGTTAGCATATTTTAACGCTTTAACAGTTCCCCGTCTGTCATCAAAGAAGTTGTAGCTAAAGACTGCTTCAGTTCACTTTTCACTTTTTCCAAAGAAAAATGGTATTTCTTTCTCATACAATTTTTTTCTGATTAGAATGGTATTGTGAAAAGTTTTGACTGACACCTGCCAACACATAACAGACTCTCTTGATAACAAACAAGTTATGTATGCTTCTTCTTACAAACACAAACAAACATTGCTTCTCCTTAGAAACATAATGTCTTATTTGCTACGTATCGACCTAATTATGTTAATAACTACAGTGAAACACCGTTTATACTGTATGTTCTGCACTTGCACATTTTACATGTTTATGTATTGTTTTTTAGTAAGTCTCCTGCACTTCAATTCACATATTTCACACAGGCTTTTATGTTTATATGTTTTTTACACTTATATGTTCACAATAGATGTCCTTTTAAGATCATATAACATGCGAATGAAAATGACATAGGTGACCAATAAGCGAGCGTTTACATTATAGCAGAGGAACCCAAAGAAACTTTGCTTTGAATTCTATAAAATTCTGTATTTCTAATGAATTCTATATTTCATCACTGTGCATGGTGTTTCAACTCTCCATTTTGGAGTTTGGGACAAAACTGATGAATGAAAAAATAGGGGCACTACTGTCGTGTGACTATGCATAACGTTCACCAATACTGAAAGATAAAAATTCAGCGGAATAAAGGAAATATTGAAATTTGAGGGAATCAGAGATTTATATTGACGTTACAGCCTGTGTCACTAGTGTAGCATTGATGTTTTGTCACCTAACGCTGATATATTGACACGCGTCAATGCCTGCGCACGAGTCATGTATGGCGCATAGTAAATTAACACGCAAAACGGCACACAATCACTCTTGGCAATGTGTGTTGTTGCCTTCGTGCGTCAACTACGTTGACACCCACAATTAGCACCCAATGCGTTGTGCACTGAAAGCTAGAAAACGCAAGTTATCTTGACTTACATTGCACAGATGCAATTTAACAAACAAAAATAATTCGTGAGAAAGATAACTCACAGTGAAATTCAGCCATCTCCGACAGGACATTCTGAGCAACACCCACATGCTCATCAAGAGAATATAGAGGAGGCAAATAGCCATTAGCCATCCTGTTTTGCTGTAGGACAAGAATTAATTATTAGATTTAATGAGATAAAAAGGTCTAGCACATGCTCATTTAAAAATGATAACTCAAAACAACTAAAAGAGACATTTTCAACAAGTTTTGTCAACTGAAACCAAACTATACCCAAACTACGTTACAAACTATGTACAAACTACAAAGGTTGAACAAGACTTTTGTTGTCCAATGAAAAACTTTGAACTAATTTGCAACCTTTTAAGTAACACCCACCCACCCACCTACACAACCAAAAACTTGTTTCCTGCATTTATTTAATGTCAAACAGTTAAAAAAACTGTACTATGGAGAGAAGTGTATATTGTGCATGTTTCCTTAAACTCTTGGACCCATATACAGTTTGGATATAGAAATGATTTTTTTGGGGAAGAATTGTTAAGAAAATGTTTGCTTCTGTGTAATTTCAATTTTTCATGCCTATATGTTAAGAATATTTTTTAAAACAAAAATGCCTCCCAGTCTAGAAAAAAAATCCTTCTTAATAAAATTTTTTTGAAAGCATTATTTTCCTAACTTCTAGGGAAAATCTGAAAATTGAGGTACATTAATGCTTATTTGTGAGATTCTTGCATACTGTATGAATTGGCTTTTGTTCAGGTCAATGGGCAGCCATAAGTGGTTGCCATGATAAGGATTAAACTGCTCATGTTTGGTTCTGTATCATCCACATAGATTTCCGTAACAATCACAATTTGGATTTAACACATTTTTACAGTACCAATTATTTTTGTTTCATAATTTCATAATTTCAATTTATTTCATGTTTATTTATACTATTTTAAATTATTTTACAAGAATTCCCCAAATAACAAGAAACACACATAATCCATTCTTTACTATATTTATTTTAGTATTTCTGGTAGTTGGAAAGTAGTACTTGCCAATGCCAATTTACTGTCAATACTGTTCGATAATTGCAAAGAATTTTGCCACTAATATGATTATGTTACTTTCTTCATAGATAGGACTCCATACATTGATTTCACCTCTTAAAGGTTCATTAGTTATTACCACCCTTAATAACTATTGTTTCTAAATATTAAGCAACTGCAATTTATTTACAGAAACATCAAAAGAAAAAACCTCCAACTACCAGTAATTCTTCGAAGTATATCATGTCGCCTCTGAATGTATTGTCTGTTGGAAGGAACACTAACCAGTTTTCTTTACACACAAGAAGTAGTAGAAAGGTCACACTGGCTCATGAATTCCATTTATGACAATGCCACCCTGCTTTCTCATCAGCAACACCATTGAGAAACAATATGCAGACAAATCTTTTAATTATGAGTCAGCTGCTACTCGGAACGTTGTTGGCAAGTGGGCGACAGAACGCATACCTCAGAGTTTGCATTCTGTTTGGAGAAGGTAACCACAACGCACACGCTGCGCAACTAGGTTGCGGTGAAAAGTTTTGATAAATTAATGAAAGAGCAACCCCAGGTAGGATATGAGAACAAAGAGAACTCACCTCCAAAAACTGTTTGATTCTGCTAAATATGTTGCCTCGCAAGGGCTCACCCTCAGTGAGCTCATTAGGTACTGGAATTTGGTGGGTCTCAGTAAGTGTTTTCACAGCAGCGTACGTATATCCTGTAGGAATTCTTTCTGGAAATAGAGAAAATGTGAATAACTACCACAATTGGAGTCATCATCATATTGAGGGTATAAACAAGAAGGTTTTCGAACTATCTCCTCCTTATGAACACCACTCTTCTAATGAACTAGGTCTAAAAAAAAGTAAATTTAAATAAACCCATTATATTACATTAAAATACAATTAATTTTTGCAAAAGATAAAAGGGCTAACTTTAATTTAATTGTCAAAAATTTGGTAAAAAAGACAACAGGAATCACCAGACAAAAAAGAGAGGGCCAACCAACAGATGGAGTGAGAGAGGGAATGTTGGAATGAGAAAAGAAGGTAAAACGTGAGGAATGTATTTTCAAATCCTGATTAAGTTGTCTTATATTCACAGATTAAGCCTAGTCGGTAAGGTTTAAGTTTTTACATTGCCATTCCACGTCACGAAACTCAGAAATGTTGGCATAAAGTACAAAGTCAGCAAAAATATAGCACATATGTACAATACATAATTATACAGTATTGTATAATTAATTCGTGGTCGTATTCTCAGCATCCATCAGGAATTTGCCAGACAATTCAGATTGATATTTTGGAATGAGCAGGTAAAGAGAGAATCTGAAAAAAATGGCACTGTACAATGAAATGTAGTGTGAAAATGAATGCTGAGATTATTACATGATGTGGCTTTGACAAGGCCCTATGGAATCTCGGATCGACTCCTGACAAGTGCGAATCTACATTTTAACTGTTAAAGAAACGGGCCAACAAGTGTGGGACAGCTACAAAATCTGGTGACACAGAAGATAATGGTGGATAAATCTTAGGTTGGCACCTGATGGAAGACTACGAACAATGCAAATTCAATGCGCAAAACTTGTTATGATACCCAACTGCAGTATAAATTTCAATTTGAGATTCAACTTAAAGTAAGTTTTAATTTTCTTTTTTTATGCGAAAAGTGGATCATTTCCACATTGGAGAGAAGTGGTGACAAAGTTTTCCTACTATTTTTTAGCAATTTTGAACTCAAATTTACCTTGCTTTAAAATACTGAATAATACTTCAAAATAAATAAAGTTGAATATATAATTTTTCAACACTACTGTATTATCATACCAGTCAATGAGAGTAAGGTCATCTTCACATCAGAACTTAAATTTAAATAGAGAATATCACAAAATCATCAAAACCGAATTAATGTATATTTTGAAGCATCAGCATTGAAGTGGTGCAGCATTTGAACTTCATGAAGTTCAGATGATGACTTATTTCACAAATTTTTAAGTATTTCACAAGATATTAAGTAATTTCTTCAATATTTTCTTGGGAGGATTTTAATATGACATGAGATGTCAAGATTTAATCACTGAAAACTAGCTTTCAGCAAACAAAATCACACTAGGTAGGTAAATATCACCGATTTGTAGGCCAGTTTCCAACCCAATGTATTTTAGTTTCAAAAGCTACAACAACCCAGCTTTGAGTCCTTTACAAAACCATAAAAGTCTGCAAACTTGAAAATTGGTCTGCATCTCAAAACAAAAATGGCTGCCATTTGTGAAACATGTGCAATATTTTCTTTTTAATGCTTTGGACAATCAAAACATGAGGATATTTAGTTGCTAAGTTTGATTTTTTTCTGAGATGGAGAGGCAAACCACTTAATTCTGGACAACTTAAAATGGGATGACCCTACGAGACACTTACCTTGACGTATAATAGTGTGGTATACATCCTTTACACCATGTAATAAGTTGAATTGAGCTACTGCCACTTCACATACAAGATATTGCCCATCGTCAAGTTGGCAATAGTAATTGAAATGAACAAAATAAAACACATGAGTTCTCAATGCTGAAAGAAAGTATGAAATGAAGAATCAGTCTCAACCTCTAATTAAAAAAAGGGGTACATCCTATGAGTAATGTAAAATTTCATCCTCTATTCAATTAGCACCCAAATTTTGATGTTTTATTAACAAAATACTAAAGTAGTGACTGCACTTTCCAAAAAACATCATTTTGAAAGAGGAAATTAAAACTAAATGTTAAAAACAGTACTAAATAAAAAATTAACGCAAGTAATAAACTATTTGTTTTACTGTGACGTATTGAGTGATTGTAGTTTTGATCGCAGAGATCTGATTTTCAACTGAGATTTTTGTAAAATTTCTCTCAGAGATGCCATCTCTCAGAGATATTTTGTAATTCCATGCAATTTGCAAGTTTTCTCAATTGGAAAAGTGTTGAAGGAAATAAACAGTGGACGAAGAGATCACAACTAAGCAAAATTTGCATACCCATGATATTTCCTCATCACTATTACTTTAGTGGAAGTTATCTTGGAATACTAAGACCACTGAATAACAGAAAGATATCTTTTCAATACACAGAGTAAGGAATAATAGTTAATATCTTTATCATCCTCCCACCACAGAGTCCTGTTTTCCTCACAATTTGTTTCCCAAGGAGCAACACTGAAGTATAAATTGGAAACATGAAATTGAATTCAGAAAACAGTAATGCTCGTCACAACACACTACCCAAAGAAACTACATGTTCCAATTTATACACGAGAAAATTTAAAAAAATTAAAAAATGCAAGGAACCACAAACTGCACTTACTTCCTTCTCTGTCCAAACCTTGCACTGTACCCTCTATTTCCATTCTCATCTTTCTATCAGCCTCCATTTTCTCCAGTTTCTCTTTCTCCAAATGAGAATACGGAACACCCATTGTAGTGTACTTATTTCCTTTCTCCCGTAATTTGTAATCTGCTGCCATGTTCTCATAATGCATACGTCGTTCAGGTGACAAAGTCTGAAAGATGGTGACCAAATGCTATAGGATAGTTGAATAATAATAATAATAATAATAAATAATAATAATAATAATAAATAATAAATAATAATAATAAAAATAATAATAAAAATAATAATAAAAATATTTATTGAGTCACATTCAATTACAATCTTGTATGACGAGTCAATATGATGCCTTGGGTGGAGAGAGCGAAGTTACATTACTGTTCAGGAGCAAACAAGGGACCATCTCAGCATTTGCTAAAAGGACCAGGGAAACTGAACAAAACCTGATCGAGATGGAGTCATTGGCCTAGAAATGCAATACTTGTTACAGTTAGATTCAGATATTATACAGTAGATAAATTATCTGCTAATAATTAACATTTCAATATGTTATTTTAATGCTACTACTTATTATAATAATTACATTAATAATACATATCAATTATGTTTGCAACTACATCAAATTGAATAATAGTAGTACATTTTCTTCTTCCATTCTCCTTGTTTCACAGGATGCGATATGCAGTTCTTTTTTCTTTGCTTCAGCTTGAAACAGTTTACACGAAACCAAGTCTAATGGGATAAAAAATTCTTATTTATTTATATTTTTTGAGGGAAATGTTGTAATTTGACTTTCACTTAAACCGTCACTAACAGAGTAATTTCCTCGGTCATCAAAATAATCCTCAAAAACATAATAGTCCTTGCTGACGTTACAGGTTAGGTCTACATCTTTCAGAATCCACAATACTCTTATCTTCATATTTTCACTGTAACTAGTTGCAGGAATGGAGACTAGTAGTTAGCTGATCAGTTCAGTCACTGCATCATCGTTGTGATAGCGGTTTAGTGGCCGCATGTAGTATATATGAATGCTGTGACCGGTTTCGACTGTTGTTACTAAATTTTATAGATTTTACAAACAATGTATTTCTGTTTATTTTAAAATAAAACTTAAAAACCTTTGTAAGTGAAGTTGGGACCATTTATGGGAGATTTTTGAGCTAATAATCAGGTAAGGTCATCGGTAAGGTAAGGTCATCGGTAAGGTAAGGTAAGGTCATCGTTAAGGTAAGGTAAGGTCATCGGTAAGGTAAGGTTAAGGTCATCGGTAAGGTATGGTTAAGGTCATCGGTAAGGTAAGGTTAAGGTCATCGGTAAGGTTCCCACTGCGTGTCCGCTACCTTTACCTCAGAGGAAGACTCCGATGACTACTTTCGATCGGCGATATTTTTTCCAAGTCGACCAGCATTGTAATTTGTGGCTCTGTGTTTAAAACTAAATATAGTTCCGTCATTAATCTGGTTTTGCGTCCGAGATATTTAACGAAAACGTGGTTAGAAAAGGCAACCCGTTTCAATATCAGATAAAATAAAAATTTTAAAAGTTGTTTGGAAGAGTGGCAATTAAAAGGTAGTTATTGCTAAATAACTGGTAAAATGGTGTAAAAATATAGTTTTTATTTTTCTCATAATAATCAATTTCAGTTATGCATTTTTCTCAATTTTTTTTCCCCCTTTCAGAACCCTGAAAAACATAAGTGGGGTTTTACTAAGTCTCGCTAATATAACTCTTCCACAGAGGGTGCCGAATACTGAAATTAAGGTTAATTCTTAACATCTTGCATATTATTATTCTTAGCAAGTTGTCTTACAATACAGTACTAAATTTTAGAGATTCTCGACAACTGAATACAGATAGAGATGATTTTATTAAATAAACTAATATGTTAAGAACAGGCCAACTTTTTTTAAGAACTACTGTAGATATATTAATCCCGGATGAGTAACTATTTTTGAAGGAATTTATTAATTCATTAACTTCAGTAGTATTTGTGTAATAGAAAAACAGATTTTGAAGTTCCAGAAGATAAACAATTACTAGTTTTACTGGTTACAGTGTCCTGCTTTGAATTTAAAAAATGATAGTTAAAATATCAGAAAGATTACATACAAGTATCAGAAGAATTATTCCTGCCTTAATGCAATTGGTAAATGTTTTTGAGAGTGAGTTTCCCCATTGTTAATTACATTCCACACTGCTTTAGATTTGTTTGTTGAGTTGTTAACTTTAAGATTTAATTGTTAAGCTCTCTCATTCAGTTTTAGCCTATATTGTTTTTTATACAGTTTGTACTTATTATAATAGGGACTCTTAGTTTCTGTGAACGGGTCATACAGGTTTTTCTTATTATTTCTAAGAACAAGATTTTCATTGGGAAGCTTAATTTTGGGTTTCTGAATTACATTAATTTGCCTTTTAATAATGGCACATGCAATATCCAAATAATTTCCATGTACTCAAGAACAAGTTCCATTTTTCGTTGACATTACCATTGAGTACCATAGTATTGAGTCTGTTTCTCTTTTAGGAGACATTCATTTAGCAAATGTATTTTCACATCACTTGTATCATGGCTGAATGTGTTTTTAGGTTGTTCAAGGCTAATGGGGCAAGTTATTATTTTAATGATTTGTGCAGTGTGATGAGGTAGATGAAAATCAATATTAAGAGAAGAGTATTTATTCATTTCAATGTTTGCAATGATGTGGTCTATGGTAGAACTAGAATGGGTTATAATGTGTTGGCCCTAACTTCACATCATAAAGATTAAAACACTCTAGTACATCATGTAGTTCATTATGTTCAATTTTAATGTTCAGATCTCCCAAAATAATTAACTTACAATTGTGGTTTCCAATGAATTCAGTTAACAGTTCTACAAATCTGAGTAGAAAGACATTAATACTAGAATTTGGGGATCTGTAAATGCCAATGATTTGTAAGTTCCCTTTCATTGACATTACATCTACAGCTACTTCAAAAGTCATTTTGATATTCATACCTCTAATCTAATCTATTGATTTTGTAATTAAATTTTTCTGCACTATTATTACAACTCTGCCACTTTTATTGAATTCTCTACAGGAACATGCATAAAGTTCATAGTTCGAAAAGTTAATCAAATTAATTTCATAATATTTAAGACCATGTTTAGTAATGACTCCTACATGTATAAAAAGTTTTTTCTAATATTGTCTCCAGATGCTCAATTTTATTATCAATGCATTGAATATTTATTATCAATGCAATGCATGAAGTACATTGAGTACCCTTTTTAAAAACGTCTGTCGTGGGTGTGATGTCTTAACTGTTAAAAATCAAGGAGTGTCATCTTTCGTGTTGGCCAGAAATTGTAAGAAGTAATGTGATGATGTGGAAGCCACATTGGAAGCATGGGTTTGGGAAGGTTGACAAGGCACATGAGGAATGGCTACAAGAGGGAATAAGATGGGGGGGGAGGGGGGATGACAGATGGCAAATTTGTGTGTTTGTGACATGGAAAGAGGAGATGGAGAGATGAGTGATGCGAGAGTGCAGAACGAGCATGTATTACCTTTTATGGAAAGGCAAAGACCATGGTGAGTAAAATCGGTTCTGTCTATGAATCCAAGGTCTGCAATTTAAATTAATGTTTTGCTAGCATGGACCATTATTTGCTTGTTTGTTTGGTGGATTTTAGTGTTGTGTTTGTAATGTCATGTCTGTGTCAAAGTCATCATTATTACTTTTGTTTTCTTGGTGACCTCATTGAGCTTTTTAAAGTTTTCATGTCAAGGAGGCACCTTAATCAATGTCACTGACTCCACTAATTGCAACTATTGTGTCCCTAGCTGTGAATCCAGACGTATAACTGTCACTCTCCCTTGCCACATCTGCCAATTTGACATTGGGTTAAAAAATAAAATCCTAGGACTTCATGAGAAAGGAGTTTCTCTTTTAGCATGGAGGATATGTGCCTACCATGGCCATCAGCAAGTATAATTTCCTAAGTTATGACAGTGTGTTTTATGTGTGTTGCTCACATTGCTAACTTTTTGTTGTTGAGTTTTGTGAGCAACATGAGATTCTGAGAGGCGTTTGGATTGTGAGGGATGCTGGTTGTGTGGTGGTTAGAGGGTCAAACAGTTTTGTAAAGAGAAGTTGGGAGGACGTAATTGTGTATATGGGCACCAACTGGACATTTTGTTTGTGTTACCGACTGAAGTCCAGTAGTTTTTGTGTTCATGCAAGATCTCTTTCAGCCTCTTGTTCTCATTCTCTATGGATACAATGCACTGAAGGGCTTTAAGATCTTTGTCAAGTGTGGAAATTATAAACTCGTATGACCACATGTCCATGTTGAACGCAAGGTTATCTTCCTATTAGCTGCTATACACAAGTGATGTTGCTTCACAAAAGGAATTAAATTAAGTAAAATAATAAAAAATCTGAAGGTTTTCGGTAGAGGACCTGAATATTATAAAGTATTGATGATTTACTTCCAATAGTGGCTAATGATTCCTTATAGATTCAATTAGATATGAAGGCTTAAACTTTACACACTGGGCAGCTAATTTACTATTAAAACTAGAACAAATAGAAAGTAAAGCTAATTCCACAGAGTAGTCACCACAACAGTAAATACAACAATGGAGACGGTCACTACACCATGTACCACTATAAAAGAACTTAGCTGATGTACACACAAATGGAGTGCAGAGATATTTGCGATGTGGTACTTTTAAGTTTAACAATGAGTGATAAATGTATGAGTTTACTAGTAATATAAATGGAATCTATGGTATTGGATTGGTTTTGTCAAATGTCAAAAAAATCATTGGCTATGATGTTTGTAACAATATTAGTATGGAATTTATTAAATACCAGTGTCTGATAGAAGATTTTGCAATTCAGTAATGATTAACAGTCCACATCAGAAATGGCTAAAAATAGCTTTCACTTACTTTCCACTCAGGATCTGCCATTACAGCTACTTCCTGTAATCCATTTTTGAACACATATCCCATTTGCTCTTGCTCTTCTTTAAAATCTTTCATAAAAAAGTAAAAGGAATTCTTTGGAGTCTTCTTCTTCTTGGGCATTTTGATTCTGAATGGGGAAAAAAAAAGAAAATCTGTTTAATAAACATTAAACTGTATAAGAGCCAACTTGTTTACTGTAAAAACAGGAGACTTTGTCCATGTGGTACTACTTTGACCTCCCTCCCGAAAGAAATCCATACCACAAGCAGATTGCTTCAGAATTGAATAAAACTGGAAATTCCACAAAGCTTAGTGCAAGTTAGTGAATTGCATGGAAATGCTCGAATGCTCTAAGCATTCAATGACAAATTATTACATTTATACTTTTCTATGTAGCTATCACTAGCGGATCCAAGGGGAGGGGGGCAGGGAGGTCGTGCCGCCTCCCATACCTCGAGTTTTCGTATACCTTCCTTTATTTGGCCAAATTGAATTATGTTTAAATTATGTAATTATTTAAACAATATTGTATAATATAACTACAGTACATAAATAATATACAATAAAATAATAAAGTTGATTATTTAATAAAAATCTACGATTCCCCCCAACCCCCGAAAAAAATAGATCGGCTGGATCTGCTCCTGGCTATAATAACCATCAGGGCCAGATTTAAGGCAGGGCTGTAGCCAAGGGGCCCCACAAAAACTGAAAAAGATATGAAGCGAATATTTTTGTCATGGCTTGTGACAGTGCGCAATTTGGATTAGACTGATATTACTCGTTAGAGTATATTTGCAAAATTCCATTTCAATAATTTCCCTGAAAAATTTGTTTTAAAAAAGTACCATGTGAACACTAGGCAGATGTGAATGAGAAGTCTCCAAAAATATTAACTCAGAAATAACCACAAGTGGACAAACAATGCCTGTGAACTAAGCCATTAATGTAAATGAAATTATCTCATGATGTTTAGAAAAAACAATCTTTGATAATTTTATAGAATCCATATGGAAATGTAGGTTTAAATTTTATTCATTTATCTCCATTTGTAGTACTTTTCAAATTCTAGTTTAATACCCACACACTTCCTGAATTAAAAAGAAATCTAAATGCAGAAGAATCTTTCCCATTCGTTATTAATGTTGGTAAAACAAAGTATGATTATGGGGAAAGGTAAATTAAGGAAAGCAGTAGAATCAAGACAATCAATTGTGCTTAACGGTAAAAATTTGAAATGGTTAGGACATACAAATATCTTGAGGTGATTATGTCTAAGTTTTAAAGATCATGTTCATAACAAAAAAATAGCTAAAAAGGAAGTTAATTTGTTACATAAATTGAAGAAAGTTATTTGAAGACCAGGAAAGTAATTATGATTTAAATTAATTTTGATGCCCCATATGCATTACTGTTCAACTATTCTTACTATGGTAAATAAAAAGGAAATTGAAAAGATACATATCAACTTCAACAAAGGAATGAGAGCTGTTTTGAATAAAAGACGTAATGAAAATATTAGCAATATGCTGAAAGAACTACGATATTTTTCAATTGAAAACAGAGTAAAAAAATGTACTAACTTTTATTTATAGATTAGAAAAAAAACTTACCACAATATTTGGATTGTTTAGTAAGGAAAAAGTTTGAAGTTCATCAGAACTCTACAAGACACGCTACTAAATTCCATTTGAAAATTGTGCAAACCAGCAAAAGTCATGAAACAATATGTAATCGAGGACTGGTAATGTATAATGAGTTGTCACAAAGGATAAAGGAATCTGGGTCAGTCTGGGAATGTAGAGAAGGGTTTGTTTCGAAAGTATTGAATACGAAAATTAGTACTAGAATATTTTGTAATGTTAAAGGATCATTATTTTGATAATATTGATTTTGTTATTTGAAGAACTGTTAGAAATCATTTTTATAAATTATATAGTTAATAACTAAAAACTATGCACTTAGGCTGCTGCGTTAGAGAGATGTGATATTAATATTTAAATTAGCCACAGGCCATTTGTAAATAAATAAAAAAATTTCATTCAGAAGTTAACTGTTTGAATACAAACTAGATTCTAAACTTCAATTCATAATTTAGGCCAACAGAAAAGAAAACATTTTGCTGGGATTTCATTAAAGATTTGTGGGCTAAAATTGCATTAATAATTGAGATGGGGTTTCCTGGTGTAATACTCTATAATTTCTTTGAGTCAAGGAAACATCTTTCTTCCGAACAGTTGTTAAATTTACAATACTGTTCACATTGATATTATTTAAATTCATTATGCATAAACAATATTTTACAACTATGCTGATGATGAAATAAGCCTATTGAATCCCTAAAAGGGCAGGGGCCTCCTGTCAGAACAAGGGTGGTTATGCTTATCACTTTAGATGAACCAGACCTTAAGAGATTTAGTGTTATCACTACAATACAATTCTAGTAATTTAAAACTACAATTTACCCTAAATTAATCGTTTGTTTTATCACTAGAACACTTGTACTTGAGAACATTTGTCCATGAAACATTGTAAATGAACAATAAAGTTTGTACAATTTGTAAGGCATTCTAGCTGCACTGATTGCAAATTCACCAGGTAACCCCATTCCAATTATTAATTCAATACAATCATATCAAAGAATATTTTTAAAATTGCATTCCTTATGTATCGGAAACCTGAATTAACTGCCAGTACATAGACATAAATTACATTCACAGAAAATAAGGTTAACTTATTAAGTACCTGTCACTGATCACCCGTTACTAAAACTAACTATAAAACTTCTGTAACCCCCTCGGTTTCTATCACTTTCTCCATAAACTCTAAAACACGAGGCCAATATAAAATATGCACAATCGACACTAAGAAAGGGTGTCAAAAATTCCAATCAACCTCTACGAAATCGTGAAAAGAAAGAAAAACAGCGAGTATCGCAAACCCTAACAGATCGGCCGCATTCTTCACCTCACAGCCTAATAAGCATACCTGTCGCTGTTGCTGTCACGAAGTAGATCAGGAGTTTCCCTTCCTATCGCGCTTTCCCCTACTTCAACCAACCACCACTCACCCGTGTAAAAATCGTCTATCAAACAGAAGCGACCATGCGCGCTGCTGACAATCTTTCAGAGAATAAAAACAGCATCTCACGATGTTTCATGGAATTTCAGATCTCTATACCCTCACCTTTCATGTTGAATCTACTGTAGTTACAAGTGTACACTTGCTCCAACATAATAGTATTGAATGAAAAAATATGAGAATTGAATTAATGTTAAAAATAATGCTTCAACGCTCTTTTACAATTGTGTAGTAATTCTGTCAAAATGAAATATACCTTCCTTTCAATCTAGCTTAGAGTACAGAATGTACGTAATATACAAAACTAAAATAATTGGGTAAATTAATACAGTCCATTCTACAGTAGAAATAGTTTGTGATATGATTCGTTCACGCGCGCTGTCGATTCCGAGAAGTCACTCGCGACACGGCCACAATGTGCGCGACCATAGTGGAAATACCGGATGATTAGTTTAAAACGCAACCCTGCTGTTCTAGGCACCGAGAGAAAAGTGCAACACTGCTTCTGAGACAGTTCTATTTCAGCGACATTTCCTTCATTCACCACCCCTTCTCATACCTGCAAACCTATACATACGTCAACGCAAAACAAGCGACGTCTTCATTCGGTTTTGAAGTTAACTTACGATGAGATTCAGCATAGAGCAACGCAGATTTGTATGACAATTTCCGAATGCAATCATTCAAAGAGTGCCAAGCACGTTAAGGTTTCTGATGGCCTGCTCGCATGAATTATTGTAACTGGCTACGACGATTCGTTAGCTGTCTTGAGGGACTTCATAACATATATTTTATAATGATGATAACAGTAGACTATGGGCTACTGAAAGACCACAGGAAACAGTGATAAACTATTGCATTTAATTGCATTAAAAAAAGATTAGAGTACAGTGTGCCATTTCTCGTCGCAGAATAATTGGTCCGTTGTTTTTTGAAGGAAACAGTTACGGCGGATACTTATCAGAATATATTGAGAAATTTTATATCTCTTCTAGGATATAATGAAAGAAATTGTTGGTTTCTGCAGGGTAGGGCGACATCACATGCTGTCGACAATTCAATTTCTGCAAGAACTTTTTGGGAGGCGAATAGTTTCACGAGGTTTGTGGCTCCCTCGTTCGTCTGATTTTCCACCGCCAGATTTTTATATTTGGGGATGCCTCAAGAGTAAAGTTTATGCAAACAAACCTGCTAATCTCGAAGAGCTCCAAAGAAGCATTGAGGAAGCGATTCGCATGATCGACGAACGAACTTAACATCGGGTTGCAGCAAATGTTCTCAAGCGAGTCAATGCTTGTTAATTACAAACCGGAAGGTATCTAGAACATTTTTTGTGAAGTTTGCTTGTTTCCGACACCAATATATAATTCACAATTTCCTTTTCATCATTCATAATAAATTTATTTTTCTACTTTATTGATTACTACACTAGCGTTCTTATTTTTGTTGCAGGGAATTCCCAAAACCTTTAACGGTAAGGTTAAATAAATAGGATGAAGAGCAAGGCCGTGATGTACCGTTAACCAATGACTATTTTTCACTGGGTTTCACCAGTGATTGTTATGCAGTGACTACTGAGCGCACTTTGAAAATTACTTTTATTTTAAAAGTATCATTATTTAATAATAATAATATTAACAACAACAACAACAACAACAACAACAACAACAACAACAACAACAACAACAACAACAACAAACGTTTTTTCTGTGGATCTGGAATTTATAATTTATTAATTCATAAATAAAATGGCCAGAATAAAACATCTGTAAATTTCTGGAGCATATTTTTTGTGGAACTAAAGCAAGCAAAGTTAGTCATTAAATCATCTACCTGAAAGTATATTTTACATTGCAAGCGAATTTCACTATTAAACAATCAAAGAAGGAATCATTGTTCTTGTATATTCAATTTTCTTTCGACGCCAAACAAGCAAGCGCCTTGCATTTTTCTCTTTGAACTCGTGGCCACGACGGTTACCTGCTCTCTTTCTCTAGGTATATAGCATTACGGGAAAGGGCATTAAGCGTACTTCCCGACAGTTGACCCGCTTGAAACCATCAGCCACTATCCGACCTGCATGTCAATAACCAGCGGACCCCGTTCTGGAGAACTGCGTCTCGCAAGTCTCGTCCGCCACATCGGAATAATCGTGTGTGTGTGTGTGTATATATATATATATATATATATATATATATATATATATATATATATATATATATATATATATCGGATGCTACGTTCCAGAAAAGGGAAGGTGTTTGGTTGACTTTTAAAATAAACGACCAATAATTTCCATTTTATAAAATTGAATTTATAGATATGTATTTTTTTTAAAAATTATAACAATTCCAAAATTCCACTCCCTGATACACTGGAGAACCAGAAATAGATCTACTGAAGTTCAACCTGTGAATACAAAGAAAAGTATTCACATTTTCAAGATAAATTCGGTTCTTTATGACTAGATATCGGATGTTAAGGAAATTGCCTATTTTATTCTAATAAACATTTGTAAATGTTTTTGATATAAAGGTAAGAATTATGAAAAAATTACAATATGGACAAATATTTATTTTGCTTAATTTAACGTAAATGTATTTTAAGGCATCAACATTTTTCTAACCTTTTTTCATGAAATTAATTTATATTTTATTCTTGTCTTGGTTAAAAATGTGTATTTACGTAATGTTCACGTTTGCTAATCCTAGTCGATATCAAATCTCTATTTTTTTGTCTAGTTCTCAACACAGAGGATGTTATTTGTATTCTATATTTTTAGAGGTCAAGAGCTGGCTTGTTTTTCTTAGTTCTTCACTCCAGGAAAAGAAGCGGTGCGTGCGCTGGATCGGATTTGCGATGCCAACATATCACTCACTTCCTATGGGGCAAGTCGATAACCTCGACTTCCGACACTGATATCTCACCGTCCCAGATGTACGTTCAGGAAAAATAATGGAAGGGAAGGAAGGCCAATTATTAACATTAAAAGCAATTAGAACATTTTTTTTGTCATTTTAAGCTTATACTAAATCTGAATATTAGGCATTTAGGTCCAAGAATTTTATAAAATCATTAATTTTATATGGTGTAAATACAAATGTTCTGCTAAATTTAGACACAAGTACAAAGAAATATATTGCCTTTCCCTTCCAAATTTGTATTTCCAAAAAGTTAATTTTTTTTCAGACTCTTTCTTTGTCTTTAATTCTTAAATTGTATTGTTTTGTCTCTGAAATTATTTCCAATTAATCTATAAATTGTTACTTCTCAAAAATTAATAGTTTAATTGAAATTGTATCCTCCTTCGATAATAATTAATTAATTACAATTAATTGAATGAATTCGGTGATTACTATGCGCGGCGACATAAAATCTCGTACAGGGGTTGAGCGGCGGAGCTACCGGTCGTCCAACGGTTGTCGAGCGCTGCTCAACTGTTCTGCAGATAATCGGAAAACGAAAGACGGCCGGTCGAAATGTTATTTAACAGCCATCTTCGACCCCCCCCCCCAACTAAGGTCCCCCTTCCTCCGAGCGTCCTCGGGAGTCTCGAGCGGTTGTTTTCACCAGATTGCGGAGCTCTATTTTGAACCTAATCACTCCATACACGGGTGAGTTCCTCCGGCGCACCGTTTTTTGCTCATTCTGCGCAACACCAGACCAAGACGGTAACCAACAAAAAATAACAGAATGATGGCGTACAAGATTACTTTCTCGCTAAAAGTGACGCTTCGCTACCCTGTTCCAAATTGAGGACGGGACTCGGGCTCTCGGCTCTACTCTCTGCTCTCGGCCAGGGGGGTGTTACTTTTAGGTGGTAAAACGTCCTTATTTGAAAGTAGTGGTGGGAGGGACAGAAGAGTGGCGGGGGAGACGGTGAGAGGGGAGGTAAGTCCGCCATTATCTGCCACCCTGGCAAGTAGCGCTGTACAGGGGCTTTTGCGAACTAATTTTAAAAACAAAGTGTGATTTTGTGGATTTGTTCGTTGAACAACGGTTTGTTTGTGCCATTCGCGTTCTCTGCACGATTGTCGAATAGAGACATTTTTGGTTGTTAGAGACATTTTTTGCCAAAAAAATGCCGAAATATAGGCGTTGTTGGGTACCCAATTGCCACAATACCAAACGGGCAAATGCGGAAAAGTCAAAATTATTTTCTTTTCCAAGTGATCCTGGACGGTAAGTGAAATTAAATATATGGCATGATTCTTACGAATGGTTTAACATTATTCGAATAATGTATATTTTTTGTATATTTACAAATAAGCTGTGGCTATTATATAAAAAACATCTAATTTTGCTAACATAACCTAACTGCCTAGTTTTAACAATTGTTAACAAACAATTTATTATTATTTAACTACTACTAACTACTAAAATGCAAGCAAATCTCTAACCAAAGTTAATTCTCTATTAAACTTATACCTCTCTTCTTCTCTATTAATGTAATATAATTCCCCTAATTTTTTTGTAGTCATTTTTATACCAACAACCTTAAATCTCATACTTATCTTGTTTCTTATTATGTAATACAAACATTATTATATAATATATGTGTATGAATTGGTTGATGGCAATTGGAGACCCAACATTGGCTGTTTGCCCATTGCAAACATTGATAAGCAGTAGGTTTGTATGCGTGGAACATTTCACGCCTAGAATGTTGACTGCTGCAGGAAGAGCAGGGTGGAATGCAGTGCCTGTCCTATTCAGTGATGTGCGCCCTGAGTTGCAAGAAGAAGCACTCAGAACATTCTTAGAAGGCTTACCACCAGGCAGGCGTAAGTTACGTTTTTAGCCTCTATTAAAAGAAATAAGACATTTTTCCAATTACAGTTTGTACTCATATCAAAGACCCATGTCTCTTTGATTTGCAGGGCCAGCTCCACCTTCTCTGAATGTGACAGTCAACATTTCTTCCAATGTCGTCGCATTTCCTGGTGAGTACAAAAACATTTTTTTCACATTTTTAGTGAATGCATGATTCCTTTTTTAAGTCAATAACACATTGTTTGGTATTACAGACTCTTCCCCTCCGGCTGGAGGGGAGAGAACACAACCTGTGGAAGGGGAATTTGCTTCTCACCCCTTCCCATGTGAACTGCACTCTTATTGATGAACCTCGCGCTTTCTAGAAGTCTATTTTTTTAACCTGCATTGTATATATTTATGAATTTGTGATCTAAATGTATTATTTTTATTCTAAAGTATTTTGTATATATTGATGGTTTAATGTATGTATATATTAGTATATTTATTTTTACATATTTTCATTTATTTTCATTCTATTCTTCTTAACTGTATGTATATATTGAGTTGTATTTTGTCTCTTTTCTTTGTTTCTATTTTTTATTATTATTATTATTATTATTATTATTATTATTATTATTCAGATATCAAATTTTTGCAGCATTTCATTTCTTTCTTGAAACTACGTGTCTAAGAAAATATATACATAGCTTCCTCTACATCACGTGTACAATATGTATACCTCCTTTTTCTCTGTTAGTTGGTGAAAGGAGTGTAGCAAAATTAGTATGGTCAGATGGAAGAGCGGGCCTGGTGGCCTGAGTCTTGCCACGTAACATAATGTATTAATTCAATTCAATATATTAGGTGAATGAGAAATACTATTAGACTAAAAGTTCAATTCAGATAGTGTCGAAATTTTGAAGATTTCTTTTGTTTATTTTTATTAATCAGCTGCATTTTGGCAGCATTATATTAATTTCTCTACACTATGTTTCCAAGAAAATGTGTGCTTGCTCTATGTTGCATATATGAGGAAAAAAACACTGATGACATGAAATATAATACTGTCAATTTTGATAATCACTTGGTATTGAAGTGCAATAAATTTGGATTTCAAGTGACACCATAATATGTACAGTGTTGTTTATCAACTCAGAACTACATTATGGCCTGTTCAGATCAATAGATGATTTTTTGACAGATTCTAAAATACTTCACTTTTGCGTGGTATAATACATTTTTCTATCAGCTACATGAGCTGGAACGCCAACTTTTAATCTCACAAAGTGTTGGTTCAGTAGGTGCGGTTCAGAGAGTATACAGTGCGGTTGCAGTTGAAGGGTAGTTTTATTTTATTTTTTATTTTATTTTATTTTTATTTTATTCAGTACATACAGGCTAAAGCCCAAGATATAATAATAAATTTACATTCACAAATCAATTTGCTAAACACAATAAGTAATAAAATTATAATATTAATGGAATTTGCTACGTAGTGATTGTTTCGCTAGTTTT
Source organism: Gryllus longicercus (assembly GCA_038098605.1). NCBI lineage: Eukaryota > Metazoa > Arthropoda > Insecta > Orthoptera > Gryllidae > Gryllus > Gryllus longicercus. The sequence goes on from JAZDUA010000040.1 coordinate 5,196,439, forward strand.
TTGAATACATCTAAAGATCGGACATTTAAAGGAGGACAATTGTCGCTATTACCGAGTCGTAGGAGTCTCGTGATGGGAGAGTTCATACCATAGACTGTTCTATGTGCTGATACATGTAAGGGTCGAATAGAGCGTAGTGTATGGGTGTTATGTCTATAATTGAAAAGAGATTTTAATTCAGGACACGAATTTTCACTAGTTTTCATAAGTGATTTACATTACTCCAATGTCATCCCTAAAAACAATATTTTAATAATTTATATAAGTCATATTTAAATGGAGATGATAATATGTGAGTTAAGTAATGGATGTAACTGATATAAACAGACAGCCATAAATACCGAATTTTGAAGAGTCCAGGTAGTTTACTTTCATTAAACGCTTTTCATATAACAATATTTCTAACACAGAATTATGCACATATATAACACAAACATGTGTGACATATGTGTGATATATGTCTTTTTCTAACACATTCTATGATGAATTTTTTCTTGTGCATTATCACTAATTGAATACATCCAAACTGCAGGACTCCAGTATTTCATTAATCAAAAGAATAGACGAAATTTTTCATAGCAATGTAAATAAATCAGAAACATACTTGAATCAACTTGGTGAGCTTCACTTTCCTACACACGATATGTCCAAAATTGAAGATGTTTTTGTTTTATATAATAAAAAGATCATTTTGCAGGATAACTGTCTCATGTTATGGCTGTTAATTTTTAATTCTTACTATTTTTCTTACATGTTTGCCTTGTGTACTATATACATAGCTCATTGGATAATAGTTTGGGATTGTTACTAGGAAATTTATATTACTTTCTATACATTTTCACAAATGCAACATGACTATTTTTGAGATTTGTTTTAGGAATCGTATAATTTTAAGTATGTTTTTGTATTTTTATATTTAGTTATATAACATGTATCTACATCAATATAAACTAGTACTAATAATTTTTGCATTTTCTGTTGCACATTTTCAAACCCCCTAAACTGGTTGTTGGATATAAAGGACTGACCCAGCCTAGGCACGAATTTATGAAGAATTTCTTTTATTATTATTATTATTATTATTATTATTATTATTGATATTTAAATTAAGTCTTCTTACACTGCCATGTATAAAATTAATTACCTTTCCATGATATTGTATTTAATACAAGAATTGAATTTTAAATTTAATTTATGTCTTATATTCAATTTTTAGAAATATCTCTATTGTGTATTGTATGCTCATATATATATATATATATATATATATATATATATATATATATATATATATATATATATATATATATATATATATATATATAAATTTATACTGACTTGTCATGCATGGGCGTATATTGTATTTGTGCCAAATTTACTTTTATTTTTGTTTTGTTTAGCAGCAGTGATATTTAGTATAATGATAGTATCACAAATGATGTTTGGCCATGATTTGTTCCTTTGTTTCACATAAATGGATTTTTTCATGCACATTGTTATTTTTTTGTATATGTACCAATTTTACAAATAAATATTATTTATGTAAAATACCTTTTTTAATTTTCACTTCCTATCATTACAATTTACTTCACTTCCTCACAATTACATATCCTTTAAGAATTACTGACTTCTACATTACCGTGGGCATTCATTTTTATGTCAAATACATTTTATTTAGTACATAACCATGTCCGCCATATTGAAAATTTACTAAATAATGTAATTTCAAATAGCCCGGTTCACGTCCGTCCTCCATTTCAATTGGTTTACTGCCTTTCGACGCTTATTGGCTGGCGGGGACACAATATGGCTGCCTCTTTCTCATTCGTTGTTTCTGTTGGGGTGGGAGGTTCGAATTTCTCCCCTCCACGAAAATAAGGGCTTTCCGTTTAACATTGACTGCCGACTCTGTAATATACTCTCTGCTCTCGGCTCTTTCGTTAATATCCTGGAGTGCCTTTGGCCCCATTCAGTCTTTCCATGATCCCCACCTCTAGGAACCCATGGTCTATCCAGATTATAATTTCAACGTTTTATGCGAATACACCTTCAAATCAATTTGACATTCTGTTTTCTTGATACTTTCCCTGAAAGCCTTCATTTTCTCACCTCCTGTTTGCCCCATAAGATTGTTCCTCCATGTATACTCAGGGGCGTCCAGAGAAAACTGGGGCAATTGATCCTAGGGGGCTCGCCATTTCATTAAAAAAAATCCCTCCTTCCCCAATTCATATATGCAGAATTTATTTTTCTCTATGCATCAGAAATATCTTACAGCGTTAAAAAGGTATATGAGAAAAAAAATTCTTTAGAAAGAAAAAATATGCGAGGTCCCGATTAAGAGGAGCCTGGTGCAACTTGCCCTAGCTGCCCTCCCTTCTCGACGACCCTACTCACACGTGAACGAATCGTATCACTAAATGCATTTTAGCTCATTCTCCTTCATCCGCAGACGAAGTTGAAGAATGTTTACATTCAGTCGCTGTTGTAAAATCAAAACAAAATCTAACCTAGTGGTAACATAGATACGATAGTAACATAGTGGACTATAGTGGTACCAGATGAACATAAAGATGCACAGCTTCTACGTTCTTGCGAATACCCGTAGAGCGCTTCACTGTCGTACGATGGTGGCGCTTCGGTGGCCTCGCCCGTCACAAAACCCGCCAAATTCGAATTTCAGAGATACCGCCAAATACAATTACTGAATGGTGCTGGATATTTGAAAGATAATCTAGCTAATCAGATCTTAAGTATGATAATTCACAATGTACTAGTCTTTGGCTCCTGCGAATAGTTTACAAAATAAACAAGTGTTACAAAAAAAAAATTATTGAAATTTTGTAGCACAAAGTTTGAAGAAAAATAAAATGCATATCAAATGTGATTGATATACATAAAACAACTAACTTGTGCAACAGTTAACAAAAAATGCTATTTTCTTGCAGTTACAATTATCGATAATACCATTTTGCAATTATACTAGTAATAAGTAACTGGTAATGTGAGATTTGGAAAAAAAGGATATTGAGAATAAATGTGAAACTCGTTAAACATGAACACTTGCTGCATTCACTTGTTAAAAGCAATGTTCATCATACAAATCCTTCATAGGTGGACAAATTTCAAACTCTGAAATTTGGTAGTAAAGCACCAGCATATACATCATTGAACTCATCCTCACGCTAGAGACCAAACAACCACAATCGAGAGAGAAAAACACAATACATCGTAGCATTTTTTAAAATATAATTTATGGACTTTTGAGAAGTCTGCATATTTCATGTTAGTTTCCTGGACTGCCTGATTTACTTATAGTGTTGGGAGAAAGGTCCAGGATTTATTTATTGGTAGTTGGTTTTTTATTTTCATATTTATTGATAAAACTTTGTTAATCAACATTTCAAGGCCTCTTCCAGTCTCATTTTCAAGATTCTGTTTAACTGATATATTTTTTATAATGACTGATAACTGATATATTTTTTTATAAAGTTTGTTACATTAAACTTTATATACTTTGTATAAAATTATAAAACAAGAACTAACAATCACAATAGATCTAAACACAAAGATTTTAATGAAACATAATAAGATTAATCATTGTTGACAATATTAATATAAATAGACATAAAATATACCAAGTACAGGCGATGGCTTACCTTAATTATATGTAAAGCATAAATAAACAAAGTATATTAGATAGTTCACACAATCTGTGGGCCATGCCAAAAGGAAATCTTATTAAAATGTAAAAATGGTTAAAATACAGTTCCATTATTGATCAATGTAAATCTCGGACCAGGCAAGTCCACATTACCAATGTGACTGAGGGTATGGATTGCCAGGTGGGGAAAGAACCACATCACTGAAGTAGCAAGGCCAGGAGAGGGACAGGGTAAGATCTGCAGGGAGAGGATGTTTGAAAGGATTACCAATATACAACATGATCCCAAGTGGATATTTGTACTGTTGACAAATGAATTTTGAATTTGGGTATTTATTATAAACATTTGAGATTTCATTGCTCTCCCCCTAGTATTCAAAAATTTGTAAAATTGAATATACATGTTCTCCAATATATATATATTTTTAAGGGATTTTTTTCTTTCTTTCTTTTTTTTCTCTTTTTTTCTTTTCACTTTTTGGATGTTATTTTATGCTCCCTAATTATTGTTGTGAGTTTCTATTAGTTTATCCCATGTATTTAGGATAACAATTTTTACATGAAATTTTGTTGACAATGTTTTCTCTTTGTAATTTTTTAATTTTATCATTGTCATCAATGAATAGTCAAACTATAAAATGAATGCAATTTTCTTTTTCATGTTCAACCATAAACTTAATCTTCTCATTATAATAATTGAAAGCTTCAAAAACATTGTCTAAGTCATTTTTGTTAACTATTAAGAATGTATCATATACATAACAACGTTAGAATAATATATTAAGTGAAATTAGAACTGATTGTTTTAATTATTTCATAACTATTAACAAATAGGTTAGGCCAGTGTACAAATGCATCTAAATGATAAAAATAAGCAGGAGACAAGCACATCATATTCTTCAATTCAAAACAAATTTCTGACTGAACAATACAATAATCACATGATCCTAGAAATAATAGCATGAAATCAAAATGTAGATTCATTCAAAATCTGTATAAAAGAAATACAGATACAGGATACATCAGAGGCTTTTCTATTTGTATTAACAGGGAAACAGGAGAATTACAGGATATCAACATTAAAAAATATATTCATTTTTCTCTCTTTCAAAAGTATCCCATTTCAAACAAATGCAATCCATACATTTCCAAGACATGTAAAATCTTCAGATCCCACTTTATTAATCACCCAATAGGCTGGTGCCAAACTATCTTTCCACTTAAACACCCAGATACTAATAAAAAATTCTGGGGAGAAAACTTTGTGCAAACTACTATATCGTTATGACTAACATTTGTAGCCAATTCATGTAATGGAACAGGTGCTTTGTCTGGGTGACAAACTGAGAATTCAGAGCATTCAGGGGGAAATGCAAGCAGCCTAACACCATGGCCAAAAGGAGAACAAATTAACCGCCCATCAGCAGAAAAACCTGACACCTTAATAAACCCTTCACCCACGTTTTGTTCCTCAATGTAGTGAGTTAATCTTGGAATATTCTGATGGATTCGACAATTCAATTTAGGAAAATCTGAGAAATTGAAACCCATTTTCGGGCTCTGATGAGATATACTGTTACATGCTACTCCCGACAGATGCGACGAAAAATGTACAGAACCATTTGAAGAGCCATCCGCTCTGTTGGAACCTTCACTGGAAGGAACATTACTGTCCGGATTTCTCCTCACTACAACACGACCTTGCATCCATTCTACTGACCCGCTTGAACTGTTGTTATTGCTATTGTTATTTCTGTTGTTACAGCTCTTGTTGCTATTAGCAATCCTGCTGCTTTCATCTGAATTTGTTTGTTCACTCTCGGTTCTGCCCAAATTACCTGGATACATTGGAATTGTCACTTTGGGTCTCATTCTTTCTGCTCTCTGTGCTTCATATCTTTCCTGCTCTGCTCTCTCCGCAAACTTTTGTTCACGTTCTCGATGAATTCTTGCTTCCCGTATGGCCTTAAGTGCTTCCCACTCATCAACTGATGATACATTAAGTTCAACATTAGCTGAAGAATTAGCACCAAGACCCACATCCCCAACACTATTGCCATCCCTATCTTGAACACTACTATCTCTCGATTGTGACAACGAATCCACATATGGTTCATTCTCTGATTTACTATGAGCCTCAGACTCTCCCGCACAATATTCACGTTCCTGAATGTCATGAATACAGGTCCACTAAAAAACATAAGAGAAGAAGAAGACCCAATTCAGTAAAAAAATATCATTTTCTCATAAGATGAATAATCTAGTTGAAAACATGATATGTAGGTATAATATCTTTGAACAAGACACACAACTCTAGAAGCAATTCAACATTTTAAAATGCATTTTTGCAGTCAGAAAGGAAAATAATGAGGATATCTGAATACTGAAGTCAAGCAATCTATAATAACATTTTCTTCAAAATAACTTCTACAAACAAAATACAACTATATATTTTACAAATATATTTGTTATTTAAATAGTAAAATTTTATGATTTTTTAAATAGCGTAATTTCCTTCAAATAGTCAGTATTTGCAACATTCCAAAATCTTATTTCATATATTATTTTTTAATCGTTTACAAATATTTTGAGATATTTACAAATTCACATTTAACTAGCAACTATTCAAATATTAACGTAAGAGATAATAACTGAAATACTCAACATCACATTTACAAAATAAATAAATAAATAAATACATAAATAAATAAATAAATAAACCGACATTTTCCCCGTTATTCCCTGGATGATTGGACACTTCAAATAATTTTTTTGTTGCACTTCATTTTACAAAAGAATACAAAAAATGCAAAAGAATTATTATATTGGAGACAATATAGCCGTTTCCCTTCTCCTCTCAGCAGACTCGGCTGCAAAGCCATGATCACACTCCCTTCCCAATAAGCAGATGTGAAAGTTGGACTATTGGTTCTGGTATGTTGAAAAGAGGATATGAAAGGTAACTTGAGAGTGATTAGTGTGACTAGTGGGGAAACTTCACTTACGGCCTGCACCCATCTAAATTTATTGTTCTTAGTATAGTTGTTATCAGGGCTAGCGATAGGTGTGAAGTCCAAGTGAGTAGTTGACCTGGGGGAGCTCCCCCCCCCCCCCGTCCATCACCCACCTAAAATGTATATGAAGGGAAATATATAAAACAAATGTTTTCAAATTGTCATCAAATTGTTTATCATGAAATTAACATCAAATTGTTATCTCATTTATTTTTCATCATGTTTATTTTATGTACCTTCACCTGAATTCATTTCTGCAACGCAAATACAGAGCTAAGCTTTGCGTTTTTTAGATAAACTTATTTAATAATTTTTGCAAATCAATTTTGTCAGTATGTTTCTAAAAAACTTGTAAAATCGCAATTCTAATGAGTTGATCTTGGAACATAGTTGATCACGTATATGTTTTGAGTTGATTAAGTACTGAGAAACTTTGTTCATTTCTGGAATTCGAATTTTATAGAATATTTCCCTCGCCGCAAATTCCGAATGAGTATTAAACCATTCAGAATTTTTTGTGTAGGTATAGCTTCCCACCATACCCACATTATCCGCTGTCCGCTGGGCCTGGTTGTTATGTCTGATTTGCCAACTGGACAATAATTACCCAACAACTTCACTGGCTAAATTTACTTAAAAATATTTCTATCAGTTAGTAAAAATTGTCAATACTTTTAGAAAAGTGAAAGTGTATATAATTTGTAGGCATAAAGTACAAGTATTTAAGAGTATTTTGGTTTTTGAAAATTAAAAAAAATATTGAAGTATTTTCACAATTGATTATTAAAGAATTTTACCCATTTACGACCTTGAAAAATGATTGTTGAACAATTTTTCTGTTGCTTGACATCAATAGATAGTGTTAAAAAATATTAGACGAAACTTTATGTACACAGTCTTAGCCTGGAATTTTTTAATCCAACAATACCGGAAAATTTATTACAATCGTAGAAAAATTGATTTATTTGCAGGTAAAAAATAACGTTTCAAGAAAATATCTATATTTTTTTAATTAATTTTTAATATAATGCTGAATCCAAAAATATAATTATTTTCAGGATTCAAAACCCTTCAATACTTTGTTGACTGTCTTGACAAAGAAAGTCAATTTTAAGCTGCACAAGAACATGATATTAGAAAGCTCAGATATTTTTCCATTCTCACTACAATTAATAATTAGTTATGTTTCACCATAACACAGATCCTAGCATCTTTAAGCATTGGAAACAAAAATATTCATAGTACATAATAACACCTAGACATTGCCAAATGTTTTGGTACAATACAAATTACAAGTGAAAATAAAGACCTATGAACTCTCCTCTAATCAAAGAAATCCAAACTGAATTTTTCTTTGGAAAATACGTCATTCCACAAATCAGTTATAATTCACACAATGCTGTGTATCTACAAATTGCAAAACCTACACTGTTAATCTAAGAGTTGATTCAGAAAGTATTTTGGGGAAGAGGGGCTTTGGAGGGGGCCTGGGACTTGATCCCTTTGAATCCAACTCGGTTTTATTAAATATTTTGTAAACATGTCACTGCCTAAAATTGATTTCTACAACAGCTGGAAAAAAGCAAAGTAGCAATTTTCAAATCTACCAATACATTCCATTGAAGCTTAAATCTGGAGAAATCCTACATATCAGTACTTGCTAGAGAATACAATTAATAATGTTTGTTTGGAATGCAGCAATAAAAAAATGGAGAGGTAGAGAATAAATATTTCATCTTTGCACTCACCTCAGAACTTCCATCATTACTAATGTTACGACTCATAGCACACCATCCCTGAGGATGTATCTGAAGGTAAGAGATAACTTCTGCATCATCTCCTTTTAGAAAATCGGAAATCAGCTCAACTCTGTTAATTTTACGTTGCTGAGAGAATAAGTGAGTAAACTCTGCTGCCAATGGGATTTCTGTTTGACTTAGCTGCATTAATCGGTACATATTGGGCTACAAAAAAGGCACAATTAGAATTGAAAACAAAATATGTTTGTAATGTGCTATCAAAATATTAAAGTAAGTAACATTAAAATAACATTAAAATATTAAACATCTCACTTGAGAAAACCTTATCATTATGCAAATAATAGAATGATTATGTTGTAAAACATAAAAACAATTTATGCTAGATTACTTGATAATTCCTCACACACTTAAAACTGAAATGTCATTTTAACACTCAATATGTTTCAACTTAATTCAGATTGTCATTAAGCCTACTAAACATTGTAAACGATAGCAGCAAAGAGAAATATTATTATTTATAATGCCTTCAATTTTTTCATTATATCTAACTTTCTATTCCCATGTTTTTCTGTTTCTTTTCTAAAATTCAAGTTTCTGCTAACTCGAAGAGAAATACAAAGCCAAAAAAACTTACATTCATAAATGTAATTTGATTTTCTCAAAAATTAACTAGTTAAATTAGAAAAGGAAGAGCTGAAAGAAATATTTCTAAAAACACATTTAATTGGTGCTGCTACATACCTTTATTGAAATAAAAAAAATAATTATTCAGCACACAACACAGAGACACTAACCTTAAATCCATTGAGATCTTGAGCAAGCATATTCAAATTTAAGTTATGGACAATCATTAGATATCCTCCTGTGGTGCTAATTATCATTTTTGATGCATCTGAATGAAGTCTGGTCCCCATTAAACCATTGGTTTGAAATACTCTATTGTATCCATTTTCAGAGTAACTATTAAAAAAATATCAAGAATTACCTATCAATCACAGATCAAGTATATATTAAGTACTCAACAAATTAGAGAATGCAAATAAAATTTATTAACAGGAATAATATCATAGTAAATTTCACCTGTTTGTATCCCAAGTTAAAATATTTCCATCAAAACCAGATGTCACAAGTAAACCATCGCGTGAGGAAAATTCAATATATTTCACCCAGTTTGAATGGCCACGTAGAGTTCGTATTTGAGACTTTAAGTTTCTGGCATCCCATAGTGCCACTGTACTATCATCACTGCATGTAGCAAAGACCTTTGAATCTAGAAACCTGAAATTTACAAAGATTGTAGTGAGGATTCTGCAGTTTACAAATGTAATGTCTATAATTACAACCCAAACTAATTTTTACCGAACACAATTGACACAATCAAGGTGTGCATTATCAACAGCATGTATCAATTTCTTACAAAGAGGATCAAACATTAATATACTTTTTTTTTCACAAGCTGCCACCAGAAGTGATCTGAAAAAATAACAGTATTTCAGAAAATTTCATTAAAACATTATGTCTTGGAGTTCAGCTGAATGTGTATGGGCTCAGGTGAACTTACATTAAAAGTTGCAACTTACCCATCAGGGGAGAATTCAAGGTTAAACACACCGCCGTGCGTGGCATTTCTCACATTTTCTCCATGGTCCCATGAATGGCATGGCAAAATAGATGAATACAAGCCTTTGGGAAAATGGTCTGTATGTTTCAGGGAATTCAGTTGTGCCATACTTGTCAAATGATTGTTATATGTCTACAAAACAAGCTGAACATTTGCGTTTTCCTTCAACGCCTACAGTAATGACGTCAACGACTCAATGGACTAACTCATTTTTTTTATTTTTTTTCTATAGACAAAGCCGAAAGTCAGTGTGTTTGTTGCAGTGCACACGCTGTTGCGGTTTACAACTTCGTGTAATTTGATAGTGTAGATTCGCGATAGACCGTAGTCATTTGCCACTGTTTTAGTTATTCACTGTTGTGACTTCGTCGATTTTATGAGCGTGAGTTGTGCTATGTCCTTAATATATCCGAGGGGAGAGCTTGTCTTCGTTCTAGAGTGAGGGCATGTGCAAATTGTTTAAAGGTCGCCTAACTTCGTCGATTTGAAAGGCTTGGTAGGTTTCGTTGAATAATGTCTGAAGCCAGCACCCTCTCCTTGTGGAGAGGGTACTGCTCAAGCATGGCACCGACACCTTGGACTAGTTGAGAAAAAATGGTACTATACCTCACAGCTAGCTCATCCACAGCCGTCTCTTTCTACCATGACTATTGAAGACCGTGCTTGAGCAGTACCTATATATATATATATATATATATATATATATATATATATATATATATATATATGGGCACGCTCGCCATCATGGAGAGCGAGAGCGACAAATGTTGAGAAACATTTTGAAAGTGACAAATTTTCAACGGTGACTCATGGTGGAAATAATTCCACCATTCGGTGACCAACCAAAAATAACACAATAAAGGTGTAATTGAAATAAAAGCTGCAATATTTAAAGAAAATGATAACTTGTAACAAGGTGATAATTTTGGTATCTGGCTGCATTTAAAATTCCTGCTAATATTATGATGCAAACTGGTGCCTGAAGTGCATTGGCTGAAGTCGGACGCGATGCGCAGTAGCCCATGTATCTCTTTTCAACATGTCAGAAATCGGTACGCCGGAGGAATTCACTCTGTATTTCCACCATGGTCTCAAGCATTGAGTGAAGGTCTCCTTCCTCAGTACTTTTATCCATTACCGAAACGGAGGGAGCGCTTTGAGCCGCAGAACTCTGTTCTGAACTAGTTCAAGTGTGGTTCTTGTAATACTTCCTGTAGTCCACCATGTCGCCGCGCCGCAAGAGGCCACCGGCAATGCCAACTAGAAAGACAAGATGGAACGCCATCTAGAAAGACAAGATGTCTAATAATTTTTTGTAGAGATCCCTGTTTAATATTTATTGAGTCACATATACAATTACAATCGTGTATGACGAGTCAATATGATGCCTTGGGTGGAGAGAGCGAAGTTATATTACTGTTCAGGCGCAAACAAGGGACCATCTCAGCATTTGCTCAAAGGACCAGGGAAACTGAACAAAACCTGATCGAGATGGGGTCATTGGCCTAGAAATACAATACTTGTTACAGTTAGATTAATATATTATACAGTAGATAAATTATCTGCTAATAATTAACATTAATAATAATAATTACATTAACAATAATAATTACATTAACAATAATAATTACAATAATAATAATAATAATTACATTAATAATACATATCAATTATGTTTGCAACTACATCAAATTTTACAATAGTAGTACATTCTATATTTATAACTTGAAATGGTGAGGAGGCAAGTTTTGACCAGTTTTTTTCTTCTTCTATTCTCCTTCTATTTCACAGGATCATTTTCAGCTTGAAACAGTTCATATGAAACAGAAGGTCTAAAGGAATAAGAAATTCTTATTTATTTATATTTTTTAAGGGAAATGTTGTAATTTGAAAATTCCTTTACACTGTAGAACATGTTGTTAAGCAGGAAAGCTTTCAATTTACTTTTAAATGTATGAATTGTGTTTATGTCTTTGATATCTTTTGAATAAAACGAGTATTTTGTTTAAAAGACTATTTATTTAACTGTTTCCAATACAAAATAACGGAGAGAACGGAGGGCCTGTTCACTCGCGCACGTACAAAAATTTCCATTACCAACACTCACCAAGAGCTACCAACATGGGGCGCGAGAGTTCTCTTCGAATGATACAGATGGCGCCAGCACTCGAAGCACGTAAATTCAAACAATCCAATACTCCATCCAATTGAGTGCTTAAATCTCATAAAAAAATTAACAATTTCTCATTCCCAAGTTAGAAATAAGTTTATGGAAATGATCTCGAGGAGTAGGCTTGGTGAAGACGTCGGCTAGTTCTAGATCTGACGGCACAAAACTAACGCTGATAGTCCCCTCTTCAAGCTTCTCACGGATATAATGATACTTGATGTCCACATGCTTTGTCCGTCTATGGAAGACTGGATTTTTCTCAAGACAAAGCGCTCCCTGGTTGTCCATCTTCAGGTTTGTTGGTTCCTGGACTGGTTCCTTCAGTCTCACGTGCGGATCTGCTGGTGTACCAACCGGAGCTGCATCTTGCATGTGAAACTTCTCGATCATCCTGCGAATATAACTAGATTGGTGAATAAGTATACGACGATTATTACCCTCATCGGTCTCGTCCAATATCTCCATCCCGACAAAATGTCCGGGTTCCATGACCGTGATCTCGAACTGCTTCACCAACTCATCCAAGAAACTGTAGAGCGATGCTTCATCTGAGGACATGACTAGACATGTCTCATCGACGTAGAGAATCAGAATTATCGTCGATTTTGAACAACTCTTCCTGTAAACACACTTGTCTGCTTCTCCTCGTGGGAATCCTTGGTCAAGCATGAACTGGTTAAACTTTTCGTTCCAGCACCACGATGCCTGCTTTAACCCGTACAGTGATTTTTGTAGTCTGCATACCTGACCGTCACTTATATTAGCACCCTCTGGTGGATCCATGTAAATTGTCTCGTGTAGGTCTCCATATAAGAATGCTGTGCGTACATCGAACTGTAACATCTTGTAATTATTCTTTACTGCTGTAGCCAATAAAATTCTTATCGAATCATACCTAGTAGTGGGCGAAAAGATCTCGTCGTAGTCAACTCCTTTCTCCTGGGAAAATCCCTTGGCACATAGTCTGGCCTTGAACCTTGGTTTGTTCGATGTCTGATCTTTAAGAGAGAAAACCCACTTCGACCCGATGACCTTCATGCTGCCAGTTCGCTTTACGAGTTGCCATGTGTCGTTCCTTTTCAGAGCACTGAGCTCCTCTGCGATCGCCTTTGACCACTCTCTTGACTCGCTACCTTCCATGGCCTCCTTGTAAGTCTGCGGTTCATTTACCATAGCGAAATTCGCTGTGTATCTTCCTGGGCGTTGCAATTTGTCTCGCTTCCTCAGATTGTAGTCCCTGGCGTTGTCGACGACTGTCCCTTCATCCTCTTGAAGAGCTTCGACGTTCCTCGGGTTTGCGTCGAACTGTTCTCCATCCAGATCCTGTCGAGGTTCGGTTTCATTTACTGCGAGATTTCTTATTGCCGGCCGCTGCGCCTTCGGAGCTGCTAACTTGGATGCTCCACCTAGATCGACGATTTGGTTTCGACCTCCAGGATATTCTTCAGCGTTGTCGTCTCCATTTTCCATTTGCGCAATGCTGATCTGGACAGTCTTCTTCTCGGTATCGATCGTAGTGTGTTCATCGAAAATCACGTTTCTCGAAACTTTTACCTTTTTTGTTGTCGGGTCAAACAGTCAATAATTGTCAGAATTTCCATCATACCCGACAAACATGAGTTTGCTAGATTTGTCATCCAACTTAGTTCTTTGACAGTCGGGGACGTGCATAAATGCAGTGCAACCAAACTTTTTTAAATGCGATAATGATGGCTTCCTACCCATGAAAGCTTCATACGGCGTCGTACTTCTCTTTTCGCTTGTTGGAGTCCGGTTGAGAATGTACACTGCCGTGTTAACCGCCTCGCCCCAGAGGTACTTTGGCGTATTCATTGCGTGCATCATGGACCTGGCACTCTCCATGACCGTGCGCATTTCCCTCTCAATGCGACCGTTCTGTTGTGGGGTATAAGGCGAAGTGTTTTCTAGGATTATGCCTTCTCTCTTCAGATATTCCTGCAGACTTTCATTTAGGTATTCTCGACCGTTGTCACAGTGCAAAACCTTGACCTTACGGCCTTGTTGCTTCTCAACCATTCGCACATATTCCTTGAGACGAGTCAGAACATCAGATTTGTGCTTCATGGTCCTGACGACGAGGTAGGATGTTGCGCTATCCTTGAATAGAACGAAGTACCTGGCACCTCCGGAAGATTCAGTCGCAATAGGACCGCACACATCGGAGAACACTCGTTCCCCAACTTCCTCCTCTCGGACTTCTCTGGACGCATGATGAAAACGATGTTGCTTGCCATACAAACAAGATTCACAGAGAATCTCATCCTCGTCACTCAGTGTGATGCCGGATATCACACCACTCTTGATCATTTCTCGAACCCGCGTAAAGTTTACATTGCCAAGTCTGTCATGCCACGCCTTCAAGCTATTCTCTGTAACTTGTTGAGCCTGATGAACTGAAATACTTCTAAACAACGTACGATAATTATTGTTGTCATCGAGAATCGCACTTGCAATGAGTTTTGAGCCATGTAGAATCTCTGCCTTTTTTCCTTCCTTCATTATTGACCAACCCTTCTTGGTCGCGACAGCTTCAGAAAACAGGTTTCTTCTCAAGTCAGGAACAAATAGGACGTTTGTGATAACTGACTTGTACCACTCAACTTTAATCTTTTTCTCGATCTCGATGTCTCCTTTTCCAATGACAGGTAATGACACGTTGTTTCCAATTACGACTGTAGTCCCTTCAGAAACAGCAGACATGTTTGAGAATAGTTCGGCCTTGTACGACATGTGGGCAGATGCTCCGCTGTCCATGATGTATTTTCCATGTTGACACCTTCAGGAAATTCCACGTTGAATGAAGTATACTCCTTGTCGCGATGCTTAGGCTTGTTCCTGCAGAACCGGGCGATGTGGCCCCTTTTCCCGCACTGATAGCAATTGATGTTTTGTTTCACCTCCTGGTTTTGATCGACTGATTTCTGCTTGCTCTATCCACTTGATGACGGCTCTCTCTGCTTCGTCGACCTCTTTGATTTCGTCGATTGATTTTTGCCCGATGAGACCGTGAATGCAGTTTCCATTTGCTCAACCAAAGACAGGTTTGCTTCTTCGTCAACTAACCTAGACGTCAGATTTCTCAGCGTTTGCCTGTCTTCGCTAACTGATAGCCACGCCTGTCGAAAATTCAAAAATTTCTGCGGCAACGTGCTGATTATTTTTGTCATTATCGCCGCATCGCTTACAGTCTCGCCAATATCCTTTAATTTCTTCGCTAAGTTTTCGACATTCGCAATGTGTTGAGCAACGCTGTCACTATCTTTCATTCGATATTGGTGAAATCGTTCGTGTGCAATCATTTTGCTCGACTCAGATCGTTGCAAATATATCGAATCAAGCTTATCAATTATTTGATGAGATGACTCACAATTCTCAATCAAGGTTATCTGCGCGTAGTCTAACGCAGATGTCAAAATAAACATTTGCCGTTGCGTCATTTTTAATCCATGCCTTCTGCGTCTCATTGTTATTTTCCGGTTTCAGTTCAGTTCCATGGACGATTCCGTAGAGTCCTTTTGCCCGAAGTGCACAGTTCATTTGGAATCGCCATTGATTGTAATTACTGCCATCAAACTTACTCAGGCTATTCATGTCTAATCTCTCAGCCATTGTGACGTCACTCAATTGCCACACATGCGACGAACGCGACCTCTAGCGAGATGAACACGAACTTGAACAAGAAACGAACACGTTTCCACCACTAAATACGGGGTTAGGTCCTTCGCGATTAGAAATCTGACTCACAGATTGCAATCGACACTTATATGCACGTGGCGAGCCCTCCAAACGGTTAAAGCCTCCTCGATAAACTGCGCGAGTTACACAACGAATGCGCGCACAAGCGAAACGAACACGCTTCCACAGCCAACTTCGAGGTTAGGTCCTTGGCAATTCGAAATCCGACTCACAGATTACGATTGGTCACAAATAGTCTTGTTTTTCCACTTCAAGCGTTCACTGGGCCCATAACCTTTTGAATAAAACGAGTATTTTGTTTAAAAGACTATTTATTTAACTGTTTCCAATACAAAATAACGGAGAGAACGGAGGGCCTGTTCACTCGCGCACGTACAAATACCAACACTCACCAAGAGCTACCAACATGGGGCGTGAGAGTTCTCTTCGAATGATACAGATGGCGCCAGCACTCGAAGCACGTAAATTCAAACAATCCAATAATATCATTGCCTAGTTTGTTGTAAAGTGTAATGCCCTCTATTAGGGTACTTTTTTGATAAAGTGTAGTTTCAGAGTGGGGAACATGTAGGTTATCCTTTTGACGGGTGTTGTAGTTATGTACATCGGAATTTAAAGTAAAAGTGTCTTTGTTTTCCATGAGAATTTTCTTTGTGAAGACCACTATTTCAAATATGTACATGCATGGTAGAGGAAGAATCCTTAGTTTATTAAACAAGGGTTTGCAAGACTCCAGCTTATGAGTGCTGGTCATTGTTCGCAGTATTCTTTTTTGGATAATAAATGTGCGAGTGCTTTCAGGGGCATTTCCCCAGAATATTATTCCATATTTTAGGTGTGAGTGCACATTTGCAAAATACATTGTTCGAAGTGTCTCAATGTTGGAGCTTGACCTGAGGGTGTATAGGGCATAGCAAGATTTGCTAAGCTTCGTGTTAAGATTTGATATGTGAGTGTTCCATTTTAGGTTTTCTTGATGGCGTTGGCACAGGCCGGCAGGAGGTTTTATAGGGCCAGGCGACGATGAACGCGAGACGAACCCGCAACTGAAGTTTCGATCGGATTGCCTGGCATGTAAGTGCCAGCCCATCCTTCGATTGAAAGTGACGCCCAGGTAAGTTGCCTTGGCGTCCATTTCAGTTTTCGGTTTTCAAGTAATATTTGTTTCGGCAGCGTGAACCATTTTGTGTGATTGCAGCGAGTGTAGAAGATTGCCTGAGACTTTTCCGCTGTGCAAGTAAAGTGGTTTTGTTCCGCCTTCATCAGCGTTAGGTTGCTTTTGACGCGTTTTAAGTTTGTGGTCTAGATTTATTCCTCGTGCAGCAATGTCGTCGGTATAGAGGAAGAGCGTATGCGCGGTGAATGTGGTATGTCATTGACATACTGCGAGAACAGCAGCGGCAGAGGACGGAGCCTTGTGGGGACCCGGCCGCCATCTTTCGCTTTGAGGATCACGCTTTTCCGACATTTACCACGAATGCGCGGTTTGTGAGGAAAGACTTAACCATATCAGCCACGTCTTGTACAAGACGACGCCGAAGTTTTGTGATAATGTGTTGTGTGGCACTTTGTCAAAGGCTTGCAACATGAGATAAATGGCAGGTACACCTTGTGTAACAGATCAGCGGAAATCTACTGAATCACACAAAACACTTGTAAAGAGATTTATATTGATTTAGTAAAAAATAAAACAATGTGACGTATGGGGGAGAATCTTATTTGCGCACTTTTTTTGAGTTACAGAATTCCTTTCTGGGAGTCCCTATTTTAACTACAAATAGTTAAAAGTTGAGAAACAGTTTAAAAAAATTTAAAAACGTAAAAAAGCGCGAGTTTAGCAACGTTTGAAAAATTAAACATTTTCGTTCCCGAGTTATGGAAAACTTATTTGCAACAATAAACGAAACGTGGATTTGATTTTTCTGCATTGCTAACAAAATAGCAACTCGCTCTTGCCTCTACTCCTACCACTACATGCAAATAGAGAAATCAACAAAACGTGCGCATGGTGAAGCTATATTTATGTCCAGAAGCAAAACACGGGTCCATCTCAGCATTTGCTCAATGCATCAGGGACTCTGGACAAAAACCTGATCGAGATGGGGCTCATTGACCCGGAAGCTGAAGTACATTATTTGTTACAAGCTTATTAAGTCTTTTAAAAAAATATATAATACAAACGTAAACTAATTCATTACATCTTGAAACATTACATTGATTTTAAAAATACACATTATTTTTCTTTTTGATGATCAGTATAGTCTCTAATTGTATAGAAACAGTTATGCAGCGGGAAAGATTTTACTTTTAACTTAAATTTGTGTACCGACTTCAATTGTTTAATGTCATCTGGCAATATGTTGTAAAGTAACGTACATGTAGTGTAAGTGGATTTCAGGTAGTAAGCTGTTGATACTGACACTTAAACGTGATTTATACGACATGTGTTGTAATTATAAATATCAGTATCGCATATGTTCCCACCGTTAAGTCAGTTTTGACAAATATTACGGATTCGTAAATAAATAGACAAGATTAAGCAATGGTAAGATTTTAAACTCAATAAAAAGAGGCTTGCAAGGATCACGGGGAAGGCATTTTTTCATTATTCGAATAATTTTCTTTTGAATCTAACGATCTGGGTACTACATGATGAGCTTCCCCATAATATTAGCGAGAAGGTATCTGTAAGTGGAATAGAACTATTTGTCTCGGATGAGGTTCCGCGAGAGAACAGTTGACAGGATTCGCGGGAGGAGAAGCCTACTTTTCCCAACTGGGAGAAGGATGTTTGGCCAGTGGCTCACCGCCTTTGTGAGATCCTTACTGGGTTTCGGAAGCATGGGAATACCTCCGTATTTCCAGTAGTAGTTGTAGTTGTTGTTGTGGTTGTTTTTTTTCCTCGAAAAATACCGCTGTGTAATGGAGTTGTAGATCCCCTTAAGTTCCGTACTTATGACGGATAGGGACTTCTTTAGAACGGGAGGGCCTATTCCAGTGATATAGCGGCAATGGATGCATGTGATGCGTGGCATTTCTTCGTTATTCGGTTGGTTTAATGATTATAATCTTTACAGTATGTTTTACACTCCAACACAAAAGACATCAAGAAAGCTCCAAAGCGAAGTAGTAGAAAATGCAATAGAGGAGCTAGAAGAAGCAAAGGAATACTTACAGAATCTACCTTCATCAACCAATGTGTACAAGCGCATTATACCAAAAGAGTACGTTCTCTTCAGGCATTCAATTCTTCAACAAATTACCAATACATCTGAGAAACACGACAGGCTTGTACAACACCAAAAAAGAACTCAAACACTTTCTTGGGGAAAAACTTTTTTATAGCATTCAAGAATACCTCAATGACTAACACGTGCAATGTGATTTCAGGTGCTGCAGTACGACTAGGTGAAGAAATAGGAAAAAATCTGGCCATAACCTGCCTCCTACTCCCCATTTCAAGATTTAATCAAGGAATATGCTAATACTGTTAAATCGCATGTAGTTGTTACCATAATTGTTATCATGTACTGTTAGTATTATTATTTTATAAGTAATGTTATCTATTACATTATTATTATTATTATTATTATTAATAATATTAATAATATTATTATATTCAATAACAAACTGGGCAACGCCACCGAAATAATCGAGGAAATAATTAGCAAGGCAACAACAAGAAAGTACAAAACCAAAAGGGAAATTCGCACAGAAATTGTTCGATGCAGAATGTTATGTGGGACGAAAAAAGTACTGAACTCACTGGATCTTCTCCGCGGTGGGAAGTTTGAAATGTACGATCTTTCCTTCTAAAATGCCTTCAAAGAGCAACGAAACTGGGCTGTTCGAAACGTGGCGCCAAATTTGAATTAGTTTGGCGGCCAATTGCCAACACCAAGTATAAATATAGATAATTTAAATTGTGTAGAGTTATCTTCATTATTTTATTTTCATCTATATTATTCCATTAATAGCTTTGTACAAAAACAAAAGTGTCCAACTTTCCGTTTTCGTTCAGTAGGGAGCTCAGAGCCTGGGCTTTCCTCAAAAAGGAAGCCCATAAACAGTAAAAGCAATCTAACTCCCATGTATATTACTCGCTTTTCTCAGACTTGAGACGTTGATGCAAGGAATTGGCGAAAAGAGATTTTGCGAACTACAATAAAAATCTACAGAATTCAGAACGTTATGTCACGTAATTAAAAACGTTTGGAAATATATACATTCTAAAAAGTATACAAATACTCTACCACAAACAATGATCTATAATTTACACATTAGCAGATACAAAGTTAATTGTTAATGCGTTTGCTGACCATTTCTTAACTTTCTACAGTCATCTGACAAATAATTTATCGTTACACATTGTAACACTCCCGGTTACCTGAGGAACCGGGTAGCGGCCCTGACGCTAGCTCAAGTCGGTGATGGAAGGAATTGTTACACAGTACAATGGAAACATAAAATAAACACTTGTTCACTGGTAAAATGATTAACTTTATTCTTGGGCAAGAACAATAAAAAAAATGCACCAGGGAAATTACAGTTTTAAACTGTAATAAAAAAATGAAAAGATTGATTAGAGAGAAGAGAAAATTAGAGGTTAGTAATCATAGTAAAGCTTATAATTAGGAAGAAAGCAAACCTATTACAACTAATATTACATTTGGTGACAAACTGACAATTTGACGTGCCTAAGCGCGACACTGCGTTTAGTCTCACAGGGACACAGAGTCTCACAGGGGTGAGACTCTGTGTCCCTGTGAGTCTGTCCCGTTTAGTCTCACAGGCACACAGAGTCTCACAGGGGTGAATGCCCTGAGTTACATTGCCTTGGTCGGTTCTGTTGTGTGGCCGGGATGGACCCGGCGCGGAGAGCAGGGGGGCGGGCGGGGCGGTTGCGACCTTGGCAAGGACGCAGCCACGGCGGCACCCTCGCACCCTCTCAGGCGCGCCCGTCAGCTGGTCGGTCTCTGGTGACGTCACAAGGGAGGCGGCGTCCGGGCGTCTGGCAGATCTTGGAGGCGATCAGGATTCGCCCTCAATCTCGATGGCGTCAGCGGCGTCTGGCAGCGATGTCTGGCAGATCTTGGAGGCGATCATCGGGAATTTCTCCCGATCTTAGGAGCGGAGTATTTAGCCAAGCGTCTCTTCCGATTCTTATGACAGTCGTTCTCAAGTCCGATTTCAAAAAGATTAAGAAATCCTTAACGATTAATTCAAACTCCAGAGAAGTTTCTCTGTCTACTGGTTGGCCCAATGCTCAAACCTGCACTGTAAAATTCTAAGTCCCTTTAGAGACGAACTTGCCTCTGACTGACTAATAGCTTCCCCCCGAAGCGGGTTCTCTCCCTGCTCCTGGCAGCCCACCGCTCAAATCCCTTCT
Organism: Gryllus longicercus; assembly: GCA_038098605.1. NCBI lineage: Eukaryota > Metazoa > Arthropoda > Insecta > Orthoptera > Gryllidae > Gryllus > Gryllus longicercus. The sequence continues at coordinate 5,217,774 of JAZDUA010000040.1, forward strand.
GATTAGTGAAAATTTTATAAGTCCGGCGGAGGCGAGCTTGCCTCTGACCGACGACTAGCTCCCCGAAAGAAGCTTCTGCCCCGACTGCTCTGCCTAGCACCCAAATCCCCTCTGCTGTTCTCTCAGTCGAGACTGTATAAGGTTAACTTTGCCCCCCACCCTAATATTCTCGTATGCTCGAGTTCTTTGTAATAGTCGTGTAGCTATTGGCTAAAAGTAGCGGCGCAGTGAACTTTTTTCAGCCAATCGCCACGCGAGAAGCCATGGAACTTTCCGCCATCTGCGCCACTGCAAGCATACAGTATGTTCTTGTTCCTTCTCAAATACATCGGGCGTTCCCGCACGAGGGCTCCCCGGTGAAGGAATTATCGATTTAGGGATTTCGTAGATGTTCTGGCATCCGCGCGCCTGCCCTCATCAATGTGTTGACGCCGGCCCTTGTAACGACCTTCTTAATGGGCCGGGGGCGTAAATTGCCATTAGACGGGGGGCTGCGCGCCTGGCTCCGTCTGTTATTCTCCCAGTAAAAATTCCTTTAGTCTGGTTAATTTTATCTAACTTGTCTGAGGAATTCTGTACCGTGAGCATATAGTGTTCTGTTGTTCCATCTCGACAGGCGTCCCAAAGAGTTTCTCGACTCGGCTGCGTCCGAGTGCATTTCAATTAATTTTCTAACACCAGCCCTAACAGCAACTTCGTAATGTGCCGGAGGCGCAAGGGACGGTCATTAAAGCGGTGGGAGGGCGTCTGACGCCGTGTGTTTATCCTCTCAGTAAGGTTCAGGGTAGCCGAGTCTGTTTATTGTCCCAGTATGGCGCACTAGCCTCTGGTCCGGATTATTATATTTTTAGTGATGAAATCTGTATCGCTACAACATATGTACACATTTTCACCTAACTACTGTAGAAAAATCTATTTCCGACATTTTTACTAAAATCAACAAACTATAAAAAGACACAGGTAGTGAAGGACCCAACAAATTATTTTCTCACAAATTTTGAAGTTTCGTTTTGATAAATCATTATCAAAAGGATCCTTTCCCGCAGTATGGAAATCCTCCTTCATTACACCAATCTTCAAGTCGGAAAGAAGAAGAAAAAAAAGAGATAATTTACTATCGTCTTACATCAATTTTAAGCATAACACCCAAGTTATTTGAATCGATAGTCACCGATAAGTTGAAAATTACTCGAATAATGAACAAATGCCATCCGCGTTACCCTTGCAAGCATCTCTTCATTGAGCTTGGAATCTTACCACTGCCTTGCCTATACATTTACGAATCTGTAATATTCGACAAAAGTGACTTGCTTAACGGTGGGAACATATTTTCATGCAATACTGATATTTATAATTACAACACACATCGTAAAAATCACGTTCATCAAGTGTCAGTATCAACAGCTCACTATCAGAAATCCACATAGTCCATGTACGTTACTTTACAACGCACTGCCAGATGTCGGTTCACAAATTTAAGTTAAAAGTAAAATCTTTTCTGCTGCAGAACTGTTCCCATACAATTAGAGACTATACTTATTATCAAAAAGTAAAATTAATTTTTATTTCAACAAAACAGTGATATATAATGAATTAGTTTACATTTGTATTATATAATTTTTTAAAAGACTTAATGTGTTTGTAACAAATAATGTACTTCAGCTTCCGGGTCAATGACCCCCATCAGGTTTTTGTCCAGTTTCCCTGAACCATTGAGCAAATGCTGAGATGGCCCCTTGATTAGCTTCTGGTCGTAAATGTAGCTTCACTATGCGCACGTTTTGTTGAACTCTCCGTTTGCTTGTAATGGAAAAAATAGAGGTAAGGGCGAGTTGCTATTTTATTAGCAATGCAGAAAAATCATACTTGCAATTCATGTACCGATGCAAATAAGTTTTCTAAAACTCAGAAACGAAAATGGCTATTTTTCAAATATTGCTAATCTTGCTATTTTTAAAAATTATTTTCAAAATTAATTTTTAGTTATTTATATTTACTTTTACTTATATTTCAACTATTTCTAATTAAAAAGACGGGAGGGGATTCTGGAACTCAAGAAAACGTGCGCAGATAATATTTCCCCCCTACGTCACATACAGTTTTTACTGTTTTTTTTTTTTTTAAATGAATAAATGAAATCAAACCAAAGATATCTCTCCCGAGAGAAGTTTCACAATCGCAGAGACAGAATACGCACTGAAGACGCTCTTAATAATCGTACTTCAGTGTGCGGCGGGATGCGTAGATCCCACTGTTCAGGGGCACTTAAGTAAACATAAAATCATCAAAGTGCGTCTACATGTGCAGTCAGCACATTCCCATCGTAGGGTGCCCATATTCTTCCCACAAGCGCAAGCAATAAGTTGACAAAGTTTTATCGCATTCGGATGAACCGTACGGTAGCGTACTAAGTACGAACCAACAAACATTGTTTTTTATATAGTAGATAAATAATGTGTATAAGAATCTAAACGATATAGAATTCCTATCTAATTCAGACAACTGTAAACTTTTTAAAGAAATTGAATGCCTAATGATACAATCACAACACAGAATTCACTAATAGGATTTGGTAAATGGTGTACCAATATGATCTAGTTTTAAATTCCAATACATATAAATCTATTACTTTTTCACGCTTTAAAATTCTTTTAGTACATGACTACTAGATAAATTCAGTTTCACTTGGGAAGATAGATATTATCAGAGATTTAGGAGTTATTTTTTACTCAAAAATTACATTTTCCCATCATATAGATCATACAACTAACAAGTCTAATCAACTACTGGGCTTCATTAGGTCTTGTAATGAATTACATGATCCTCATACTTGGAAAAGGTATTTAATTCTAATCAAATCTATTTTGATGAATTCATCAGTAGTATGGTCCCCCTCTTTTATAGGTGGTAGGTTTATATACGGTCCCTCTCTTTATCAAACATGTTAAAAAAAATAGTAACCGTCCAGCATTTTTTTTTTTAACTGCAGCAAATTGGATACATTTACATGATTCATTTATAAATCACAAGTATTTGCGTCTGTTAGGTATTCTCTCTCTTTCCTTGTTGAGAAACTGTAATGATCTACACTTTTTATTCAAATTAGTTAATGGAGTGATAGATTATTCACTTTTGCTGGAACAATTGAGGCTTTGTGATTCTTCTGCTTCAAGAAGAAATGATATTTTTTCACTTTAACTATACACTTCTGTCCATTCAGGAGCAGATCTAGAAACAAATTTTGGGAGGGGAAATTCAAAATGTTTTGGTCAAACATGTCACATTACAGATTTTGTAAAATGTCGAAGATTACACTCAGTTCGTGCTGCGATACAATTTTATCCATTTAATGATTTCCAAAAATAATTTTTCTTTAAAAGTTTCGTGACAAGTTAAAATTAATAGTTACTGAAACATTTTGAAGCGGGAAATTTCGCTCACTTTACACCCTTTGAATCTGCATATGATACATCAAATAATCTGATTTCATGGATAAGTAAATTAGCAAATAACATTTATATTGAGCTCTGGGAACCTTCCCATTTGAACTTTACAAGAGATGAGGAAAATAAGCAGTTTCTTTTTAATTGATATATATTGTATTACTGATTTTGATATTATGAGATTAGTTATATCGTTGATACTTTGTTAGCTATCCTTCTCACATGTTAACACAATTCACATATATAACCTTTTTTGTTTACCCAATCTCCTGTTACAAGATTTTTAGTTAATTTAAAAATAAAAATTAGTGTTTTGAAATTAATTTTCTCTTTTATTGACATAAATTTCAGAGTGTCTAACGTATCAAGCACTGGAGTGTATCTATTGCATTGAATTATTACTCTCATAGCTCTGTGTTGTTGTACATGAAGTTTTTTGGACTCCAACTAGTATGGATTTGTATATCAAACATCTTGTATATCCATTTATATATTGTCCAACTCTTTCCTACATTCTCTATATAGTGTTTAAAATTTAATTTACTATTGCTCTCAAATATTTCATTTTGTAAATCTGTTGTATTTCCTTAAAGTCAGTTGTGAATAATTTTGTTTCCCTTACTTCTACGTTTCTTCCAAACTACCTTCATTATTAATTTTTTTACCATTCCTGTATTGCATTAAATACACTCTGCAGTTTAAATGCAATTTCTGCTTCTGTTTCTCCCATTACATACAATAAGGTGTCATCAGCAAATAATTGAATTTTACAATCATTCAAAATATGTTTCTCATATACTTAAGTCATTAATGTAAATTATAAACAATATTGTACCCAAAACTGTCCCATTCCGGAACACCTAACTCTACGCTAATTTCTTCCGAGATAATATTATTATATTTTACTTTTTGCTTTCTCTTGTTAAAATTTGAAATAAACCCCTTTTTTACGTCACCTTTCATTCCGTATTTGTACATTTTCTCAATAAGCTTTATCCCGTCAATAGTTTCAAATGCCCTCTTGAGATCCAAAAAGATTACTCCTCCTTTCTTTCCTGCATCGAGATTAATCTTCCATTCATCTAAAACTGCTTGACTCACAGTTTCACAGGATTGTGTTTCTCTGAAGCCCGATCGTTCACACGCACGCATGTGTGTGTGTGTCAATTTAATTAGTATGGAATAAAATTTTGTTTAAAAATGTCACACAACGATTTTTCACTTACTTTTCTTTCAGAATCATGTAGTTTTCCTTGATTTCAGCATAGAAATGAGTTATGAAATGAGTAAATAGAAATGGGTATATCTACAACCAATACAACCTCTATAACTAATAAAATTTAAAAAAAAAGGTTTCAGATACTATTCCCCAGAACAAATGTTTAAAATTATGAATCTATATCTAAAAACAAATACTTTTATCGTGGTTTGATAATTTTAAAAATATATGAAATATGAGAATTTTAATTTTGAAAAAAATTTGACTTTTTTCAAAAATCCGCCATTTTGACCGGTAGAGACTCAAAATTTTCATTTGAAAACATCATAGATCGATTCTTTGGTAAATTTCCATACAGAAAACATATTTTGGTGCATTTTATGTGAGAAATTGAGTTATAATGTGTAAAACAAGTTAGGTATGTCTAAAATTACACCTTATCCATTAAAAAAATATAGCACTTGTAAAACAGAAAATAATTATCGTAGAGGGCTGAAACTTTGGATATCAATTCTCCACAACAAATTTAAGAAAAGTAATAATAGTTTTTAAAAATCTTTATTTATATTTATATATATATATATTTATTTATATATATATTTATATATATATATTTATATATATATATATATATATATATATATATATATATATATATATATATATATATTTATATATATATATATATTTATTTATATATATATATATATATATATATATATATATATATAAGAAAGTAGAAATGCAGAGAAGGCTGTGCTCCTCTGTCTTCCATTCTCTTATTCATTTTAAAAACATTTTTTTAAAAGGGTAGAAGTTCAAGACACACCATAAGTAAGTGATCATGCCTGGGTAGTGGTGTATTCATTTTCAGAAAAAATGGTACAAATAGAAAAGGATAAAAATACATAAAAGAGACTATAGAAATTCTAGAGAGGATCAATTTAGAGAAATATTAGACAGTTAAAACATGAAAAAATGAAGAGTTAAGCAAGAAATTAGGAAAAGTCCTAGATGAGGTGGCATCATTTGAAACTTTGAAGGTGCACACAGAATGGAATGATAGAAAATGGTTTTGTGAAGAAATAAAAATGATTTGCAAAAAAAGAGATGAAGTATACAAAATAGCTTAAGTAACAAGAGAACCTGACAAATGGGAAGAGTACAAGAAATAATGTAGTTAAATTAATGAAGGAAAAGAAAATAGAATATTATAACAATACTCTCCAAAAACACAAAAATAATAGTAAAGAATTATGGAAGGAAATTTAGAACTTACCAGGAAGTAAAAACAACGATGAAAGATATTTGATGAAATTAGTAAATGTAGCAAATAAATTCAATAACTATTTTGTAAGTAGCATTAAAAGAATAGTACAAAATACTGCTGGAAATCAAAATCTTTACAAGCAAGATGAAAGATGGTGTGACAGAGAATTTGTTAAATTTGAATTGATCAAAAGCGAAGAATTGAGTAGAATTAACTATGGATATTACAAAACAGAAAAGGAACAGATGAGGGTATTACTATAAAAGTGTTAAAAGAAAATTATGGAATATTATAAGCAGTGCTATTGAAAAAAATTAATACTTTCCTAGAAAAAGTCATGGAAACCTTCCCCTGTAATACCAATTCCATAAGTGACAAATGCAAAGAGAGCAGCTGAATTTAAGCCCATAAATATATATATGGCCCATATATATATATATATATATATATATATATATATATATATATATATATATATATATATATATATATATATATATATATATATATATATATATATATATATATATATATATATATATATATATATATATATATATATATATATATATATATATATATATATATATATATATATATATATATATATATATATATATATATATATATATATATATTTATGGGCTTAAATTCAGCTGCTCTCTTTGCATTTGTCACTTTTATATATGAATAAGAGAATGAATTTATGAATGAATAAGAGAATGGAAGACAGAGGAGCACAGCCTTCTCTGCATTTCCCCCTTCAGGTTGTGAACCAACCTATCTTCACAGGTTCAGGAGAGAAGTTAGTCCACGAGATCCAGTTGATCATCTTCATTTTTCTCTTCCTTCTCAACACTTCAGAGAAATAAGTGGACATTCAGAAATAAAATGTACAAGCCAAATATTTTTGATTTTGTCACATAGTTTTTATTCAAGAATGAATACAAAAAATCGCCAATGATTTTGGAGTGTACATTAAATTTTCACTCATTTAATTGAATTTTGTTATTCCATCACAACCAGAAAAAACAACTTTTAATGTGGTCACAAGTAATGCAAACCAGAAACCACTTGAAATGAATACCAAACAGCAAAAGTCAAATGTATCGGTTCTTTTCAGGTTTTCATTTATTTCGAAAATGTCAGGAACTCAAAATATGGAGAAAGATTCTCTTTACAGGAGAAATAAGCTGATTCAGAAAGTAGCACAAAGATTAAAATCATGCTAACAATCTTAAGAGCTGAGAAAGTATCCTGTTTCTACTAGCATTAAATTTCAAGTCAGTGGCAAGATGGTACAGTTTTTGTAGACAATTTGCCTTCAGTCATAATTTCACATGAGATTTACACATAAAACAAACCTCAACCAGAATAATGTTTTAATATCAATAATTAGCACTGCTCGAATAAAGGACAAGAAATTGCTTATTTCATTACAAGTAAATTACTAAATTAAAAGAATTTTATGAATTTCAAAATTTTAACAGAAGAATAAATATTATGCTGAAATTCAAGAATCAATTCCTTAAAGGTAACAAAGGAAAAAAGCTCAGTGGCAAGCACATTTAACAGGGCATTTCCATCACAAGTAATATTTGTGAAGCCAACCCCACAATAAAAGCATTACATTCATTGAAAAATTTTACTCAACATCAACACAGCAGATAACATGTTGGTAATAAAACTCTATCAGAAAATCTTGTAAATGAAAGCACTTGGATAATTCGGTGGTCTTTGGGCATAAGTTGATAAGAGCAATGTATAAGTAAAGGAACTCACTAACATATGGCGATGCAGAATTTATCATTGATTGATAGGAAATTATGTAATCTTATTTGTTCATATTTCATTACAAAATTAGACTCTGAAATTGGATTTAGTACTCCCAATGTAAATCACTCAAGTAACTAACTCTAAATGGAAGTCGTGAACTAAGTATTCTTTCTGATTTGAGTCCTGTGCATAGAAAATAGTTGACAATTCTGAGAGCATTTTTGGTAGAAATTAACTTCACTGATAAATTACACCCAACTATTTAGGATGTTATATTTATCGCCATTTAAAAATCACGCAAATCAAACATTATTCATTATAATGGCCAATTCAATTCCATTTCAGATCATCAAATTCAGAGAAAGGCTGGGAGAAGGGATACAATTAGACAAACTTCAACTGGATGGTACTCAATCCTCATTTTATTTACTTCATGGTCTGAAGGCGACCAGTCAAGTAACCACAAATTGTTTACAAACCATCAGTCAGTGGTTTGGGAAATAGGTCGTAGAAAAGATGTTTACACTGAACATTAAAGTAATTAAGAATGTATCAGCATTTCATTAAAACAGGACATTAGTAAGAATAATTAAAATAAAGATAGGGAAAATTCATTTTATTTGTATTGCTGTGCCTTGCAACGCTATGTTTATGATAACATGTTACAATTAAAACAAAACTCTCCCTCACTTATGGACCAGCCACCTTCCAGTTACAAAACTACAACAAATATTACCCCAAAAAGATAAAAGATATACTTTATTATGAAAATAAAAAGATACTATATGAACATCAACAGATCTCACTGAGACAAAAGGAATGCAAAAATATGGTAACAATTATTAGATTTCTGAAACACAAACTTACGTTAAGGTAAGAAGACCACTGACTCAATTGGCATTGTGTGGATCATTTAGCGAGAAAACTGATGGAAAGATGGGACCACACACTATGTCCTTTGCAACTAGAACCAAGATTAGCATGCACATTGTTCTCTTATTGTGTTCTTATGAAATGTTTATTATTCAACTTGCTAAATCCAGCACACCAACACGCACAAGGCTTATGTCAAACAAGACGCACTGCAAGAGATACCCAGAGGTGAATTCATAACATCACCAGAGGCTGCAACCTTTTGCAGCTTTTTCTGCTTATTCCACCCCTAACCAATACATGCATCAATTTTGTTTTGCTACCTTTATGATTTGGCTTCCATTCACAATTTTCTTTTAAACAAGTTTTCGATACCTTGAGTGAAAGGATTTCTGATAGACAAAGAAATCTTGTATTTTTAACATGTGCAGCAAAACAGGGAAATGGTAACATAGGAAAATTGTATAACTTGTTTAACAATTAGAAATTTTTGATAAGTTGCTGACTAAAGCATTTCACTGTACTACTGTCAAACATTTGTTTTCAGTTCTTTTTGTTTATGTTGTGATATACACAGGCAAGAAAATGATTTTATAACAAAAACTTAGCATTCATATCAAGGTTCTAGCAACAATGTTGGAAGGAGGAGGAAGCAAAACAATACACAGACTTTACAAGAAGCTTCTGTCTTTAAAATCAAAGTTTTAAAGTCAGTAATTGAATTTTTTTTTCCACAAGAGCTCAAAAATACAAACTCATTATAGGCTATGTTTTTTTTTATTTTATGAATTGTTTTGCAAAATTAGCGTAACAAATGAAGCTCTGTCAAATGAATTGCATTTATTATAGAGCTTTGCTTTTCAATTAACTCTACTAAGAAAACCATAAGAATAGAATTTAAATATATTACAGGCATCAATTTTCTAGAAAAATTAGTATATTGTTCAGTTCTCATTATTATTGGGTATACATTTTATGGAATCACAAATGAAAAAGACATTTTTTTCAAATTTTGTTTCCCTTGTTAACACTTTGTAAGCCATGGTGGGTGCACGGAATTGCCACACAAGTGATTCTCTGTCAGAAGCTTTCTTGTATAGGTATGAGTATTGAACAATTCAAGTGTGTAGCTCTACTTGCAAAGCTAGGCCTTGTTATTTCATTAGGGCATGAACAACAGCTTTAGCATTCAAACTCTTCAGATCAGTGTAGGTCTGACCAGTGCCCACAAAAACAATTGGCTGACCTGTGATGTACGTCATGGAGATAGCAGCTCCAACCTACCAACAGAAAAAAAATGGTAATAGACATGAAATGGTTATTTATTCAAGTGCATAAAGGTGATGATTATAAAATTTGTTCAATGTCAATAATTGTGTTTAGTATGAAGAAGTGCACAGAGCAGGAGACACGCTCCATTGCATGAGCTGTTTCCCAGTTATCGCAAGTTGCAGGTAGGTTACAGTGAAGAAGATATTTGTGGGAAAAATGGTAGTGACCAATCCAAAGGCATGTCAGAGTAATCTCCTTTTCGCCACGAGATGAGGAAGACAAGAATTTTTTGGATTCGTTGATTCTCACGGGCCAATCCAAGCTCTGTCACTGTGTTTGCCATGCACAATGAATACAGTGTTTGATATACAGTCTGTAATCATTTGTAAAGATTGTACTTTGTTTTCTTTGAGGAGAGCTCTGCTGCCTGTTTAACTATTTCGTGTCCCACCAGGCCAGGGACCAGACAGAAAAACAAGTTATCATGATGCAGAAATAAATTATGGATTGGTGTCAGATTGTCCATTTTTTTTGTCAGACTGTTCATGGTGAAAGGGTGACGAGAGGGAAGAGATGGTTTCGAGATAGCTTTTGCAATCATTACAGATCATTACTTCCTGTAATGACATCAATTCAGTAAACTTGGGTGCCTCCAATAGTTGGATATTGGATTTCATTAATATATATGGCTGAAGATTGTGGCTAACAATGAAATCAATGCAAAGGTTTCATTGAAAATTAGAACATCATTTTGAAGAAGACAAAAGTGTTCTACAAGAAGAAAAACAGCTCTAACAAAAAAACTTGGAGTATCAACTCATTGTAATTTGTAAACTGATGAGAGTATAGAGAAACTTCTTTATAATGTCCTTACATGTAACATTTTCCTCTATCTTACATCAATGTTTTCTGGTCCCGACCAAAAGCCCATATTCACAGTCACCTTCTTTATAGAGATTTCTCTATACAGAGTTCAGAATTCATGGTCACTTAAAATATATTATAAAGATGTTTCACTGTATTTCTAACAGAGCAAAATGTATAATATCTCTCAATATGTAATTTTATGTTAATTTGTTTCATAGTGCATTTTAATTACGAACATGCAAGGTAGTTTATTTCATATTCATGCATTAAATTGGTCCATGGCCATCCATTGAGATTGGCTTGCATATGAGCCATGAAACAATTACTAACTACCTAATCTGAAAAATCAAGGTATTTCTAAGTGTGCAATGATTTCAGTTCAAATGAACTCTACTCAAAGATTTGATTTAACTTCATCACTTATCAACCATATATTAACATGCGAAGAGAAAACTTTTTACCCCTTTTTAAGCATATTGCATTCACAGAGGTGTACGAGATTTGGCATTGTTAAAGTTTATACGGAGAAGGATTGGACAAAGCAAATATTTATATGCAAACATGTTACTGATGCAAACACACTAGTGTACATTGTACATAACTCAGGAATACTGTGTTTTAGAGCCTTAAAACCTGATTTTTATGTCCCCTAAGGTTCAAGAGTTTTGTTTTCTATGCCCTAATCCATACATTTTTATACATTATTCTAAGCTTAGTGTTTAAGAGAAAGATATTTCACTTCAAATTTGCATTTTATATGAGAAAATAATATTAGTAATAATGGTCATTAATAATAATAATAATAATAATAATAATAATAATAATAATAATAATAATAATAATAATAATAATATTCACACATGAACGAAAATAGTTTTTACAAAAGTTCATATGTGTTATTTGTTCACTTAACATATTACATATTAACAAAGGTTATTGGAGAGTCTGTATTTGACTTCTGAAGGACTTTGCTCTGCCATGAAATAAATAAAAGAAAAGAAAACCAAATAAAATGAAAAAGAACTCACCTTGTCATCAATTGTATCAAACTTTGTGAGCACAATACCATCTATGAGATGCGGGCTTTCAGAAGACGAGTGGTCGGCCAGACTCTGGTTGAATTTCACCAACTGATCGACAGCTTCATTGCCCACAAGCGCCTCTCCCACAAACAGTACAAGGTCAGGCTGATTCACTTTGATGAGCTGCAACAGGTACAAGTGCTTGTACTTGAACAAATCTGATTCCCACAACAAAGTCTTAAGTCTAAATACTTCAGCAAGAGTAGATGAAATCAAATCCAAGTGAATAATGGCTCTCTGATGAGCTATAGATCGCAATGTATATTCTCTTTGCTTTTCTTGCAGTTTATGCAAAATAAAATATGTTCTACAGTAGAATGCACAAGATGAATCGCTAATGGCAGAACTATCATTGTGAATGAAAGTGTGATCAGGATAGGATGCTTTCAACTTTTAGAAATGTTATTGGTGCTGAGAAAAGGAGTAATGAGTGAAGAGATGCAGTTTTTGAATCGCAGTGGAATAAAGGAGTTTCCAGGGAGGATTTGGTTTGATTGACCGGTTAGTGATTACAGGTGTGCCACCTACGAAAGTCATTAGTCCCAGTACAGCAATGCAGGTTTTTTCTATGAGATGAGTCGATCTTCACCCAATGAAAATATGCAAATATGGTATGGTTTCCCATAATCGGAAACACTCCATGTCAAGAAAACAGCTGTTTTACAAAAATCCTGGGAGTATATCATTAATTGTCATATGAAGAAAGGCATTGACAAGTCTTTTAACATCCACCAGAGGAAGGCTGGAGGTATGGTGAGGACCTACAAGATCCTCCAGAGGGATCCAGAATGTACCCCAATTTGAGACACTAATTTCACGGAGTCTCCAAATCAGAGACTTAAGAGAGCATTAGATTAAGCGGTGGAAATGAGAAGAAAAAGCCATTTACACACAAATCAAGCCATAAGAGACTAAAATGCCCTCCCCACAAGCTGAGTCATCAAGGATATGACTTCTTGGCTGAGAGGTCAACGACGCGGCATCACCCGGACAGCCAAGAAGTCATGAACTCTAGCTGCGGAAGCCTACGTGTACATTATTAAGGACATTTTGAATTCATTTAAGAATAGTTTGGATCAATGTTTGTGGGGCCAAATGAATGAAGAAGCATAACACGATTGCTACGATGTGGCATTTTAGTGAGCTATAATGTGGATAGCTGCGATGGTGTGATAATTTATAAAATGGTAATTGATGATTTGATACATAATTGTGGGATATGTGTGTATCAGCTTGTTTTGCAGCCAGTATTATTGCAATGAAAGGTTAATGTTACACACTAATGATCTGACAATTGTATTGGACCTTGATTTAGGCTGCTTCTCTGCTGCACACTCTAAGAGGAAAAATCATAATGCCTCCTAATCTATTCTGAAGTTCAGTGAGTGACCTAGTCCAAGCAGGAATGAGTTAGCTCCAAACAGCCCATCTATAACGCGCCAAGGCCAAATGTAGTTTAACAGGGTACCAGTACATAGTATCTTCTCACACTTACCAGGTATCACTGAGTTTGCACAAAAAAATGGAAGAGGAAGCCTACCCCGAAGGTCCCAGTGTCAAGGTAGCACGTGTGTATACAGTAGAGTAACAAAATGAGTGTGGGCCTGCCCTCAAAACTTTTATCCAGGCCCCCTTTATATTCGTGTTTAGAAAACACCAGTAGTGTTAGTACCTTAAATAATAAAAATGTTCTCTAAAAATAGGCCCTCTTTTACCTGGGCCTGCCACATTGCAGGCCTCGCGGGTCCGAACGTTACTCCGCTGTGTGCATCTCCAAGGGACTTTAGATAACTCGACCAGTGGGGCAATGCCCCAGCTGCGAGAATCTCTACGATCCTGACTGGTCTATCCACGTGTGGTAGCATAGTGCATATGTGTGTGTGTGAAGTTGGAAAAATAAATGGGGCCTATGGCTCATTTGCTAGGGTCTTTAATAGGAGAAACCATTGAAAACCACCAATCAGGGCAGTGGCTGCTAGAACGTTACTCCCGGCTGCAGTTGAATTCAATCTAGAGCGGTTGATTTTCGAAATGACCCATTTAGAAAATCCACCACAATAGGGACTCAAACCCGATCAGGGTGCAGTAGCAACAGTTGTTGCCCTGAGCCAAAACTCTGATCATGTTTGTGCTAGTAGTTGTACGGATTCAAATTATGCAACACTTAATCACCTTTGCAAGTGCTCGCATCAATGGTTCATTGTCTTGCATACGCCCAGCTGTATCTACCAAGACGATGTCGATCTTCTGATCTCTTGCAAATGAGATAGCTTCCATTGCAATGCCCGCTGCATCTTTGCCTAGAACAAACACAACACTCACGTTTTGTTGTTTTGCATTTAGATTTGCCCAAATTATACTCAGGAATTACTAAAATGAGCTTTTTTGTACATAAAGAAAGGTACCAATGATTCTGTTTAAGCCTGAATCTGCTAATTACCTTGCAAAAATATTTTACTTACTATACGCAATATTTTAATCTGAACTTAAAAGTAAAAGTATGCAGGTACAGATACAATATCAATCACTCCAAAATTTAGAAGATTACATTTTATTTTATTATTATTTGTAATGAAATGACTGATAAGGTTCATACAGTAGTAGGTTAGACATAGTGAAACTATTGAAATGTACAAACAGTAAAACATACAGAAAATAAGAAGCAGGCATGTGAAAATACTTAACATATGAAAACACAAAGGAAAAAGGTAGTATATTGATATAACCCTATATACAAAACTTACAAAAGAAAATACACAATATGAGAAACAGACCAGAGACGTGGAGGCAGCCAGGAGGGAAGGAGTGCAAACAAGAGAGTAAGAGCAGAAAGGGGAGAGACAGAGTGGCAGGGAGCAGGGCAGAGAGAAAGTGGGAGGGAGTACAAGAGTCAGAGAGAGAGAAACAGACAAGAGTGAAAGCGAGAGAGAAAAGGAAAAGACAAAGAAAAATCAGTTTTTGAGAAAACCATACTAACATTTTTCTTTTTAATTGTCATAATTTCACTCAGAATTATGTAAAAACTATTCACAATATCAAAAAATTCTACCTGACAATATTGACAGATTTAATTTTGAAGAATAGTTTCCACTGAGAAAATTTCTTTAATAACTTAGAAGAAGCTAAGGAGCTAAAATTTCCTAGGTTTTAATGAAAATAGGACTTAATCATTTTCAAGTGCATTTCCTCTATTCAAGCAAAAAATTTAAACAAGAAATTTGGAACATTTTTGAGAAAATTTGGAAACTGTCTTAGGGGCTCTGCAGAACATTTCCCCTAAAATTAAAAGATTCACAGAAGACAGATCAAATGGTAAATAAATATTTGGATAATGTGTGCCATTAGGCACTGGTGGTGTTCTCAGGGATGTTTTGGGGAAAAGAGAAAGACAAAAAAGAGGGGGGAGGGGAAGAAGAAAAAACAACAACAAAAACACGCAACACATTACTTATAATATCAGGACCTCTAAAAAATACGATTTTCTGAAGGCTCATTTTAAAACTTTCCTTGCACCAAGTATAAAATAATGTTAAAATAGATTAAATATTCAAACACTCACCATAGCCTTTCTCATATAACTGAACCATCTGCTGTCCACCATGCTTCTCTGGTGGATGCAGTGCATTCAGATGGCGTGTGTGAGTACGTAGCTGTTCCACTGCGCCCGCGCGGAACGTGTCACAGGCTGCGATCAGCACACGTAGCTTATTCTCAATGAGCCAAAAGCAGATCTGCAAAGCATACAAAAGGCCATTTAACAAATCATTGGGCTATGGAATCTCTCAAACCTTTAAGCCAAAAAACAATCATGGGAACATCGGAATTTGTTGTCATCAGAAAGTAATATTAAATTACTTTATTAAATTAATTACAAAAATAATGAAAGTCACCTGAACTATTAATAACATAGGCCGTTTGAAATTTCAAATGTAACAGTTTTTCATTCTTGTACTTTCAGAACTGATGAACTGCACTTTCAATGAAAATTAGTTACAAACACTTTTAGAGCAGAAAACTACTCTGAAATGGTAACTTCTTATTAAAATTGCGACCTTATTTACAGACCTAGAATATTAATAACCTAGAAACAAAAAAAATGTTTTTGTGATATTTATTCTGACATTCTATCTTTTACAATTTTCCTTTATTAAATTTATTTCATTCTATTCCAAACTTCTTGTCTAATATTAATCATTCAATAATATTTAGACACTCATTTTTCATTTTAAATACTTTTGTCCCTCTTGTATGCCATTTTCATTAATGTCATCAGTGAGTTTTTTCTAATATTTCCTTCCTGGTATTTGCAGATGTCTGTAAATTGTTCCACCAATTGCGTGTTTGCTTTTTAATAAAAGTATAATAATTTGTTAGTGAATATTGTAAGATTTATCTAAGAATATTTCTTTTGTAAGTGTGTTCAAAGGAAAGAAAATCATGCAAGGAGAAGATGACAGTTGTACAGTACGTAACTTTTGAATAAATGTGACTAAATTTCTTTTTCATATTTCTTAGTCATATAATTATAGTACTTTGTTTTCTTTTGTAACATGGATGAAATACTTAAGCACTCTAAAGTGCTTATGGTTAGTTACTGACTTATAATTTGTCAATACGTTAATCAATGATTCAGAAACCCTAGATGATTAGTCATGTTTTTGGCTGTTTCTGAATTTTTTAAGGGTAAATAAAATTATTAATAAAATCTTGCATAGTCACATGTAGCTTAATTTTGTTGTGCTTCAGATGTCTACAGAATTCTAAACAATTCATGTTTATATTTTTATTAGTGAGTAGACTTAATATTTTTTCTTTTCTACTTTCTCCTATATGTACATATATACAGAGTAACATACATTTAGAAAAAGTTGTGTAATGCTGTAGGAAAATGATTTTGAGATTTCAATGGAAACATGTTTTGGGGGTCCCATGTTTATTTGCATTTTATTGCATCATACGAACCTATATTGTACTGTGGCAACCCAAACTATATCTGGCATTTGTGTGGCTGACTGACATCAGTCATAGCACTGGATTCATTCAATGCTTTAGTACAGGAAACCAAAAATGCCAAAGGTCCTTACGTTCTAGAAAAAATGTCTTACTTTTGCCAAATTAGTAGACTTCCCCACACCATTAACGCCGCAGAACGTCATTACGTAAGGCTTCTTTTTCTTGCGAGCCTCCAACGCATCGCGCAAAATGTCCACTCGCCTGCGAGGGGACAGGATTTGCACCAGAGCATCCGTCAGCGTATTTTTCACAGTACTCGCAATAGTCTCGAAAGTGCCCAGCACCTGTAAATAATTATTGCCATCTTCAATAACATTTTTTGGCCTGAATTTTATCTGAGAAGACATGAAGTAAAATTCACACGGAATTTTTTGTCAAACCCTCAACTGTCAGTGCCTACAATTCCTAGAAAGATGGCACGGCATTTCTGCCGCCCTACAAGATACAATTATAAAACATGTTCAGAGTTCTCTTGAGGGACATGTCATAACAGACCTACAAAGGAAACATAGTTGCCTATAACTCCCAAGTGATAAATACCGTAAGGAAAAACGCCCCCATCCCCCGGACACTGACTGCAGGCAGAGCAAGTGAGGCAAGGCCTGGCCTTAAAGCTGTGAGAGGGGAAGAAATGTCATCCATTCCCAGGTAGCTGAGTTCAGTACAGTCGCTGGCCCATTAAATTAGAAAATGACACAGGGATAAAAAGAACAGAATTTGTTGTGAAGTGATACAGAACTTGTTGAGACACTTTTCAATAGAATGGCCAGTTATCGCGAACTTTACTGTCTGAGTGCACTAAGAAGTTTACAGAAATTAAAAAATAAGGTTCACTTACTTTGCCTTCTAACTTTGTAGCAACAGAATCACACAACCTATAAGCAATATCAGCAGCAACATTTTTTGTGATCAAATGATCTTTCAGCTTATCCAGAGCAGGTTGCATATCCTCACGTGTTAGGTTCTTGCTTCCAACTAAACCCCTATAAGAGAAGGCAACAAACTTGTGTCAATAAATGGAAATAGGTATCCTTTCATCACCGAACACCTCCAAAAAACCAAAATATATACATCAATTAACACAAATAAAACGAAAATAAGTAAATAAATAAATACAATAATGCTTTTAAAATAAAAAATGTAATTTTCTTTTCAATCACTTACACAACTGGCTTTGACACTACTTTTCGCTTTTCTTTACTACTTGAAGTTACTATCATTTAGATCTATAATGTCACTTTCGAGTGTTGTGTACTTTTTATAGAGTTCACATTTACTCATGTTCAATTTCCTTATATATGTAAATGTCTACCTACTCCAGGGGGAGGTATCAAGATGTGTTAGGATTTTTCCTGGTGTGAAAGAACTGTAAAAAATCCATATAAACTTAACTATGATGTAACGATGAGAAGAGTAAATACCGTTTTGGAAAAAAACCCTTAAACATTTATTTTTCAAAATAAAATGTATTATTTCATGAAAGAGCATTTCTTTAATCAATTTTTCTACATAGCTGCCGCCATTGTTCACTGATTTGTCACAGCAAGAAACCTACTTTTCTATGCCCTCTTCATAAAACGATGCCACCACAAGGAAATAAATGTTCATTACTAATATGGAAAATAAAATATTTCTAGAAAAATTTGAATTGTTTTAGGATGATATAGCCTCTTTGAAACAACAACAAAAGAACTATAGTAGAAAAATATGTTCGTCAATCGTTCAAAAATAGGTGTGTCAATTAGACGAGATGATTTTATATACGTAATGTAACATATACATTGAACACTGAGCATTACTAGTTTATTTATTTCACAAACTGTTTAAATTTATACCAATGTAGGGGAGAAGAGGTAAGGGAGTATGCCAAATGATCTTTAGTGAAGGCGCTGCGAAAAATCTGACAAGATTAAACCTAGAAAGGATGCAAAATCACTGACGACGGGGAAAAAACAAGAAGCTGAGACTGACCAGTGGAAGATATTTTAATCCTATACCACTTCCTACCAAAATTAATCAAGAAGTGCAGCAAGCCAAAAGAAAACTCAGTGATCATCAGAATGGCCAAGGGGAAGGACGCATGCTGAGGTCCTCTGAGAAATCAGAAAGATCAACTGTTAAAACAGTGAACCAGAGATCGAATCCGTCAGAAAGACGAGCGCCTTCCATTATTGTTGCTCTTCATTTTTCTGATGACCTTTCTACTTCCGCCCGGAGTAGCTGGTATACTAATTACAATAGTTTCTATATGCCAAACAGTCATCATTCCTATTTGTATTACAATAATGCAAATGAAGACCTCAAGGCATTCGCCTACTGCGCATAAATAAGTACCATAACAACACTGATTACACACATTTTAACATCCAAAGAGTACAGCATAATTATGGCGCTTGAAGGTGGTATTTCAGTACGCCACAACTAAAAATAATTGGGAGTAAATTTTACTCATTGCTAGTATTCCCAAGTTAACAATGAGTCTTGGGTAAAATTATAGAAGGGTCAGGTATATTACTGTAGGAAGGTACTAACTTGAAAAGAGAGAACATGCTTCGGCCTTTGGACTGAGATGCGGCTTGCCGTTGGGCTGCTGTTGTGTTCTTCGCAGATTCCTCATCTCCAGAATCGCTGTAGTCTGCATCAGAATCACTCTCAACCTCCATATCCTGAATGCCACCAACCATTTGACCCACCATCTGTACACATGGAAACAAAACTCTTACACAGACATTCAGACACTGAGTATTAAAATCATCATCATCATTACCATCCTTTATAGATTGGTCTCCAAACCAGTTCTGAAGAGATTTGATGATCCTAATCTGGGGCATTAATTAATTGAATTATGTAACTTAAGTAGGAGATACAACTGTTTTCAACATGCCATCTGACCATGAGTAAAAGAAACACTATGTCAAAAATACTACATGTATAAATTCCGTGGTGGTAGCCGATATCTTGTGGTAATCCTTGTGGCATACATGTAGTATTGTACAGGAAATAATCTCCACAAAAGTTTAAATATTTTTATTAACAATTATCCAGAGTTAACTTTCGGGAAACATTTTTCCCCATCCTCAGTGGATCTCTAGCAAAATGGAGAAATGAAGCAAACATAAGTAGAACACAAAACGGGGGGGGGGGGGGGGGGGTACAGTGGATATAGTGGAAAAATAATTATCATATAAATACAAAAAAGAAGAAAAGAAAATAACTTACTGCTCAAGCAACGTGGATCTCCCATGAGTGCTACAAATGGTCAAAAATATCAAACATGGTGGTACCAGCTAGATGGCAGCCATCTCTATGAATGGGAGAAGAGCAAGCCTAATAATGAAGGGAAAGTGAGTGGGGGAAGAGGAAGGGGTAGTCATAAAAGGACTACTCAAAAGAATGATTAGGGGATAATTAATAAAATATTTAGAATGGGACTGCTTAATCAAGGATTGTTCATTCAAGACAGAAAAATTAGTGTTTTTGAAAAGTTTTAGAATTTCTAAGTTCTCCAAAATGTTCATTTTAGTGCCTTTGCTGACTAGGTGAAGAATTTTAAAATTATACATATACAATTATACAAAATTATACATTACACATTATACACCCCCCCCCCCCCCCCCGTTTTGTGTTCTACTTATGTTTGCTTCATTTCTCCATTTTGCTAGAGATCCACTGAGGATGGGGAAAAATGTTTCCCGAAAGTTAACTCTGGATAATTGTTAATAAAAATATTTAAACTTGTGGAGATTATTTCCTGTACAATACTACATGTATGCCATATGAATGGTTTGGGATGGATGGCTAAACATTAAACATACACAAAGGTATGCGTAACTAAGAATCTCTTATGAATTGGCTTACTAACTAATCCATAAAGGAAGAAGATAAAAAACACAATATTTCTTTCCTACATCTACAAAATTGTCCTTTGAGAGTTCAATGTCCTGTGAGTTTTGTTAGCTCCCAAAGAAGAGGTTCTGGCCAGCTTGTGTGCGTGGTGTGTATATGGCGTGTGTGTGTGTGTGCGAGTGGTAAGTGTAGTAGTGTGGGGGTATATATTTGTGGTGTGTGTCCTCATGCATCACATCAATCATATATCACATCAATACCCTAATCCTTCCACAATCTGTTGGCCTGACTGGTATCTGTGAATGAGATTTCTGTGCAATCTTTCTGTGTGTGAGAGTGCAATTGAGAATTTAGGTCTCAACACCCAGAAAATTTGTACATTCACCAAGAGGGCTAGAGGCTACCATGTGGATAAATGCATTGGTTCGCAACCACGATGGACCTATGGGCTGCATCAGCACGATATTTGGGGAGCATTATTCTTGTAATGATAATTGTCTTCAAGAGAACAGTAAGTACTGTGAGAGGCTCTGATAGGTCATTTAGGCACCAACAGATGTCAGTTGAGAAGAGGTTTGGGCAAAACCTAAAAGGTAGCCTCAACCAAAGAGAATGGGAAACTAACTTATGTCAATCTGTGCTATTTTGTAACACCATTAAATATTTTCTGTTGATTTGCATTATTTTTAATGTTTGTTTACAATTTACTTATAATTTTGATTTTTCTCTATTATTTGCAATTAAATTAATTTGTGTGTATTTACACACTATTTACATGTAAATTAGTTTATTTTACCTACTATTGTTTATATATTTATTTATTATTGTATTCTGAAGAAGGAAATATGAAAATGACAAACTAAGGAGTTTTTGATAACGTGTTGTCACAACACTTTAGTAATTCAAAATTTTCAGCTCGGTGAAAAAAGTGCTCACAAGATACTGTATTGAACAACACAGTATTTAATATTTTTTCACATTCTGACCAATTCAACTAGATATCCGACTATTAGGAAACTGTGTAGGGATGACACTTGACGTACAGTAGTATCCGGTTGCACTTCTGGAAACATGGCTCCATCTTCAGGCTTGTCCTTGGTGTAGTCGAGGGTCGCAAAATCCTTCGAGTTACCAGCCAGATCCCAAACACGCGGTTTCTTGCCGTTTTTAGAATAATTGTTGAAAGCCAGGAAAATTTTTGAGACAATGAGAATTAAATAGATAAATAGTGGGATATTTGTCTAAATGATGTGATGTTACCACAAAAATTGCAACAGCAACTATGCAAGGTTGCAGATTGTTTATCTTCCTTCGCGCTCACAGGATATCAGTGCCTAATGCTGTTATCACCGTTAGAGCCCAAAGTGATCTTGGAATCCAATGATTCTGTGATTAGATTCTTGAGTTTTGTCAGGGAATTGTGAAGTGGTGGTGGTGGTTTATTTTTATGTATGTTATAATAGAAGTGCAAGTACACTATTCGTGGTTAAGGTGCACCATCACTGTCCCCATCTGAAGGAGAATTTAGTCACAAGTTTTTGAAACCACATATTTAGTGGATAGTGCAGCATTGCTAGTGATGTATACCTACACTACATCGAGGTAGTATGAATAAAAATGCGGCAATGGTAATGAAACTTGGACTATGATTGCAAAGTTGTTGTATTTTATAATGTGAAAAAAGGCACACTTGAATAGAAAAAAATGTATTCCCTTTTTCTCACCATTTTTGCATTTTAGTGTATGGAAAGAAAAAATATAATTGGAAAAATCATTTATAGCAGCGAGACGATGCTATAGGTACTACTATAGGTACTAGGTACTACCGATGATACACTCATACCTATGTTTTATATATCTTATGGTACAATTCCAATGTTCATTTTAGTATCAGGATACATTCACTAGAGAGGATATATCATTCCCAACCTTCCATTTCCACTATAACAAAACATGTATCTTTTCTTTAGTCTTATTTATCTCTTTATTTGTTTGATTTAAATATTGTTGATTTAGTTTATTTTATGGCAAAATAAGGATACTGATAAAAGATGATAATAGTATGTTTGGTCAACTTCACATTGTGTTCGACAGAAAAGGCTCAGCTGATGACAGTAATTTACCATTAATATTTTCTATAAATGCTATTAACACTCCATGAGGACAGTAAGTTCTACCTTTTTAAAAACAGTTGGGGAAAAAAGCTGATAGAAAGAACCAAGATAAATTATATAATATTAAATGCTATTAGAAAACACTAGGAACTACATATCACAGAAATTAAGTTAGCATAATCTGCAAGAATATATTCACTTCTGCCATTCAATTCAGACTGTTCCTTTGTTGTCACTAGCCCCTTCACTTGTTTTTCCACTGTCACTGCTCAAGGCTTCCTGCTCTGTCATTAGTGTTGACAACATCACAACTACTGAAGCCCTTAAATTCTTTATCTTTATGTTTACATATATGGGGTGTCTGGGGAGGAGACAATGAAACTTCGAAAATAAGCTCAATTTCAAGCATATTTTGTCTCATAAACTCCTTTGAGATTTTGAATGGCTAAGCCGCAATAAGCACTCAAAAGTTGATTTGAAAAAGGCTTTTTATGCGAAAATATGTATTTTATGAAACATATAAGCACTCCTGGATTTCTTATGCAAACACAATTTATTATTTGTTCCAGAGCAAAGGTGGTATTTTGGCGAAGGCTTGTGAGTACATCACTGATCTACGTACATCAAACCAACGGCTTGCTGAAAGCGCAAAGGACAAAGAGGCCCTAGCAATGGAGATGGAACTTCTGCGGCAACAAAATGAAGAATTGAAACGCAAGAATGCTGTACTGCGATCACAGTTGACTCAACAAGGCCTTCTGCCACCTTCACCTGAATTGCATGTGACGTAGTGGCACTACTGAGATGCAACTATTACTCACAACAGTCAAGTATCTGAGACAAGCGGCAGACATTTCACGCGAACATGTAGAAATAAGAGTAGTATCATTAACATAGATATGTGAAAGTTTTGCAAGCTTGACCAAAGTGGTTTTGCTTTCATGACAGTGATGCCAAAATATAATTTTTGTGGGAAAATATTCTAATATTACTCTCCTAATTGCTTTCTTGAATTTGAATCTCTTGGGTGTTTGTGCAAGTGTGGAATTTGCATTGACTAAATTTTTTAGTCTGTCAGAAATGTTTGCAACCTTAATTTGTTGAGATTAAATGAATGTTTATGGAATATCACTAGGAGTAATTTCCACCTGAAACACCAAAAGCTAATTCTAGGAATAGTCGTTGTGTGTGCTTCAAAATATTTTTAAAACACAAGTGTTATTCTTTTTAGGTGTTATTTTCCTACAAGAATTTCTGGAACATTATTTAATTTTATCTTGTGTAATCATGTGTTACCCATGTTGTCAACAGAACATTTTAAAGTTTTAGAACTACTCGTGTCAAGTGGGCTCTATTGTTTGTGGACCTGCTAAATTTTTAAACTCAGAATTCAAGATCCTTAAGGGATGTCTGCTGCTTTTATGTATATTATATATATATCTATAATAAATATTCATACACACATATACATAAATATTTTGACAATTTATATAATTCTGTTTTGTTTGTGATAAAAGGGTTAGTCAGTTTTGCCTTTTGGAGGCATTTCGTTGTTGTTTTTTGTGAGAACAGTGTGTGTAGATTTGTTCGCATATGCATTACATTCTTATGGTCTGCATGATTTGTAAACTTCTGATTGATGAAAGTTTTTTTGTATTAAGAGTTTTCATACTTGTGAATATATTAAGATCCTTGCTACCTTCACATTCTGACCAATTCAACTAGATATCCGACTATTAGGAAACTGTGTAGGGATGACACTTGACGTACAGTAGTATCCGGTTGCACTTCTGGAAACATGGCTCCATCTTCAGGCTTGTCCTTGGTGTAGTCGAGGGTCGCAAAATCCTTCGAGTTACCAGCCAGATCCCAAACACGCGGTTTCTTGCCTTCCTTACTTGGCTTTGGGCTCTTTCTGTACAAAATATCCTGCATTAACAATTTTATTTATTGAAATACTAGATTTTAACATGTCTAGTTATGTTAGGACTGTTATTACTGATGAGGCCAAAAGTTAAAAATAGAGGTAGAGCATAGCAGAGCTGAGATTTCTAATTTGGATGAGGCAGTAATAACACTGTAACATTTCATGGTATGCTCGGCATTTTATTGGTCACCATAAAATCTCACGGTTATCTGAAAATTTACATTACTGTGATAGTACAGAAATTAATTCTGTTGCTGCAGAATGATAGTATGATATTGTAGAATGTTACTCGTGATATCTATTCAAACAATATTTGTTAACTGTGGTTTGAGAAAGATGGCCGTGAATAATTCTTCTGTATTTAAAGAAATTTTAGATGCACCTGCAAAAGCTATATGGGATTTAGTCCCAGAAAAATCAAAAGCACGATATGAAAAGTCGTATCAGATATTTAAAGTATAGCAAATATTGTTGTTGATATTTATAATATAGCAAAGCTGAGATACACATACACACTGTCAGGAAATATGATTATCTGAAAAGAGTTTCAATACCTGAAAAGAGTTTCATTAGGTGGAATACCAGAAAATTTGTAAATTTAACTAATACACATTTTTCTAATTCACCTGTAACAATAATTATTACAAGAACTAATACGAGTTACTTGTATTCTGATTAGTTAGAATCTTTTTTTTTCTTAATAAACAGATGACTTGCAGTGAATTAATGGTTGTTTATTAACATTGCTATGGATGCATAAATTTCTTAACATACAGGTAGGTACAAGTGCACTTACTGAAATAATAACAAACTTATTAATAACAAACTTGTAGGGTAACAGGGGTTAAAGATGTAAGTGACCAATAAAAGTTAAAATCCCAATCTGTGATGTTCTAAGTTTGTCTAACAAAAGCTTTTATACAGTTATTGAAGCATGAATAAGTTTTTTATAACTTTCTTGCAGACAAAAGCTGACTGTCGATTAAATAATGCAACGGTTATCATCATAAAGGAAAATACTGATTTATAACAAATAATAAGCGTCCTATTTCACTTCTTTTATGACCACAAACTCATTTATTGGTTCAAACTTTTTGAGGGATGAAAGAAACAGTCTGCAGTGAAAAAACATAACCCTTTTCTCTTCATTCATGCAGTTTAGAAATAAAAAAATAATAGTGCAATACTTCTTCGAGAACACAGGTGTTCTTTTGTGATCCACTATCTTGGTTCCGACATTAAACAGTTCATTATCATATTTTGAAATAAACAAATTCATTTAGCCTCCAAGTTCCCCACATCAAACAAGGCCAACAACACAAAATATGGAGGTCAAGTTAATGAATCTCTGATCATAGATAAGCTGTACTATCTTTAATGACCTAACAATTTAACCATTTAGGTTTTTATATTGCAATATTATACAGTTACGAATTTTGTGTTCAAGAAAAATAGTGCATGATACGTTACAGCTTCTACCCTGACAAAAAAGACCAGTGAACATTTTTGTTTTTACTGTGTTAAGACAGCTGCATCTTTAATAAAATAAACTCCCAGCACCCATAATAACAAAATCTAAAAAATATCAATGACCAAATTCTTTCTCAGCTTCACTTCTAAGGTTTGAGGAGATAAGATGTGAAGTACTTTCATGAATGTCTTCATTCTCACAGATAAGTTACTTTAACATGTTACGACTAAAATAAGATTCCTTCAATTATCGGGTAACGTTTTGTATCCACAAAACCTTACAAATTAATTACTTACTTTTTATCGGCTTTGGATTGAGGGCTTTTCCCAAACTTCTGTGCAAGACGCAAACGATTCTGCCGCAGGGTCTCTTCATCCAATTCTCCATTTGTTGTTATAACAGGAGCAATAACAGGCACTACCTCCTCAATTTTTATCTTTTCAGGCACTTTCACTACAAATAAAAGGATATGTTAAAGGTATATCAAATAGTAATATCAGACGTGAAAGGACAATTCAAATCTCGTAACTTCTCTTCCCAGATTAATTTTGTACATGCCAGTAATCGTAATTCTCTTGCTCTACTTATAGTCCCAAAAGCTGTAACATTCATGTCGGAAGATGATAATTTTTTAGAACAAATTGAGAGATAAGCAATTCCCTACCTCCTACTTTCATATGCACAGTTGTTTGAAAAGAATAGAAACAATATCTCAAACTTGCAAACATAAAACCATTTTTAAGTTTCTGAATAGTTAAAATAAAATTTTCATCATCACTATTGCACATCACTACCACTATTGCAATTATTTCCTTTATCACAAATTAAATCATAAAAAAAGATCAAAATATAAACATGAAGCTGATTTAATATCCTAAACTCTCTATTCTCCTCTTAACTTCACAATTATGTAAAATTATATGAGTTTTCACACCAAACTTTTAATTTGGGTAGAAAAAAGGGTGGTCTACTTCACCTATTTTATGTATAAGAACTGGTTATTGCTTTTTCAATTTGATTTAATGACATTTAACATACTTCCTACCACTTACGAATGCAAGTTTAGTGGTCATGGTAAGGTTTATGATGACATGATCACATTAAATTATATTTACTAGGCTATTTACAGCAATTAAATATACAATGGAACTGTTATTTCTTTCCCCAGCAAGTTTTAATTTGTTATAAGAAATATTTGTTACTTAGTCAGTGACATTATTGTAGCTTCGAGAACGTAATTATTTTATTCCCTTGACAAGCAGAGGAAGCAAGCAAAACTCTGTATTAGGTTGCAAAGATTAAAACAAATTAAACCATCTTGACATACTAATACAACATATATATTACGCAAGTTTAAAGGAAGGTTGAAACTTCGCAGTTATATTAGTTACTAAGCTGTAGATTTCATGTGTTGAAGATCTCTGAACACTGAAATTGTTAATATTATTTTTCAAATGAGAATTATTCCTAGTACAGTAAAATATCATTGCATTTCATGAAGTGAAACATGTTTAATTTATAAATCTTTGTTAGAACATAACATAATTTGAACAAAATTCTGTGAAGTTACTCACTCAATCAAAATACGTTTTGCAAATATGACATGTCTTAACTATAAGTTTTATTTGTTAACGTTTCATATCTTCATCATCATTTTTTTGTGTCACTAACAAAATGTAAAGACTCTGATTACATTTTGATAGTTCATCAAAAGGGCGCATTTTCACCCTTCAAAATCAAGGTCATCTACACCATTACCAAAATTATTTTAATTATTAATTTTCTATACCATTACCATCAAAATAACAAACCTTGCAGTCAAGATAGGATTTCAAGAGAAATGACAATAGTTTTAAACATTGATTAAAAGACATCTTCTCGTTAATTACTTTTAACAATTTGAGAATTTTCATTCACTTAACCCTTAAGTGGTAAGACCAGTCTCTCAGAACCCACTTCTCTCTTCTCCCAGTTTTCTTTCGTTAATTGGACTACACTGGTTAGGTTTCAACTTCAAATACAAAGCTATGTATCATTCCAGTCTCTATTTAAAGTGATGACATTGTTCTGTTATTTTTTTTTAATCTACTTCATTGTTGCAAATTTGCCACGGCAGCTTCAGAAACCTGGATTACTGTACATGTAACTATATTTAACTTCAGAGTAAGACATTGTTTTCCCATGTGTTTCATATAATATTTCATTCTCTTAGTAAACAACCATGGTTATGATATGTTTACTTGATTTATTATTTAGTTTATTTGGAAATGTTGAAAGAGAATGAGCCTATGTATCTCGCCAAAGTCAGCAATTGGTGAAGAACTGAATTGCTTGGAGTGTTTCAAGAAGTTGTGCAATGAAAAAGTGAAGAAATTATGATTACTATCTGTGTCTAGTTATGTGCAATGCCCAAATTTATAATATTGATTAAGAAAACATAATCTAAAACAAATATATGAAACTGAATTTCACACTAGTTTCAAACATTCCTGTAACAACTCTGCTTTAAAAATTTAATTTCAATGTTAAAAAAAATTAGATTATGAAAATTTTGATTCAAATATGTGTGTTATTAGTTATGTAAGAAGTAAATTCAATAAAAACATTGAATAATGTGCAAATAAAGATGAAAAGTGTTACGGGGTCTGAGAGACAGATGTTACCTACAAGATGACAAAATTTGTGTTACCACTTAAGGGTTAAACTATTATAAATATTTTAAAAATCAAGTCATCGTTGAATTTAAATTAAGAGAGCATGTCGGCTCTTATAAAGCCAAAAAGACAACCTGAAAATCTGCAGCCTTCACCAGGAGATGAACCTGGGACCAGGCACACAGCTATAATGTAAATAATATCAACTAGCAATTTTGCATGGCATGATACTCGAATCAAAAATGACTGAGTAAGACAATTTATTTAGAATTTTCTGCATTTTGAATCTTGTAAATCCACTCTATACTGCAAATCTACGTGTGTTATCTTAGTGTTGTTATTTGTACCTTCACCATTGACCATGCTTCCTCCAGCTTTCTTCTTAGCCTTTCCTGAAATCATCAAAAGAAGTCAACATCACAAAAAGTATCAAATGATTACATTGCAATATATAATTACTCTATTGTTTTCTTATCATACAGATAAAATCAGGTTTTTCTGAGGTGTAGGGAAAAATATTTTTAACGGACAAGGGATACAATTGAAAGGTATACAACAGTAACAAAGTGGGATGAAAAACCATAAGACGTCTTGTAAGAAATATTTTCACGTTCTATGTAGAGTTCAAGTTCCATGAGGCCGTCTCTTCCATCTGACAACGTAAATTTCACTACACTCCTTTTACCATCTAGTGGAGAAAGAAGGCATCATTTGGGTCATGAAACAATAAAAGTCCCATAAATGTCCATGGCTTCAATCAGGGTGTAAATGCCGGTGGGGCTGCTGTCAAGGGGTGTTCAGTGTTTAACATCTATGGGAAAAAGCTAAATGAAAATTAAACCCTCTAATACAAAATGCCATAGGAAGATGATAGTTTTATATGAATTGTAAGACATAATCAATACTAAATCCTGAAAGTGTGCTTTAGCTGAAAAGAGAATTACTCCAAAGCCTGCAGCCAACAGACTCATGATTAAAAAGTTAGAAAATCACCAATTATGATGTACAGGCAACAGCAGGAGCACAAATGCAACCTACAAAACAAGTTCCGCAGTAACAGGTGTTGTCATTGTGTTTTACTAAGAAACAATGTACCTTAAAAGCAGGTTTTTGTTACATTTCTTAGCCTTGATCTACAAAATGAGATCCTTTTGGATGACTTATTACATTTTCGAAGAGTGCCACTTTAGAAGCAAGGATTGTGAAAGGCGTTCAAAGTTGGGTCAAAGTATTAAGTTATTTTCATATATCTAATTAGTTTTTAATAAAAATAAGGTGTAATTCTTTAATTCTGATAGCTTTTTTAAAACTGGTTACAGGTTCTCTCTTCAAGGTTAATATTCTTTAACTCTTGCAGGTTCCTGAAAACCTGTAACCAATTTTAAAAAGGTTGTGACATACCAGTTGATTGATTAATGTTTCAACATGATCAGGTTTTCTATACCAATGACAATTTTTTTATGAAAATGCTTACTAGTGGTTCATAATGTAATGTCAATAAACCTGGATACTAGGGTTTTTTACAAGACCCCAAATAGGGTCAAAACATCATAATTGTATAACAAGAAATAAATTGTTATAAAAAAAAATACCGAGTCTGTTTATTAGGGTCAAGAAACCATCACAACAAAATAATTATGATAATAGACAATTATATATTCATTATAATTAGCATATTAGCCAGACAGTTTGGATAAAATGCACATTCTCGACAGCTTGAAAATGCATAGTTCAAAAATTGTAAAATGTCAAGAAGTTGGCTTTTGTGTTCACAAAAAGCATTTTTGAAAAATTGAACAATCTGGTGAAAACTCATTTTTTTGAAAAATTCATTCCAGATCTCTAAAGCAAAATTTCTGATATTTTACCATTACTGATCTCCATAATTTTATAAGAAAGTTGGGAAAGAAAAAAGTCAGTGGTACAAGGAAATCTCTGAATTTAAAATTTCATTATTTTCATTTAGTCTGAAAATAACTGATTACTTGTAAACACTGACAGTTTTTAATTTTTCCTAATCCTTCTAAGAGGCCTATAATGAATTCACTCTGTACCCGGTGAGATCAGAGATCTCAGCACAGGTGGCTGCTCCTTAACCCATTTGTGAATCTTGATGTCTCTCAGATGTCATGATGGAGAATGGCTTTGTGGCCATCCATAAATTATGTAATGCAAAAGAATGTGTGTGTGTGTGTGTGTGTGTGTGTGTGTGTGTGTGTGTGTGTGTGTGTGACAGTGTTACGCTGAGTTACATAGGGGTAAAGGGGTGTGTGTGTAATGTAACATGGATTTTTTTTTTACATTTTTTATGGTTTGTTGAAATACTTCCTTTTTATGACACACTAAAACATGGTAATATTATCTTATTACTTTGTTTTTAAACAAAATTATTTTCATTTATTAGCCTCTTTGCCAACTTAATACATGCTTGGCAATATGAAAACTACACCCTACAAGTATTAGTTTCAAAGTCACCATTTCATTTTCTCGGCATACTCTGCATGTGTGCAGAAGAATGGTGGAAGTATCATTTCTGTTCAAATACCTGATTTAAAAAATTTTGCATTTGCTGTGTGGAACCAGTTCTCGATGACAGAAGTAAAAAGGGTAATAACTTCACTGAAAAAGAAAAAAAAGACGCTGGACCCAATAACAGACACAACGAACAGATCCAAAAAACAGATAATTATGCTACCAAGATGGGCCAAACTTCTAAACAAGTGTGTGGAACTAGAAACTATCCCCGAGAAATGGAGGCACTTGATCATCAAAGTCCTATACAAAGGAAAAGGCGACCTCAAGGGCAAGAACAAATATATGAGGATAGCTCTGGAATGCAACCCCTTCAAAATACTAACAAAATTACTTACTGACAGAGTGAAAGCACAAGTTGACACTGCTCTTCCTGACCCTCAGTTCAATCTTAGAAGTAGGAGATCCACAATTGCAACCATCTCGCTATTACTGAGACACACAAGAAGCACAATGGAAGAAGTAATATGTAGTTTTCATAGACTTCACCAAGGCTTATGACTATGAACAGAAGATGGATTATTCATCAGCTAGAGAAGGCTCTAAAAAAATTCAGTGTGTGGATAAGAGACGTAAAGGAAATGCTCAGGTACAATATTATGAAAGTTAGCGACAACCAGACTATCAGACACTACCCTACAAACAAACTGAGTTCTACAAGGAGACCCCTTAAGTCCCTTACTATTTAATAATACAACCACTAGCATCCTCAAACCAGCAGAAAAAGTGGAAGGACTTTCACCACAATAAATGTATGCAGATGATCTAGCATCAACAAATCTAGGAGATCTGCAGCAAGGATTAGAAGAAATAGCACATTGGTCACGAGAACATTATTTCCAAACCAACACAGAAAAAACAGATGATGGTGTTTAGAAAAGGGGAAAAAGTACCCATAGCAACAAACATATATATAAATGATAAAAATGTATAGATAACTCCAGAAACCACTTATCTGGGTCTTGTACTGCAGTTCAGCGACACATGCTTTTCAAAACTGTTATGAGGCCAATAAAGAACACTGTAACTAATTTAAATAGATAAACTTTAATGTGGATTAAGATGGATACAAAATAGTGTCTCTTGTGTCTGATATCAAAACTGAACACTGAACATGAATTGAACTGACTACAACCGACTCGCAATGACAATCTAGTGACACAGTGTTGACAACCTTACCATACAATATAACTTACAACATAACTTACAATACAATATAACTTACAACTTACAATATAACCCCATAACATCTTCCCCTGAAGTTACGTTGTATAATCATTCAAATACGAAGGTTTTTTAGTACTTCTTTTAGGTCTACTAACTGGACTTGATTTTACAATGTTTCGTTCATTACTATGGTCAACAACAATATTTTCAGCATTTACATTGTTCGGCGAATTATCATTCATTACAACTTTGTCTACTTTAACATTTGCTTCC
Organism: Gryllus longicercus; assembly: GCA_038098605.1. Classification (NCBI taxonomy): domain Eukaryota; kingdom Metazoa; phylum Arthropoda; class Insecta; order Orthoptera; family Gryllidae; genus Gryllus; species Gryllus longicercus. Next base: position 5,250,573 of record JAZDUA010000040.1, read on the forward strand.
GATGTAGGACTACTCACACTATCTTCAATTTCAACATTCTCTTCATTATCAACATTATTTTCAGAAATATCATTATATCTATTTTTATCAACAACCACAGTACTATCTTTTCGAAGAAATCTGCGGTTCCTCTCTAACACCGATCCCGACTCAAGCTCTACCTTATATGATCGCGGTCTACTCATTGTCTCTCGTACCACACCTGGTTTCCAATTTCTCTTTTCTGTTTGCAAAAGAACCCTGTCTCCTACCTGCAACGGAACTAGATCTTTCGCTTGTTTGTCATAATATTTCTGAATGTATTGTTTATTTTGCGCTTTTATTACAATATCCTTTTGAATCTCAGGTTTTAGTAATTTATCTGTATAAGGCAACATACTTCTAAGTCTACGATTGAATGACAATTGCGCCGGCGATGGCGAATTACTATCTAACGGCGTATTTCTATACTCCAGCAGTGTTAAATAAATATCTTTATTATCTTGGAGTGATTTTTTAAGCAAATTTTTAATCGTTTGGACATGCCGTTCTATAAACCCGTTTGACTGAATAACCTGCTGACGAAGTCGTACACTCAAATTCCCATTCCTTAGCAAAATTTCGAAATTCTCTACTCACAAAGTTTGTCCCGTTGTCTGAATAGACTTTCTCAGGCTTGCCATGTCTAGCAAAAACAGCTTTACATTCATTTATCACCGATTCTGACGACATATTTCTAAGTTGCGCGACTTCTGGGTATTTTGAGTACACATCAACTATCAGCAGGTATTCTTTTTTTTTCAGATTGAAATATATCCATCGCTACAATTTCCCACGGTTTCGTAGGAAGATCCCTATTTACAAGGGTTTCTTTTTGATTAGATTTCGAATTACAAAGGCAGACAGAACAACTATCAACTTTATCTTTAATTTCCTTAAACATCATTGGCCAGTACATACAATCACGTGCTCTATTTGTCGTCTTTTCAACGCCCATAAGATTATAATGTGCTCTGTCGATCACAGCCCTTGAATGTACTGCCATCCTACTTGGAACCCCCACCACTCCCATAATCATCATATCAGCATACAAAAGACCTCACTCCTCGATTCCCACCTCTGACTTGAACATCCTTAATAACCTACCCCACCCCTTTATCCTTGCAGGCGACATAAACTCAAAATACACCGGCTGGGGCTGCTCGACTAGTAACATAGCCGGACTACGACTCGACGACTTCCTAAAAGACAACCCACAAATACACATAAAATGTCCTCCTGAACCTACACACACCGTCAACGGTAACCCCCACGACATCCTCGACTTTGTCCTACACTCCTCCCAACTGCACGTCACCATACCAAACCCAAAATACGACCTCTATGACTTCTCCGACCACTTCCCAATCGTATTCACTTCCTCATCCACAACAACATACATCTCCCCTAAACCTCCAACCGTCCACAACACCAACTGGAAGTCCTATAAACATATCCTATCAAAAAAGATAAAAGTCCCAACCAATCTCCCAACAACACCCTCAATAGACAAATCCATAGAACACCTAACCCACCATATCGTCCGAACATACAAAAGAACTACCATCCACACCCAACAATTACACCCTACTCTCCCCGACCAAATAATACTAACCATCCGACTGAAAAGACAAATCCAACGACGTTTCTACAAACACAGACGTGACGAAGACAAAATACTTCTAAAACAGGCCCAAAGACAAGTACACCGACTCCTTCAAAACTACGAGACAAACAAATACAATGACTTACTCAACGACAAAAGCAGCCCCAATAATATACATAAAGTAATAAAGGTAGTACGTGACACCCCAACCCGAATTTCCCCCATCTACACAACCCAAAACTCCCTAACCTTTGATCCTCAAATCATTGCCGACACCTTTGCCCAAACCCTGGCCGACCGTTTCCGCGATCCTAACATCCCAATTCCCCAAAACGTACTCCTCAACGCCTCGCGAACCCCAACCTTACCCCTCAATCAGCAAACGACTTGGACGACAAACGATACGGAAATTCGACAACTACTGACATTGACAAACAAAGAAAAAGCTCCCGGACCCGATGGAATACGTCCCACTCAACTCCATAACCTCCCAAAAAATGCCATAGACCTCCTCACCCTCATCCTTAACTCCTGTTTTAAACTCTCTTACTTCCCCTCCGTCTGGAAAACAGCCCGTGTGTCCATGATTCCCAAACCCGGCAAAGATCATCGGCACCCTACCAACCATAGACCCATAAGCCTCCTCCCGATACTTAGCAAAATATTCGAAAAAGTTATCCTTCTCCGCCTAACTCCTATCATTGACCCAATCCTAGACCAGTCCCAATTCGGCTTCCGCGAGGGCCGCTCGGCGGCCCTCCAAACACTAAACCTTACCATATCCATAGCCACACCCCTCCAAGACCGAAAAGAAATCCCCACCATCCTTACAGATCTCACACAAGCTTATGATACCATATCCCACCCAATCCTCCTAGCAAAAATCCGTCCCCATATCCCTGACCACATCCACTCTCTACTCCAAAGCTACCTTACCCTCAGATCCTTCCATGTCCAATATTACTCCAAAAAATCCCCCAACCACCCCATCCAAGCCGGCGTCCCTCAGGGCGCCGTGCTCTCCCCACTCCTTTTTTCCTTGTACATTAACGACATCCCTTCCACTCCCGGAGTAGAGAAATTCCTCTATGCCGATGACCTAGCTCTCCTTGCTTCCTTCCGCAACCTCACCCGCTCCCTACGAAACCTCCAAAAATCCCTCGACTCCCTCCACCTCTGGGCCTCCCAAAACTCCATCACCATAAACCCTTCCAAATCCCAAGCCATCCTCTTCTCCTACAAAACCTACCCATCAGACCCACCCCCTCTAACTATAAACCAAATTCCTATCCCCTGGCAACCCCATGTCAAATACCTTGGTATTACCCTCTCCCGCAGACTCCTTTGGTCCCAACACGTCCTGAACACAACCATTAAAACCAACCGTATCACTAACGCCCTTTACCCCATCCTGTCCAACCCGTCTATCCCAATCCAAAAAAGAATCCTAGCCTATAACACCTACATTCGCCCAATCCTTTCCTACGCCCATCCCACTTGGTTCAACACCTCAATAGTTAACTACAGAAAACTCACTGTCACCGAAAACAGAGTCATCCGCATAATCTTCCGCCCTCCCCCGCTTACCTACTTCAACAACCTCAGAAACCAACACAATATGACCCACATACTAACCTACCTCCATAATTCCTCAATCCAAACCATACAAAAGTTCACCACCGATCCCCAATTCCGAAATTTAATCATACCCCACCACCATATTCTCCGAAATCCCCCCAGACACACACGTAAAAAACACCCCCTTGATATCCTGCAACTCCCCCCTCCCATTACCTAGGCCAAAGGACGGACATAGAACAACCGACAAACAAAAAAAAAAAAAAACTACTGACTAAACACTAACTCACGACGGACCAAAGAAAAACACGTAACGTAACTTTCCCAGCCCTTCCTATATCCCATCCCACTCCTCTCCTTAATCCATTCCCCTCCCTTTCCCCCACTACCAAAACCCCCATACAAAGAATCACCCTATACCCCTAACCCCTCTCTCCCCGACTCCCAATCCCCGTCCCTGTACGGGGGAGAGGAGTCGCAACGTTACAACATAACACCGAAAAGAAGACAACACTGGACGAAGAGTCTCGTAAGAGACAAGCGTGCCAGAAAGACACACTCTAGCTCGTGTCGTGTCGTGTCGATCATTTCACGTCTCAGTAGTCGCGGTATTACAATCTGTAGCCCCTTTACTATTAAGCCATTATAAAAGCTCAATTCTGACCTTACTGACCAATCTGGAGTTAATTCCGGCGGAACATATCGTTTTTCTACAGGCCACCCATTTTGTATTACTTCTTTTAGTTTTTGTAACTCATCATCTTTTTCTGTATATTTAATTATTTTGTTCAACTTTTCATCAGTTACGTTATACATTACATTCAACAAATTAACTTGTAAATCAGACTCGTCATTCAACCGGAAATTTACATCATCAATACTCGCACGCGATAAAGCATCAGCGATATATAACATTTTTCCCGGTTTATAACGAACATCTAAATCATAACCCTGTAGCCTAAGTCTCAATCGTTGAAGTCTAAGAGGAACCTTGTCCAATGGTTTTTGAAATATAGAAACCAATGGCTTGTGATCGGTCTCCACCACAACCTTTTGACCATAAATGAATTGATGGAATCTCTCACAGCCATGAACAATCGCTAAAGTTTCCTTTTCAATCTGGGCATACTTTTGCTGAGTATCAGTTAATGTTTTAGAAGCATAAATCACTCGACAACCATCCTGTAGTAAGACTGCTCCAAGACCATTCTGCGAACTATCAACTGATAGTGTTGCCGGTTTATTGGCGTCAAAATAATGCAATACCGGTGCCTGCGATAAACATAATACCGCGACTACTGAGACGTGAAATGATCGACAGAGCACATTATAATCATATGCAGGGGCGGATTAATATTTTTGCCGCCTGTAGGCACATCAAATTTGCCGCCCCCTGTTTAAAATTAATGTTACATTTCTAATTGTAGCGTTTCAGTAACAATTCCTCATTAATTTAAACGTTTTAACTTTAAAAGTAACATTATATTTTGCACATTGTTTTCATAAATTAAATATTTTTTTTTGGATTAGCTAATTTTGGATATAAACTGTATCTTCATAGCAAGTAACGTTCAACATTATTAACGTTTCAACACTGAAACGTTAACATTAAAAGGAAACCAAAACATGACAACTAGAATTGCAACATATTTTCTTTCGTCAACGGGCCTTAGTTTCAGATTCATATACTTCTGAAATCATAAGGTCATCTAATGAAGTAGACAAATAAATAGCTTGTATTAAATATTAATATGATATTTTTAAAATAAAAATATGATTTATGCTGTTATAGTTTTTAGAGAACCTAAATTTGTTTTAGAAAATATCAAGAAAATTTTGCACCTTTGAAAATTTGCCGCCCTTGAAAATTTGCCGCCGTAGGCACGTGCCTACTGTGCCTATGCGTAAATCCACCTCTGATCATATGGGCGTTGAAAAGACGACAAATAGAGCACGTGATTGTATGTACTGGCCAATGATGTTTAAGGAAATTAAAGATAAAGTTGATAGTTGTTCTGTCTGCCCTGCTGCTCTACCTATCTCAACTGCGCTGGCTAAGGTTAAGTTTGCCTCAGCAAGCAATTTTCGTTTTAGATTTTGGTGACATACACCTTGCACTATTTTGTCCTTTATGAGTCTGTCACGTGCATTACCAAAATCACAAAGTGCACTCATTCTCTTCAGATCAGTAACAAAACTGTCAAAAGTTTCTGACTGTCCTTGCACACGACAGTTAAACTTATACGTCTCTACACTGGTATTAACTTGAGGTACAAAATAGTTGTTAATTTTCGTCATAACTGTGGCATAAACCTTTTTTCATCTTCCGTAATGTCAAGCGTATCATAAATACGCATTGTCTCTTCACCTAAAACGTGTAAAAGAATAGCAATCTTCACCAAATCACTTTTTTCATTGCCACCGGATGCCACCATATACGTCTCAAAACTTTGTTTCCAAATTTTCCACTCCTCTGACATATTGGAAGAGTTAAAATTTAAACACCGTGGCGGCTTCAAACCCTCCATTATAGCTTTATATCAATATACGTCTCTCATATATATTAATATCAGACACCTATTAACGAATGCTGTACTCATTCGCAATCCACAATTCAACTCGTGTTCATATAACCTCACTTTTCACAGAAATATTGATATCATCAATTGCCGAATATATCTCCACATTTCAGTATACAAATAAAATATTTCCAGACTGCGCCATGTTATGAGGCCAATAAAGAACACTGTAACTAATTTAAATATATAAACTTTAATATGGATTAAGATGGATACAAAATAGTGTCTCTTGTGTCTGATATCAAAACTGAACACTGAACATAAATTCAACTGACTACAACTGATTCGCAACGACAATCTAGTGACACAGTGTTGACAACCTTACCATACAATATAACTTACAACATAACTTACAATACAATATAACTTACAACTTACAATATAACCCCATAACAAAAACACACGACAACCAAAGCTACACAAGCTGTACTAGCAATGAATGATGTAAAAAATCAGCATGCATTAAAATTAGAAACCGCGATGAAGCTATTTCAGGCAAAAATATTGCTAATAATTTGTTACAGGATAGAAAGAACGTGGTAACATCTGACAGAGAGAAACCTACTATCATGGAAAAAATAAAAGCCTTGTACCTGAAAAGAGGGAGTGTCCAAATTCACAAAATCAAGACTAGTATACATTCTGTAAAGGGAACCGTTCCTCATAGAGGACATATGGGCCAAATTCCTTCTCCCAAGTACTCTGGCCTCAGAAAAATTACTAGCAAAACAAAACAAGAAGAGACAAGAGATATGGCTGAATTTCTATTCTACAGGAGCCATGATTGATCACAACTGGATGGATGCAAACTTCGAAAAGCGACACGTCCTCACAAGACTCAGTTCACAGTTTCCATCATATGTTTTACAAAAACACTGAATATCAAGAGCCTAATGAGCAATGAAGATGTCAACTCTAACCTACAATGTCCCTGCTATCACGTAGAGCAGTGTTTAAACAGAGTACAATCAATCGCAGGGTATGCAACCGCCAAATGTTCAGAAAAGTGAAGTGAAAAGAAGTGTATATAGTAAAACAACATAAAAAAAGTGTGAAATCAATGAATACCTAATCAATGCAGATTAGTGTACCATTCAGCTATTATTTTCTATACTAAAAAGCTGAAGACAATTTACTATTGAATTCTTCCTTTGTTTTTTTCTTGCCTTAAAATTCATTGATGCATTAATTGACCCTTTTAATTAATATTTTTCTTTTTGCATGAAAAAAATTAAACAAACCACTTACAACTTACCACTCTTTTTGTTTTCTTTCTCTTCACCTTTCCTTTCAATCATAGATGCCACAGTCTTTTTGGACTTTAAAGATTCTTCAAATGTTCTCATCTGCTTGGGTATTTTTGATTGTTCTTTTCCCCATATCTCAGCCTCGTGCAATACTGCGTGATATGCACTGATGAACTCAAAGTCCTGAACATTAAAAAGTGATAACACATTATTTGATTGATGAATTAAAACAGAAAAATATGACACATATCTATGAAGAATTTACTTCTTTTATAAATGCTAATATTATAAAAATGTAATATGCATATTATCAATTAGTTTGGTGACGAGCACACCATATTTACTAAGAGCACAAATGCAATACAATTCAATACAGTACCTGAAAATACCTTCCACTCTGCAAGTCATTTTTATATTTGTCACGGAATTCCAAATGGATATCATTTAAAAATTTATCTACATATGACAACTGCAGTATTTTCTGATATGCAACAACAAAAACTAATTCAAATTCATTATCCAGTTTATACTTCAATGTCAAGGCATTATGATCAAAACTGTTGCTGGATGTCCTTTCCTGAAATGCAAAAGACTTGCCATGTGACACATCTAACATATGTCAAATTTTTCACACGTGAGATTATCTCCTAAGAAGTGCATAATAAATGTACTTTTATTCATTATCGACTTGAATAAAAATCCAATCAAATATATACAAGCGTAACTGTGTATAATTATGCAAAAATTTATTTCCTGAAATGTGCATTATCATCAGCTTCTTTACCTGGAGTATAACACTCCTTATCAAGGCATTGACAGATGGAGTAAAAATCTGACTCGTGCTCTGGAAACACCAAAGCACAATACCTCCCTTGCTAAAGATGGTAAATAAATCCAACATTTTCTAGTTGTATTTGTGACAAAGGGTTAAGCAATACGCAACAACGCCAGGCAGACAGAAATAACCTCGTACGCAACTAAAGACGTATACTTCCACGCACTAAATATTTACACGCGAGATGGCACTTTTATAATCAATTCAATTAGTGCTGAAACCCCACAAGAGATGTCAGGAAAGTCGATACTGCCTTCCACAAGTCAAAGTTTTGCAACAACGCACTCTATTAATCTAATTATTTTAAAAGAAGTTGATAAAAAACTTTTCCTTACGTACATCAATAATGTCGTTTAATTAATTAACTAATTTAATTTCTTGTGAAAGCAGGCGTTAAAGTAATAAAATCGTAATAACGTAATCTCATCTCTCAATTCTTCAACGATAAGGCAGGCAGGCAGCCATTACATGGTGCTCACATGACCCTGTTGTTTGGCCCCGTGATCAGTCCAGCTTGCTTCCTGGCAAATTCAAAAGTTTACAAGTGCTTTCTCATGGATATGTTAGATCATACACTGGAAAACAGGTATGTTGCTAACGAGAAGTTTCGGAATCAGACGAATGTTATATGTATTACATAATAATCGTTAATCCATTATTGAAGGTCACCTTCTTCAAAAATGATGTTGCACATAAACTCCTAATCATTACCATAATCTTGATAAGTCATGATACCAAATTCATGATGTTGCAGTGTATGTTTGTGATCGATGTGTGCGTGATTGTGTAGTTCTGCTTTTCCAGTGGTTATTTTGTCTTACATGAGATAGCGTGCGGTCTGCCGTCGTAGCCACCCTTTCCTTTAATTAAGACTGACATATCCGACAAGTAGCAGTAGCGCGAATCCTAGGTGCTAAATCGAGCTGAAAATGAATAGTAACGAGATAAACTTACAAAACTGTGCGGTAACGCGTTTAACTTTCGAAACTATTTTTGAAAACAGTGAAGATAAGGACGGTGATGCTAGTGATGGATGTTTGGCGGAAAGTCAAGACCTAGTAGTTGCGGCCCAGAGTCTACCAATCGTTGAAGAAGATGGATCATTGGGTTCTGGAGAAGATCAGACAGCTGTTGCAGATTTGGTGCAAACACAAGGACTTCTCGACACTACAGATGAAGACGTTCAGTACCAGTTCCGCTCTCAAGAAGGTAGTGTGAGGTTATGGTAGTTATTTATAAACGATTATTGCGTAGCATGTATTTTTTTTACGTAGTATTATGAAACAAAGCAATGGAAGTCAGATTCTTAGTAAAGAATAAATTATTTAAATTGATTGCTATGTGTATGACAGAGCTTTTTTAGCTAAAATGATGCTATCTCTGATGTCACCATTCATAAATAACATTTGACCAAATTGGTTTTTATCATATCAAAATAAGTGTGAAGCAGTTTGAGTTAGAATGTGCTTCACAAGTTCTCCAGATAACTATTCTTTTATTACTCATTTTTGTTTTGCATTAGCCTTGTCATTGTACTTTGTTGGCTCAGTGGGTTAACACTTGTGACATTTGATGCACTTTTCCCTTGTTTTTCCTTTATTAAGGGGTTCAGAATATAACTTTTAAGTTCTGAAGAAACCCGTCAGCATGCCTGAGAATTTGATTTGTAAAGGAGTGTTAATAAGCACACGAGATTGAGCTAGCTTCTTCCAAATAATGGAAGTATTCTGAATTTCTAAAGTACCTTTAAACAAATCATATTGCATGTAATTTCAAAATTCTGGGTTACACATTAAAAAACATACAAGGCATGGAAATAAATTATTCATTTTTAACGTAATATTCACAATATGCTAGTTATGAATATTAATGTTTTTGAATAAATAGATTTTACACTTGGGTTTATTTAGAGCTGCCTCTGAAGTAAATCAGCTGTTACAGTGTCATCCAATCGGGAGGTTTAATGTCACCTTAGTGATGTCACTGTAGTGACTTGTAAGCTCCCGATTGGATGACACAGTAACAGCTGATTATCTGTCAGTGGCTGCTGGAAATAAATAGCAATATAGGCTTGAAACTTAGTGCTTGAATGCATACATGACCTTTATTGAATGTCTTTTGTAAGTGATAAATAATGTTCTATTTTCTCTTTCACATATTTTTAGAAGCATACCATCATAGACCCAAGTAAGATCAGTTACATAAGTGTAACATATTGGGGGAAAACAGACCTTTTCAACTATTACTTCCAATATTGTATTATGAGATCTGTCAGTCGGCAAGCAGATCTCATGAATGCAGTGGAAATTTTGATAACTATAGTAATAAAAGGACATTGACAGACTCTTGTTGTAGGATTTAACACATGTTTTCACTTCTTCAGCCCCTCCTTCCTGGTGTGCCATACAACTGTGCCCTTTATAATGTATTATATATAGTAAATATATTTGTGTTGTAATAAATTTGCTTTTTTTTTTTTCTCTCTTCATAAAAAGCAAGTACAGGATAACATAAAAATTAAGTTAAGCTATAAAATTTATACATTTTTACAGTTACCCTGGAAAACCAATATTAAAATAAAATAAAACCCAATTTACAAAGTTATATGATTATTACCAAATGTTTTAAAAAAATTTATAAAAAATGTATTCAGAATAGGTTTAATTAACACTAACGGATGGGCTTGTTTATTGATAATCACCCCACCCCCACCCCCTTTTTTCTTCTTTTTTCTCTCTTCAAAATTTCTCGTGTTCCACCTTGTACAACTACAGCGTTGCCCTCCACAGTTTGAGAACCTCTGATTTAGTAGATATAAAGCTTTGTGTGTATTTTTCATCTAAATTGTTTTGTTTATGTATGCAGGTACTGTCACGTACAGAGTTGTCCAGCTGGGAGGCGCTGGAGACTCTGCAGATTCACTCTCAGAAATTGTTACTGCAGCTCCAGGGTTTTCAGCAACAGCTGGAGTGCAGCAAGCCGTCCTCACAAATCCTATCAATGGTGAGTGACAGTAATACATCTACATTCACTTTGGTTACGGGGCCCTCGCGCAGTGGAGACCTTCGAACACAGCGTCTGCTGACTGCATCAGAGGAAGGTTTCGCAAGTCTCACCACTGCGCTTAGGCGGCCAAAAGGCAGGCAGTAGGTAAAAACCAATGCAGTGGCATTTCTAGTGTGGCGCTCATTTAGAACTGTGTTCGGTTAGTGACGCAGGCACAAGTGTGCTTCTGTGCTGTGGATTGAGAGTTATCCGCTGACCGCCCCTGCGGCAGTGCTAGCACACCATTTGTGTATAAACCTCTATTTAAGCCAATGCTTTATCACCGGTCATGCTACTTGGAAGCACTGTTGAATGGTGCTGAGTGAAGGGTTCTTGAGGTGAATGGTCCTTAGTCTGTTTCATGAGGGACCCTTATCTCACATTCTTATCTCGTTTTCTCAGTACTTGCTAGGGAGCAGTGTGTGTTCTTAGGCTCCATTTCATACCCATTCGGTACCCATTCAGTCTGCTTCGGTTTTTGTGTTCTTTGACTGTAATATATGAGAAGGCCTAAAACGATAATGGTCTCTTCAGTAATGTGGACATTTTTATTATTATTATTATTATTATTATTATTATTATTATTATTATTATTATTATTATCGTTATTATTATTATCATTATTATTATTATTATTATTATTATTATTATTATTATTATTATTATTATTTTTAATTCTCATTGACCCCAAACCAAATAGGATGTGTGGTTGATGGGTAAATCATAAATGATTTGAATTCTTTTCTCTAATGGTGGCTGACTTGTTTTGGGGATGTTGTACTTCCTATTATTTCCAATAATAGGAGAATGTTCACATAATATCAATGTATTTTCATAGTTAGAATACAAGATAAGTACACTTTGAAAGTTCCTTTTTTAGAAATATTATGTACATGCATAATTATTTCATTAATCTATTGAAAATTTTATTAAAATTTTGATGAAAGTTAATAACATTGCTCATTGAAAATCAACATGTATGGCCTTTCCATCTACATCAGTTTTATTACTTAATTCAAATTAATGTACATTATAATCTGCTCTTTGCAAATTTTTTATAAATTCTTAAAATTTTGTTAGTGATGATATTGGAAAATGTAAATTGCTTGTGAAGGCTATTCATATCCTGTATCTACTTGCATCAAACTGATGCTTTCGGGCCTTAACAGCTGAAGATCAGCCCATTTGGCTGGAGGAAGAAAAAAATTTGCTGAACAATGCTGTCTTTGGGGATTCTCAACTATTGTAGAACCTGTGAAAAAATAGTCTGCTATTGGGAACAGACTTTCAGCAGTATTTTTCCTCGGTTCCTTTCATGTAATATTTATTTTTTACTGCCGGTTGCTTGCATTTTATTTTCAACGCAGTCACAGTAACACTTTTGAAGGGTTGCTTTCTAATCATTACTTGATGTGATTTTTCAATGCAAGTCTTGTAATAATTTAAAAATTGTAATACATCATTAAAATTATAAATAATGTAATACAAAAATTATAGATCTTTATATTTATAAAAAGTATTATTGTTGTTTTGTGGTGATTATTCTTTTTCATTCCTGATCTTCACATTATTTGTGAAATTGTAGAGCTATACTGCTTCTTCATTGCTTTTCTAGTTAAGTAAAAACCATGAAATTTATTTGATCCTGGCTTTCCATTTCAATTTCAAAAATTACCAGTTAATTATAAACAAACTACTTTTGTTTAATGTATTTTATAAGCTTTCATGCGTCTGAAAATACCGACCATTCTAATAAATCTGACCATATTTGTGAAATTCAAATACGCAAGTTGGTTTTTGTTATAACTATATGTTTATTGAAGTTTTCTGTTTATATCTAATTTTCATTTTATAATTAATACCATATATACTCGAATAATCCATACCCTCGAAAAAAATACACACCCTAATTTTATGGAAAGGAATCTAGAAAAAAAAATTGTTTTCTTTTTTGCTTTCTTCACTTTTTTTTTGTAAAAAATAGTTACGTTAATATATTATGTTGTTAATATTGAAATAATCTTGCATATCAATAAAAGAAAAATAATTCAAGTGATGTTCTGTTCTTACACTAATAACATGCAACTTTCATCCACATCATACTTCTTCCTGATGTGTTTTGCGCATCCTACCAATTTGTTCTGCTTCTATCCCTTGTAATTTTTCTTTTGTGATGAAAGATCTGTTTTGTGAACTTGCAGAAGACATTAACACTGGGTGACTGGTGTACATGTACTGCAACTCAGAGAATGCTTTCTCCTAAATCTCGCTGCCATGTGACCATGTGCAACACGCTTCAACTTCGCGGCACCAAACTTGTCGCATATAATACCCACACCCTAATTTTCAACGACCAAATATTGAAAAATAGATGCAGGGATTATAGGAGTATATATGGTAGTCTAGAAGTATGTGCTTAAAGGTAAATAGTTAAGAAGGTGTTACTTTGTGTTGCAGGTCAATTTTACGTCATTGGTTCCCAGGAGATGCTTTGCGCCCAGAGTCCAAGGTCTTTAGCCCCTAGAGCCTCACGATCTACAATTCAAATTGAGAAATCCCGAGGAGGAGCTTCTGTGAGTAGTGAAATTAAACTTTTGTCAGATGAAACAATGGCTTTTACAATACCTATACCAAGCAGTGGTATTCAACTACTTGTGTGCCCTTTTACCCTGAAGTTAAGTATGGGGTTGATACTTGTTAACAGTAACAATTTGTGCCCTGCAAGTTTTTGAAAACTCACATGGTAGAACACTATGAGATGTTTTAAATAAAATAGTAATGTCAATCAAATAGTGTCCTAATTGACTGAAAGGTATGAGAGGGTTGTGAAGAAGAGGGTTGCAAAAACTGGTTTTGGAGGGCAAGGCCATCAGGAGGCTAGTCGGGAGCTTAGAGTAGAGCCTTGCAACTCTCCGTCAAAACAGCTGACAAAGCTCGAGGGTGCTACTCTAGAAGGCGTTAGTGTTCCCGGGTACAGCTGCAGGTTAGGCGTGTCAACTTCCGCACATAAAAATTGGCAAATTTGTGAGATATAGGAAAAAGTGTCTTTTAAATGTTCAATCATTCATAATATGCCCATATAAGAAACCCCTGAAGAAAGCACGAACATGGCTCTTGTCTTTTGTAACATTATGGGCCGGCTTATGACCCGCCACTTACGCAGCAGCCATGCAAGTTTTAAGTATCGTTGGCAGCAATTCGTGCTTTAGTTCCTGTAAGAAGCTGCTGCAGCAGAGTGTGCCACCTTAATGGTTTCCACCCCACTATATGGGAGTTCTAAGGCCCTGGCGTAGAGTTTGTCCCGGCTGGGGCAGTGGTGGGAGATACCTGGTTGAGGGAAACCCTGCAAGCCAACAGGGTGCTGGATCTTGCCATCCAGCAGGGGAAGATCACTGCCACCCCTGTGTTAATCAGGGCTACAAAAAGTGAATTGAGAAAACAACTGTTAATAACTAACATCGTTCAGTCTTACTGCCTCTTTCTATCCCCTTTCCTCCCTCTCCTATTTCTTACTGTATGCCCTTCTTGTCTTTCCTCTTTGTTTTCATTTCCCTGTTCTCCAGTTGAATACCACTGCTCATGGCATGCTGTTCCTTCTGGGCAGAATTAGCCTAATTCTTCAGACTTTGCAGAGGGACGACCGCAGGCGTGCTACTCACAATGAAGTGGAGAGGCGGCGGCGGGACAAAATCAACAATTGGATAATACGACTGAGCAAGATCATTCCAGACTGTTCGTCAGAGAGTGCTAAAGCTGGCCAAGTAAGTGATTTTTGGAGGATGTACATAAGCAGGTTGGCTACTTTCCGGAAAACTTGAACAAAGTCTAGTGAAAATCAGTGAGTTTTTAGAATAATTGTTGAAAGCCAGGAAAATTTTTGAGACAATGAGAATTAAATAGATAAATGGTGGGATATTTGTCTAAATGATGTGATGTTACCACAAAAATTGCAACAGCAACTATGCAAGGTTGCAGATTGTTTATCTTCCTTCGCGCTCACAGGATATCAGTGCCTAATGCTGTTATCACCGTTAGAGCCCAAAGTGATCTTGGAATCCAATGATTCTGTGATTAGATTCTTGAGTTTCGTCAGGGGATTGTGAAGTGGTGGTGGTGGTTTATTTTTATGTATATTATAATAGAAGAGCAAGTACACTATTCGTGGTTAAGGTGCACCATCACTGTCCCCATCTGTGAAGGAGAATTTAGTCACAAGTTTTTGAAACCACATATTTAGTGGATAGTGCAGCATTGCTAGTGATGTATACCTACACTACCTCGACGTAGTATGAATAAAAATGCGGCAATGGTAATGAAACTTGGGCTATGATTGCAAAGTTGTTGTATTTTATAATGTGAAAAAAGGCACACTTGAATAAAAAAAAATTTATTCCTTTTTTCTCACCATTTTTGCATTTTAGTGTATGGAAAGAAAAAATATAATTGGAAAAATCATTTATAGCAGCGAGGCGATGCTATAGGTACTACCGATGATACACTCATACCTATGTTTTATATATCTTGTGGTACAATTCCAATGTTCATTTTAGTATCAGGATACATTCACTAGAGAGGATATATCATTCCTAACCTTCCATTTCCACTAAAACAAAACATGTATCTTTTCTTTAGTCTTTTATTTATCTCTTTATTTGTTTGATTTAAATATTGTTGATTTAGTTTATTTTATGGCAAAATAAGGATACTGATAAAAGATGATAATAGTATGTTTGGTCACCTTCACATTGTGTTCGACAGAAAAGGCTCAGCTGATGACAGTAATTTACCATTAATATTTTCTATAAATGCTATTAACACTCCATTAGGACAGTCTAAGTTCTACCTTTTTAAAAACAGTTGGGGAAAATAGCTGATATAAAGAACCAAGATAAATTATATAATATTAAATGCTATTAGAAAACACTAGGAACTACATATCACAGAAATTAAGTTACCATAATCTGCAAGAATATATTCACTTCTGCCATTCAATTCAGACTGTTCCTTTGTTGTCACTAGCCCCTTCACTTGTTTTTCCACTGTCACTGCTCAAGGCTTCCTGCTCTGTCATTAGTGTTGACAACATCACAACTACTCAAGCCCTTAAATTCTTTATCTTTATGTTTACATATATGGGGTGTCTGGGGAGGAGACAATGAAACTTCGAAAATAAGCTCAATTTCAAGCATATTTTGTCTCATAAACTCCTTTGAGATTTTGAATGGCTAAGCCGCAATAAGCAATCAAAAGTTGATTTGAAAAAGGCTTTTTATGCGAAAATATGCATTTCATGAAACATATAAGCACTCCAGAAACATGTAAATTGTTTATTATTTACATAATTAAATTGTTTTAAAGAAAAGTTTTGTAGATGGTATTTTGTCAAACCAATTTTCGAGTGTTTATTGTGGCAAATGGCTCAAGCCATTTGAGATATAAAAAGAGTTTATTCAACAAAAATGCTTAATATCGACTTAAGAAATTAGTTTTGAAGTTTCCCTGAGCACCCTTTTTTTGACAACTGGATTTCTTATGCAAACACAATTTATTATTTGTTCCAGAGCAAAGGTGGTATTTTGGCGAAGGCTTGTGAGTACATCACTGATCTACGTACATCAAACCAACGGCTTGCTGAAAGCGCAAAGGACAAGGAGGCCCTAGCAATGGAGATGGAACTTCTGCGGCAACAAAATGAAGAATTGAAACGCGAGAATGCTGTACTGCGATCACAGTTGACTCAACAAGGCCTTCTGCCACCTTCACCTGAATTGCATGTGACGTAGTGGCACTACTGAGATGCAACTATTACTCACAACAGTCAAGTATCTGAGACAAGCGGCAGACATTTCACGCGAACATGTAGAAATAAGAGTAGTATCATTAACATAGATATGTGAAAGTTTTGCAAGCTTGACCAAAGTGGTTTTGCTTTCATGACAGTGATGCCAAAATATAATTTTTGTGGGAAAATATTCTAATATTACTCTCCTAATTGCTTTCTTGAATTTGAATCTCTTGGGTGTTTGTGCAAGTGTGGAATTTGCATTGACTAAATTTTTTAGTCTGTCAGAAATGTTTGCAACCTTAATTTGTTGAGATTAAATGAATGTTTATGGAATATCACTAGGAGTAATTTCCACCTGAAACACCAAAAGCTAATTCTAGGAATAGTTGTTGTGTGTGCTTCAAAATATTTTTAAAACACAAGTGTTATTCTTTTTAGGTGTTATTTTCCTACAAGAATTTCTGGAACATTATTTAATTTTATCTTGTGTAATCATGTGTTACCCATGTTGTCAACAGAACATTTTAAAGTTTTTGAACTACTCGTGTCAAGTGGGCTCTATTGTTTGTGGACCTGCTAAATTTTTAAACTCAGAATTCAAGATCCTTAAGGGATGTCTGCTGCTTTTATGTATATTATATATATATATATATATCTATAATAAATATTCATACACACATATACATAAATATTTTGACAATTTATATAATTCTGTTTTGTTTGTGATAAAAGGGTTAGTCAGTTTTGCCTTTTGGAGGCATTTCGTTGTTGTTTTTTGTGAGAACAGTGTGTGTAGATTTGTTCGCATATGCATTACATTCTTATGGTCTGCATGATTTGTAAACTTCTGATTGATGAAAGTTTTTTTGTGTTAAGAGTTTTCATACTTGTGAATATATTAAGATCCTTGCTACTAGACTGTACTACATTTAGTTTCTGTTATTGTTTAAACATTATTGATGTTTGCATGTTTACATTGATTTTTCCTGCAGTAGCTAATGGTGAGAATATGATTTGAATGTGTTTTTTTTTTTTGTTTGTTTTTTTTTGTTTGTTTTTTTAATGTTTAAATTAACTTCTTTATAGTTATGCTGTTTAATTCATGTATGTTACATTAATCAACTTAAACACGATAGGCAATTTAAAAAGTCACAGTAGTAATGCTTGTGAATCTTCTTGCTAATTTGTGCTGTTACTCAAAAATTGTTTGTAAGAGATGTCAGAACATTCAATGTAATGCATGTGAGATTACTTTTGCACTGTTCATACAATCAGTTTTTTCTCACATGTTAAAAATTGTAGAACTTATCTCTGAAACTTGTGCCATTGAAATTCTCATATTTTAATTCCCGAAATGTAGATAAATAATTGGTTCATTTATATACATTTGTGATATATTTACTATCTTCCTTTCTTTATGTCAATTAGGTAAAAAAAATTGTTTGAGCCTAATCTGCTGTAAGTTTTCATAATCTGTTTGCAAACATTTTGGTATTTATTTTAATGAAAAATATTTGAAAGAAATCACAATATAATTTATGTGGATAGACAATGCAGGCAGAGTATGCTTGCATTTTAAAAAGTTGCAAGGAAAGTAAATTTTAGTAATAAAACTTTTTGTACAAAATCTCTTTACAGCAGATGAGAGCCTTGTGCATTATTTTACTCATATTTATTTGTTACATGTGGATATGTGAACTGTACCTTTTAATTTGATCTTTAGATCAAATATTCACATCAAAATAGGATCAACTTTTACTTGAAAGACAAGTCCAAATGTGAAGAAGCAAGTTGTAATCATGCCAAAGCTTGTTGGCAGTTACTATTGTATGTATTACAGTGCTTTATATCTTCATTTAAGTGATATATGAAATTGTTACTGTTGTTGAAATAGAATGAAATACGAATTTTGAGTGTCGACTATTTCGGATGTGTATGCAATCCGATTGCATGTGTTGGATGTTTTGGAAAGAAATATCTGAACTGAAGAAAGAATGTATATGTATATAAAGAGAAGTAAGAAGTTATGTTCTGTCATGTAAAAGAAAGCTGAGCTTGGATTATTAGCATACAGTTATGTTAAGTTGTTAATTTTTAGATGTATTCACACATATTAGTTAATACTATTTTTAAAAAATGAGAGCTGATAGTCATGTTGAGTGTCAGCTTTGCTAAAGTGCTGCAAGTTACAGGGGGTATCTTTTGTTATGAATATTATCATCTAGAGTAAGGATGAATTCTTTTTTGAATAGGAAATGGAGAGTCATGAAAATCAGCCGAATTAGTGCCTGTAATGATGTTTATGAGGCTAATATTGCCTGATTGGATGTCTTGAAAGACTATGTATAGATCATTTTCAAAAGTTTCAAATTATACAAATGAGCCTTTGTGGTATATTTATATGTTATTGATAGGTGTTCTTTCTTTCATACACAAACACGAGTGTTTTATTGCTTTGTAATTTGCATGTTTGTTATATGTACATAGATATTTGTTTGGGCGCTGGAGAATGTAATAATTATAAAAAGATGTTTTGAAGTTAATTTTGTACAGTTATTGAAACAAAATTGTAAATCAATTAGGTAAATCGAATATAAACGAATACAAGGTGTATTACCCTTATCTGGTGAATAGTTGCTTTGTGAGATGTGGGATAGGCATTCCAATTGTTAAACGTTTTCTGTAAGCAAGTTTGAGCCAGTAGCTTCACATAGGCTACAAATGTGGAGAAATATCAAATTATACCTAAAAATCTGAGGTTCTAAAACTGGGTTTATGTGTGCGAGAGATTTAGGTAATAGCAGATTTTGATATCATGTAAGGATGTTATATCCTTTGACAATGAACACATTAAAGGTTAAACATATTAATTTATACTTGTAATTCATTCTCATGTCTTAGGGGCATGTTAGTGTGATAACACCAAAAATAGTATATAGTACTTGTTTCTTAGTAGACCCATATGACCAATCAATAATTTTTGGTTTTAGCATGTTAGTTATGGGTGGTTTGGATGGAAAATAAGGGGATTGCAAAAACAAAATGCAGAGGGAATGTCAAGTTCCAAATATTAGTCTAAGTTTGACCATTTGTGACTCCCACACTTTCATGTCAGTTATTTGAGCACTTGGAGTGGCTTATCACATTTCATTCATTCTATTAATAGCTTGCCGAAAGTTAAGAATAGAATTGTAGCAATTTTCATGGGCTGCTTTTCTTCTTTACTACCTCTATTTCTTCATCGTTGCTAACATCACATTTACTCTTTCCAAAAAATTGAACTATACTATGGTTTTAACCCTTTGCTCTCCTAATTCTTTGAGCCCTTCATTTCTGTCAAATCTTTACTTAATCCCAATAAATTGAAATATCACACATACCCACATAGTGCACCACCACTGTAGCCACTGACCTATCATAACACAGTGGAGAAAGTGGCTATTTAATATATAAATAAATAATAAACATACCAGTAACCAGTTGACAGCTTAATAAATTGTCAGCTAAAATTACACAATGAACATGATAAAATATATACCAATTGTTCACTTGGCAGTTGTGCACTCTCTCCTGAGTTTTGTGCGGCTCAGGAACTTTTAAAAAGTATGAAGAATATCTGGATATAGTGTGACTGAACATTGAAGCAGAAGGCACATTGTTCAATGACAAGCCCCCACCTTAGGAAAGCAGAGGGTTAAGTCTTTCTCTCCCACCGCTTGTACTACCTTTTTATGCTGATTCAAATTCAGAAAATGCATCCTTCCTTGGTGTGCTGCACTTAGTTACATGATTAATTTACAAACTTCAAAAATATTTGCATTTTTGTTCCTAGTTCTGAAATCAACATGTCCAGATATGAGTGGTATTGTTTTTGCCATTGCACAAAATGAGTTTTGGTGACCTTGTAAGAGCTTGTGACCAAAATAACGTGAACTTTCCTCTTGTCTACATTTGCCCTTTTCTGGTCATTAATAAAAATAGTTCTTTAATATGTAAATTCATAACATTTGAAATGTGTGGATATTTGACTTATATTTGGGAAGATGGGTTTAGTAAATATTTATTACTTTCAGGTGTTTATAAACTAATTTGCCAAATTTTCTGTGATTGAATGAAAAGAGTGCTTTGTTATAGGAGTCTTTGAGAAGGATAAATTTATCAGGATTAAACTCTTTTATGATACTGTGTCCATTTATGTGTTCATCAGCTCTTTATGTACAGTGATATATCATATATGCACCCTTGAAATCAAATTTTATTTCTTAAGTAACTTAGCTTAATGTTTTGTGCATGGCAGTTAAGAAACAGTAAAGTAGTTCATTATATGAGTTCTTTATCAAATGGAAAATGTGCAAGGTTTGCCTCCAGATTCCGTTATGAGGGTTAAAGCAAAACATGAAATGAGAATTGTGATTCTTTCCTCTTCTCTTCTCTATTCCATAGGCTTTTCTTCTGGCATGACAAGTTAATTAATTTCTCACCGCTGGAGTTATGTTTCTGCTCGCTTCATTTCTTCTCTACTAAAAGCTTTTTCACATGGTGCATACAGGGGATCATATTTTTTTTATTTAATTATAGTTCCTTCAATGTGAAGAGAAAGATTTATGAATTTAAGAAAAAAAATTTTGTGGGAAAAGTTTGGTAAACTCTCAAACTTCAAAACACTTATTAATTTTCAATAGCTGCATGTAGGTAGAATTCAAGGTTAATAGTTGCAAACAGGTTAGCACAGGAATAAGCAATATTTAAATTTTGTGTTTGTGATTTTATTTTAGAAATGTTGCGAAGTCATTGAGCATGATATTGTGTACCATTGTAAACATCAAACAACTGCTGGAACACATTAAATTTAATTTTCTATTAACTTTCTTGCCACACATCAAACAAATATTTTTAAATGTATAAACATTTAAATATGTTTTTAAGGGTTAAAATTTTTTATGAATAAGATTAAGGAAATAAACATTTTTTACAAAATTATGTTCTTAAGTCTTTGTAAATTCAGTTCTATAAGTGCTAAATTTTATCTTTTAAAAACAAAATCAAGGTCTTAGAACTTGAGTCATATTTGAAATCGATTATATATTAGGAAATTCAGTCAACTCTATACCAAGTTTGTGATCCAGATGTCATAAGAACATCATACATTGCTGATTATACTATTTGTTTTTCATTCCAGGAGTAGAATTTTTTCCTCCTTATCTGTGATGTCTGGCTTTATGTAAGATGTATAATCAGTTTAAAAATTCAGTTATTAATGATTTATGAATATAACAATGGTTTTTGAAAGAATAGTATAAGTACTAAGTCATGTTCAGTTACAGAATTGTCATCTTTTCAATCTACTGTCTGCTGCCTCAATGGTTTTGTCAACAACAACAAAAGTTTGACTTTGCAAATAGATTTTTGATTTCTTTTTTCAGTAGATAAATGGGGAAAAATCTTGATATTATTCTAACTCTCTTGAAGAGAATGAACAAACAAGATCCACAGGCAAAAACATTACCCTTCTTGTTTGTGTAGTAGTTACGCTTCTGAATTATTTTAAGTTATGTAAACCAGAAAGGAAAAAATATTTCTGGAATGAATAGCAGGTACTGCTGCAAATAAACAGCTTTTGAAATCAACAACTATGTGATGTTCACAATTAATTTGTAGACAAATTTGGTTTTAAGACCAACCTGAAGCATTGGTTAATAGTGCTAAACTAAATGTCCCTTAATTACTAGTTCTGCAATAATAATACCAAGCTTCTAATGTACATACGGGTAGTTTATGTGCTCCAAAAACTCCTTTTGCCTGCATGACAACTTTGAACTTTCATGACACAGTGTCATCAGCCTCAGTGGAGAAGAAATGTTCAGCTTCAATAATATTTACCCTAAGCATTTTATGGTGAGTTTCTTTTCAGAAATATTTGTTATTTTTCATCATTGACATCATATACTGAAAGATGAAAAGTGCAAGAACTGCTCCTGTTTTGGCAACAACTCATATTTCTCAACAATATTTATGTTTGTTTTTAAGTTCTAAACTTGTGCTCCAAATGTCTCCACTGGCAATTGCTGGACTTTCTATTATTCAACATTGTTTAGCTACGGAAGCAAAATTAATTCAGTGAAGAAAAAAAAATTTATTTTGAAGACTCCCTTGTGAAGTATGTTCTATTATATTACTTTTATTATTCTCAAATCTCAATAGGCATTTTTTGCATTCTTTTTTCCCACAATACCATTTTCTACTTGGTCATCAAATTGACAATATTTCCAATGCTGGCATAATAATTTGTAACATTCTGACGTATTTTGACTGAATACATAGATAAAACACTTGCATACTTTTTTGCAATTCATGGAACTGAAGCTTATTTTTTGTTATTCTTAGCTTTAAGAACTTAAGTGCCCAGAATTGAAACAAACATCATAATCCATGTTGCTAGATTTTTCACAATTCCAATTTAAAGGGATTGTTTACCAAGGTATAAACATTGAAAATGAATTGTAAATTTTTTATACTTTTTATATATCTACTATATTGGTAGCAATCTTGTTTTTATAATGTTTTTAGACAATCTGAACCTGCTCCTTAAAATAATTTTGCTCTTGATACAAAAAATAGATTGATAAACTTTATTTGTAATCCAAAGATCAATCAAGACTTCGCAGGCAGGACTAAAGTATGATAATATTGTGTACAAAAAAATGTAAATTACTAGTAGATTAAGGATTACATACAGTTCTTGTGAATTTACTATGATCAAATGCAGATTAATTTCATTACTTTTGTATTGACAGAACATGCTAAGTCTTTTGAAGCTTATGTGAGAATTATTTGGAAGAAGTGTACTAATAGTAATGTTAAAATGTTCAAAATATGGAATTTCAATTCTCCATAGCTTCAAAGGTAATTAATTGATTTAAAAGTTTTAAATTGGAAGGTTGCATTGAATTCCAAGATGTGCATATGCAAAAACAAACAATGCAAGTCATCAGCTAATTCATCTCTATTTGTTGGATTGTACAAAATTTGTAAATGAGATTACTAATTTTTTCACAATTACTGCTTGGTCCAGCTTGTTTTATAAAATGCAACCAAGTGCAAAATTTTGCAGGCAGTCCATTAAAAGCATTCTTTGATTTTATGGTAGAAGCAGAAATTCCCAGACTTGCCACGATTTTGCACATCTTGTTGTTGTTTTTTTTTTTTTTTTTGTGTGTGTTCAAAACTTAATATTCTTTCTTATCTTTGTGGTTAAAATGTTTGTGTTGTTTTTTAAAGTATAATTTATTTGATGTAATTAAAAATTTGTATCTAAACATGTTGGATACAAATACTGTCCTCAAATTTAATGTAAAAATCAAAGGGGGAGGGGAAAAATATATATCTCTATGAAAAATGTATCAGCTTTTTTTCATACCTTGCAGGTTTATTTTCACGTTCCACAACAAAACAAAGACAACAATGATGAACAATTACGATGAACTGGGAATGTTTCATTTAGCGAGTTTGTATTTACTTACACATGACTGAAGGATATTTATTCTTATATCCCACAACTGTTATTGTCCAGTATGTGAAACTATTTCCAGACTGATTAATAAATTGATGGATAATTACAAATATACACAATCATGAAGAATATACACATAGAAATTCCTCGGTGAGGGATGTGAATCATGATACTTCACAATGATACAGACAAAACAAAAATTGAATCCTATAAATGACAAAACAGGAATATCTAACAGTTGACTTAAAAGCTTCACATCATTTTCAAATATATATACTTCATTATTTTACACAAATTATATAATCTTTTGTACATTGGCTACATAATATATTTTAATACTGTGGTGATAGTGCACTGCCACTCAACTACAAATATTTGAGTTCTCTAATGTTAATATATTTAAACACTATTCCCACCACAAATTATTTTAAAAGGTCTCTAAAAATACAATAAAACAGCCAATTTTTTTCTTGTACACAGACAAATTCAATACTATTATAAATGCTACAGCATCCAGTTCAACAGCAGTTATTTTTTCAGAAGTCAACAATTTCATATCAATTGATTCAAACACTACAAACAAAATTCATTTTCTTAATCTACTGATAAGGCCAATATACAAGATATGGAATGGCATACAAATGCACAGTTAATAGAAGGGAGAGTAAAATAATAAAAATACTTTTTTCAAATGTCTGTACATAGTCAAACACACAACACAGTCAAAACATGAAGAAACTTTAATTTACATGTGCACAAGTTCCCACATTAACAGACTGCAACATAAGTTGATCATGTAAGTATGTGCCATTATGCAGAGTTGCAAACTGTACAAATGAGACCACAAAAACTAAGAAAAAATAATACTTGGTTAAGGAACCTCGTTTGGCTGACAGAGTTGCTTCCTCCTATGACTGTATCAAAATGCAGGAAAGGTGAACACTTTTTTGTCCACTGAATTCTTGGAATGCAAATAAGAAACAAAACCTGCCATCTCTTTCCAAAATTAAGTCTTTTTCAAGTTAGTTACCAAATACAGGAGTAAAATCCCACCACCCATAGCAGAATAAGAATTATCCACAATCCCTTCCCACTTGAGTTTCATAAATAATTACTCCTTGCATGTACAACTAGTGAACTAGAAGAAAACTGTCATTCCAAACTAAAATAATCACTAACTGAAGTACTATTAACAGCAATCTTCCACAAATGGCAAAGAATTAAGTATATGGTTTTCCATGGCACTACTTTAATTTAAGTAGCTGTGCAAATGACATTTTTCCAAAAATAATCCTATGAGACAAGTGGTATGACAAAGTTATTAAAACTTTTCACCAATTAACAAAATTCTCTATTTTTATACATATATAGTATGTACTTATATATATACACATTATCCAACAAACCCAAACTACGGCCATATTACCAATAAAGACTACAGTCTGACAGTGACTACAGGTTAACCTCCCCTGGACATTTTGCAAACTCAGCGCAAAAATGATGGTATTTTCATTCATTGATTTTATCTGATTGAAGTAAATTAAATGACACTTAGGCCAACCAACTCTACCATACAAATTTGTAACATTTGATTCTTGTTAATACATAGCTATGTACATAAGCTCACAATTCACAAAAAAAGAACTTCGAAATACCACTGTTGTGCCAATCTTCTGTCTTCTTCCTGGAAGGGCTGAGTTAAATTCACACAATCACTTCCCCTGGCACACAGTGGAAGATCAAGAAATAAGGTACGTTGAAGACAGAAGAAGGCAGTCGATGTTGACAGGGTACATGGAAAGAAACTGGTTTCTGCAAAACAGAGTATTGTACCAGGGAAGGATACACAATATACAGAAATAAAAAAAAAAAAACACATCCGAATCACTGGCTTTTAACAAATTAGTCTTCCAGATTTCGGAATGTTTGCTGCATATCTTCATGAAGTTGTTCAAAGTCTGCCTTTATTTTCTGCTCACCATCTTTTACAGGATCCTGAAAGTAAATAGAGAAACCCAAATCAAGAATGTAATTACATACTACAAAACATTGTCCAGGTTTTCCGCAAGTATAATTTGCTTCAGGTTAAGATTATAACAAATGGAAGGAATACCCTTTTTAAAATTAAAACAATTGTTTAAACTCCAATTTCAGGTAAATATAATAATTTTTGAAAAAATGAATAGGGTAGTTCCATAAAATACAGAGAATCTTAAATCCAAACAACCTTTCCTCCTGCCAAAGAGCAATCTGGCAAAATTAATTTCATTGTCTTTACTCAAATACGAGTCCCCTCCCCCTAAAAATCTCACTGAAAAAATAGTGTTGTCTTATATTCGCAAATTAGGCCCTACTGGTTAGAATTTATATATTTTAACTTTATTTCCAAACCAAGAAACAAGACACAACAATATGGGGGCAAAAGAGATAAATATCACAATAAAATTTGTAATAATTATGTTTGTGGCTGTAGTGTTGGCATCTACTGTTAATTTGACATTTTTGAATGTTTTGGTAAAGAGAATCTCAAAAGACTGGCATGGTAGTAAATAAGATCCTGAAAGTGAATGTGAAAATGAATAAAAATCATTGCCAAGAATGTGTCATACAATGTGCAGATCAATGAGGCTGCAAGGACTCTTGGGTGGTCATTGGGCACTTACAAATCTTCACTCTTCACTTTTGGAAGAGAAGGAAATGAAAAAAAAAACAAACAAAAAAAACGTGTTGATAGATGCACACTTTCTACATCCAAACACAAACACAAAATGATTTTTAAAAAAAATTCTTAGCAAAAACTTGAAAGATTGCTATTCTCTCTCTCCCTCTTTTCTGTCTATCTTGTGTTACTCCCAAAACTGAGATGCACAAATTTTCAGCTCGAACTCTATTATGCAAACATTAAATGATGAATATTTCAAGTACATTCTATGAAAGAACTGTAAAAAAAGCAGATCACAAACAAGAGTGTGACAAGAAAAAAAGAAATTGGTGACACAGAAGGGAATGTTCTTAGGTAGCATCAAATCACAGATTAATGCAAATTCAACATGCAAAACTTTCAAGAGGGCCTAAAAAGTCTGACACGACACAGTATGGGAGAAGGAACAAATTAAACCTTGATATGAGAAGATGGTAGTGACAAAAATTATGATTATAATGATTTTACAGAACAAGAAAAAAAATGATAGCTCAGGCAATACCACGTTTTCACATTTTCATTAGCAATTCAATCATTTGACTTGGCAATTTTTTTTTTCACTAATAAGTAAGAATTAATTTTAAATAAAATTAAAAATTTCAAGAGGCCTCTTGAAAGTTAGGTGGTCATCTTATACTCGAATCAATGGTCAGATCATTAATGGAAATAATTACCTTGAATTTCATGGATGACAGCTGGTAAATTATATTGCTCATGTTTTCACGAATAATATTCCATGTTATTTTGTTCTCAGTTTGGGCAGTAGATTCAACAGCATGCCTTGCCATATCATAAAATGAGATCATATTCTTTAGCATGCCTACTGTCTTGTAGAACGGGCAGAATCGGTCATACGGGGAATAGCTGAAACAAATAACAGAGTCAATAAAGGATACCAATTTCTAAATGAGATTATTTTTAACAAAGAGGGCTGCACACTACTGTATTTATCTGAAATAACACTAGCAATTTTTCTTGTTTTCAACAACTTAAAATCAACTTATTTTCGTGTGTGATGAAAAATTCACGTATGAAGAAAAAAGCAATATCAATGATATTATGTTGTTACTGATATAGTACAAGTTTATTTCACAAAGAAAAGTCATTTGCAAAAGAACATCCTGTTTTTTCTTACTATTGGGTATGTTTATGAAACATATTTATGTAACTAGTACAATGGACTGACAGTATAGTAAGGCCTATATCACACCAGTGATGTGTTGACGCGTGATAAATAACTGGAGTTGTAGATTAACACTGTGTTATGCGGAACAGCCATATTGCTCGTTTGCCATTTCGCACAGTGTTATTTCACGACATGTGTTACTTATCGTGTGTCAACACAACACTTGTGAGCAAAGTCCCTTACGACCTCATGAATCATGATTGCTGCCATCTCGCATATAGTGAATGACCACAAGAGTAATACTTTTAAGTTTCCCTGAATTCTTATTAAAACAATGTATGCAATCCCGAAGAACTTCCCCATCACAAAAGCTGCCAGCAGATTATTAAGAAAAACTTCATTACCTAGTTGGTAAAGAATTTAAAGGTATAGAAACATTCATTTATTTTTGGGTGTATTCCCCCCCCCCCCCCATTTCTGTTTAAGTAAACAGGATCGTCTTATATTCAGGTAAATACTGTATTTTAAAAATTAATGAAATCTTCACAAGATATAATACATTTATCCATTCTTGTAAGACCTGCAGTCATTTGAGTTTCTATACCTGTTTTGCTGCAAGAAGTCATCCTTTAACAGTTTTGCAACTTCCAAAGTAATCTTATCAGTCTCTGCCAGAGACGCTTTGCCAACTAGCTGCACAATTTCTGACAAATCTTCTTCCTCTTGAAGAATTTCTTTAACCTTTGTTCGCAATGGTACAAATTCAGGATAGTTCTTTTCATAAAAATCGTCCAGGGCACGCATATATTTACTGAAAAAACATAAAAATTAAGTTACATTAATAATATAAAGTAGTAATAAATAATTAAGGAATAAAATATGTATATTAACTTTTAACATTCCACATACCAAGCTCTACATGTAACGCCAAATACCAAGTGGGGTACATGTGTACCCACTCAAATATTATGCAAGATTTCTTTGAAATATGAAATAACTAACGAAAATATGAAGATTTTGATTATTTTGAGCAGTTAATCTATAACGAAGGACAAATTCTATAAAATTAAGCAAACTTCATTCCAATGTTTCTCTATTATTACAATACACTTCATCAAAAAACTTCAAGGTTATTCATGTTTTAGGCAACTGATGCATATTTTTATTGTTTTTGTATCTGAATGTTCATTACACATAAATGACAAACACATATAGAATCTTGTTCTATGCATTTTATCTCTGTTTCTAATTAATAAGGAATAACAATTGGTGATGCAGAATACCGAGCGGGATACAAATGTACCCCAGTGCTAGTTTTTAAGGAAAAAACTTAAAACAACTTAAAACTATAACTTTTTTTTAAGACATAATTGTCAATGGATGTATTTCAAACAATGTAACAAAACTTCAATATCGCAAAATAAGCAAAACACACACGGGTAAAAAAGTGAGATTGGGATACACATGTACCCTCTTGGTATGCAAAGGGTTAATATACGCTTGAAAGACTAAAAACTGTTGAAATCAACACATTTTTCTTGAGCATGATCTCTTGAATCTTAAGAGAATACTGAAGAGAATATTCTATTTTGAAGAAAAATAGTGAACGATACTGCTCTTTAAATTTTCACCCAACAACTATTAACATCCAACAAGTTGTAATTATAATTTTGTCTGCCAGCTTGTTGTAAAACCATAAAACTAGCAACAAAAGTAGAGTACACTATTACTGACAAATATTACCTGTACGAAATGAGCCAGTTGATTGACGGGAAGTGTTTCCGCTGAGCAAGTTTCTTGTCCAATCCCCAGAACACCTGCACAATACCCAGAGTGGCAGATGTGACAGGATCAGAAAAGTCACCACCAGGAGGGGATACTGCTCCCACAATGCTGACAGACCCCTCTCGCTCTGGGTTGCCTAAGCATTTTGTTCGTCCAGCACGCTCATAGAAAGACGCCAAACGTGCACCCAGGTAAGCAGGATAACCACTGTTGACAAATTTTTTGGTCAGTTCAGTGAAATGGATATTTAACTTTTTATTAAAGGTAATATCACAAGTGCCCTGTAATTTCTAAAGTGTGAATGGTATTCAAAATGTTTATTTCTCAAAAGAAAAGAAATATTTGATTTGTAATAATCTTAATCTCAATCTCAATAATAATAATAATAATAATAATAATAATAATAATAATAATAATAATAATAATAATAATA
Source organism: Gryllus longicercus (assembly GCA_038098605.1). Taxonomy (NCBI): domain Eukaryota; kingdom Metazoa; phylum Arthropoda; class Insecta; order Orthoptera; family Gryllidae; genus Gryllus; species Gryllus longicercus. The sequence goes on from JAZDUA010000040.1 coordinate 5,280,821, forward strand.
ATATTAATAATAACAACAACACTAACTTTTACTCAAATACTTTTTAAAAGCAAGTGCATGTCACAGTGATAAGATGAACTGCACATTGTTGTGATAAAAAGTAAAATATCTCTACAGGGTCAAGATCTAATTCTTAAATCTCATAGGCGAGTTCTTGCCTGAAATTATCACTTTAGTCTTTGAAATTCATCAAAGGCTGGCTTTCAATGTAAATGTAATCTTTCATTGTGATATATAATAGTCATTTACAAATAACTATCTTAATCTTATTGCAATACGAGATTAGAGAGTCTGATTACCAATTGAGTATTGTAATAAGATGTTTCTCGATAGAAATATCATACAATATTTTATCCACTCCTAAAACTTCCAATGTACTAGAATTTTAATTATATTTGACTTTTCATCTTGCAAAAGGTGACACAGAAGTTTATAATAACTGAACTTTCTGAACACTTTGGGTTCTAACAACACTTATTACAAAACTGATTAAAGTGGGCATCTTTATGTTATGTTATATAACTTCCTATGAAACTCAGTTTATGAAGTTTGATTTTAGATAGTCAAAGTGGAAAAAAGTTATTTATGTTGACACAGTCAATCGTGAGAGATACACCATATGGTTAACTCCTGTGTCCTGGGCAATATATCTATTCAAAACATAAAACTAAAACTACCAAAACACGTCAGTTGCAATTTGATAAAATCTTGTAGTATTGTCTTTCCTCTTTATGTCTGTGTGTATTTTGTTATAAAATACAGCAGAAAACACAGTGAACTTCAAGAGACAACAATATTGGTGCACTACAATTATATTTTGTTGAAGTTCAGATACAGTTCAATTTGCATATCTATTTATTTCTACCATATTTTTCAAAATATACTGTGGTAAAAATGAAAAATAGTCTAGTTCAGTTGTCTTCACTAATAGGAAATTTTATTTCACTGGTTTTCTCGAACACTGGTAATTCAGATTGTTTATCAATTACAGAGCATTCTAAAGGAAATGAAAGAACTCTAATCTCAATTGAGAAGAATTAACAATAGAATCGTTCCTATCATTATTACTCTCGATATAATATTCATTACTGGCAGTCCAGGAATAAAAATCAACGACCTCATCAGAAGAATCCAGTTCTGATCCATTATTCAAAAACTCTTGAACTTCTAATGTTGAGAGTCACTGAGAATTTTACAACTGTCTTCTCAACATCTGTATATCTTGTGGACAGCACAAACACTATTACAAAGAAAGACATCCTAAATGTAATCGACAGTGCCCACAAGTATGAATATCCAATTGCATCCTTGAAAAATTCCAAATACTTGCAGAAAATAGAAGCACACATTGGTCATTGTTCTCCAACCACCTTAATGATATTAAAAAGCGTATTCTAGGTGCCTACGAATGTCCGATAGATATTCATAGCCCATCAAAGTTGATAAATGTGGAAGGATGTATGATATACGTCCATAGAACACAGCAGTAAAATGAAGATGATGAATCAGATACATTCGTAGGATCCAAAGTGGTAATAGTGTTTTGCGTATTAAAGTGAAGGAAAATTGTAATAGTATCCAATCACCAGGAAACATTAGGATATTTATAGATTATATAGAGGTGTAGTTTATTCCTGGATTTTTGATTTTCCGTTGTCTTATAATGGTTTCTATAGATTCCTTTGCTACTGTAATATTCCATGAGTTATAAGAAAGTCAGATACAAATTTTTGAACTATATGCGTATGTATAGTTTTGTAATCTATTTATTTGGGGCTATAAGCTCAGTTACCAAAAGCAAGTAAAGAAACCAAAAAAGGCCACTGTACCTGTCTGCAGGCATTTCAGCCAAACGACCAGAAATTTCTCTCAAAGCCTCAGCCCATCGAGAGGTGGAGTCAGCCATCATTGACACATTGTAACCCATGTCACGGAAATATTCAGATAATGTGATACCTACCCAAACGAAATTAATTAATATAAATAAAGATTCAAAACAAGTTACTTTCACTTCAATAAAATTAAAAATCATAATAATCATCAATCTTAATCTTTGGAAAAAAAATGGATTTGATAAGTTGAGAGTGAGCAAATGGGATTGGGAAGAATGGGTCACAAAATCTTGCATATTATGAATGAAAAAGTATTTGTACAATTGCCATAGTTTTGGAGAGAAACAACTATTTAACACTGACAACTATTTTTGACTGTTATTGGTTTATGTCCACTATTATTGTTGGTAGACTGACCTGTGTAAATAGATGCTTCTCGAGCAGCTACAGGCATGTTGGATGTATTTGCCACAAGAGCTGTTCTCTTCATGATGGACTCAGTTTTACCATCTACTTCAATAGTCAGCTCAGGGAAATCTCTCAACACCTAAATATATTCACATTAATTTACACTATTGCATCTTACGTGACACAACATAACATAGAACAACAAAGAACATAAAAACAAGGCATTTGAACCAAGTAGATAACAAATGTTAATAGAAACTAAAGCATTGGGGAACATCTGAAGTTGAATAAATTTAAAATTGTTTTTGTTTGTGAAAAAAGAACTATCCCATCTTTTCAAATTCTCACAATAAACTAGCAATACTTCCGCAGCACTTTCTTTCTTGTATTATTGCAAGAGGTCATGACATCACTAGGGTGGGCTTTGAAAATAGTTTTTAGGTATCAGGGACAACTAAAATGCGTTTTTACTAAAAAATCTACCACTTTTTCTTGCAGCATTACATAACTTGTGTAGCAGGCATTACGTAACTTGTGTTTTCTTTACTCTATATAAAAGATATGAGGAAATAGAAATCAATATCAATGACACTATTAGCAAATGTGTCACATATACCAGATCTTGTCTATATATAGGGGGATTTTTCATTTTTATGTTAGTAGTTATTTTGGCCCCCAGAAAATTAGCAGAGGAAAACTGGCTTTTATTTTTTGAAAATTTCAGAATGACATGGTGATAAAAGGTGTGATGTAGGTGCTTCTTACCTCAGACATTTCATTACCACGTTCTCCACATCCTACATACACAATAATGTCTGAATTGGAATACTTTGACAATGACTGAGAAATGACAGTCTTGCCACAACCAAAAGCTCCAGGAATGGCAGTGGTACCACCTTGCACACAACTAGGGAGAACAGAAAAACAAAAAATGATCAAAATTTCAAACTTTCCAAATTATGTATGCAATAAAAATCCAATAATAAAATTTGGGAATTTTCTTTTCCACACCCAGCAAATTACTGCAGTTTTAGGTATACATACGGAAAAAGAGAATCCAACACACGTTGACCACACAAAAGTGGGTAATTCGCAGGTAGTTTTTCAGTAACAGGTCGTGGCTGTCGTACAGGCCACACTTGCAACATTGTGTATTTTGTTCTCTCACCATCAAACTCTGTCTCAAGAACAACATCCTAAAATATAAAAATAAAGACTTGTGTACAGTATTCAATACCAAATTCACTTTAATAATTCCATCAGAGTAAAAGGAAAGGAAATATAAATATCAGAAGTATTGAGAATTTGTTAAAAATACATTGATGTACAAGCTGTTAGGCTCACCTCCACCGTGTAGTTGCCTGCAGGAGCAACGTACTGTACAGTACCCTTCGATCTTGGAGGCAACATGATCTTGTGTTTCACCAACGTGTTTTCGAAAACCACGCCATAAATGTCACCTCCAGTAATGTGGCTGCCTACTCTTATATCTCCAGGAGTGAATTCCCAGTGCTCAGTGCGACTCAATGCCGGAACATTTACTCCTTTTGGGATGTAGATACTGTGAGTAAGTTCATGAATGTCCTTCAGAGGTCGCTGGATACCATCAAAAATACTTCCCATGATGCCAGGACCTAATTCCACAGATAAAGGTTTGCCCGTTCTCAGCACTGGGTCTCCAACAGTCACACCAGAAGTATCTTCATAGACCTATGTGAACATATCAGTAAATAAATTTAGCTGATCACTACAAATCACTCACAAGTGAATTATTGTATTAAATATTTGCTTGATGTTCACATGTTAAATGCTTTCTTGTTGCAGCAAAACTTGCAATTGTTATGCCATTGTAATATTAGCTGCAAAAACAACAAAACAAAGGAAGGGGAGGAAAAGACGACAAAGAAGAAGAGGATGAAGAAGAAGAGAAGAGGATGAAGAAGAGAAGAATAAAAGAAGATAAAACTGTTAACTTAGCCCAATACTGTGTTCTGTATTCACTTGTAAAAATTGGGAATTTTGCTTACATGTCACATTTATGAAATACCACTACAATGATGGCCCTCATTGCTAGTAAAGGCAAGTTAAAATTTATCAAATAACCACAAAATCTTTTCTAAATATATTGCACAATAACATGAAATTTAAGACATAAATGCACAATAAATTACCTGAATGGTTGCCAAGTCACCTTCTAAACGAATAATTTCTCCTACCAATTCGAAGTAGCCCACTCTGACCAATTCATACATAGCAGACCCAGACATGTGTTCTGCAGTGACCACTGAAAAAATTTTTTAAAAAATTGCATCAAATTAATGTAAATAAAATATTTTGTCTTCATTTTTAGAGAGGAAGATCATGCTTGTTAAAAATTGTTTTCAACATTTCAACAGAGACAACGTAATTCTATCAACATTTGCCCGATAAATTTGGAATCATAATTCATTTGAAATTAAACGTAATATGTTATTATCATAACAAATTATTTGTGTACACAAAAATGCTTTTTTTAATAGTTCATAAATTATATAATGTTTAAGTGGGAAGATGGTGGTTGAGGCAGCATTCTACTAGGAGTATGGGGGTCATGGATTAGTGTTACATCCTGCTGGTATTTATTTTTTAAATGTTCAACATTTACTGAAATAAATCCTTTTATTTAGTCTTATACTAAAACCTTAAAATATTACAAAATTAAATGGAAAATAAGAATAAATTAAAAAATTGATGTACAAATTGTTACAATAAAAGGATAATTTTTTTCTGTTGTATCAATTAATTACAAAGAAAATATATTTTTTCAAAATCCAACTAAAAGCAACTACTGGCGCAGTAGACACGCAACTCATGCATGGTGTATTTTCAGGAATTTTTTCAAGTTAAGTACCCCCCTTTCCTTCAAAATTTGTCGACAATCATTTTGTTAGGAGCAGTCCACATTGTCAACTAATTCTGACTACTATAATTTTCAATAAATTTTTAATACATAACACAAAATTAATACAATTCGTCATTTCTACATTACAATTTATTTTGATTTATTGGAAATTGGGGAGCAGGGAGGGTTCTAGCCACAAGCATTACATAATTATTGGGGGCAGGTCAAGCATGCATTACACATGTTACAGAAAGATGGGGTATTCAAAAATACTGTAAATTTGCATTATGTAATTTACAGATGGCCGTTAAGTTCAAAAAACAAAAACAACAACTTAGTTCGATGTATACAGAGCTGTAAAGCTTGATTTTGCAAGGTTTACAAATGGAGGATTTTAAACTTTTTATGCTATGTTTTTCAGAGCTTAGCAAGACAGAAATGAAAACCCTGCACCTCCCCCCCCCCACCAATGACACCACAAATGTGCAAATTGATTATTTGACTGTGATTTTAGGGCGCTTCAACAACCAAGGTCAATGCCATCTGGGAATGGAAGGGGAAGATTGCACATTGATCCATTCTACCACTGGAACACACCTGGCAATGATCAGGGAAACCTTACTACCCAGTACAATGTTAATATTAATCAGTTGACGTGCAACAAAATTTCTTTTTTTGGGAACTATTTGGCAACAAACAAGCAACAATTTCCTATGTAGTTATTTTTTATATATTTTCTACAATTTCCTTGTAATTGTCCTTCTTAATATCAATTTGATGAAATTTCATATTTCTGGTAATAATTTTAGGGCATTGAATATATTTTTTGGGAAATTAATACGCAACAATATCCCATATAATTATTTTTTTTATGTATCTCCATAATATACTTGATTTCTGGTAACTGTCAGGCTAATTTGACACAAAGGTAGTGGAAAATCACATTTCTGGTATCAGTTGAGGAACAAAATTAATTTTTTGGGAACCATTTAACAAAAAAAAATTATTGAAATTATTTTCTATTCATTAGTGCAAAGTTGGCCCATGAATTTAATTCTGGCAAACCAATCTCACTCATGTTAAACACATAAAACAATTTCCTGAAACCTTTTTGAGATCAAATCAGAAACTTCTCAATTACTGGTGTGCTTGACTGTAAAGCATCATCATTACGCTCTGCCAGTGTTAGAAAATGTTTGAAAATTTCATCTAGGTAAATAACACTGAAGAGTCTGCAATATTTTCAAAATAACTGCATTTATATGGTTATTTACTTGATACATAAACCCATTCAATTGTTTTTACCATTTTTGCCTGAATCTGTATACTGCGATTTATGCAAATCTGCCCCTGGCAGGAATCAGCTGTTGACGGTTTCATCCAATCGAGAGCTTGAATGTCACCATAGTGTCATTCATGCTCCCGATTGGATGAAACCGTCAACAGCTGATTGCAGCCAGGGGTAGAGTTGTAAAAACCACAGTATAATACATTAAGAAGAATAATCTTTTTTTTTACTTTTTGTATACATCTAATTTTATTCTGGCTTTCACAAAATTTCTTACACATGTCATTCAAAACCAGAAAAATCTCACAAACTGTGAGATCTAAGAAAGGGAATTCAACACTTCTGAAAGCCTTAACTTTTCTACTAAATGCCTTTTAATTCATGTCAATAGAGCTATTAGAAATTGAATAATTGTTACTACTAAAATAATAATAATAATAATAATAATAATAATAATAATAATAGTAATAATGATAATAATAATAAATAATAACAACATTGTTACAGCGTTTGCCAGGAGTATGCAACAATGCACATGTTTACAGATGACAGATGCAACAATGGTGCTAGCAATGGTAATCATAGCAAAACTGGCTGAGTGGAGCGGGCAAGGGTGGAAACAAGCAGGAACATGCCGAGGTAGGGAAGATGGAGCTGGAGTGGGTCAAATGTAGAGTGAGTTTGGGTAGTCAAGTGCTTTTTAATGTTTTTCACATGGTAAAGTGTAGTTAATGTGCAGCAAGCTTACATTCACAGTTAAGTGCAGGGATACACTATGAATGTAGGGAACACAGGGAACGCTTACATTCAGTTGCCCATCTAAAATACGACTATGATAAATAAATGGGGTAATGTGTGTGTGTGTGTGGGGGGGGGGGGCGGTACTTCACCTAGTAACAGGTAAAAATCTTGTATAAAAGAAATTCCTGTAAAAGTCTGGTAGATTTGCTCAAGTACAATTCAGATTCTCCCTTTCCTTATTGCTTATTGCCTCAATTATTTACTCAAGCGAGAGAAATGATTATACTGAAAAATTAAGAGCTATGCGATCAACCAATAGTGCAACTTCATGCTCCTATCAACTAAGTTGTGTAGAGTCTTTTCTGAGAGGCCAAGTATGTCATTTCTTGGCTCATTACTAAACCACAGTGCAAGGTCTGATCTTTTACACTATCAGTTATGACACACATTAAATATCAGCAATCACAAACTGAACTTTAACCCAACATGGTGAAGCAAAATACACAGGTAAATAATTATGAATGCATTTTCAGTTCACGATTGTAACTGGCACCACAAACGTAACTACAACTATATATCAATGTATTTTAATTCTGGTCAAATACACTTACATTGTATTCTAACTTCCTTGTTTAATTGTATGAGTTTTAAATAATTAGTTGATGCTTTCTGCTTGCAAATTCCAGCACGATTTTTCACCACTCACATAATCAGATTCTAATAGTAATTCAGTTCAAGATTGGATGAGAGTATCAACTCTTATATTATTACACAATTGATAATACTCAACCACCTGCTCATATACACCCTGCCATTGGGACTAGAGTACCTAGATTGACATCCTGTTGGAACCAACATCTGGACAAATAATGCCTAGCATTAAAATTACCATGCAGTTGCACGAGCAAGTACTGCATCATTTTTTTAATTTCATGTAAGTCTTTCAACAAAGAGGGAGAGCTTTTATTTTATATGTACATATTACATGAACAGAGCAACTATTTTATTAGTGGGCTGCGATCGTGGAAAATTATGCTCTGCCAATAGGCCCTTATTTGTCAAGGAGCAGTGCACTAAACTCCCCTGGGAATGCTGCGGATGGGAGTCTTTCAAGGTCTCACCCTACGAAAGGCATGCTTTTCAGTCTTGTTGAATAGACAATTTGTGATGGCTACCTCGAATTCACTCTCAAAGAGAAAAAGTTTATATATGAGATATATGTAAAAAGTGTCAAACCATACACATAGTATCCTGGAGCCTTTCTTCCAAATTTTGAGAAATGAAGAGCGCAATTACGGTCATTTTCAACAGGACTCCTCAACTGCACACACTGCTTCAGTTTCCTTGAGGGTTTACATGCCGTTAATGGAGACAGAGTTATCGCACATGATTTGTGGCCTACATGCTTTCCTGATCTGTCTGTGCGATTTCCTTCTTTGGGGATTGCCAAAGATCGGAAATGTGCAACAAATCCCCACATGGACGTATAAAGCACAATATACAGGAACAGATCACTGCAATACCACAGGACATCCTTTACTGAGTGAATCAGAACTTATTTAGATGTAAAGAATGTATCAGTGCTGTGGTGAGCAGTTCCAGCACCTACTATAACGTAAGAACAATGCAAACTTTACGGTAGCAAAATCCCATCTTCCCTCTTTAGAAATTCTACCAACCACTGTTTTGATTTCGCGGTATCCATGGCCATGTTTGCCAAGGCAAAATCCCTGCGCGGCCGGCCCATTTATAAAATTGTCACACTGTAGTTAACAATGCTTTGATAATTTTACATAATGAATTAAGATTGAACTAAATAAAGGTACACGAAGGTAGTAAATACATGAATCCAGAATGATGAACGTTCGTACAAAAGGATGTAAGAGAAGAAAGAAAAATTAACAGGAAACTATGTAAATTTTCTTTAATCACATGACCAAAACGTGTGTCACAATCACATACCTGCACAATAACATAGGAGTAAGGGAAGATGGAATTGAGGAGGGATGGAGGAGCCATGGTATCTGAAAATTATTCAGTCAAAAATTTCTTTTCTCTTGAAAACGTCTACTTTTACAGATTACATTTGCATGGAGTTGCAAACATTTGAATATTACTTTGTTTAAGCAATTTGTGAAAATTTCGATTTAATGCTGTATTGCAATTATTATGAAACCATTTTGAGTTTATATACATAAATTTCAACATGGAGTTTCTGAACGAGCTCTTGGGGAAACATACCATTTAACAATTTGAACGTTCAGAATAAAAAAATACATTACACTAACTATAAAAGGCAAAAAAATAGGATACCTATAACTTTATTAGCAAAATAAAACCATATATTAACAAAGCACAATCTGTAATGTTTACTTTAAGGTACATGAAAAAATTATGTTACGTCATCATTCTTATGGTTATGCTATGAATAAGTTAAATGCTGGCAACAGGTCAGTCAGAAAATACCACTTGATTCAATCTTTATCTTTAATATATTTGGTCACTTTCATTAATCCTATAAGAAGTTTAAATTCTACAACAAGAAAACTTGAATGATCCCCACTATTAATTTTGTTTAAGGAAAATCATTTTCTCAATAACAAATTCAATCCTGTAATGAATGAATTAAAAGAATACTGGAAAAATCTCATAAAATTTGTTCACAAAACTTGCCAAAATAACAAATTTAAAATTTGCAACCATTGGGGACAATTAAGAGATGTAGGATGAAAATCTGGACACAGGACAATGTTAAAAAAAGTCCCAATGTCTTTGGAATATTTTTCACAATTATGGAGATCAAGAATGAAATCAAGTGCTATTGGTAAAAAGAAAATTGTAGATCGTGACACCAAATAGTAACTAATTTTATAAGTAACAGATGTTACAGTTTGAAGCAAAAAATGTAGTGGAAACAACAGCAATTGGTAAACAGTGTAAAATATGAATTAACAAGCATACCAGGTCCTGACACAGCATACACATATCCATACTTCCCCTCTCGATCCTCATCAGCTAACTTAGCTAGGTTTCTGGACATGTTTGCAAATTGGGAGCTGCAACAAAAATTTATGTTCTAAGAAAATAAAATATTCCAAGTAATACATCCTTTGCAAGGCAAACGTTAATTGACACAAAATATCCTCTAAAAATAATCATTTTAATGTGATCTTTGCCCACTTTTGTCACATAAAATTGTGGTTGTACTCTACTTTATCTTCAATTTTCTTCAAAACAGAACAACACATTTTACAAATTTAAAAATAAAATAAACTACCAGTCAAGCAAAATTTTAAAATATACATCGCTCTAACGAAAAAATTACAGCGAATTAAAACTTTTCCCATAAAATATATTAAATTCAAGATGTAAAATTTTGAATCTTCACTGCTTTGATACAGAATCTCACAATGAAGTTGAAATACAATTTCAGGTGACTAAAATATAGGTCAAATAAATAATTAACACCCACTTCTATACAGGGTTACTAAAATCCGATGTCCTTGAGATGTTATAAGAAAAGGATTTTCAAATACACTATCCTAGAACGATCTACAAGTACTTTTTTCAAAATTCAGGCCACAGAAAAGTAGGCGTAGCCCTGGCGTCGAACTACTACAAATATTTTATTCGTAATCACTTTTACAGGCAAAACGTACGCTACTATAATAGATTATGGATATTTGATTAGTAAAATGACTTATAAAGCTGAAATTTTTGAAAAAGTATTACAAGATCTTCTGAAAACCTGTGAACACCGAAGGAACTGAAAGACATGTTCGAAACCAGAAAATATGAACTTGATCATGATGAATTTGGTACCCCAGAGCAACAAAAGTTTTAAGTAACTGTCAAAGTACATTAATAATAATGTATCCTTACTTATACAACAAATAACACGGGAATTCAAGTAAAGTATGATTCCACTTGCTCACCTCCTTACCAGCTGCAATCACAAGACTTGTCAGCTGACACACGACTGAATACAAGAGTCAGAATATTGATTTTTCATAATTCCATGCTCTGTAAAGAAGAAAGATAAATATTTACATAGAATATCCAATTAATTCTTATTTTAAATTTTAATGAATATTGATTAGGTAAATTGTAAGATATATGAGAATGAAATATCGTTTAGTCGCTTTTCAAACGATGGTCACCGCCGTGGTTGGTCTTGTTATATGAAAAGGCCAAACCTGCTTGGAACTTCACTCCAAAAAGCGAAAAGAGGGAAATTAAGCATCAACGGTGTCCATTCTATCCTTGAAACTTGTTAATTGAGATTCTTAGCTCATTTAACTTATTAAAGATATTCCCGATTATTACGCTGTTTATATAAGATTTTTGGTAATTCACTTCAGGGATGGTAATAGAGTTGTCTTAATTACGGCAATGCAATGTTTACCTTCTATAATGAAACATTGCACTAGCGTTTAAACATTTTTACGTTAAGTGTATTTTGCCACAATTCTGTCACAACGGACTTAGTTTTATCATAATAGTATTGTCACTATAGAATCCCTAAACTAAAAATTCAATTGTTTTTAGATTTCGTTTGTCTAAATCAGTTTTCAAATTCTTCGCAATTTTGACCATTTTGCTAGCATTGACAGAAAATCTGTCCTAACATTAAAATAATAAATCTTTGAGAATAGTTTCCTTTGATATCCACGTGCTCTCCTTGGTCGATTCGTTTTTCGAGTCAGGAGCTATCGGGTGAAGGTGACTGTAGGGAAATCGAGCGCGATTTAGCGCTTCGAATGCTAAGGCAGCTGGTGTGGGCAATTTCCGTTTCAGGAGAATTGCATGTGAATTGTTGTATTAAATAGCTGAATTGTATTCCTTAACTTCCACAAAAAAATAACGAAATAAAAATGACGAGGTGAGTGGGATTTATTTTTATGCATGTTTTTGTCTTTGGTTTTTGATGGGCATGTGATATTTTGTAGGTTATGGGCGTTCGTAGAAAGTAAGGTTTTGAAGTTAGTTTTTCAGATTATTTAGAATATTTTATATTCTGTCAATCATAGGCTTCAATATGTTATGTGGTAACTGAAGATGAACCTATTTTACAGATCTAAAATTGAATTAGGAGATGTCACCCCACACAACATTAAGCAACTTAAACGTCTTAACCAAGTTGTTTTCCCGGTGTCATATAATGACAAGTTTTACAAAGACGTTTTGGAGGCGGGGGAGTTGGCAAAATTAGGTATGAGTAATAGCTTTTGTTGATAATAGTTGTGTTATTGTGTGTGAATTTATTGCATTTTCTAAATGTGTTTATTATTTTGTGCTTACAGCATATTACAATGACATTGTAGTGGGAGCAGTATGCTGCAGAATTGACACATCAGAAAATTCTAGGCGGTTGTACATAATGACTTTAGGTTGTCTTTATCCATATCGAAGACTTGGAATCGGAACAAAAATGGTGGAACATGTGCTGAATTATGTAACGAAAGATGGAAATTTTGACAGTATTTTTTTGTGAGTATTGATAGCTTTCAGATTTCAATTTTTTGTGATTAAAAGTAAGAGATATGCTACACACTTAGCTTATAACATGGCCAAATTAATGTACAAGAACAACTTTGATGTGTTCACGTGCAGTGTAAGTGCATAAGTGTTCTTGTTATTTATTATTTTTAATGAACAAATTTGAATATTACTTTTTGATTTGCAAAAGATTAAAAAATTTTAAATTATTGTATTAATTGAACTGATTAGTATTTTCTATTATACATTTGTGTTCTTTCTTGCAAGACAATGAAAAGAAATTTCTGAAGGGGACCTATGATGATTATATCATGAAATCTTTAAATGATGTTTTACTGATTCAGTTATTATTCAAGCACTTTCTATTATTTAAAAATTCCCTCACAGAACAACTTCCACTAGATTGCAATTAATAAATTTATCGAATAGTAGTAAAACAAGTTTAAAATGTTCTACACACTGACAAGCAGCGTGGAAATAAAATTCTTGTGCGTTAAACGGAATGCGAATTTTAAAATTTTTGAATGAATGAATTCAAAAAAATTCTGACATTAATATCAAGTAAACAATATTTAACTCAAATATTAAAAATAAACTCATTGTTCCTATGTTGCATCACATCATATTGTATGTGCATCATTATAGAAGTTCAGAAAGTCAGTCAAAGGCCCCCTGAAGTATAATGCAAATTTTAATAATCCATAACATTTGTACTGAAAAATTTGTGTGAAATATATATTGCAGGTAGGGGTGTTATAACCTTGCATTTGCACAAAGCTTAAGGGGAGGAAAAGAAAAACAAAGTATATAAATAAACACAAGGCGGTCGTTTCATACAGTAAAACAAACCCACTAAAGCGTTCCTTATATTAACTATATATAAATAAAAGGGAATGTATGTATCTGTGTTGCACATAGACGCATGAACTACTCAACCAGGTTCACTGAAATTTTCGTACTTATTACTATTAGTTGTAGTAATAGGATTATTTAATGAGAATATTTAGTGGTATATAGAGTGGTTTGAACTAAATCGGACATGTGAGGGCATTGTTGATGATTCTTTTAAGATGACTCAAGTGCCCCTGAACTTTACACAACCCTCTGCTCAATAAAGGATAAAGCGCACCATCATGGCATATAAGTATTGTGCCCCTGCAATTGTATATCAGCCAAAATTATTACTTGAATCTTGAACTAGTAAATTAGATTGTCATGGCAAATGCATGCCCAAATGAGAGGGAGAACGTTTTAATAATAGAACCAGGACTTAGAACAAACCCATACTTGCGAGGTCTGTTATCTATTAGTTTTTGCACAGCATTGCATAGAACGTGATTAGCAATAATGTGACCGGCAGTGTGTGATGTGTAATACAAAGCAATAGCAAAGCATTGCCAGGTCACCTGATTTGGAATAAATAAGTCCTGTACCAATTTGACCTCAAGTGTAGATTCTCAAAAAAAAAAAATTTATTTTTTTTTATTTTGTCGCACATATATCACAGAAACTTTATACATGTTTCTGAAAGTTAAAGCGCTGTTGTATACTTAGGTCATTTGTGAACAGCTGTGATTCTGATGGCCAGCTGGTGGGCAAAGGTTCTGTCTGCCTTCAATTGGGCGCTATCATAAGGCAATTTATTTTTCACTTGAAATGACTCTCCCTGTGCAGTCAGTGTGTGGCTACATCAGACACGTTTACTGTTCTGTTTAATGCAGTTTCATTGCAGGATTTGTCACTTATAACTATTGATGAATTTAAATGCTCATGGTGATTATTCAGCTTTGATTCATGGTCTTGATGTTACTGAAATATTTTTTTTTCCCCAGGCATGTTCAAGTAAATAATGAAGGTGCAATTGATTTCTATAAGAAGTTTGGTTTTGAAATAGTGGAAACAAAAGAGCATTACTACAAGAGAATTGAGCCAGCGGATGCACATGTACTCCAAAAAACGCTGAGAGAGAAAACTGCTAATGGTGATGTGAAACATGGTGATGAAAAGAAAGATAATGAAAAGTGACGAAAGTGACTCGAGGGCAGTTAAATTATTTAATTTTTGTTTATAATCACAAACAGTTAAAAAATTTTAAAGGAAACATAATTTTAATGCGCAGTATTTTTTGTTCTTTGTGAGGAAACCAGAAATTTTTGAGAGTTTGTGTTAAAACATTATTCTTTAGTAAGCAAAATAATGCTGGCTAGAAAGTCATTTTTCTACCTGAAAAAAGCACATGGAGTAGAATGTGAAGAAAAGTAGTGGTTTTGATATTTGTTTCTGTTAAGTTTCTTTCCTGCTGGAGCAAACTTTTTTTGAACTAGTAGAAAATGTTGGGTAGTAACAAAGTGGAGAAGCAGGTAGCACAGCTTTTAATAGTGTTGTTTGAAATATTCTGAGGAACTGATGGAAGAAAATGTACAGATTTATTGCTTTCATAGATTCATGCAGAAACTGATATTTTTCTCCCCTCTGGATTTGTACTAGTTGCCATTTTTTCCAATATGCAATATTCTTACTAGTGAAGTTGATATTTCTGTTATAAGACATGCTGCTTATATTTAGTTGTAAATAAAATGTTTGTGTTCTTTGTATTGTCAATTGATGTTATGCCATCAGCACAGTCTTAGTTGTAGTTGATCTATCATCAACATCATCGTCATCATCTTCTTCTTCTTTATTACTTAAGTGAAATTTATTAAATCATTTCTTAAGTGCCATTTTTAATTGGTTGGCACATGAATGGATCATGAAATCAAGTGATATTTGGTAGTATAACTCTTTTATTATTAATGCTCTTGTACATGAACGGCCATTTATGCCTTAGAACATAATCTGCGTAAGGTTTTCAGTATAGGCAGGCTTATATAGAAAAGAACAAAAATGAAGCGAGTATGTCAGTACGCAAGTTGTGCCCTAATTATAACGTATAGGGATAGAGGTGGGTTATATTTCTTCACAACTTATAAACTTGTGTTTGTTTTGATACTAATTAATTTTGAATGTGAACTAAACAGGTTTTGAGCTTCTGGAACCCCTAATTTTATTTCTTTTGCGGATTATTTAATAACTTTCAGGTTACTACTGTTGTGTCACCTTTTGTTCAACTGTTATTAACAGTGTCTTTTTCAGAAGGATTTGCTTTATATTTTGTTATATTAACATTATAATGAAAGTGCTGCATTTATGCTAAAAGCATCTGCTGCATTCTTCTATCTTATGTGGTGGTATATTAATTTATCTCAATCAACACTCAATATTAAATTTACTGTTTTAAGCTACTTTGCATGTCTCAGAAATGTAAGATTCACTGCCCCAATTCAATAAAAATGTCTAATGGAAAAAGTGGCTAATTTTTATGACTGATTACTGATTTGTTTCAAATATTTCTTCTGTTATAACTATTTCTTATCTACTAGAAACCTCACTGGAGAAAGATAAATTAACTTGCCTATTCTACTGCACTTGGAGTATTTGTTGTAGATAAATAATTTTAGTAATTCGGTGTGTGTAATGCAGAAAGCAAAGTCTGTACAATTTTCATTCCGTATAGTTTTGCATTTTAAGAGATTGTGTTCAATATTAAGGTTGTAAAGAATTGCCATAGCTGTAAAGTTTGTATATAACTTTCTTTATCAATTTTAAAACATTGTGTAATGATATCTAAGTTAAGTCAGATATTGCCTTATGTCATATGTTGAACTTGCTTTAATATTGCAATTGTTCCTAAATCTGTAAACCTTAATGTACATAAAACTTCGTTTCTTAATTCATTTGTTTAATAATGCATGGTGGAACATTGAACTTATCTTCAATTGCAATCCTTCCTTTGTTGAGTCATGTTGAGGGTCATGAAGACTTGTTTAAATAAGAATGTGAGGCAAGAGGGTGTATAAAACAAAATATTGCTGTTGAATACTAAACAAAGATTGAAAATGTTTTTAAGTTAATTAGTTCATACTACTCTCTAATGAAATATCTTGTAGTTCTCATATTGATGAAATATCTTATAAGGAAAACTATTTATAAAATACCGATGATGGTTTGTATTCTTTTATGATGTTTTCTTATCTTATTTTCAGAATTTTTGCTTGGAAAAATGGTTATTCAAGCCATTAATTGGAAAAGCTTTTTTGATCATTACTACCTTGAATATTTAACTTTCAAGTTTCATTGCAAGTTGTGTTCTTAATTGAAGTTTCAAGACAATTTCATGATTGTATCTGATCCCTCGTTGGGGAACCAAATGCAATTTACATATTTTTATTTGAATACTATAATGACTGTTGGTACATAATGTTTACCCAATGAAATACCAACATTAAATTCAAGTTTTGTTTCTGTTAACTTAAAATAAATAACGAATTACCAAAAAACAAATTTATTTTTCTCCAAAACTTTGGTCATAATAGTATATTAATTTGTGAATATGTAGTGTGATATCATTTCTAGAAGTGTTGGGAAGTTAAAAATTATTTGCTTTCTGATCACAAAATGTATTTTTACTTATTTATTGTATTTATTCCTCTGAAAATTCTTCCCCAATTTCCAAATACACGTCATGTATTGGGAGAGAAAATGTTTATCTAAATACTGTGTCAGTTTGTTGTAAAAATAATTAATTTATTTGAATTTGACATGCAATTTAAATATTTAATTATTATTTGTATTCATACAGGACTAGTCCTGTGTTGTTAAAGGATAAAGATAAAAAAGTGATATTGTAATTCTGGATGTGTGGCAAATAATATTTAGATAAGCAAGCTTTTGTTGGGTCACAGCATTGTGTAAATTATCAACATAATCTTTTGTGAGAGAAACCTCTAAAAACAATTGTATTGATACAAGTTCTATTCATAAAATTATATCTGAAAAGTTGGTGATGCTTAATGTTTTAATGCAAATTATTTCAGTATAGTCAACCCAAACCGAAACCAATTTTTAATAGTAAGAGCTATTATCAAAATTTGTTACAGGGTGTTTTTTTTTTACCATGTGTATTACCTGGAAATTGAATTTGTTTTTGATTGAAAATATTGAATCGTACTGCTTCTCAGGTGGAAAATGAACTATTGATAGTTTTTTAATTTTAATTTTTTAACTATTTCTTTATTTACTTTGAAATAATTTTTACAAGTCCAATTTTTACAATTTTGAAGTCTGTAAGACTACCAACAGATTCGATTCAGCCAAAACTGAAGTATCAATTCATTTTGGTTCAAAGAAAGCAACTCATATTTCTGCATTTAGGTAACTTAAACTAATATTACAGGGTGGTCACTTTCTAGAAAAGGTGGAAAACCAGGCAAAATCAGAGAATTTGTAGAAGAATCATTAGAAGTCTGAGAAAATTTGGAGAGGGTTAAAAATGGATGTGTAAAAACAGTACAGTGTTATTTGTTTCCCCAGTTTTAATTGTGTGAAAAAATATTGTTGATTTGTACTTTGTCATGGTGAAATCAGAGAGATGACCAATTAGAATCATGGTAACTTTAATATTTTCTTTAAGTAATGTGAAATTACTTTTCTTGTAAGGGAAAAATAGGTAATGCTGTGGAAAACCGAAAAAGTCTGGGAAATTTTTTTTCAGGAAATGAGTGGCCACTCTGTATAAGAAAAATGATTTAAATTACATTTATAGTTCTGTTGGTAAATAATGAATGAGTGCAATGTTTGAATGTGAAGAGAAAAATATGTATATATGTAGTGATATGCACTCTAACTTTTTTTTAAATAATTTTTATGTCTTATTAATTTTTTTTCCAAACAAGTAGATAATAACTTTTCATATGAAACTTGATGCTATGTTGTTGTTTTTTAATTTATTTAATCATGCAGTTTAAAATTTTTGACACTAGCAAAATGGGTGTTTTTAATGTACATGAATGGAAGTATATTCTACAATTTTATCTTTTCATGGAATTTTGTATCTGTGAAATTAATTCTTTAGTCCCAATTTGCAATTTTTTGGATGATGTAATGCTCTTATTTGAATTTATTTGCTCTTGTGTATTATACATGTCTTCATTCTCTTTTGTGGTGTTGTGTCCGATATGAAACCGCATTCAACATAAAGCCGTCTGTGAAATGGACTGTTTTGTACTGTGGAGTAGAATTTCTATGTGATGTGTTCCTAAGTCATTTTCTACCAGTTCAATTGTTACTTAACCAATACATTACAAAAATGAATGTTGAGAAGCGTATTGGTACTCTCCTCGTATTGTCATTGAATAAAATAAATACTTGTCTTGTTGAAAAAAAAAATGTTTGCTGTTAATTTTTTATTATAACCTTATGCTTAGTTACAGATTATCTTTGCCGGGTATTTATTACTAGCAGAAGTACCCTGCTGTGCCTGAGTGTTCATCACAATCGTCTATCAAACAAAAAGGAATAAATTCTCTAGAGTGTAAACTCACTGGCTCATGGCCTTCCATACCCTGTCGTGTTTGCTAACAATCACTGATGATACAACCTTCATTGTTATGGAAAAGTTCAAACATGCATTATTGGGCACAGTAAAAATCGTCATATTATTTCAGTAGTATACATACTTTTGCGACTCTCACACACAACCGATCTTTGTAAATTAGGTCTCTAAAGAAAGATAATTTCACACAGATGTGACAAATTGCACTTTGACTTTTAAAAAAACTGACGGATTTCTTTAAAAAACGCATTTAAATATTCGTGTCAAATGCAACCCGCCGTATTCAGGTATATCGTTAAATAACTCCTAAACGAAGTGTTATTGGGCCTCAAAACGTAAAATTTTGAGATCAATGGCCACGAAGAAATGTTCCTCACACCGTAACCTACACAATCCGATATTTTTGGACATTGTATTGTTTTTTTCTGGCGCTTGTCGATACACCAATGCCATCTAGATTTCAACCCTTGGTGATGGTGACTATCTTTGTGACGTCACGTTTAGAAGACTCAGATTCCTCTATCTTACACCAATAATGCTTTGTGTGTACTCTGACGACGTTTACTTGCGTAATTATTAATTCAATATTTGCTCTCTCAGCAACGACTAGAAATATGTTTAATAGTTGTTTCATACCAATGGTTGTTTCTTATGCGTGTAATGAAAACATTTATTCAATGTTTTACCGAGGTCTACAAGGGCTGTGGAGGATGTGGGTGTGTAGCGAAGACGTGTCTCGTTAGGTTTGGATTGTGTATTACCTGTACCAGTATTTTCGTTATCGGCAGTGATATGGTGGAATTTTCAAATCAGCTGGTTCAGTCACATAGCTTCCCTAACAGTAAAAAGCGTTTTAAAGATTTTTGTGACTATCACGAAAAGCCAACTGTTAAAGAATATTGAATAGTTACTTCAAATATTCTCAAGGGAGTATTGTGAATTCCAAGAAATCTTTCGATAATACTGAATAAATTTTTATTAAAAATTTCTTTTCAACATCATTTGAATTTTTAGATATTTTGTTAGTACATTGAAGTTACCTTTATACATTTTTAAACATAAATACATTTTGTTTGCAACTTTACCTCTTAAAATAGAAGGATAGGGAAGAGAGTGAGGTTTAACATGTGCTGACAGTTCTCGTACGCGAACGCGGAGATAGTTTTGTAAACTTGTGCTATGACACAACACAAAGAACAAACTTTTTAAACTGACTAAAGTAAAACAGCTTGCAAGAAATGAGCAACAAAAATCAAAACGCGCTAGCCTACCATACCACGTAAATGAATTTAAAAAAGAGCTACCAAATTTAAAATTATAGAGAGAATAACGCAAGTCACTCGACACATCACATCCAGACACACGATTTAAATATTGGCGGTATCTGGAAGTCTGTACATGAATGCCCACACTAAACTCGTATTGTAAATAATACACTGTTTGTTATTAAACTTAAGGTGTCGGTTCGCCAAGTTATTCAATACGTTAACATCGTTTGAGCAACATTCACACGTACCGAAGTGAAGTCTAAGTCTACTCAATAGTTTCTAATGGTAACAAATGGTATTTATTACTCAAAGGTGAAAATATTAGTTTTATTGTTTTCTGCTCCGAATTGCTTCTCTTGAGGTTCGTAAGATCGCAGAAAATAATCCAATACTTTTTAATATACAAATAATTTTTCAATCTTCGCTGGCGCCCAGCCTCCCCAAATCTGCCTCTGTTCCTCATAACAAATCTCTATAAAAATGGTGCAGGTCCAATGTACTTTCGATTCTCAGCACATTCGTAATTTCGAAAATTTTTAATTTTTTTCGCTGCCTTTCACTAACGAAATTTTTGAATAGATTATTTTGTAAATGAAATATGTTCCTCAAAAACAGTTCTTTATATGTCATGTACAAATTTTGAAACATGATTAATTTTCAATAATTTTGAGTGAAATAGTGACAGTTTAAAGAACATACGTAAACAAGACTTTCTCAAAAACCGCTCGAAATTTTTTCCCGTAATATTTTGTTTAAATAGAGTGAAGCAGCTTAATAAAATGGCGTGTATTTAATTTCCATTAAAACCTCTAGAATTTCGAAAACTGCAAATGTTCAAATCATTTTCGAACAGTTATAGACCTTCAAAAATGTGACGAATGGTCACTGATTCATCCCGTTTTTGTTTGTTTGTTTGTGTGTTTGTGTGTTTGTTTGTGTGTGTGTTTGTTTGTGTGTGTGTTTGTTTGTGTGTGTGTTTGTTTGTGTGTGTGTTTGTTTGTGTGTGTGTTTGTTTGTGTGTTTGTTTGTGTGTTTGTTTGTGTGTGTTTGTGTGTGTGTTTGTTTGTGTGTTTGTTTGTGTGTGTTTGTTTGTGTGTGTGTTTGTGTGTGTGTGTTTGTTTGTGTGTGTGTTTGTGTGTGTGTGTTTGTTTGTGTGTGTGTTTGTTTGTGTGTGTGTGTTTGTTTGTGTGTGTTTGTTTGTGTGTGTGTTTGTTTGTGTGTGTGTTTGTTTGTGTGTGTGTGTTTGTGTGTGTGTGTGTTTGTTTGTTTGTGTGTGTGTGTGTGTGTGTGTGTCAGTTGTTGTTTTTTATAGATAAACTAGTGGGAACCCGTCAAAATATGATGGTGAGATCTGAGATAAATGTAAAATACTGTGCCCAGACTGTTTACAAAGCAAGTTCTTAAATAAGAAGAAAGAAAAAAAAACTTCTCTTATATAAGGCTTATGTTTGCGTTTCTGTATTTATTCAGTTTTATGGGCAAAATGATGCTAAGCAAGAATATATTCTAATTTTACCAATCACAATGTCTATCGCATTACAATAAAGTATCGCTTTTGCACTCCACTATAATAACTTTGTTTATGTTTTTGTTGTTATCCGCATCAATTGTTTCATGTCTCTAATACTTTGTGAGTATTAATATAACATTAAAATGAGTCGTTCTGGCAATGGTTCAAACTCTCAAATTGAATCTATTAATAGAGATTCAATGCAGAAAAAAACAAAAGAAATAGAGAAAGTATGTGGAAGCAATTTCTAGAATTTTGTGAACAAAAAAAATACAAATTGACAGCACAAACTACAAATAAAGAAAGTACTATTTTGAAAGATTGATCAATTAATATGAGAAGATTAGATGGTGAATACAAAGAATATACAATCAAAACTATGTGGAAGGTTACGTCCAAAATTATACAGGAAAAATACTTAAATGAATACAAATGTGTGTTCAATCAACACCACCTAGACATACATGAAATCCAGGATATAATGGTACTATCCATTCGAAATTCAGAAATCCCGCTATTTGAGCTTCTACAACTTATTTTTATAATACTTTCATTTAATATTCTTCCATGGAATCCCAAGTCATGGAAAGCTCAACTTCTTACGACTTCAATAATTGTTTTTGATAAATATTATTTTAAGTTGTTTTGTTATAATGGTTTTTGTACACGTAAGCTTCCGCGGCTCGAATCCATAAATTCTCGGCTATCCGGGAGACGCCGAGTCGTTGGCTGGGGTGCCGACGTTTCGCCTGACATATCGCAGACTTCCTCCAGCAGTCACTGCCCTGAGAATTTATAATGGTTTTTGAAAGATTTTTACCATAAAAATGAAACATATTTGAAATCATTTTCAATATTGAAGTGTTATTCATATTATTCCTGGACATATGTTATTCCAGGAGGCAGTGATAAATCGGAGCTGAATTAAATTTTCACTTAATCCAGTAGCTTTTTTAAGTAACATTTCTCTTTCTCGTAATTAGTGTAATTTAAAGAGCCATTCGGTGAAAATAATGTGTTAATTCGTGAAATGGTCACACTGATATTACTCCAAGAGATGTGATATTACTTATAATATATTTCCTCATCATAATAATATATATATATATATATATATATATATATATATATAGATAGATAGATAGATAGATAGATAGATAGATAGATAGATAGATAGATAGTTAGATAGACCACCGCGTCAGAACGCAACCGGCCAAACACAATCGCATGACGGGTTGCCGACCAATCAGGGGCAACTTCCCCTCCCTAACCCGAAGGTAAGTTTCAGCTACGTCACAGAGTAACTGCAACAGCGGGTCGTTTGATGGGGCTCTGAAGCGGTGGGGAATACGAGTAAGATTTCCCTTCCTGTCACTTCTCTCAACGGAAGGATGTTTCGTCCAGAGCAAGAACTCAGCATGACGGACGAAACAGTGTAATCTGTGCTTATGGCGCGGAGAATATCGGACAACAAAGTATGTAAAGATGGTCTCCGAAATATTGCAGTAATATACATACCTTTTGCTAGTCCCTCAGGCAACTAATATTTATAAATGAAGTCTCTAAAGGAAGAGAATTTCACGGAGACGCGAAGAATTGAATTTAAAAATGGGAAGGATTTGTTGAAAAAGCAGCTAAATATCAATTTCAAATGCAACCCGCAACACTCTACTAGTATTGTCAAAATGTATATTATTAAATTACTCCTAAACAAAGAGTTTTAGGGCCTTAAAGTTTAAAATCAGTTCCTAATACCGTAATCTACAGCATAAGATATTCTTGGACATTCTATTACATTTTGCTGCTCTTGTTCTTCTCGATACTACTCCACCTGTTCAGAGACGGGCAGAATCTGCAACTATATACGGAATATTACTTTCTTGATATTCTGGGCAATTAAATTGCAAGAGTGGACCTCTCAGTTCGGCAATAAAGTTAAATAATTTTCCAAAGAGTAGGATGGTGCTTTCCTGATCCTGTTTTTTCGCATGTACATCTTTACTTAGCTTTCTCGAAAGTAAAAAAAGTTTGTAATATTTTAGTGACTATCAAGTAAAACGAAAAGCTAACTATCAAGGAAGATTGTATAATTTCTTCAAATGTGTTTAAGGAAGTGTTATGAACTGTTCCAAGAACTATGTCTATAATTCTGAATAAACCATTATTCAAAACTTGTTTCAAACATCAACTTCATTGTTCTTTATTTTAATTTTAAATTCTATAAGTACATTGGAAGTTACCTTTGTAATTTTTTTAAACAAACAAACACGTCTCGTTAACTTACGCTCTTCATATGGACAAAGAAAAGCAGGGAAGAGAATGGAATTTAACATGCGAGAGTTCTCGCACGGGTACGTTAGTTTGTACTTAATGAGTTTGGAAGGGCTCTTAACTTTTTGTTACCAACCTCTTTACAATTCTAGAGTTATCCCATTTTTTTGATTTATTTTTCTTGCTTTGTAGATTGAACCTGCATTTAAAACAATTAAGAGATGATACTCTCTAATCAACTCAACGCTCTCAAAAAGGCAATAAGAATTTTTTAAGAGACAACAGACTAAATATTTAATCTTGAAACTAACAAGACTGCTATATCTTAGACTGTTCTTTAACACCAAACGGCCATTAACTTCTTTGCAATTATTTCGTAAATTAAACATTATTAATTTTGACATTAATTTATTGATCTACATACTCATCCAACCTATTCTATGAAGGAGAGAACCTAGCCGATCATTTTTTTAAGGGGGGGGGGTATAGATTTTTGTTAAATAGTAAACATACATGTTATTATTTTGCATATTATTTTTGTAGTGTAGGGTGGAGACAGGGGTCGTTGTGACAGTTTTAATTTAATTTTTGAAGATGTAAGAACCATAATTTAAAACTTATAATAAATGGAACAAATAGAATGGTTCTTTGTATAAATTTCTATACATTTGTTTTTAAAATACATAAGGCTGTTAATGATACATAAACAGTTTTATGCATCAGAGCACTTGGTCACAACCTGCCCCTTTAAGGGACAAGTTGTGACTGGAGTGGGGCATGCTGTGACACATGTAAATGAAACTAGAATATTGCTATACTCAAATACAAAACATCTCTACAATGCTGATTCATTTATACACTAACTTTTATTTAATCTTCATTGTTTTGAACATTCTAACAGCAGTGACTATAAACAATATTCTGCATTTTTAGTAAAGTTTATTTGAGCCCATTTCTTTACTGTACCCGGTTCCCCAACCCTTCAATGTTTGAAATGGTTCTAAACAAAAAAGGCATCGACACACTTCATCTTTTGAAATCTCAGATTTGTTTTTTCAACATATTGTATCTTTTATTTTTTATTCTATATTTTTCTTTTATTATCTTCTATATTTTTTGAATGAGTCTTATAGAGACATATCTAAGGGCTGTAATCTGTGACTGGTGTGTGATCAAAATGACACCAGAACTACTCCACTTTCTTTTCAGAAATCTAAATATGTTTCATAAATTATAAAAAGGCGGAGCCTGTAATACAACAACTAGTATTTACAGAGCCACAACCGCCTCTTGGACTATCCCGAATTATGTGTTCTTCGAAGTATTTACACGGATATACAACATTGGAGGGATCGAATATCCTATCGCGTCCATCCTATACAACTCAAAAACAAAACTTTATATTTGTGCCCCTTTATATTTGCTGAAGGCATTCCACCCAGTTTTTACCCTTTTCTGCTATACTTTTTCTGGGCTTTTGTCTTGTTCTTACCCCAGTTACATCCTTTTTCCAAATTGTCATTCGCATTGAAGCCACATTTTTTGAAAACAGTGGCTACGCTGTGGCACACTAAACATTTCAGCAGCTACGCTTAAACTACATCTTCCATATTCAACTTTTAAGGCGATTCTTTTGTTCTCGAACAAAGCTTTTGCAGTTTTTAATCAGTTTGTCTCTTCTAAATCCTCACTGTATTTTCTGAAATAAAAATTATTACAGTCAAACAGAATCAGAACAAGTAGAGACACTGTTACAACTAGCCCCCAGGCACACCAATATTAATTCCCGTTTTTATTTCAGGATATTTTGGCATTCATATAAACCAAAAACATCAAATAATAGCTTAAAAAGTACATTTTTCAATGATACTAAGTAGCTAATATATAATACCTTAAATTTATTGTTGCCGAGTTTGACTGCAATAACCTGATAGATTTTTATGGTAATAATTGATCATAGCAGAAATTAATATTAATGATTTCAAGACAATAAAATACAATATGAATGATAACTGCCCTGCTACAACTTCCCTGATTCAACATTGCAACATCAATTGCTACTTTTCGCTCTGTGTAACAAAGTGTGGTACTAATGAAATTTGCAGGTGATTCTTGCAACAATGAACCATTGCTCAGGATGTTATATTTTATGATTACAATTGTGTGGGGCAAAATTAAAGCAAGTATTTTCTTTCAAAGCTTTTTTCACATTTCAATACAAGACACATGCAGAGGAAAACAACATTAGCTCAGAAAAATCTATTGAAGCTGACAGTAACATGCAGATTAAAACCAAAAATTCTCGACTCAGACAGTATTTGTGTGTTGTAAACAGTAAAAAAACAACAACAAACGTTCATGAACATTACTCGTTCTATAGGTTTTGCTAGAGCACTGTATTGTTCTTGGACAGCAAAATTAGTTCATTTGAAGTTTTTTGACTTGTCTAAAGTCTGATAAATTTTTGCTCAAACCAATCTTCTTTGAGTTTAGTAAATGTGCCAAGGGAGAGGGAGCCTATCAAAGTTGTATCAAAATTTTATGCGAAGTGAGTAGTCAAAAGGGGCCATGCATACATTACGTAACACTGCAGGGGTGGGGGGTGTGGGGTTGAGACTGCGTTATATAAGGGTAGGGAGGTATTCCATTAGTGTTATGCAAGACTGAAATTTGTTTTACATTGTTTAACATTTGTTGATATATTTCCTTTTTCTTTCACACTAAAATGTGAAAATATTATAAATTAATTTGTTTTAAAACAAAGTTATTAGAAGTTGTTACTGAATGAATGAAATGAATAAGTTTGTTTACTGAACTATAATTTATTTCCACTTTCACATAGGAAGTGGGGGGTTGTCACAAGCATTACGTAATTATTATGGGGGATTCAATTGCACATTACAGGGGAGAGAGGTGGTATTCAAAATACTCTAAATTTGCGTTACGTAATCAGGGAAAACCCCAAATGTAATGTCAAACCAGTGTAAAATGAATAAAAATATTGTCAAGTGACAAAGAAGACTTCCATCAAAGCAAAGTTCCTAAGCAATCAATTACAAATAAAATTTTACATTTCTCCATTTTATGTATTTTCAAGTACAGGCAACAAAAGTACAAGTTGTGACATCTGAAAAGCCACTGCTATTCATCACTGGAACTTTAATGACACCAAGTAGCACTGAAATGTAAATGTCATTGAAGATTAGTTGATGCATGGTGTACGATTGTAGCAGTAAAAACCTGATTCACAATTACAACAGTATAAGGTGAGACAACACTGCTGATAATCTCTCATTGCTATTAGCAGCAGATACCTTACATAAGCAGGATAAATAAACCATGAAGCAAGTACATGTGTACATCTGGTGCCTTTTGGAAAAAGCTTCTCAAAACAGAACTGAAGCATTTTATGCAGGGTTAAAGAACATTAAAGAATTCTGAAGGAAAAAAAAATTGTTTTCACTATTTTCCAAAACAATTCACACATTTATTATAATTCACAAAAAGATGTGCTATAAATATTTTCACAAATATTTAACAGTCAGTTGCACTACAAATTATAAACCTCAACTAATGAATTTATTTCTAATACTCAAAAATGTCACTTCCAGTTCGTCGAGCACGTTCTTTAGCTTCTTCAGGAGTCAACGCTTCTTCTTCACTAGGCTCTGTTGGATTTCCATTTGAATCAAGTTTATTGTTCTTAAAATCTTCCACAATCTTTCTGCTGTAAACTGCATCAAAGAGATCTTGGGCGGTAAATTCTGACTGAACTACATCAGGTACTCTATATGATACATATGGTTTTAACTGAAACAAGAGAATACATATTATGAATATAAGTTACAGGGTTATTTTCACAATTTTTTAGAACACTAATAAATAATATATTTAATACAAAGCTAAATGAAACTTCAAGCACTGAAACTAATACAATTACTAATATTGCAGTATTTCCCTAATATGAATTTAATGACATACAAAATATAATATAGTAATCAGAGAAAAAACTGCACACTTTCTATTTGTATTTATACTGATGGAAATTTGCACAACCGTGCAATTAGTTTTTGATGGCATACATGGTTTCAGATTTGGTCCATTTGGTGCAATTTATTATGTGATAATGCACACACTGTCTTTCACATTCACAGCGTAAACATTTGTCATTTGGTTCGTGGAAACTATGTGTTTGTCATATCTGGTGTTGGAATCTGTGCACTACCAGGCACGTAATCACATGCCTTTGCTTGTACCCTGCCTCTGTTCATTCTCTACTTATTGCATCAGTATGGTAGAAATCTGGCCATATTTCTTTCTGTCTCTTTTTTTGTTCGTTCAGCACTACTATCAGCGCATTTTTATTGGGCAGCTTCAATTGAAGTCTTTCATCTTCCAGTAGAAAAGTCTCTTTTACCATTACATATGCCAGTCATGATCATGCATACTTGGTAATGCCTATTCCTTTTTTTATGAAAGTTGCTTTTAGATTTTCTAACATTTATAACTTCACGAGTGTGAGGTAGTACCATATTATTTCTAAATCGTATATCGCTACAGAGAATACTTCGTGGGTAAACAATTTCATGATCATTTCTATAAACTGAGATAGAGAGATATGGAAGTGTGTGTATTGTGATGGCACAGTTGAACATTGATTGCTGAAGGTTTCTATTAGTACTTGCAAACAACTTTAAGAAGAATAAAGAAATACGAAGGATGAAGTCTGTTAAGGGTGATCTTGTTGATATTTGAAACAAAAACTGTTACCGATTCATTATTTTATACTTGATATTCATTGTCAAAATTATACTTCTACATTCTTAAAGTGCTTATGGTCACTAAAACAATGAAACTCCCAAATATTGAATGTCTGACTTACTTTAAAATCTGTCAGATCGGGTACCATTAGTTCTGGAATCATTTCGGGAACAGCTATAAAGTTTCCTTTGGCATCATGGTAACCAGTGGGCCTGACCCCATAATCTGAAATTGTAAAATCCGTAAATCTATATGCAATAATTAGCCTAAGATTTCCAGGTATATCATTAATGAATCCTTACGGTAAACTGGGACATCGGTGGGTTCGTTTCCCTTCAACTTTTTTCTTTCTTCTTTGAAACTCCGCGAACCCCTCTTGTTGTGAAGCAAAAATTTCCTAAAATTTCTTTTACCATTGTTTACAACTGAAGTACTGATAGCTCGTGTCCATTTCAGAGGTAAAACCAATCTTGACAGATACATCGTCAACACCATTTCTACAGTGCACCCAGACTATCTTGTATTGTAATACTTAATTATTACGAGTAACAACAAATTATTAGAAATACTAGATTATTACGATTAATAAGGGTTGAATACGAGTGCTACAAGATAACACTCAATGTTAAAGCATGATGTAAATTATTTTACATTCCTTTACATCATGTGTTGAACGCACAGAATCTACACACTGTGCAGTGCACAGAGTACTCACACGTTTATGGTTTGAACCTACGTTCCTTATTTTCGTGGAGAGAGAGGCAAAGATCCTCTACTCAGCCAGGAAACGTCCATTATCGTCTCTAGCCAGCCAATAGCATCTATAGGTGTTCAGACACCGAAAATGGAGCTGAGGTGACAACCGGGATATTTAAAATTACTTTATCTAACATTCAATATGGCAGAACTTAAGAATTTTATTTATATAATTTATTTATTATTTTGTGAATAATTAATGTGTAAGGCAATTTAGAAGTCAATAAATCTTATAGGCACTGTGAGTCAGTAAAAACAACTTTAGTCAAGGAAGTGCAAAATTTAAAAAAGATTATTTCATGTATTATACAATATTTGTTTGTAAATTATGTAGGTTAATCCGGAGAATACGGTGTCGTTCACTGAACCGGTTCACTAGAGGGGAATCGACTCACTGAACCGAATCTTTGTTTATTGATCACGTGTTGTAATGGTCACTATGTTATCGCAAGAATTATAATTTCTATTTAACACTCACATGCTACTTAAACTACCATTACTGCTCAAAGCCAAAATTTAATTACCACAAAAAGCATCTTATCTACTTAACACTTTTTTATACGCTCTAGAATGTTCGCATGTTGTAATGGTCACCATGTTATCGCAAGAATTATAATTTCTATTTAACACTCACATGCTACTTAAACTATCATTACTACTCAAAGCCAATATTTTATTACCAAACAAAGCAACTTATCTACTTAACACATTTCTATATGATCTAGAATTCGCAGTATATTTCACTAACACTTTCTACTTAAACATTTTTTATTATTGGGGGGCTATCGCCCCCCAAACCCCCCATTTTAATAATATAAATCAACCCGATCATTTTTTCAAACAAACACTATATTAAATATAGCGGTATTTTATTAGGCAAAAGAAAAAAAATCAACTCACGTAATCGCTGAAAATATAGAATTTTAATAGTATTAAAAATACTATGGTAGTAATATTAGTGTAACGTCTCTGTACTAATTACGTACATCATCCTTATAACACGAGAAACTTCAATAATTCATCAACGTATCGCCAAATTTGCTTTTATCTGAAAAAATACACACTTTACTTTTTATGAACTGAAGTTCAGTAAATTAATAAGAAGAGTCCTTTCACACAGACATTTTCACGCTATGACCATTCTCGCCTCTGACTGCAAATCCACTCAAAACCATCTGTTCTATCCTTTCAATAAATTTCATTTCATTCTTGCATACATTACATACACGTCGAGACGCAAGCAAACCCACTTTCTGACACCACTGAATCACATTCAAACGTCCCTTTCGGCACAAATCATAAAAAATTCTGAATTTATACCTTCCATCTCGGTAGACACACAAAACAATTAAAAAGAAACTTGAAATGGCAATGAAACACGCAAATCCACGCCACAAAATTCTTCGCTATTTGACGATTCATAAAATTATGAAGTAAATAATTTTGTAGTCATAGTAACAACTAAATGTGTTGTTAGGAGGCTGTTTTATTAATAAATCAAAGTCTATTTCAACCAGGCAAGCTAAAGTCTTAATTTTGTGATTTAAAAGAGTGTTGTGAAGTGAAATTTTAGAAGTGAATTGAAATTTAAAATGTATCGTCATGAAGAAAAAATGGGTTAATCCGGAGAATACGGTGTCGTTCACTGAACCGGTTCACTAGAGGGGAATCGACTCACTGAACCGAATCTTTGTTTATTGATCACGTGTTGTAATGGTCACTATGTTATCGCAAGAATTATAATTTCTATTTAACACTCACATGCTACTTAAACTACCATTACTGCTCAAAGCCAAAATTTAATTACCACAAAAAGCATCTTATCTACTTAACACTTTTTTATACGCTCTAGAATGCGCAATAAAATAATAAAAACTCACATATTTGTAGATTTTTAAATATAAATTTTTCTATTTAACACTCACATACTACTTAAACTATCATTACTACTCAAAGCCAAAATTTAATTACCAAAAAAGCATCTTTTCTACTTACAATTTTTTTATATGCTCTAGAATTCGCAGTATATTTCACTAACACTTTCTATTTAAACATTTTTATTATTGGGGGGCTATCGCCCCCCAAACCCCCCATTTTAATAATATAAAATCAACCAGACTATTTTTTCAAACAAATACTATATGTCAAAGATAGCAGTATTTTATTAGAAAAAATATAAAAAATCAACTCACATAATCGCTGAAATTATAGAATTTTTAGAGTATTAAAAATACTATGGTAGTAAAATGAGTGTAACATATTTTTTTTATGTATATTTCACTAACACTTTCTATTTAAACATTTTGGTTGATCCGGATTGTCTGGTGTCGTTCACTGAACCGGTTCACTAGAGAAGAATCGACTCACTGAACCGAATCCTTGTTTATTGATTACATGTTGTAATGGTCACTATGTTTTCGCAAGAATTATAATTTCTATTTAACATTCACATGCTACTTACACTATCATAACTACTCAAAGCCAAAATTTATTTACCACAAAAAGCATCTTATCTACTTAACACTTTTTTATATGCTCTAGAATTCGCAGTATATTTCACTAATCATTTCTATTTAAACATTTTTATTATCCCAAGAATTATAATTTCTATTTAACACTCAAATGCTACTTAAACTATCATTACTACTCAAAGCCAAAATTTAATTACCAAAAAAAAGCATCTTATCTACTTAACACTTTTTTATATGCTCTAGAATTCGCAGTATATTTCACTAACACTCTCTATTTAAACATTTTTATTATTGGGGGGCTATCGCCCCCCAAACCCCCCATTTTAATAATATAAAATCAACCAGACTATTTTTTCAAATAAATACTATATGTCAAAGATAGCAGTATTTTATTAGAAAAAATATAAAAAATTAACTCACATAATCGCTGAAATTATAGAATTTTTAGAGTATTAAAAATACTCTAATTACGTAGAACTGCACTAATTACGTAGAACATCCTTATAACACGAAAAACTTCAATGATTCATCAACGTATCACCAAATCAATAAACTTCATTTCTTTCTGGCATACATTACATACACGTCGAGACGCAAGCAAACCCACTTTCTGACACCAATGAATAACATTCAAACTTCCCTTTCGGCGCAAATCATAAATAAATTCTGAATTCATACCTTCCATCTTGGTAGACACACAAAACAATTAAAAAGGTACTTGAAATGGCAATGAAACACGCAAATCCACGCCACAAAATTCTGAAAATGAAATTCTGGAAATGAAAAAATTCTGAATTCATAAAATTATGAAGTAAATAATTTTGTAGTCATAGTAACAACTAAATGTGTTGTTAGGAGGCTGTTTTATTAATATATCAAGTCTATTTCAAACAGGCAAGCAAAAGTCTTAATTTTGTGATTTAAAAGAGTGCTGTGAAGTGAAATTTTAGAAGTAAATTGAAATTTAGAATGTATCGTCATGAAGAAAAAATGTTTCGTAATTGGAAAAATGTATAACTTAATTTGGAAAAGTGACATAGTTAAATTGGATTAACCAAATTGTGTATATATTTATGCTTTGAATCAATGCCATCAAGATTTTTCACCAGTGATAGAAGTGAACCGTGAAACTATAACCTTGTGAATCACGAGATTAGTGAACCGAATCAGTGAACCAAAGGAACCGAAGGTCAGTGAACGACACCAGACAATCCGGATCAACCAACATTTTTATTCTTGGGGGGCTATCGCCCCCCAAACCCCCCATTTTAATAATATAAAATCAACCACACTATTTTTTCAAACAAATACTATATGTCAAAGATAGCAGTATTTTATTAGAAAAAATATAAAAAATAAACTCACATAATCGCTGAAATTATAGAATTTTTATAGTATTAAAAATACTATGGTAGTAAAATGAGTGTAACATATCTGCACTAATTACGTAGAACATCCTTATAACACGAAAAACTTCAATGATTCATCAACGTATCACCAAATCTGCTTATATCTGAAAAAATACACACTCTTTACTTCTTATGAACTAAGGTTCAGTAAATTAATAAGTCGCCTCTCAAACCACGAATCCTTTCGTACAGACATTTTCACACAATGAAAATTCTGGCATCTTTCTCTACAAATACACTCAAAACCATCTGGGTTGATCCGGAGGAGAGGGTGTCGTTCACTGACCTTTGGTTCCTTTGGTTCACTGATTCGGTTCACTAATCTCGTGATTCACAAGGTTATAGATTCACGGTTCACTTCTATCACTTGAGAAAAATCTTGATGGCATTGATTCAAAGCATAAATATATATACACAATTTAACTATGTCACTTTTCCAAATTAAGTTATACATTTTTCCAATTACGAAACATTTTTTTTTCATGACGATACAATTCACTTTTAAAATTTCACTTCACCACACTCTTTTAAATCACAAAATTAAGACTTTATCTAGCTTGTTGAAATAGACTTCATTTACTAATAAAACAGCCTCCTAACAACACATTTAGTTGTTACTATGACTACAAAATTATTTACTTCATAATTTGATGAATAGTCATATTGCGAAGAATTTTGTGGCGTGGATTTGCGTGTTTCATTGCCATTTCAAGTTCCTTTTTAATTGTTTTGTGTGTCTACCGAGATGGAAGGTATGAATTCAGAATTTATTTATGATTTGCGCCGAAAGGGAATTTTGAATGTGATTCAGTTGTGTCAGAAAGTGGGTTTGCTTGCGTCTCGACGTGTATGTAATGTATGCAAGAATGAAATGAAATTTATTGAGAAAAAAGATAGAACAGATGGTTTTGAGTGGATTTGTAGAGTCAGAGGCCAGAATGGTCATTGTGTGAAAATATCTGTACGTAAGGATTCTTGGTTTGAGAGGAGACTTATTAATTTACTGAACTTTAGTTCTTAAGAAGTAAAGAGTGTGTATTTTTTCAGATATAAGCAGATTTGGTGATACATTGATGAATCTTTGAAGTTTTTCGTGTCATAAGGATGTTCTACGTAATTAGTGCAGATATGTTACACTCATTTTACTACCATAGTATTTTTAATACTCTAAAAATTCTATAATTTCAGCGATTATGTGAGTTGATTTTTTATATTTTTTCTAATAAAATACTGCTATCTTTGACATATAGTATTTGTTTGAAAAAATAGTCTGGTTGATTTTATATTATTAAAATGGGGGGTTTGGGGGGCGATAGCCCCCCAATAATAAAAATGTTTAAATAGAAAGTGTTAGTGAAATATACTGCGAATTCTAGAGCATATAAAAAAGTTGTAAGTAGAAAAGATGCTTTTTTGGTAATTAAATTTTGGCTTTGAGTAGTAATGATAGTTTAAGTAGTATGTGAGTGTTAAATAGAAAAATTTATATTTAAAAATCTACAAATATGTGAGTTTTTATTATTTTATTGCGCATTCTAGAGCGTATAAAAAAGTGTTAAGTAGATAAGATGCTTTTTGTGGTAATTAAATTTTGGCTTTGAGCAGTAATGGTAGTTTAAGTAGCATGTGAGTGTTAAATAGAAATTATAATTCTTGCGATAACATAGTGACCATTACAACACGTGATCAATAAAGAAAGATTCGGTTCAGTGAGTCGATTCCCCTCTAGTGAACCGGTTTAGTGAACGACACCCTCTCCTCCGGATTAACCACCATCTGTTATATCCTTTCTCTCAATAAACTTCATTTCTTTCTGGCATACATTACATACACGTCGAGACGCAAGCAAACCCACTTTCTGACACAACTGAATCACATTCAAACTTCCCTTTCGGCGCAAATCATAAATAAATTATGAATTCATACCTTCCATCTCGGTAGACACCCAAAACAATTAAAAAAGGACTTGAAATAACAAAAAAACACACAAATCCACGCCACAAAATTCGTTTGAAAATGACAAATTCAATTCCAATAACTGTAACTGGTATATCCAATTTGCTATATGACAATTCGTCAAAATACGAAGTAAATAATTATGTAGTCATAGTAACAACTAAATGTGTTGTTAGGAGGCTGTTTTATTAGTAAATCAAGTCTATTTAAACCATGCAAGCTAAAGTCTTAATTTTGTGATTTAAAAGAGTGTTGTGAAGTGAAATTTTTGAAGTGAATTGTATCGTCATGAAGAAAAAATGTTTCGTAATTGGAAAAATGTATAACTTAATTTGGAAAAGTGACATAGTTAAATTGTGATCAACCAAATTGTGTATATATTTATGCTTTGAATCAATGCCATCAAGATTTTTCTCCAGTGATAGAAGTGAACCGTGAATCTATAACCTTGTGAATCACGAGATTAGTGAACCGAATCAGTGAATCAAAGGAACCGAAGGTCAGTGAACGACACCATGTCCTCCGGATCAACCATGCATACAAATGAATCACTTTACTGTGGACTGAATATCAAATGCCCAATTGAATATTCAAATCATGAATTTAGAAAATTGTGAAAATACAACTCATGATCATTACTTCCTTAATATTGTAACATTATCAAAACAACACGCCAGTTATCATCACAAAATCAAAAAATTTCAGTACATTAATACAGTAACTAAGGTATTGTGAATATAAATTCAAATTAAGTTAAGTCTTTTACATGAACAAGAATCTTGGAACTACACAAACTTGTTGACAAAAACAATCATAAGCCCTCTCCCATCTTAGCTACACAATATATTAATTTGCATATTGAATATTTCTGACAGAAATACTTTAATAGAATAGAAACTGAATAAGATATGAAGCTTGTATCTGTCGCAGACATAGCTCTAAAATTAATTAATGTTGTACGATATCTTAATTAAAAGCATAATGTCAATATATTATCCTAACCAGTGATCATGTGCGAAACTCATGTTACATAAAATTTCACTATTACTAACAGAGGCGGGATTCAGTGGGAGAGGGCAACTGCTCCCTCAATGTTTATTTTTATTTTAATTCATTTATTTACGTCAAAAACAGTTAAAAACTGCATGTGACGTGATATGGGGAGAAGTTATTTTGAAGTTACATGTCGGGACAAATTAAAAAAATAGACATTTCATTTCGCATATCTTCAAATTTATATTATACAAATTTAATTTTTTCTGTATTTTGAGAAAAAATCCTAATAGAGAATTTGAGTGACTGTGAGTGTGCGCGGTTACACCACTTCCTTTGCTCCAATCGAAACGTATGAGGTGTCATTCGAGGAGTCTCCTGGTGGGGAACTGATAATTTGTTTTCGGATCTGGACAGAAGATTCTAAGAAATTTCCAAAAACGTATTTTTACATGTTTTTGCGCTGCCAACTATGCCGGAAGTTAAGCCAACGCCACCCAAATAGCGATATGTAGATTACGTTGAATGCGGCAAGTGAATAATAATAATAATAATAATAATAATAATGATAATAATAATAATAATAATAATAATAATAATAATAATAATAATAATAATAATAATAATAATAATAATAATAATAATAATAATAATAATAATTGAGTCACATATACAATTACAATCGTGTATGACGAGTCAGTACGTCGCACGACAGATTTCATTTAGCTTTAAACCGCATTAACGTATTTTTAAAAATACATTTGCAAAAACCTACGAACGGTATTGCCTTTCAACTTATTGAAGTTCGCGTAAATACGGAGAAAACCAAACTGAGAGCAATGCTACAGAAGCACATTTACGTTCTCACGTTCGACTTCTCACATTTACATTCTTAAGCGAGCAAATACCGATTTGTAAATGGATATAACAACATATTCGTATTAAAACGTAACTAACACCTTATTTACATAATCATACAGAGCAGTTGCCTTTTAATGTGTGTATAGATTCGTCTACAAAACGATAAATAGAGCAATTGCAGAAGTATAAGTAAACACCATTAGACTGACTTTGTTGATATTTAATCTCTTCAAAATCAAAAATTAGGGGACAAAAATACGGAAGTGTTTAGAAAATCCGTGGAAGAATAAAATGTAATTGTAGAAGATTTTGCGACAGATTTTTTGGAAGTAATTGAAAATGATCTTATTGGAGAATAATGCTGAAGAGCAGTTTACAGGTTATTTTTTATGTACATTTTTGTGAATATAAGGAAAAAACGTAAAAAAAATGTTGCTGTACTAAATTCTAACCATTCAGAATCATTCGTACTTGCATTTTTACGGCGTTTATAATTTTGAAATTGCAATATCACCAGTTCATATCCTCTATAGTGGTAATATACAACGCCATTGAATATTGTAAATTTTTAAACTGTAATGAAACATTATTAGTTACAACGGTTCATTGGTATGTACAATGCTAGAGACTGTAAGAATTTATTTGAACAAAGCTACAAATGACATAAATTTTCAACACAAGAAAATTATTTTAAAACAGTTGACAGCGTCGGCGACGCCACATTCAACTAGTCCCTACATAGTATTTGAGTAACTGCGAGTATGCGTGAGTGCACATCCATCACTCAAGGTTAGACTACTTCCTATGCACCACATATCAATCGTCGGTAAGGAACTGATAATTTGTTTTCACATCCTGCTAGAATATTGTAAGAAAATTTCAAAAAACCTGGTTCGTTGTGGCAAACGTATTAAATTTGAAGAACTTCAAGAGAATGCGGACAAAACCAAACTGTGAACAATGCTACAAAATGAAAGCACATTTACTTTATTACGTTCGACTTCTCACAGTTACGTTCTTAAGCGTGCAAATAGCGATTTTCAAATGAATGTGAGTAACAACTTATTCTTATTAAACTTAACTCCTTATTCACATAAATATACAAAAATTCATATTTTAATGTTTATGTATTCGCCTACAAAAGGAGTAATAGAGAAATTGAAGAGGTAAAATTTAATACAAATTTCACTGAGTATGTGGAGTCTTAATCTTTTAACAAATTAGGGGACAAAAATTAAGAAGTGGCAAGCAAATCCGAGGAAGAATCAAATGTAGTTGTAGATTTTAGGACAGAATGTTCGGAACTAAT
The DNA here is from genome assembly GCA_038098605.1 of Gryllus longicercus. Classification (NCBI taxonomy): domain Eukaryota; kingdom Metazoa; phylum Arthropoda; class Insecta; order Orthoptera; family Gryllidae; genus Gryllus; species Gryllus longicercus. Next base: position 5,319,465 of record JAZDUA010000040.1, read on the forward strand.
CGAAAATTATCTTATTAGAGAAAATCACTTAAGAACAGCTTAGGGTAATATTTTTAAGAGCATTTTTGTGTATATTAGCAAAAACGTGTACAAAATGGGAGCAGTTCTAAATTCTAACTATTCACACAATCTATTCTTGCCATACCCTAAATTTACTGTAATAGCCTGAAATCATGTTTTATTGTAATGTATTATATGGTTTAGAATTGCAACGAACATACGTATGTTATGATTAAATAAATTCTTGCCATTACAAATTTCCAAGAGTTTTTAATATTTCCAATGCCCGCCCAATAGAGGTGTTGGCATTGACCGCCAAATTGTTTCGAATTTGGCGCCACGTTTCGAACAATGCAGCTTGTTGCTCTTTGAAGGCGTTTCAGAGGGAAGGATCATACAGTTCAAACTTCGCGTTCAGGAGGTCTAATTCGCGCGAATTTCTTCCCGGTTGACCAAATACTCACTTCTTTCGTACAAGATTCCTTTTTGGATTGTCAACTGTTTCCTGTTAGTTCGGAGCGTCACCGAAAGATCGCATCTGCTCCCTGTATCCAGGCAGCCCCGCGTAAAACATACCATTGTCAAACTTCTGGGAACCCAGCGATTTCCACTTCAGAGGCAACGACGCGCTACCAGCTCGCATTGTCTTCATTGGAATTGAGCGCAGTCGTAACGTGAAGTAAAAAACGTCGAAATTCGTAAAGAAACGTTTGATTTCGTCTGGACAGAGGTAACCGTGACAATCTCTTCAATACTCGTTGATTCTTCCAAGTAACTATCTTTGTCAATTGTGTGTCGTTTCTTTTCCAGAACACTCTTGTCTGATAAAAAACTATCGATAGAAGAGGCAATGTTTCGTTGTAGCTTCTGCTAATTGCTCTCCCAACTTATCTTACGAGTATTTTGCAGCCTCAACAACAGGTATTTCTAAAGTTTTTCTAAAAGTATTTCTAAAGTCTAATTTCTAAAAGTTAAATACGAGACAAATTAAAATTCAATTCAATTCTCGTACAATACAATATCATGGAATGCTAATTAAACCCGGAATCCCCCTCTTCCTCCCCTCCCCCTCTGTGCTGTCAGTTTCCACATTTCCGCATTTTCGACGTTCAATTCGCATCAACCCATGCGAATGACAAAAAAATACGCATTTTTACAATTTATGAAAATTTTGATTTTTTTAGTTGACAATTTGGCTGGTCTTGCGTAGCGTCGAGCGGTCTAGACCAGAGAGTATGCACTACCGCCGAAACACACTGCTCTCAAGGTACGCATATACAGAACCACCAGTTGTGGGTCTTGTGAGTAAGACAAAGAAAGGGACAAGTTACTAATAGTAGATCAGTGCCACGTGTGCGGCGATGAGTACTTATGCTGGGGTTAGACTGGGTTTGTATCTATCTCAATCTTTGAAACACGCAGTAATCTTGCAGATTATTAATCTCGATTTTTGACAGATAGCAAAAGACAGCCTTATGACTTTTCAGAGAATTTAAATATAACATTATAGATCTTCCATCCTTTTCTCTCTGATTAGTATTTACTTATGAATGAAAATTACCGATCAAATTTCAGTACATATTATAAATAGACCGCGGAACTTCATGCAATTGCATATTTTTTTTGATTGCGCATATCGAAAGGAAATGTGTATAACTTAACCTATCTCCAAAAATAAAACAAACGTAGCCCATTTTTATTTTGCATAATCGCATATTTCTGAATTTTTTTCATTAACTGCGTATTATTATTTGTACGGCATACTTATGGGCATTTATCACAGGTTTTTGTGTGGAAGTGGATCGAAGTCACATATTTTCGTGTATTTCTCTTTCATAAGGAAAGTGAATTAAGTCATGCCAATGCTAGAATACCAACAATATTTCCGACAGTCTTCTGATAAGATAGTTTTCGCTACAATCGATTTACTTCCTTACTTAACTTTATTCTTACGCATGAACTAGTGAAGTGTGCTGAATATTACGGCATCTTGTAACAATGCTTTTGGTTGTCTAGCTTAAAATGTTTATTGTTTATCATTTTCGAAAATATATTTTTATTATAGGCGTTTTGTATTACAGTGTAAAAAATTAAGATAACGAAAATAAAATTTATCTGTTGCTAACAATATTTTTGTGTAACGCATATTTCGTATTCTTAGTTTTAAGCGCACATATTGGCTATTTTCAGTGTATGGTTGCCTGCAAATTTTGAACCTTTTTAGTGCGTGAAGTTACGGGGTGGATGAAGTAGACATTTAACTAAGATGCCTTCCATACCTAAAGTATGGACACATATCACAAATTATATGGATACCTGATGATGGATTGAAAACTACACCTGAAACATGTTATATTAAGAATGTTATATATTTTTATTAAAATTTTAAATGTAATGTGATTTTTTATTGAACGTAAATGACTATTTAAAAGCAAAAATGGACAGAGATTATGATGTATAAAACACCGTTGGTTGTATTTCGTATTTTCAAATACTATTATGTATTTTGTATCTAAAATACTTTTATAGAAGTATTTTCTGTTTGGTGTGAATTAGAGAAATAATAATTATTAATAATATTAATAATTAATAGTAATAATAATTATTGTTATTATAAGCCGGCCCTGTGGCGTAGACTGTTGCGGCAGCCGTCGTCTGCGCCGAGGAGGCTACAGGTTCGAGTCCTTCGTAGGCATGGTCGTATTTGTGATTGTTCCTATTTATCATACTACCACCTCATTATTCATAATTCAAGGAGTAAGAACTTTATCTTATGAAGGGATAAAACCGTAAAAAGCCGATCCCCATAATTACACAGGTTTATATCTTCGTAGCCTCGGAAGATAACAGGTAGCGAGGTCATAAATGACCGCTACGATGATGATAATAGTAATAATAATGATAACAATAATGTACAAAGCAAATATAATTAATAAAACAGTACACAAGCATATACGATAAAAGTATTTTTTTAAATCACTGTATCTGAGTTATCTTACACCAAAAGATATTTCTACCATACCTATTTTCACTAAAAAAACTCCTGATATTCTTAAAGTTATGATTGGATTGGAAGGAACGCAGACATGTTTTGAATGCCCCTGGTTCAGGTAAATGTTTCAGATGCTTTGACAGTTGATTGCGAAAACGAAGTTCAGTATGGAATAAGTTACATTTACGTAAGTGAATGTTGACATATATTACAATGAGATTCTATTCCTTGTATTCTGGAAATGAAGTGATTTTCGTGTTCGATGCATATTATTTATGTTTTACAAACCTTCATGTTTCATAAATGTACATACTACCAGAGCCATGGGTATTACGTCCGAGTGAGTTGTTGACCCGGGTAGGGGCCCCTCTTCAACTCCCACCAATAATCTAGATGAAGGGGAAAATATAAAACTTTTTTTTCAAAGTGTCATGTTTGTCATTAAATTGTTATCATATTTATTTTCTGTAACTTCAGTACTCCACTTTTGCAATGTAAAAACAGTGACGCGCTTTACATTTTCTTGTATAAATACATTTACTAATTTTTGCAAATCGATTTTGTCAATCATGTCGCTATAAACATGTAAAACCGCAATAATGTTGAGCCAATCTTGCAAAATAGTTTTCTCATATACGTTTTGAGACGACGCAAGACCGAGAAACTTCGCTCATTTCTAGAATTTGACGTTTATGGAATTTTTTTTTCACCCCAAATTCCGAGTGGGTTAAGTGCTTTGGCATGACAGGAATTGCCATAGAACATTATTCTATACAATAAGGTGAAATAAATGTGTGCAAAATATAATGTAAGGGCTGAGCCATTTCGCAACCATCTCCTGATGTAAAGCAAAACATACTTGGCTCAACTTTTTCGCAAGAAGAGAAAGTATTGTGTGCCAGAAAACGGCGAACTTTCTGCGCAAAACTCTTATTGCCGGACAGACAGCTTCTCTAAAACTGCTCATGGTCTTAGAAGCATCTCAGTCCCCAAACCTCAATCGAGCATTCGTAGAAAGTTTTATGAACCCTCGTTTAATTTTTAACTAACAAAAAACCTTAACCCAAATACAGATCCTAAATTTATATAAAACACGGATAATCGACATTCTACTGTATTGCTTATGAAATGTTGAATTGTGTGCAGATAAGTGACCTTTCGTTCAGTGAGAATATGTATGTTCTATTCCTCGCAACTCGCATAAAAATGGATTATCTAATAGGTTTCAAATCATTTTTAAAAGGAAAATTTGTAACAATTTGTATAACACAAGCTCGACTAAATAAACCCGCTTTATCTTATCACCGCCACCATCTCGCCGTTCAACAATGAATTTCTTAAATATCCTGAAACAATTTTAAAATATCAATATTTTAATACAATCTGAACTAAGTTGGACAAAGCAGATTTGAAACGGCTCTAAAATCTCTGGTATTTTACAAAACGTGCTCGACTTTGTGCAAGCCAATCCGAAATCTGTTTGCTATTCAGAACTTAGTGTTTTAATGATCTTGGTAATTTATTGATGCCTGACGCTTATGAATTTAATTGAATTGAATTAATACCTTATTTTACGTGGTGAGACTCGGGCCTCCGTCTGACCGATTTCTCTATTATTCTTTCACCAACTAGCAGAGAAAGGAAGTATTTCTTGGGGGAGAAACAGGCTCTTTTCATTGACATTACTTACATGAGTCGACGTTCCATCCAGTGCGGAGTAGGTAATGCTGAAAATGTATTCTTTTTAAGATCACAAGACGGTTTCTCTGAGTTTCTCTGACGGAGTCTATTAATAAAAATCAGCGATCATGTTTTTATAACACAATTACATTATTCATTGTTATTATTGCATGTATAATTTACATTTTACTTGATCAGTTATTTGAAATGCCATCAAATTTTCATTTGTACTTTGCTAAATAAAGGTCTTTACTTTAATGAAACATCTTGTCTAATAAATTCTTTGTAAATAATATATTTTTTTATTATCTTCTAAGATGTTTTTTCGTGGCGCTTACGAGTTATGAAGTTGAAGTCCTCGTAGCTTGCGTTTTCGAAGTCAAGAATAATCCGTAAGGATTCCCGTCTACCACCAGTAATCTTCTGTCTTGATGTTGAAGTTCCGTTAGAATTTAGATTTATTTAGGGGAAAAAAGTAAAAACTGTACGTGACGTATGGGGAGAAGCTAATGTCTTAAATCTGATGTTTAACGATTTATACTGTTCACATTACTATTATTCTCGAATGCCTCAGGTGGACATCCCTACTCAAGACTGCTTTCTTTCGCAACTGAACGTTCTGACGACTATTTAAACGATTGTATGTGCTCGCGATTATGACTATCAATCATGTGCTCTTAACGGCCACCAAATGTATTCTCCCCAAATCATGACTCTGGTGCAACATGTCACTTTCGTTTTTCGCTTGTTTCCCAAATTTTGATATTAGTTGTAACTCGTTTCACGATGATCCATTACCCATATTTATTGTTCATTTTGTCGTGGAACATTTCTACGTCCTACTATTTACATTCTATCTCATACGTCCATGGCTTCCCAATGTCCTCTTTGTAAATCTAGCACACTACTCTTCAAATTTCGCTCCTAGTAACTATTTCGTATTATTATTTTCAATAATTTTCTTGAGATATCTGGGTATGTCTCAATACATCGCAGCATTGTTGCGAAAATTTCAAATGAAGTTTGTGGATTTCTTTATATATATTTCATTAATTTGAAGCAGCAAAAACTACTAGTTTTTCAAACAAATGTATATGATTTTCTTAATGAACAGAGTTTTTAAAACCAGATTATGTTTAAGACAAATATTTCTCTCTTTCATTTTGTAGTTTCCAAATGTTAGGTTTTTGCAATTTTCGAAAATGTGAGGGTTCAACGAAAATGAGTCTTGTGCCATTCTTTTAATCGCCCCTTCTAAACGTGGACATTAACAAAAATTGGAGCGCTTTTTGAAAAAAAAAATTTTTTAGAAATTGAGTACGTTCCAAGCGCAAAGTACGCAAAAAACTTTGCGTACTTTTTTTAAATTGTACATGACCATTTTTAAAGAGCTGATTTTTTACAACAGACGTTGTATGAGGCAAAAATCTCTATCTTCAATTTAGTGGTTTTGAAATGATAAATTTTTGTAATTTTCGAAAAACCGAGTGATACCCGAAATATGAGTAGCCCCATATTTTTATCGTCCCTTACTACATATATGGAGAATTTTTTTTAATTTGGAGCGGATTTTGAGAATAAATGCCTATATTTCTTGAAATTACACGAGCATTACTCAAATATTACTCAATAGTTGAAGTTGAACATTACCTTATTTCAAGATCTGTCTTTAAGGAACAGAGTGCATTGAGAAAAGATATCTATCTTCAATATTATAATTGTAGAAAGACGGAAAAATTTTGAATTTTTTGTAATTTTCCGATTTGACTTTCCTGTATTTGTTTTCTATTTTATTTGGTCCCGGCTAGCTATTCGGGCTTGCCACATGCTCTTGCCAGCTGCCATCCTTCGCCGCACCAGGAACACTTTTCAGTTTTCGGTTTTCTAATAGTAAAATCGAATTAATACTTTAAAAATATTAAAGAAGAGTAGAACCTCGTCCTAAAATGAAACTTTTTATTGAAAATTTTGAAAATATCCGAGGGGCTTTGTGTAAAGTATCCCCAAATTTTAAAAATTTTTGTTTTCAAAATCTCAAAGCTTCGACTCGAGCCAGACGGAAAGGGATTTCTTCAATTACGAAAAAAATCCTACTTATGATTTAAGTGCTAGTAGTGTTCACAGACGGGTGTTAAAAAACACTTCCTCGGTATCAGGGGACCCCAAATCGTGTATTTCCGATGAAATTTCGAAATAGATTTTCGGCAGCATTACATAACTTTCCCTGAAATACGTATATTACTACGTATATACGTACGTATGCGGGTACGTAAAACCACAAACAAGGTCACACTATATATATATATATATATATATATATATATATATATATATATATATATATATATATATATTCATATGTATATAGATACACACACACAAATGTATATATACACTCAAAAATTTTCAGACCAACTATACCATATTTTCTCAATCTACAGTTAATCTGGAGAAGAGGAGAAATTTTTAAATTTGAAAATTTTGTTTTCAATTTTACTCATCGAAATGGATGAATACATTTTTCTCTTAATGCTGGCCATTCTTCTGGACCAATAAACATCCCAATTGGAACTAATAATCTGACCACTAATTAGAGGTCAGATTATTAGTTCATTTAATCTATATCCATCATTTAATTTACAAGTGCCACCAACTACCCTAGCAAATACTACAGTTTTTCGGCTTATTTAATGTCACATCTTAGCAGCTTAATTCTAATTTCTTCGTTATAATACAGAAGGAACTCGGTTCTCGGGATAACTATTTGTACTGCTAATAATACATCTGTCGACTTGACAGCTGGGAGTGGAGGAGAGCGATGTTGCTACTTACTCGGGCGGCAGACACGGGGACGTTTTTGTGTCAGATCAGCTGTCACAATGAGGCATACCCGTCAAACTTATTGTATTAATAGTAGAATTGTAATAATGACTCTAGTTTATTCCATGAAGTACTGTTACACAATTTATCGCAGTTCCTTACACTAATTGCGCATATTGCACGGAATAACGAATAGTTTTTGCATAACACGCGCAAAGCAGATGAAAAGTACAGCGAGACTTGTTTTTATAAGACGCATAGTATTATGAGAGATTTATAAAAGATAAGAATCTAAACTCGAGACATGCCTGGTTTGGGCACATACTTTTGTGTGTATATATATGTATATATATATATGTGTATATATATATATATATATATATATATATATATATATATATATATATATAAACACGATACAGAACCGCACACGACGCATAAACAAGTAATGGCGCTCTTCATTTTTCAGTTGCTTCGCGCTATGAGATTTAATTTTTTCTTAGTAAACGTCGGCAACTGTGCAGTGAAATAATCACAATTTGAAGCCTGTGATTGGATAATGGAACCTCCTCACCTCAGTCAACCGGGAACTGCCAAGTAGGCAGAAGTATTATTCGCAGTATATACTCTGGTGCCGATCCATGCTTTACTTTAATTACCGCGTTCCTGTTTAACAATCGCTCTTGACATCCTACAATGTTTTATTGTCTTAATTATTATTTTGTCAGCTAACAGTTGTGCTGTTACTATTAGATTATGTGTTCAAAGCATTGGAGTGTTAAATATAGAAATTACGTAAGTTTAAGCTTATATCTGGTTGCGCAGTAACAGTACATTAATGTTTTGGAGGTTCTTTTGAATGGCCTCTTCTAACACGTGATAGGGACATTACATATCGATATACAGTTTAAACATCTCTAGACCCCGAATCGGAGGGGGGAACGGCGGTCAGACGGTTGTAAACCCTGAGGCTCTTATTGGAAAATATAGTCCACTCGAGTAACTCAGCGGAACTCGCGTAGTTAGCTTCAAGGATGAGGTAGGGAGATGGTTTGCTACCGACCATTGGGCAGGATTGGGTATGAAACAAGTTAGTCGGCGGCGGATTCTAAACCCACATATAAACGTCCGTCGGGGTGCGCGAAACCCTCTGTCAGGTTCCCTACGTTTCGACGGCACTAACCTCGATAGTTTCAAGGTGGAGGTGTGAGGAGACGGGTTGGAGACCCCGGGCAACCCCCAATTAGGCACTTGGCTTCGTCGTGGCAGTGGCCCAATACTATGTGCAAAGAGGGACTTGTCTCGGAGCATTGTGAGTGGCACTTCATTCGACTTCGGTGGTATCCTGGAGAGCTAGTAGCTCTGGGCTGGCAGAGTAGTTCCCAACCCAGACTTAAATGGGGAGGTTTCCGTGAAGAGGAACTGTTTTGCGGGATTCGGATACCACCCTTCGACGTACTTGTGCGTCGACGGAGGGGGTGCGGATAAATGTATAGTGTTGGTGCCCATCCTGGGGAGAAATACTCGTGGTAGAACAAGTAATAGTGCGGGGTGGCAGCCCACGCGAGGTATAGTCTCTAGTCCATGAAAAAGGAATGGTCAATGATCATGATTCCGGAAGTCATATTTTTGCATTTTTGTACAATATATGAGAGAACTTCCAAATACCTAAGTTTTTTCAGTATAACTGTGTCAGTTTTGATGAAATCTCTGCTCATTTATACCTATTGTATAGTTTATTAATATTATACACGTTCAGAATTTCATCTTTATATGAATAACTGTTACAAATCAAGGGTTCGTCTACAGTAAAATGTATATACATATCTCTGGGGCTCGTTTTCTCGGTAGCATGAGGAAAAAGAAGTAACCAAAATGATTTCTTCTATTCATTTGCCACCCCAGGTGTGGATACACAAATCTTCAAAGCACATATTACATATATTTAATAATGTGGATACGTATAACTCGTATTTGTATCCATTTGTAGCTTCTTACAAATGATGCTCTAAAAAACTTCTAACCAGTGTGGATGCGCATGTGGTTATGCACACTTCCCTTTTGATTGAAGCTCTTCTCACAAACGGGACATTTAAACGGTTTCTCACCAGTGTGTATTCGTAAATGGTTATGCAAATGCCCCTTTTGAGCGAATCTCTTCTGGCAGATGGTGCATTCAAACGTTTTCTCACCAGTGTGGTAGCTCATATGTCTATGTAAATCTCCATTTGTAGTAAATCTTTTTTCACATATGGAGCATTCAAAAGGTCTCTCACCCGTGTGGTTGCGCATGTGATATTGCAAGCTGCTCTTTTGGGTGAAACCCCTCTCGCAAATAGAACACTCGTAAGGTTTCTCACCCGTGTGAATGCGCATGTGTCTTTGTAATGATCCCTTGCCAGTGAACGCCTTCTTGCATATGGAACATTCAAAAGATTTCTCACCAATATGGATTTGTGTGTGATGTTTATGTAAACGTTCCTGTTTAGTAAAGCTCTTCTGGCAGATGGTGCATTCAAAAGGTTTCGCATCAGTGTGGATGTGCATGTGTCTTAATAAATTCCCCTTATCTATGAATCTCTTCTTGCAAGTAGAACACTCAAAAGGTTTCTCGACGGCATGGATGCACATGTGGTTACGCAATTGTTCTTTTTTACAGAAGCTCTTCTGACAGATGGTACATATAAAAAGTTTGTCTCTAGTGTGGATACGCATATGTCTTATTAACTTTCCTTTTAGAGAGAAACTGTTCTTGCAGATATAACATTCAAAAGGTTTCTCACCCGTGTGGATGCGTATGTGACCATTCAAATGAACTTTTTGAGTGAAGCTCTTTTGGCAGATAGAACATTCAAAAGGCTTCTCGCCAGAATGGATACGCATGTGCCTAACTACGTGTCCCTTTTGAATAAAGACCTTCTTGCAGACGAAGCATTCATAAGGATTCTGTTTTCCCCCTGTTAACAGAAAACGCATGGATCAGAAATCGCAAAGAACTTTTTTTACTTGATATATTTCGTCAAAGAACTATAAAACCTATATGGACATCTTCCGGATTAATTATCAACTAGTCCGGTTTTTCGAAATATACGTAGATGACTTCAAATAAACAAACCTTGCAAAATTCATTCATAATTAATTCTGACAGTTAAATAAATGAATAAAACCGTTATTGCAAAATGCTTGCAATTTTAATTTCAATTAATTTCTTGGCGTTTTTAAATAAATATCAATATACATAGTATTCACTTCTTGCAGAATACATAGACTCCAGACTGTCAACGGACCTGAGATGTTCGCATGGGGTACTTCTCTAAAATTTGAGCATTTGACATGACAGTTCATAGATGTTGACGTACCCGGAAACACCAATCAATCGAAGATTTAAGGGGAGGGTAGTTGTCACCCTGTGGCTAAGCCCAAGTCACTGTAGCTATACTTACGGGGAAATACTTTGAAGGAGGCTTGGAAACATGTTTATGAAAGTACTTTTTTCACGTGAATGCTCCGAACTTTTAATTAGCACGGTAGAGTTGAGTGAGTTATATTAACAGCGGACATTAATTAAATATGAACATAATTTAAATTTAGATTTATTAAGTAGAAAAACAGTAAAAACTGTATATGACGTCTGGGAAGATCATTTGCGCACGTTTTTTTGAGTACCAGAATCTTTACTCATTATTTTAACTATAAATAGTTGAAAGATGAGTAAAATTTAAAATAACTAAAAATATTTCTTTAAAGTGCGAAATTTGCAATGCTTGAAATAAAATATATTTTCGTTCCCGAGTTATAGAAAACTTATTTGTAACTATAAACGAACTGCAGATTTTATTTTCTGCATTGCTAACAAAATAGTAACTCGCCCTTATCTCTACTCCTACCACAACAAGCAAAAGAAGAGTTCAACAAAACGTGCTCATAGTGAAGCTACATTGATGTCCAGAAGCACAAGGGGCTATCTCAGCATTTGCTCAATGTATCAGGAAAACTAGAAAAAAATGTGATCGAAATGGGGGTCGTTGACCCGGTAAATCCACTCACCTGTGGGACGTGGATCATCTTCGCGTACTACAGAAGCAATAGAAGAATTTTCACAGCTTGTTGCAACAAGAGGATCCTACGACAAAGTCATGATTACAATTTCTAGCATTGCAGAATGTAATCAAAAGGTTACAAAACCTATTCGGACCTGGCAGCTAGCCCGGGTCTTGGCGATGATAGACGTAAATAACGTTCTTCAATAATACAAAAAAAGGAAAAATTAACGAAGATGTAGGCGTGACCTTTTGTTTTGAACTTCGACAATTGAACATCATAATTATATATATATATATATATATATATATATATATATATATATATATATGTATGTGTGTGTGTGTGTGTGTGTGTGTAAAAAACTTAATAACTTTTACCTTCTCTTCCTCATTGAAATCTTTCGCAGGTTTCTCAAATGGAACAACAAACACCGGGGGCTCTGAATCCTGCAAAGTAAGATACATGAATGAGAAACCAAACAGACAAATTGACTTTTAGCTAAGTGTGCTGATATAAACACTGTTTAACGCCGATCAAATCAAGAACAATGGTAATCATATCAACAGCTCTTCTGTAATAACATTAGAGTAAAACTGACAAAATACATATTACTTATAAGCGACAATTTCCCAGGGAAGAGAAGGAAGGAAAGTCCCCCTCACCTATTTTCTTTTAAACGAAATTAGCACACAATAAAATACTTGAAGTTTGAAGGGATATGTAGATTTTTTCCTGCTCGTAAGTATGTGAAAATTGATTTTGCCAGAATGCTCTCGTGAAATCGTTTTAACCACTGAAGTTCCGTTATCGATACCCGTAGAACTTCACGTGAAATTTGTTGTTGACAAAACGAGTTTGCATGCTTCACAGTGGCTAGTACAACCCCTGTGAAGCGTCCTAAACTTTACCCCTACCCTTATTCCTTCGCAATTCTGGCCGCTGGGTAGTGACAGAAGCATGTAAGAGAGAGGAGCGTACGCGGAGATGCTATCTGGTGGTCCTGTTAAAAACTCATTGAGCCGAGACGTGACGGACTATATTAATTAATGGAGGATTACTCCCGCCCAGTAGTTAATGGAGGATTACTCCAAAAAGCGCGAAGCCCTCAACGCCCCCAAGGGGCTTGAAGACGCGTTGCGTCTAACGTTGAACCAACAATTTTTTTAAAAAATCGCTATTAAGAACCCACAAAACGTGGATTCTTAATACAGGTCATGTTAGAGTAAAACATTTGTTACATTTAGAAACAGGAACTATCCAGTTTTTCGGCCATCAGGGACCTTTAATATTAACTTTTAGCATTACATAACTTTCCCCACAGCATTACACAACGTCTGTTGTACATGCAGTATGCGAGGAAGTAAAATTACGTGACATTATTTGAAGATTTAATTTTGAAGAACAGGTTTCATTAAAAACAATTATCTCCACCTTCAATATCGTAGTTACAGAAAGAGGTCGAAAAAAATTAACTTCTACAATTTTCGAAAATTCAGTTCTACGGACATTACACCTTTTTATTAGAGCATTTTCTTGTCACCCCAAAAGAAATTAATTCAAAAACTTGTACCCATTTTCGAGACAATTTTTAAAATGTCATCGAGACTTCATATAAAGTATCCTCAAGAAACACAATTTTCTTTTCAAATTCGCAGAGCAGTCGGGAAATACAAATTTGATTGCTTGCTTAATGATTCCGGGCACGTCAACTACCAGGGTCATTAGATCCGTCCGTGTAATGCATGTTTTGTGCTGGGGAGGTGGCGGTGATCTTTCCCCCGCTGTATGGCAAGATCCGGCGCCAACCTTCCGTCGGCTAACAGTGTTTTCCCCAACCAGGTATTGCACCAGCGGGGCACCGCCCCAGCCGGGACAAGCTCTCAACTCCTAACGAGTGCATGTAAGGTAGTGTAGTGCGTGTTAGTGTAAATGTAAGTAAGGGATGCGGATAGAACAATGAAGATGAAGGTGAGATCGCGCGCAGTCCGTGGCCCGTTTGGTAGGGAACTGCTCCAGCATTCGCTTGGTGTTGATCGGAGAGACCGTGGAAAACTGCTGATCAGAGCAGTCGGCCTCTAGAATTCTCCAGACAGCTGCTGAATTCGACCTAGCTAACAAGCTAGTCGAAAATCTTGCCACCGTCGGGACTCGAACCTAGGACCTCCAGATTAGAGTGAGTGCAGTGACAGCGGTTACTGCTCTTAGCCATCTCCCCCTGTAAATACCAATTTGAGAGAAAATCTTATTTTAGGTTGAGGCGCTATGTCATCCATGGATGGGCAGTCGTTTTGCCCATCGCACCAATTGTTCGGTATAAGGTCCCAAAAAACGTGTCACTACGTATTAAATGAAGTAATTCACTGGACACTAGAAGAGAATTATCCACTTTTTCTTTTTCAGGCTCACATAATAAGAGTTTCTCTGTCGAAAAATCGTAATTTTTCTGTAGCATTACAATACTTTCTCTTTACTAATATTAAAAGTATGCAATAAAGAAAACAAAATTAGTAATAAAGGTTTCAGTAATTAAAATTGATAATTCAAGTTCAGTAAATATTGTATATTTAACAAAACATAAAACGATTTTTTAAGTTCTACTGTATTATAATGAACGAAAATTGTAATATAATAGTGCAAATAAAATAAATACAAGGAGCGTTCCGAAAGTAATGCAATTATTATTTTTTAAATTAATTTATTGAACATACTTTCACAAACACTTAAAATTCTTCAAAATACTGTCCTTGGGCCTCTACACATTTTTTCCAGCGACTCTGCCATGAACGGTAGGCGCTCTGGAAGGCGTTTTCGGCGACCTCTCGCAAGGTCTTCGTCACGGCTGATTGGATCTCTTCTATGGACGAAAAACGGGTTCCTTTCAGGGCCGCCTTAACCCGAGGGACCAAAAAGAAGTCTGCTGGGACGAGGGCAGGATGGGGAAGCGTTGGCACCCGATGTTTGACCAGGAACTCGCGGACTCGTAGCGCGTTATGGCAAGGCGCGTTGTCGTGATGGAGTTGCCAGGTAGTGGAAATGTCTTTTCTCGTCCTGACGACCCTTTTTCGGAGTCTTTCCAGCACATCCACGTAGTAGACAGCGTTAACTGTTTGTCCTTGAGGAACGAACTCCATATGGATCATTCCTTTGCTGTCGAAAAAGACAGTGTTGTCGGTTTTGCTGGTTGACGGTCGCCCAGAACGTGGTTCATCGTGAACCTCTTCCCGGCCCTCCTTAAAGGCCTTTAACCCCTTCGAAACTTGAGAGTCGGACAGAGCAGAGTCCTCATAAACCTCACGAATCATTTTGTAAGTCTCCTCAAGAGACTTTTTCAGTTTAGCACAAAACTTAATCGCGTAACGTTGCTCGGTCGTCGATTCCATTTCTATCCGTGACACGGTCGGCGCGCAGAGATTCACAATAACCGACGTCTTGCCGCTTGCACAGCTTGCAGAGCACTGAGGCCGGTTTCATAGCAAAGCTAAGAGTCCCCCCACCTACTGCAAGTGGTCCGATTCCACTCCGACCAATAGGAGTGACGCGGGAAATTCAATTGCATTACTTTCGGAACACACCTTGTATTATCAATGTTAGCCCATTATCAAGGCGGAAATACAGAGTAATACTTAAAATAGTTCTGCTTATGAATACTAAATTATTTTTACTACCTTCTTTCTGTTGTACCCGAAGATTGTAAATTATGTAACCATATTTTGTCGTTTACTTACTATTGTATGGGTCGATATAAGTAATAGATTAGGTTGAAAATAGCTTAACGTGAGAATACGTACTAAGTTATCGATTTCAAGATGTGTTTACATGTCGTCCGTTAGGGATGGCTGTCAAAACAAAATTTAAAATTCATGTCTGTAATGATACACGTAACATTTAAACGTCTTTGTGCTTATCTACATATTTTTTCTTTCCCCCTTCAGTTTCAAGGTTGCTGAGATTTTTGTGAATTATTTTTCTACTTCGCTTTACAAAGTTAACAATTGTCATCAATTGGTGTTACTAACTACTAACGCTACAAAAAACTAAAACTTACAATGGTATTCTTTTCCACGTCAACTGTTTCTTCTTTAACCTGCAAAAAAAATCAGAAGTAATATCTCCCCCAAAACATGCGCTTTTAATTCAATTGTGTTAGCATCAACCGAAAATACTATATATTGCAGTTTACTTAGTTTCTTTGATTATTCGTAAGCTCGTTACCCCACAATATTTGTTGCTAGTGTCATAAATAAGTACCAGATTTATTTGTCAATTAATTAAATACTTACTGACAATACGACTGATCAGTAAATAAATTATATAAAACATCTTACTTGTTCTATCTTAATTATATTTTCCGCTAAAACATTAATCTCCTCCATTACTTGCAACTGTTAAGAATTAACTCGCAATACTTCTACACGTTCCAAACTTCACTTCTTTCAAAATGAGTTGTGACTTGGTAGAGGCAGTATTCCCACGTTTCTCCACCAGGGGCGTCATTCATATGTTATAAACATATTTTCCTCAAAGAATAACATGTTTGCATGAATAAAGATTTAGATTTATTTTGTAAAAAAAAGTACAAACTGTATGTGACGTATGGGGGAGAATATCATTGCGCACGTTTTCTTGAGTTCCAGAATCCCTTCCCATCATTTTAACTATAAATAGTTGAAAGATGAGTAAAAGTTTAAAATAAATAAAAATAAATTTTAAATAAGCGCGAGATTAGCAATATTTGAAAAAATTAGACACTTTCGTTCCCAAGTTATAGAAAACTTATTTGCGTCAGTTAACGAATTGCAAGTATGTTTTTTCTGCATTGCTAACAAAATAGTAACTCGCCCTTATCTCTACCCCTACCATTACAAGCAAAAGGAGAGTTCAACAAAACGTGCGCATAATGAAGCTACATTTACGTGCAGAAGCAAAACAAGGGCTATCCCAGCATTTGCTCAATGGATATGGAATTATTGGGATTGGAAAGAAGGGATATTGGAGGTATTAATGGAAGGAATTTTAACCGATTTCCGTATCACACGAATTTCACGTTTAAACGCACTGTTTTTATTCAATGTTGAAGTCAATAGTTCATAAATTATACACAGTTTGTAGGGGAGCGCTCTAGTCACTCGATAATGCCTGAAATTCAGCAGAAAATTCTATACCGAAATACACAAAACAATTTCAAATTGGGAATAAACACATTCAAATCGAGACCAATTACATACAAATTGAGACTCAACAGATTGAAGCAGAAAGGAAATAAAAATCAGGTTGCAACAATTAAAACACGAAAATGTATTAAATACAAAATTAAGTAACAATAAATACAACGTATATTTGTAATAAAAACAATGTTTCTGTTAACTGTATGACTACACAATGTTACTTATACACTCTTTTTCTCAATTTTTTTAAACTAATTTTCAACACAATTTTAGACCATCACACAATAAATGCAACATGTATATTATAGGGATATTATCTGTCTGATAATATCCTGTAGTTGTAGCTTATATTCTTATCGTTTTCTTTGATTTACATTGCTGTTAATTTTGTCAGGCTCTCTATGAATGTTTTTTATCGTAAACATTGTACTATCCAAATGTTGACTCAAACATTCGGGAGAAACAATAACTTGAATCTGATCTTTAAATTTACGCTTCAGTTCTTTTAATGTAAATCTGGGATTTTCCTCTGTTCTGAACCAACCCTGTGTTCCTCTGTAATATTCACTTGTCTTCGTCCACCACGTATTTCGTCTTCACCAATATGCAATTGATCTCTTCACTCAAAAGTGTATTAGCGAGCCCTCTCCAGTCTTGATTATTATTATATACTGCACAAACTTGTATTTTGTTCCTCTTAGCTTCCGTTTTCTTTATGTAAATCATTATAACGCTACTACCTTAACCATACACGGAGAAATGTAGGTTAATTTTGTTAACATCAAATGAAACTAGCTGATTCAACTTTGTTTCTTTCTCGATTTGAAATTGTTACGTATCAGATTGCTTGTGTTTAATCCGTGTTTCTGCTCACTTTGAGTGTGTTAGTACCCAATTTGAAATTGTTTGGTCTCATTCTGAAGTTGAAAATGAATAGTCCAGTATATAAGCATACTGAGAAATATAACTTTTAGAGGACTGAACAAGAGCCCCAAAAGATTATAACCCGGTTCTTGATCGAATTCAACAATGGATTACACTCTGTGAGAAACATACAAGTAGCATTTCATATCATTTTGATGTACTCATTGATCCCGTCTCAGAGGAATTGATAAATACAATAACAACTTACAACCAACATACGTATTTTATTTTCAGAGTTGTAATGACCCATTACTATATCTGGTAAAGGAACCAAATGTATTTTTGTAACCAAATGTAAAATGTATTTTTTCTTGTTCGACGATAGTCTTTCAAGGGTTTTAATTTTAAATGACAGGACAATGATTTTTGTTGAATAGATCATAAAGTATGACTGATTAATATTGTTCATTAAATTAAATTTATTTTAAATTGGAAAGACGGAAGAAAATAATTTGCTGAGGAGCGGAAGGTGTTTGAATTTGTCTTCAACAAATCATGATTTTATACGTGGATAAAATCTCCAATGTTAATTAAGATTGTACTGAGGGAAGTATGTATGTTGTAAAAAACTGCTTAATAATTAGTCTATAGTTTCTTCTAATTTTGGAATTTTAAATTCTTTATGAATTTGTTCATTGGCGATGACCAGAGAGCATTTAGAGTTGTTCTTGGAAATGTCTTTCTCTGTTTTTGTTGCTGCTCAGCCTGTTTTCCAGAAGGCCTTGCCTTGTTTGTAGAAGGGATTTTTGCAATCAAGGGTGCTCAAAATATTTCTGCAAACTTAATGGACACTTTAAAGTTTTGGAGTACGTACGTAAACAAGACATTCAAAAGAAATAAAAATGGATTAAAAACCGTCGATAATGAACGAGGAATACTTAAGTGCGTCAGGACACATCCAGTAATATCGTGGTGCAAGAATGTGATGCAGTGTTTCCAAATTAGGGTTATCGGGCGTACTTTGAGTACAAGTTCTCATTTTGAAGGTATCTTTACTATTCTCGCTCTTCTATTTTCCCGCCCTTCTGTGAGGGCAAATCAAAAAGTAAGTTACACTTCGAAGTTATGGCTATTTCTAAAACCACATACTCATAGGCAACATGGCTATGGCAAAACACAATGTATACTACGAGTAATTCTTGTCTACTTGACAGCTCCCAACCGACAGGGGAGAGGGGGTTCCATTATCCAATCAGAGGCTTAAAATTGTGATGATGTCTGCCGATGCTTGTTAAGAAAGAAATGGAATTTCATAGCACGAAGCAACTGTAAGTTTAAGAGAGCCATTACTTCTTTGGCTATGCATCGTGTGTGAGGTTCTCTATCGTGTACTGGTGTGTGTTCTTATTTCGGTTTGTTTCTCGCTACTGTAGTGATCTGATGGAAGAACGACAATAAGACAACGTGCCTGCCGCCCGAATAAGTGACAACATCGCTCTATACCCACCCCAACTGTCAAGTAGACAGATATTATTCGAACCATAAGTTCACTTTTCCACATAGTCTCCAAGAGACTGTAAACTTTTCTCGCAACAGTCAACCAGCTTATCAATTCCGGATGCGAAGAAATTACATAGAGCGTTATGAAACCACTTGGAGACAGCTGCTTTCACCTCATCGCTTCGGCAACGTTTCTTTTACAGCTTACCGGTCACATGATACTCGCATGGTGCTAATTCTGGACTTGGAGGGTGTTTCCATATTACTCGTGCAACTTTTTTTTTGAACGATGGATTGAAGAAATGCGGGTAGAGTGGGAGTATTAGTAACGGAATCGGCCACTAGATTGTATGAAGCAATGCCAATCTCTGAAGAATTAGTCATGCCTTCGCACCTTTTTCAATAATTTGCGTTCTAACTTTCTCAGGAGTTTGAGGTATCTCCTGTGGTGGATCTTCACCTGCTTCGATCATTTCTTTAGATTTTTTGGAGAAAATAACGGATAGATGTTCTCGTTTTCAAAAGAAAATTGTTTCAATTTTGCGCAAGTGAAGATGTGTTTGGAATGTTGTCATCAGTGCTCGCTGCGAGCTTTCACCTTCATCTGTTTATTGGACCAGACGGGGAATCAAGGACATCGTTCAAGAAAAGTTGCGCGAGTAATACCTTGAATTGAATTTGCCTTATTTTACGTGGCGAGACTCGGGCTACTCACAAAAAAAACTCGTTTCAAATTAACAAGTGCAACATCCAGTTTCCATATTTTCTTGACTGAAAACGGGTTATTGCGAATTTAATATTACTCCGAAAATCTAAACAAACTCCGCAAGTTCTATACCAACGCCGCATCGTACTATACTTTAAGGTATTTTAGGTACTTGTCAGTAGTATATAAATTCTTTTGCGATTGCGATGTACGTTAGTAAAAATTCCCTGGTTGCAGGTTAAGAGAAAACAACAGTGAGCAACAACAGGTTGTTATAATAATGGTGGAGTTAAATATTTTAGCGGAAAATCTTATTAAAATTGAAGAGGTAAGCAATGTCGTTTATTTTAAATACGTATTGGCATCGTCACTGTGAATCGCAGATAAAATTACCACTAATTCTAACCAGTAGGTATGTATTGTGTGGAATATAAAATAACGAGTGCTCATAGTACCAAACGAGTTCTAAAACGGAAAGGAAAACGCTAGTTGTGGTCAAATAAAATGTAACAGTTGGAATTCCGAAATGTTCAGGTAGATGTTACTTCTGAATTATTGTTTTACTGTTATTTCTAGGTGAAAGATGAACCAGTTGAAATAAATGAAGAGTATTCCTGGAGTTTGAATGTGAGTATTTATCTACTTAAGCACTCTACACTGATACCATTAAATCAATAGAAGAGGTCAAAAAACTTAAAATATTTACTTAGAGTACATTAAAATATGTTAAGCTTCGAGGTAAAATATGTAAAACAAGATTTTCTCAAAACCAGCTTTTGGTGGGGATAAATGCACTGTATCAGTGTCATAAATGACGTATTGTTCTATTTTTATGTTTTAAAAAAATCACAAATGTAATTTTTTGACTCTCACGTCGTTAATATTTATATTAGCTGCGATTTCTTTACATTAATGTATTTATGAGTACATGTGCTTTAAAAATTGTGAGATTTTGATTCCCGAAAACTTTAATTTTCCGTGAAAATGATCTCAAAATTCTGCATTTTCAGGAACGCTCAAACACCATTTTCTCAGAAACGAATCCAAATTTTTTCATCTAAGTTTTCCAACAGATAGTGCTAGTTGCGTTGTTTAAAACAACATGGAATTAATTTTGCTGCATTCATTTCATTTTTCTAAAATTACACAAATTAATTTTTTTGAAAGCCTTTGATATGCACATTTCCAGCAATTTGTAAACATCATTGCATTTGTGACTGAAACTGCTTGAAATTACGTCATATGAAGTTCTTCGAAAAATCAAGTTTTGTGTGAACAGAGGTTTAAATTTCGAATTTACAGTAGAGCTAAAATACCATTTTCTTAATAACGACTCCAAATTTTTCAATGAAAATTGCCATTTGGATTGTGTTGACTGTTCTTACTGTTCTTGATTATTTTTAAAGTAATAATTTGATTCTATTATTAAGAAAAAAATTAAACATGCATTTGGGCGGCGATAGACGGCAACTGGCAAGAGTATGTGGCAAGACCGAATTGCTAGCAGAGACCAAGGAAGTAGAAAACTAATACGGTAAAGTCGGTGCCATTCTGTAGCAACACTAGTCTAAATAGTGAAATGTATTTATTTGCACATATTGCATTACGAGCAGGCTTGATTTACTTGCTCGGAGACGATAACCGGGGATCGGTAAACGCCTCAGGATTTGGCAACAGGGCATTGATCCCCGGAGGCCAGCGGTTGCTGGTTGGATCTTTAACACCAGGTTTGCCAAATCGCACCATAATGATGGAATCGTACCATAATTTTCACCCAAAAATGAATGTAACATGTCGAATCATAACTTTTAAATAAATAATAAGAATAAGTTAAATACTACTTATTTTATGTAATGAGTAAACTTAGACATTAATTCAGGAACTTGAAATATACTATTCTTGAAATATTAATTAATATTACAAACTTTAAATAACACAACAATGCAAACGTTCCCTAGAATGTCGAACCTAAAGATGATTCCACATGGTGCGAAATATTAAAGCAATTGTTAGAACTCGCCGAAACTGATTATGCTTTGAACACAATGCAGGGATTAGGGATACTTTTTAATTAATATATTTGTGGTGTCTTCGAAAACTAAAACCAAGATCCCAGCCGTTTGTTGTGTTGACAGTGTTGCCACTTGGACTTGCCAGGTCATTTTCCAGTAGATAGCGCTGCGAGAACCACCAAAACGTTAAAAAAAAGATTATTTAATGTTTAAAATAGATGAAGAGTAGAAATTAAATGATGATATTTATATTTACAGTTAACTATATTTGTAATTCAGTATAAAATATGTTTAACAACTATATGTACATATATGCGTACACACATTGCATAAGTTTTGTTTTAAGGAGTTTAATACACTGAACATACGGGATACGAAACGTAAGAGGTAGCTTTGTCTCACTCATTTTAATGTCTAAAAAAAGATAATGATATTTCTTTGTATTAAAAACTTTTCTTCAAACGAAATCGTTGTTACCATTATTTGTTTATTGCTATGATTTGGTGTGTAACTGGTTGTGACAAATAACCGCCCAATTTTAAACGAGGGAATTCATTTAAATAATCTTACCTGTATTTAAGTGTTTTACAACGCTTAGTTATATTAGAATTATTATACCTGCAATAATCAAAGGGAACTATTTTTTCTTTTAAGGAACTCCTTAAGGTGGTTAGAGCGAGATTAGTGTTATGTTTAACATGCCTTTTTTATTGTATTAATCGAAAGATGAGAGGTTCATCTATGTTCTGGTAGAGTTTGAATCGATTTCACCGTCCAGTTTTTGCGTAACGAGACCGTAAAGTTTGCTGTTTTAACATGGGCTCTTATGGGGACCTGAGAGATCTGACCTGAAATTTTAAAATTGTGAGAAAATTAACTGTTGAACATGCTTTTAAAAACTTTTCTTTTGGTACCTAGTATCTCGAAGAATCAACATGCGCAATTTGAAAGAAATCTACCGTTTCAAATGGGAGAATTTTGCAAAATTATAAGTCTAAATCAGTCCAAAGGGAGACGTTCGCGCGCTTTCTAGAGGGTCGGGACATTGACGCGCATCTCGGCAACACCGCGCGCTCAACGCGCTTCATTCAAATCGAGTGACAAGACCTAGCAAGAGTTCGTACATTCCTCTGGATCTTCTGTGATCAATTATGATATCATCACTCCTGGAGAACATTTCGTTTGATGGTAACGAGGTATTCAGAAAACTGGAATTTTATGGATATAACGTTTAGTGCGATCTGAAAGAAAATTTTAATTCAATTAATATTCCCAATGACTCACTTTGATACTACTCTCTGAGAAAATGGGTGATCTTGAGGGTTTATAGAATTTTTTGAACATTCAGTACAGTACGAGTTCGTATTATTATTTTGTTTTGTGCCGTACGTCAGTTTCTTGCTCCTGTATAATAATTATTTATTCAATTATTCGAAAATTATTCATATTCTGTTTTTTATGGTGGAGTTACACAGTGGATTGTCATTGTCTTGTGCACCACAGATGCTTACACAGAACTCAAAGCAACAATCTTTATCATAGATCAGCACCTCAAACAGTATTGCTACTGAGTGGGCATTCAATTCAGAAGAAATAGACTTTGCAGTGGTTTCAAATGTGTTGCAATGATAAAATACTGTTTTGCTGGTGTTCATAAAATGCTGGGGTTAAATAAAAACATTTTATGAAATGTTATGGTAACCATTCAATGTATAGGTGAATGCAGAGCTGGATTTCCTCCTAGCAAAATTAGGCTTGGGACTCCCATCCTCGTGCCCGTTTTTAAAAAATCAAAATTAAAAACTTCATAAAATGTTTTTATTTGAAGGAGCATTAATCAAATAGTTTACTGAACAACAATGTTTGATTTTAAAAATAAATTGAATGGATGCATGTATTTGTAAATGATAAATTGAAAAGCAATTTCTACTTTGAAAGCAACTTGTTAATCTGTATTGGAACAATGATTTATTCTATCATGATTAGTGTCTTTTTTAGATTTATTCATAATTAGTTTTAAAGATTTTTCTGAATAAGTGCCCAGTATAGGTTTGTTCTTGAAGGCCTATAATATTTAAATCCGCTGGGGCAAATTTAATAATTACATTTATAATTAATAATTACATTTTATTGAAATTGTAAGAGGAATGATATATCCAGCCTTTGGTAGTTTTAGTATTTTAATAGAAACTCCTTTTCTCTTCAGCACTATATTTTATGTAATTGTTTGCATTTCCTGGACAATAATAATGCATTTTGAATGGTTCTCATCTTATTTTCAAAACATTTAAACCTTTTTTCATTTTGAGTGCAACATCAAGACAAACAATTACAAAAAACTATGCCACTTAGAAATTTCTTTTGAAGGTTTTTCTCCAACAATGGTATAATTTTATTATTGAAGGTCTCAATAATACAGATCTCAGAATTATATGATGCAGTATTTTCATTTTATCAGTTTTAACTTGGTGTGCACTTTACACAATAATCTGCATCTAAATCAATATCATAGCATGATATAAAATTATGCTGAAAACCAGCAAATAGTTTCTATGAATTACATAACCGCACTGCTGTAAATAATACGGCTCATTGCAATTGCTAAAATAGTTCTAAAATTTCAATCAAAACTATTAAAACATTAAAAATTGATCATGAAGTTTAATTAACTAAGCAAAAATAAAATAGGGGAATAACAGAAATAGGGGGGGAAACAAAATATATTGTGATAAGAGGGATAATAAGGAGCAGCAGAAGTCAATGATTACGATGTCTGTCAAGTTAAATATAAAGCTTTATACAATGTTGGAGAGATCCACACTGTTGATCTTGTTGTCAAGCAATCGAATAATCTAAGGTTTGACCTACCATTGGTTCAGGTAATTCAAGAAATAAAAATTAGAGAGAAACAAACATTGAAAAAATATTTGAAAACATTTTATTACGTAATTTTTCTCGTAATAATGGGGGAATTATTTCGTTTTATCTCAAATTCCGCCTTGGAAATGAATTTTCCGCCAATTCGCTTAGATTGTGATATTTACTGCGTGTCGACCAGGCAACGAACAGTACTCATAGTGATTCAAAACAACGAAACTTTGTAGAAGCATGAGCTCTGAGCAGGCATGCCAATCTCAAGGACATTACGGTGTTGCCGAATTTATTATAGTCTTTTTGCTCCACTCACACATGGAAAAGTTTGCCATTATTAGCGATCACTGTACAAAAATATATAGATATGTGTCTATAATGTTACTTTTTATGATTTTACACGTATTTATTGTGTAATAGTTCTTTTTTATGTTCAACCTTATGCTTCAATTTTTCAGTCCGTGGCCACGCGATATGTACTAGTGAAGAAACTAGTCAACGGTAGCTCTTTATGTGGTATTAAAATATTTTTATTTTACATCTATTAAACTAAATTTATTTGAATAATTAAATGAAACTCAGCAGAAAAGTCCCTATTTGGTTTATGTAGATCCCACAATACCCACTTATCTCGCAAATGATTATTTTTGAACATAATATGGACTCTGTCTACTAGGGAATATCTCGCTCTAACCACCTTAAGAACAAAATTATGTAATGCTACGCGAAAAAACGGCGAGTTTGCGGTAGAAAAGGGGCCAGGCCTTTTAAAGGGCCTGGTAACAAAAAAGTGGAAAAATCTAAAATTTGGAAAAAGTCCTCTAACACATGGTGTAGCCAGAATCGTTGGTATGTGGATCCTTGATACCGAAAAGTCGATTGACGGCAAAACGTTTGTGAACAACGCTAGCGGCTAAACTGTTCAGCCGATCAGCCGATTTTCTCCCAATCAATCTGCTGATGGCGCGGCCCCTTTAATTTGAAACCAATATTTTAATTTTTGGGGATACTTGACATGAAGCCCCTGCGCCATTTTCCAAATTTTCAAAAAAATTGCTCGAAAGTTTTGATTAAATTTCTTTGTTAGATAGTGCGAAGGGGGTTTAACAGAATGATGCAGTTTGTTAAAAACCCTGACACTTCCAAAAGTTCAATTTTTTTTGGCGTCTTCCTAGAACAATTATGAAGGTAGAGATTTTTCCTTAAGGGCAGATAGTACATTTCAGCTAGGGTTTAGCTTAAAAATTTCCTGTAATATAAAGCTTTACATATCTTAATTGAAGAAATAATACAAACGTTTTTGTAGGCTTTTTTCTTAGGACAAATGTTTAATAACCAAAGTTTTTTCGTCGATTTTCATAATTATTTTATTTGTAAACGCGGAGGGCGATGTGAATGCGTCTTACTTCATTGTAGTGCATTTTTCTCAGAATCTTTTATTGTTACAAAGTTTGTGTTTTAATGTAATTAGGTATAAAATTTGTGACAAACTATTTTTCTGCACACGTTAAGCACAATTAATTAACAAGAAATTGTGAAAACAATTTCTGTAACCAAAACCTATATTCGTGGACCGCAAACATCACAACTGCGGTGTTTATTGTACCTTTGTTATTACTGTAATCCGTATACGAACTTCACAGTAGGGTTTGATTCAAAATTTCAGACAATGATGTCGTGCTTGAAATGAATACATTCAGTGAGAAGAGAAATATAAAAAGAAATACGTTAGTACAGCCCTTCAACCGAAGGACAAAAATTTATACTGCGCAAAAGAATTATAAATACATATCTAAAACTTTATTTTGTTGTTTGTTTTTAATTGTTGGACGTGACATTTTTCTTGAACTGTACAGGAGTTGGACACTCCAGTTGCTGAGATTGTTGATTCATTTGCGAAGGAAGGGAAATCATGGGCTGAGGAAGAGAAGGTAAGGATAGCAGACTGCCGTCATATAAAATGAGATGATTTGCACGCATGTACACTGTCGTAAAAACGTGTTGCAACACCCCGATTGCATTGTCCAATTTATTCCTCCGTACAGATACAGCACATACAGACGGAATACTACCCGTGATTACATGGGCAGAGCCATATTAGACTCGCGCGGCCGTCAACAGAGAGAACCATGAACCGGAAACACCACATCAATACTGCGTATATTACTCGCGCAACGTTTCTTGAACGATGACCTTCCTTCCCACTCTCTGGCACAATAAACAGATGAAGGCAAAAGTTCGCAGCGAGCACTGATGACAACATTCCAAACACATCTTCATTGACGCGAAGTAGAAACAATTTTCTTTTGAAGACGAGAACTTCTATTGCTTATTTTCTCCAAAAATCTAAAGAAATAACCGAAACAAGTATGAATCTATCACAGGAGAAACTTCAAACCCCTGACCAAGTTAGAACAAATTATTGTAAACGTTACGAAGGCGTGACTTATTCTCCAGAGATTGGCATTGCTTCATAAAATCTAGTGGCCGAT
Organism: Gryllus longicercus; assembly: GCA_038098605.1. Taxonomy (NCBI): domain Eukaryota; kingdom Metazoa; phylum Arthropoda; class Insecta; order Orthoptera; family Gryllidae; genus Gryllus; species Gryllus longicercus. The sequence continues at coordinate 5,346,611 of JAZDUA010000040.1, forward strand.
TTCGTAACTAGTACCCCCACTCTACCCGCGTTTCTTCAATCCATCGTTCAAGAAAACTTACGCGAGTAATACAACAAGCCCTGATGAGGGTTAACATCCTGTTGTACAGGTGGCGAATAGTTCCCTGCGGTACACTGTTCCACGCGTCTTGCACCGCTGCACGTAGGGCAGTCAGAGTTGTTGGGGAGTCGCAGCACGACTCGGGCGTTGGCCCATGTCCGACATACGCTCGATCGGGGACAAATCCGGCGAGCGTGCCGGCCGGGGCAGTTGACGAACGTCGGGGAGAGCGTGTTACCTAACGCGGGCATTGTCCTGCTGGAAAAAACACACCGCCCTCCCGTTGCAAGCAAGGTATCAGCGCAGGTCGCACAACGTGCTGGGTGTATCTAACGCTGGTCGATGCTCCCTCCCCGAACACCAAAGGCGAACGCGTGTTGTAGCTGATGGCACCCCTCACCGTCACTCGACGTGACGTGGACGAACGCACTCTTCAAGCACGCGCTTCTCTGTGCGACGCCGCACACGCACACGACAATAACTGGCACCAATGGCAGAAGCGGCTCTCATCACTAGACACCACTGCACGCTATTCCGTCTGCTAGCTTACCCGCACATTGCACCACGCCAGACGTGTCCGACGATGGTTTGGTTTGAGTGACAGTCGTTCTAGCGGTGTGCGCGATTGTAATCCTGAAGCAAGTAATCGGTTCAAACGGTGCGTGGAGACACGTTGCGGGGTCACATGTGCCTGTATCTCGGCGCGGGTGGCTGTCCGATTTGCCAACGCCACCCTCGCGATGTGTCGATCTTCACGTTCGACAGTCGCCCCGATGTGGGTCTACGACTGTGGGAACTCGCCTACCCATTGCTGCCCGCACCAACGGTCAGCAATACGCCAACCCTTCGTCGCGCAGGGCTACAATCCGACCCCGCTCAAACTGGCCCAGTTGCTTAAACAACGACCGAGTGCGACGCCGTGGCATACCTAAGTCCCGACGGGGCCTTATCGCAGTGGACAGCGCCTTATAAAGCCGCAGAGTAGATGGCGCGTTGGGGCCTTTTTGTGACGGTGCCATTACGTCACTGGGTGTTAATCACGGCTTCTACGACCCCTCCTCCTTGACATCCCTTATCACCTACTTGATTGCTTGTGCCCTTCCTGGTGTTGCAATAATTTTTTCAGCCAATGTATTTCAAAGTAAGACAAACAAGGAATAATTCACGGAATGAATATTCAGTGGTATGTTAAAACCTCGTGAGGTTTTTTGTAAATAGAAAAAAGTGTTAAAATGTTTAATTTAATTCAATACGTGTTGTGTAGTCGATTTCACAATTCTATACAGACTATTGCAATCTATAGCTTATCATGTTTTAAAAATGCAAATTAGGTTCCAAAAGTTTCTCCTTTAGGTTCCGTGTAACAATGTCAGTTTTTTATAAATGTCTTTTGTTATAGAATCCTCCGGCACAATGCTCTGAAACTTCTGATGTTGCTTCGTTAGAACAGGAGAAAGGTATACGTTCCCAAGGTGAGTGCAAATAGCGTATTTTCTTATTTACTGCCTAAGCCTCCTGAACGTTTTTAAATGTTCTTCTAAACGCCTGCTTTTTTAATGTGATCGTTTGATATCATGCTATTTACGACTCTTTAAAAATATTATAGTGTTAGGTGAGAGCAGCTTTCGGATTTGAAAGAATGTTTGAGTGTTTGTGTAATATCATCCCAAAGAATAGCCTACCTTACGTGCAATTTTCATGCCGCAAGCCCTTGGAACGAACTCCCTTAAGACGAAATTCGTCATAATAGGAAGAAAATCTGGGTCCCGGTAAAGAACCACACTAACATCTGAATGTATTAATTAAATAACACTAGCTTTATAGCACGAACACCTATTATTTCGGTACTTTGAAATTAGTGTTAAGGAGAGTTTCCAGAATTTATTAATTTTCCTGTAATAGCTGTAAATGTCCTAGAAAAGTATCCAAATCTTCGATCTTGAACATACAGTCTCTGCGCCTCAAGTATATCACAATATTATATGCTAGTTTGTGACTATTTTTATTCCCTTAATAATGTCCTCTTGACCTAAACGTGTTCTTTGTTAACAGATGGTGAAATGAATAATTTTGAATGCACCGTTCGCAAGAAGGTCTTCACTCAAAAGCGAACCTTATTTAAGCACATGCGCATGCATTCGAGTCAAAACCAATTTGAATGCGCTATCTGTAAAACGAGATTCACTGAAAAGAGTAGCTTAGATAGGCACATGGGCATTCACAGTGGAGAGAAACCTTACGAATGTTCCATCTGTCAGAAGCATTTTGCTCGAAAGAGATACCTAGTAAAACATTTGCGTACGCATGCCGGTGAGAAACCATTTGAATGTACAATCTGCCCGAAGAGATTCACTGAAAAAGGAAACTTGATTAGGCATATGAACATTCATATGGGTGAGAAACGTTTTCAATGTTCCATTTGTGAGAAGAAATTTGGCGCTAAGTGGGATTTACTGAGACACGAACGCACCCACACCAGCGAGAAACCTTTTCAATGTACCATTTGCAAAAAGAGTTATACTCAGAAAGTACACTTGAATAAACACTTGCGCAATCACTCTGGTACCAGTACCACCTGTGAGAAGAGCTTCCCTGAAAATAAAATGTTGGTCAAGTTTTCCAGCACAGGGAAAACGTTTGAGTGCGCCATTTGCCAGAAGAGCTTCACTTTAAAGAGTAACTTAAAAAGGCACCTGCTCAGACATGATGGTGAAAAACGTTTCCAATGTACCGTCTGCGAAAAAAAATTTTCAACAAAATCGTACTTGGACAAACACATGGGCTCCCACACCGGAGAGAATCTGTTTCTCTGCACCATCTGCCAAAAGAAATTCACTCTGAAGGTCAATTGGAATAGTCACATGCGAATCCACACTGGCGAGAAATCATACGTATGTTCCATGTGCGAAAAGAATTTCACACGAAACGGATCTTTAATAGAACATATGCGCATACATTTCGGCGACAAACGTTTTGAGTGTACCATCTGCGCAAAGAGATTCACTGAAAAAGGGAACTTAATTAGGCACATGTATATTCACACCGGCGAGAAACGGTTTCAGTGTTCCGTCTGCAAGAAGCATTTCAGTCAAAAAGTACACATGCTGAAACACATGAAACTCCACACTCGCGAGAAAGCTTTCGAATGTTCCGTCTGTCAGAGACGTTTCACTCAAAAAGTACACATGCTTAAACACGTGTGCATCCACAGTGGCGAGAAACCTTTCAAATGTTCCGTGTGTCATAAAAGTTTCGCTCGAAAAGGAACTTTGGTAAAACACACGCGCACGCATGCTGGTGACAAATCTTTTGAATGTACAATCTGCATGAAGAACTTCACCGAAAAAGGAAGCTTAGTTAGGCACATGTGCATCCATACGGGTGAGAAACGTTTTCAGTGTTCCATCTGCAGGATTGGTTTCATTCAAAAGACACATTTGCTTCGACATATGCGCATACACATTCGTGAGAACCCATGGGAGTGTTCCACCTACTTGACTGGCTTCACTCAAGATGGCAGCTTGGATAACCATATGAGTATGCGCGTAAACATAGGGAAGAAATATTTTCCATACTCAGTCTGTGAAGAGGACTTCATTGAAATTGTTTTTCCAGTAACAACTGTCAGTACTCAATACAATTATTTGTAAATTATGCAGAGCCTATTTCGATTGAGATAAATAGAGAAATAGTCGTAAACTGTTTATTTTTAAATGTTTATCCCTTTGTTGTACATATACATAAACATTCATTGCAACAGCTCAAAGGACATGAACTCATTTCCCACACTAAAAATAGGGAAATGGAAGAGGTTATTCTAAGATATTAAGTGCAACTTATTTCGTTAAAAAAATTATTTCTTCTGACATAATAAATTTACCGTTGTGGCACAAATTTATAAAATTTGAACTTTTTCTGTTAACTTACGTTGTTAAATTTGTGTGTAAATAATATATCTTTTTTATGTTTATTTACATTGTTAAATTTGTGTATAAATAATATTTCTTAAATATGTCCATTTTTTGAAGCAACTCCCTAAGCATGGCAATTTTGTCTTTTCAAGAAAGTTTAGTTTTAAACGAATCGTTAAAAGTATTCGATGTACAATATCAATATGCTTAATAAAAGTGAGTAAATGATTTACCACGCAATCTATTATTTATTTACTACGTTAATCTCCCCGCGTTAATGTCAGTCATTTTTTTACAGGTTTTGTTTGGTAAATCATACGAAATTTTAATAAATCCTCTCAAATATTGCTACTTATCTTCTACTTATTTAGTAAATAATAATACAATATATTGAGTTATAGTTTAATATCACCGTACATTGTGTATAATTTAATGTTGTCGAAGACTGTTATTTAAATTTTGTTTTTCAACATTAGCTGCATAGTGTTGAATAATTATTATACTCGTAAGTTGAATAGTTCCATAAGTCGACCTGATCAAGATAACGCTATCTATGGGAAAACCTTTTGAGCAGTATATAGTATGATCTTTAATTGTTGTAACCATACAAGTTTGCAGCCGACTTCTCATTCAGTTTTGTGTAGAGAGAGTAGTTGTAAGTTTATAAAATAATAATTTTCAAGAAGAGCACAGTAGCTCTGCACTTCCTAATTTCAATTATTTCTCGAGGCGAACTATATTTTCGTCGGACGAGCACATCACAAAACGAAGCGTTGAAGCCATTTACACGTTAGCCAACTGCAAACGAACGAATGAAGGAAGGAGAGTCAAATGGGCTGAAGGACACAACGACCACAGAACCTTCAGTTATGTTGCCAGCACTAGCTGTCTAAACGATTCATTCTAAGAAAAAGCGCTCAATACCAATGTCACGTTTCATTTCTCATGTGTAAGCAACTGAGAACATACGTTCTGAGTGCTGTTTTTTGTGCACGCAACATGTGTGATATAAGGTAAGAAAATTTATTATTCCGCTCTTAATGAAATATTGTTATTATATGTATGTTCATTAATACCATTTTGTAGATAATACAGAAAAACATACTTAAAATTATTAATCTCATATAAACGATAATAATTTTTATCTCAATGTTCCAGTACTGGAAACAACGGTATTGTATACATTTTCTTTATAATTCTTGTACATAGGTTTCATTTTGATCAGGGTTTTGGCCTTAGAAGAAATACTAGCACTTCTGGAAGATGACAGTATTTTCTCCAGTGCTTTGGTGTATATCACACAACCAGATGATGGAAACGTTAGTGCTGAAGACAGTGGGGATGAAAATACTGGATCGCCAATAATCTGTCTGGCAGACAATTGAGGTGAGAAGCGGAGGCAGTAATTATCACATTTGATAAAGTAGAGAGACTTCGTGGAATACATGTTGCAAATACAGACTATTGAGCGTAATTGTTCTGAAACTGTGAAAGTTTCAGATCATATAAATTACGGCCGTCAGAAGTCTGGAAGGAAATTGGAGAACAAGGATATAATTATAAACTTTTCAAATGTTAATATTTCTTCTGACAACAAATAACCTAAATGATCCAGTTGCTAGTTTTTTGGTGTCTTGGATTTTTTAAGCAGAATGTTCGTTTTATATGCTCATCGTAAGGGTAGTCATGAATTTTGTCTCCCAGCTGAAGAAGTAAAATTTTTCATTGGAATATTGATTTTTTCGGGATATAATATAGCACCTATGTGGAGAATGTGGCACAGAGATTTACAATAATTTTGTTTGTTTGACAATGATATGTAACAAATTTGATCTCATTGAAAAGTACGCTTACAGTTCGGACAATGATAATCTGAAGGTAGGTGGCAAATTTGCAAAAATGACACCACTAATTTCATTGCTGAACCAACGCTTTGAGAAATATTTTGTGCCCGAGGAACATTTGTCTGTAGACGAAATCTTGGTTCCTTATTTTGAAGGACTCGAGGCCAAACTATGTATTCGAAGGAAGTCAATTCGGCACGGGTACAAAATGTGGTCTGTGCGAACGCATAGGATATTTAGTTACATACATTCCTCGCAGGAAAAGATGACAGTCGGGCAAAGGAAGTGAGTTTTGTGGAACGTGTTTGTAAATTGATTCACCGTCTTCCATCCCACGGTAACTTCAAAATATACGGTGACAGATTATTTTCTTCTCTATCTTTGGCAAGTAAACTCATACGAATGGGCTTTCGCTATACGGGCACAATAACAAAAAACCAAACAACATTAATCGTTTAAAGACTTTAAAACTCTAGAGAAAGAGAAAAAGAGGTAATTTTGATTTCTTAATTGACATTGCTAGCAATTGTTTGATATTAGACTGGTTTGATAATCGTTTTTTTCACATGACAACCACATGCGACTTAGTAGAACCTATAGGATACGCGAGGGGGTATCAAGTTAAAAGCGAAAGATTCCTCTACCACAACCTAACAGTAACACAGCGACACAATACAATATGTATATGTGTGGGGTAGATTTATGTACCAGAATATCGCAGATTACAGAATCTCAATTAGAAAAAAATGCTGGTGGCCAGTTTTCTTTTTTGGTATCGATGCATCCGTTCATAATGCCTGGCAGGTGTACAGAAAAACCGGAAGAGGAAGAGTCTTGAATCATCTACCATCAGGAGACATTGTTCAAAATTACTTGAAAAAATATGCATGTCGACCTTCTTCTGGGGGCAGACCTAAGACAAGCAAGGAATCTCTTGTCGCTCTGAGACGTCTGGTCGCCCGCCTTTCCCCAAGGAGGCCCGGGTTCTAATCCTGGACAATCTCATGTAAAATTTGTTTTAAAAAACAGTTTGGCTGCTTCACGATGGCTGGTCCAACCCCTTTGAAGTGTCCTGAACCCTACCCCAATCCTAATTCCTTCCCAATTCTGCCCGTTGTGTAATGTCGCAGGAGCGCGTAGTATTAATCGCGCCACTTTGCTTGAACCTTGCTTCCCCCTCTCTGGCACAAACAGTTGACGGCAGAAGCTCGTAGCGAGCACCGATGACAACATTCTAAACACTGCATCTTCACTGCAGCGAAATATAAACTATTTTCTGTTGAAGATGAGAACTTGTGTTCGTAATTTTCTCCAAAAAATCTAAAGAAATGACCGAAGCAGGTAAAGATTCATCACAGGAGATACTTCGAACTCCTGAGAAAGTTAGAACGCAAATTATTGAGAAAGTTATAAAGCCATGACTGATTCTACAGAGATTGGCATTGTTTCATAAAATCTTCGTTACCAATATCCCTACTCTATCCTCATTTCTTCAATCCAGCGTTCAAGAGAAGTTGCACGAGTAATGGGAGGCGCGTACGCGGAGATGCTACCTGGCGGTCCTCCTTACAACGGATTACGACAAGGCGTGACGATGATTATGATTAATGGAGGATTACTTCAAGCCCTCAAGTTCCCGCAAAGGGCTTGGAAACGCGTTGGAGTTGCGTCTAAAAAAGGAATTATTAACACGAGTTATTCCATGCATTAGATATTATGGTATAGGGTACTGGATTGTTCCTCCCAAGAAGCAAGGCATGTGTAAAAAAGTACTACCAAAGAGTGTCACAAATGCTCCATTAACTTACATGAAAATTGGTTCAAACAGGACTACCATACACTCTCATAAAACATTTTTCTATTGTATGGTCTACCAATGAACGTATGGTCTAAAGTATATGTATGTATATATATATATATATATATATATATATATATATATATATATATATATATATATATATTAAAGTATTCAATCCAATGTAGATTGCTGTTTTTGTATAGCCATCCAAACATGTTAATTTTAAATATTTAGAAGAAAATACTTTGTTCATTCTCATACTGCTCAGTAATCTTGAGGACTCCCTACAAACATCCTTGATCCTATTCGTTCCCGGTGTTCCATTATTGGAACACGCCTTCTCTGATAAACTGTAAATAGAAATTGGTTAAAATAAAAAAATAACAGGTTATCATGACTTCATTTTACTCATGTGCATGTTAAAGAAACGCATTCCAAAAACAAACTAGTGGTGCTACAGAGTGGCACAGACTTTCCCGTATTAGTTTTCTATTTCTTTAGTCTTGATTAGAAAATATTAACTTTGTCACGTAATTTTTTAATAGGCTTAAAGTATAAAAATCGTTCTCCATTTTTATTCATTATCTTCACAAAATTCTTCAATAAGTCTTGTTGTGTATGTAGGGGAGGAAAAATAACGTCAGTTTGATTTTTATTTCGAGGCAAAGGCGGAGCCATGTTTTCGCTACGTGTTATTGGTTTCATTCACTGTAGGGTACTCGATATGCTGCTTGATTTTCATCGAAAATCCTCTTATATCAGTCACGCAATAGTAACAATCGTTGTAGTGATTACTAGATTCACGCCACAGTGTCGTTAGAGCAAATGGTATTTACTATGGACTAACATTGACAAAATCTATCGGTGTGTTCCTCAAAACAAGACGTGATGCAACTAAAATATATCTACTACCAACATACTGAAACTAACAGAAAATTATAATAGTAATCAATTTTTCAGGTACTAAAATCGGGTCACGCAGACTAATTTTCAATCAAAAGGTCCTGAGCGTAAAGCTGCAGTCCTAAAGAATTTTAACACTCCATAAAATGAATGTGGGCGGTGACGTACGTGAACATCTCGATGTTTTTTCGATACAGTTGACAAATTAGACCATTTGAATATTAATATCAATATTGAATTTATTTCATATTAATTAATATCAATTTGCGGCAGCGATGGTGTAACGGTTAGCGTATCGGACTGTTATACCCAAGTTGGCGGGTTCAAATACCCAATCAGAGCTGTGGAGAAAAATCCTTCGGAGGGGAAGTAAAGCCGGCTGTCCAATGTTAGTAGATTTACTTGCATGTAAAATATCAAGCCTGAATGACGCTTCTGAGCCAAATCGCCTGTTTCGTCGCCCAAGAAATACCTCCTTTCTCTGCTCGTTGGTGAAAGGAGCGTAGCGAAATTTGTGTGGTCAGACGGAAGAGCGGACCTGATGGCCCGAGTCTCGTCACGTAAAATAAGGCATCAATTCAATTCAAATGAATTTCGGAGAAATTCGGCTGAACGGTTTAGCCGCTAGCATTGTTCACAGACTGACAGGCATTTGCTGTCATTCGAATTTTCAGCATCAAGGATTCATAGAATTCTTGCTACATCACGTGATAGAAGATTCTTTTCTAAATTTAGAAACTGGATTTATCCTCTATTATTTCGCTACCAGGGCCTTGTAATAAAAGTTTTACTCTTATTTACTTACTTTTCTCTACTAAATAGGAAGAAAATAAAAATACGAATTTTATGACATTTATTTTACAATATTTTATTATTATTATTATTATTATTATTATTAAGACAACTCTTACGAAGCCTTTGCTAATTCTTACCCCTTAATTCATCAGTTATTAAGCGGGTGGTTCCTGTAATTCAACCATCACATAAAAATGTAAAGCGTTTATCTCGAAAATTCATTTTTCGAGTTCTGCCAATACTGCAGCCCGTAAACGATTTTAAGGAACCAATATTTTAGCTGCAAAACACTTAACATAAATCATGTCATGATGTTAAGGAAAAAAACTACAGGAGACTATCATTGTGTGACTCTAAAGCACAAGACAGTTCACACTGAAGAAACGCAAAAAATAATTCGAGCATTCTAGAAATTTTGTTAATTTCCATAAGGCTTGGTTTGTATTCAGTGATCTTAGTTACACCGCTGAAAAACGTGGTTATAACAAACAGCAAAAATTAATTTTAGTAAATTTTATAGATTAATAGAATAGTACACATGAAACACTTGGTGTTGTTAAAATACTCTAGTGTACCGCAAACGATTTACCTCACTCGACAGCGTCGTCGCAGCAGCAGGTTTGAATTTCAGGCCCGGAAATATCTTTTAAACTCGATTTTATTCGATTATAAGTTTTTTAATTTTTTTTTTGTTTGAAATTGGACCTGCCATTCTTCATGAATGTTAACAAATTATTTTTTATTATTATTTTTGGATGGGCTGGGTCGAGCGAGTGGACTGGGTGTGTGAAATAGTAAGCTTCGACCCTTCCCAAACATTCCTGGAATAGCTCAAAATAACACGAAGGACCACCCAGACACCTGTAATGCAGAACAACAGGTTATAATCACCATTGCAGGTCTGGGACTGCAAGGATGGAATTATAGAGGGTACTTGTTACCATAAGACTGTAAGAATAGAGCATGTAAATATATATTCTATACAAAAAAATACATCTTAACCTACAAAAAGAAGCTTACGAACATAAGGTAATAACATACAACATATATATATATGTTATACATATATATATATAACTATATATATATTATATAATTATATTATTATATAATTATATATATTATATTAACATATATATATATATATATATATATACATATATATATATATACATACATATATATATATATATATATATATATATATATATATATATAGCTCGTGCACTGGGCGTGAGCATAGCAGTTTGTAGTAAATGTACCTTAACATGAAAGTAACAATAGACTAGCTCGTGCATAGGGGGCGAGCATAGCAATTGTAACACTGGCTCGTGCACAGGGCGTGAGCATGGCAATTGTAACACTGGCTCGTGCACAGGGCGTGAGCGTAGCAATTTGTAGTGAATGAACTTTAACATAAAGTAACAATACACTGGATGCACGTGGCATAAAATTGAACATTAACGTGAAGACAATACACTGGTTACACACGTGGCGTGAGCGCCGCAGTTTGATAATGACTGGATGCACGTGCCATAAAGTTGAGCATTAGGCGTGAGCGTAGCAGTCGTAATAATGACTGGATGCACGTGCCATAAGAAATGAACATTAGGCGTGAGCGTAGCAGTCATAATAGTGTTACCAGCACCGGCACGGAATATGTGCAGCAGGAATAGCCGCACACTTGGACGGCGAGGCACCGTAGCCGTTGGCCATGTTAAGAAGAAGGCGCGCAGCACGTCCGCCCAGCTTGAACACCAGACGAGCACTGACTACAGGCGCGCCGCATGGTAATATGAAGAGCGGCTTGCAACGCGTCCGTTTCACTCGGAGCCCAGGCAGCGACTGTCTGGTAGCAGTTGGGCGATAGCGTGGCATGAGTAACGGCTTTGTTGCGTCACAGACGCTTCTAGAGAATTCTACTGCTCAGCGCATTGCGCCGGCGACGAGGCGAGAGTGGTGGGGGTATCGGCCACGTCAGGCCGAAGCTTCTGGAAGTTTTTGCACAAAGAGCAGGGCTGGTGGCGAGGCGAGAGACGGTTACGTACTTGTTGCGTCACACAGCCGCTTCTAGTAATTCCCACAAGGCATTGCGCCCGCCGAAGTAACTGGCAGCGAGGCGGTAGTGGGGGTATCGGTGACGTCATGGCCGAGCGGTGCGCGGCGTGGCAGCGCGGTAGCAGCGGGTACTACTCGAGCCGCAAGGAGCGGCACGGCCAGTGCAGGCGAACTTGTAAGCTTGCGACATCTATTGGGTACTGGAAGAAACTCAGCAGGAAGTTACATACATTGCCCGCTAGGGGGGGTGCAGGATCCTCATAAGATGTGCATCTCGCGAAGTAGATGTATAATGAATAAATTTAAGTTAGCTTGCTTGCCCTGACAATTTTTTTGTAACTGGATGGTAACCTGTATATTTTAGTACGAGGGGTACTCAGCGAGCTATTGATAGATTAGTAAAAAGTTAGTCGTGTTAGTCAATGCGAAAGTGAAATATTGAAATCGAATTATCAGCCACACTCTGCATTTTTATAACAACTATTTCATATTTACGAACAAATAGTACATGTTATACATTTTAGATAATTAAAAAAACTGCATTTTAAGTGAGTAAAAATCTATCTTGAAAAAGTGTCAGAAACTCTAATCTTTTAGGTACCGCATGCACGGAATGCTGCGGAATCATAAGTTAGGTCTGGAAATTTATTTTCTTCATGAGCCCACATCTCAAAAACTAAGTAAGTGATTTAATAATTTTAAAAAAATTGAATATATATTTTACTTATCTACCCATACCTTGCTGGAATGCGCCTTATATTGAAACACAGTGCATAATAAGCATTTCCCTCTTAGACTATGCCTATGAAGTCGATCGCGTTACACTCTTAGATAAAAAGTAGATCTTATATACAGAAAAGTTGGCCATCCCTGTTATATACAAACCCAATTTTGGGTTTCTTCGGATGTAGGGTTAAGTTAAAAACTTCTGAGTTTCTTTCCTAATCTAATTTGTAATAACAGAATTGTTATTTCTTATAAGCGTGAAGTCTAGGCAATTTATTTGTTTTTCTTTTTCTATGGTAACATGTAGATTTGGATGGCATTCATTGAAAGCTGTAAATATGACGTTTATATGAATGGCCAAACCTCGGCCAACGCATAAAGCAGCCAAAAAGGTACTAATTCTCTAGGAAACGCTTTCGTGCATACAACTCCCAACTACCCAACACTCCCGCCATTGTGACGTCATTCTGGACATCTCAACAATCAGAAGGGATCACAGTGTAAGGTACACCCCTTCCTACTATTTGTTAGACTATGACTATGCCAAATCTATTGCGATACACGTGGATATACGCGCGACAATCAAATGATACGATCGCGACCACGGTGAAAGATACACCGTAGTAGGAACACTATCAAAATACAACTATCAGATAGAAAGTTTTGTTACAACCAGTGATTTGTTTTAGTGTAGAAATCATTGGTTTCAACTTAATTTTTAATATTGAAGCTCCTGATTACATAACCGCACCCAGCCGATCAAGAGTCAATTCACCGTACGTTTTAATATTAGAATCTATACTCTAATTTAAATGAAGTAGCACTTTAAGTCACGAGGTGGCACTGCCAACCAATTGGAGCTTCGTTACGACCACGACTTCAATGTTTGGTATAATCCACACGTTTTCTTGAGCCCTCGCTTCGCTATTTGCGAGAGGAGTGGTGAGTTTTGGTTACTTTGACGAAAGGAATTTTGTATCAAATTTGTAGTTTATTTTTAGATACAATATACTTTCTATTACACGGGAGCGAACATTTCTGGTTATCAAATTTTGTCTACAACGCTCGTCGCTATCATTTATTTTTCTTTCAACTAATGTGGGCAAAGGAGTGGCGGTGGGTATTCCGGGACTCAAGAAAAACATGCGCGTATAATACTCCTAGCATGGTGGAAATAACGATGCGTTATTTCTGTCTTGGATATTGTAGCTCCCGTTTGGATGACTATGTCCTCCTGTCCCACGTGCCAACTCCTGAACTTGAAGTACCACTTAGTATACTCATATATACTCTTTCAGCCCTACCAATAAACGTGGTGTAACATTTATTCTATGCTTAAGCCCAGAATAGCAGGAGAATAGCGAAAACTCCTACCAATAAACATGGACTAACTCGAGCACGGAATAAGAGAGGTATAGTTTCCATGGCAACCGCTAATCACCGGAGACACGCAGCCCTACTAATAAAAGCGTGGTGTAACATGGGTATACCACGCTTATTCTGGGACTAGTTAGTTCTAGCTTAAGAATGGTGTAAGAACGGAATAACTTTTTACTAATAAAGGCGCCTAAACCGTGGAATAACTAAAACTTCTCTAAACCGAAAATAATGCTTGGCAACGTTGCTTCTTGTAGCATCTTTGGTGATTTTGCATATTCTCTGCTAGGAAGAAGTGAGCGACGACATCCGCCATTTGACTACGAATTACCGAGTGTTAGCGAAAAGAAGTTCGTGGTGTGCGACGCGTGTCTTCCTACATTTAATATTTACGAGTTATTGATTGGTTATTGTTTTTAGGAGGGTTTGAATAGTTTTTTATTAGTATATATTAAATTGCATTTTGTGTATAATTAAGCAATGGCTGAAAAGCGCGCAAGGAGTGTGAACTGGGATAGTGAAGAAAAGGTAAGAAAGATTTTGTTTTGATAAATATTTAGCATTGTTTTTTGCAAGTATGATGTTTGAATGTGTTAACTTTTCCTGTTTTCTTTTTCTTTCCAGCAACTGCTGAGAGAAATAATGAAGGAACATTTCAATGTATTGAATGTGAAAAACAATGATACATTTATTAATAAAAGAAAAGCCCAAGCTTGGCAAGAAATTACAAAAAAATTTAATGATGTAAACTTTCGGAGTAGGGAATTGAAACAAATTTATAACCAATGGAAAGTAATGAAAACAAAGTCAAAGAAAGAAATGGGGGAATACAAGAAACATTGTAGATTGACTGGCGGGGGACCAAAGCCAACAAGTCCTTCACACGAGACTCTGGAAATGGTTAGTCTGGATCCCACAGGATTTTTATATCCAGAGAATCCATACGACTCTGACAATTTTGTGGTATCTTACGAACCACAAATAGAAATCAAGGATACTGTGTTGCATCCAGCAATAAATATTTTTGCATTGGAAAGGAGCGATGCTGCAATTGCCTCCACTTCAGGCAATTCTCTTGCTGCTGCCGCTGGTGTTGTGAGCGAGTTTTGTAGTGATGCAGAACTACTCACCGCTACTACTATGCCCCCTGCAACTGCTAGTTTCACTGCTTCCAGTGATGCGGGAGCTGCTGCTGCTGCTGCTACTACTACTACAACTACTGCTACTACTACTACTGCTGCTGCTGTTACTACTACTACTACTACTGCTGCTGTTACTACTACTACTACTACTACTACTACAACTACAACTACAACAACTCCCACGCCTGTTGCTGGAGCTGCTACTCCGTCAAGATTAAGAAGAGATCGAAAGATGGGGGAATTTGATTTCAAGAAAAGAAGTTTTGAATCAATGGAACGATACAGAGCTAAAGAAAATGAGAGATTGGAAAAAGAACATTTGTTAAGAGTGCAGTGGGCAAAAGAGCAGCATGATAAGTTAATGAGCATTTTGTGTCTGCAAGAAGAAATTTTGTATAAGCAATTGCAGAAGTAAATTGTAATAAAATTATTTTTTCACAAATGTATTCTCTTTTCTTTCATTTCAGCCTAGTGAACCAAATATTAAGTGAATTATATGTAAATTGAAATTCTTGTAGGAAGTTAGAGTATTTAAATGAGTCGCTTTCAAAAGCCTAGATTCCATCTTAAGTAAAATTTGCAATAGAAAGAAAACAAAATATATTTAGGTTATGCTGAAGTAATGTTTGTTTTTCGTTTCGCAATGAACATAGTACAAATTTGGGGAATAGTTTTCAAATATTGATTTCACTTTTCTTTTTTTTTTAAGTGAAACAAATTGAAACTAGATTTTTCTATAGAAAAGTTGTAAACCTGTATGTAAAATTTTAAATTAGCTTTTTATACCATTGTGTTGGAAGTAGAGTTAATAAATAGTTAAATAATTGAATAGTTCTTTTGGGCTTCATAAAATTTGGTTTAGGCACTATTAACAAATTCTCTCATCTTTCTGATAAGTACTGATTAATCATAATGTTAAGCAGAGACTTAGTAGCATATCACAAAGTTGCGAATATTTCTGTGGTATTTCTTTTTGGGGGGATGCACAGCTGGCCAAAATCATTATAGTAGGTTTTAACATAAATTCCAAACTTGTGATCATAATTATTGTTATATTGCCTTCTGAGAATGAGTTAGCTGAAGGACTTTAAAAAGGTAAGATTTTTGATAGTGTGGTCTATTAATTTTTAGAATGGATTTCTCATGTCAGCACGTAGTCTTCGATGAAAAGAGGCATTTTCGAAGGTAATATAGGAGGGGATAACATAAGTAAATTAAATTAAAATGAATGTAGAACAATTTTTCACTGCGCTGAGCAGGTTCCCTTTTACCACTTTAAATCAAAATTGACTCGTATAAAAGTGAAATATTTTATATGAAATTGATAGGAAAATATGAGTCTGCAAATAAAATTGTGAACAATTTTTTGTATTCGTATTTAAAACCTTTCCACTATACCTTCTTTAATATTTTTTCCCCTCAGAGGTTGAAAAGAGGTATGCTCTATAGAATGCCAACAAAAAGTTCAAATTCATATTATTTCTGCAAATGCTTATTAATCCCCATTAGGAAGAATTACATGAAATATGGAAGTATTTTAAAATGGGAAATTTTCTTAGTTCAGTCAAATATATTTTTTGGGATATATATGAATATTGGAACAAGTATTGTTTTGCTACCACAAAGCAATTAGAAACAAAACTATTATCAGACATATTTCAGGTAAAACTTTTATTTCCATTCACATCACTTTTACACTTAAATTAATAAGCAGATATCCTTCACTAAAAATTTTCCTCTATAAAAGCTGCCCGAACTGCTGCTCCTCGACCTACAGCTTGAATTGGTTGCAATTCCTGTTCTTCAACCACTTCTTCTTCAACAGGAAATTCCTCTTCATTAAAAATGATTGCTATGTTGTGCAATATTGCGAGTGCCACAATATATAGCTTTATATTTTCAAGGGAGTTTCTGAAGCCTGTTTGGAGACAACGAAATCGGCTTTTCAGCACACCAAAACATCTCTCCACAGAGTTCCTTGTGCGCACATGCATTGCATTGTAGCGCACCTCCTTTCTTGACCTGGGCCTCAACACTGGGGTGAATAAATAAGGTGTGCACGCGTACCCAGAATCTCCCAAAAGCCTCCCATGAAATTGTCCACCTTCAAATTTCAATTTCAACGCAGATTCATTAAATATTCGGGAATCATGTGCACTCCCATACCATCTTGCCACAATGTCCATTATCTTCAATGAAGCATCACACACAACTTGTACATTTAATGATGGGAAATTTTTCCTATTAATATAATAGTGCCCTTCATTGCCTGGTACATGTGGGATGCGGATGTGAGTGCAATCAATGCACCCGACCACACTTCTGAACCCACAAATATCCGAAAACATGTTCATTTTCTGCACCTCTTCGTCTAAATTTGCAGGCATTCGTATATACATCTGCTTCTTTTGGACAATAGACAGTGCCACTCTACGGCACACATTGGTAATAGATTGTTGACTTATCCCATGCAAGTCAGCAGAATCATCTTGAACTTCATTTCTTCCCCAGCAGCGAAGAGCAGTTAAAATTTGAAGATCAGGAGAAAGTTTCCCTCCCCTTCCGTCAGATTTTAACTGTGCCCCGAACAAGTCTATTAATTTTATTGCTCCTTCTTTAGAAAATCTGTATTTCCTGCGGAATTCTGCATCAGAATACATCTCCAATGGACTCACACGTGCCCGGTAACTCTTCTTCTTCCTCCTCGGTTGTTCACAATCGAAGATTTCGTCCATAAACACAACTTCTTCCACACTTTCTATATCTCGAATAGACATCGTTTACAAGAAAGTCAGAAAATAAAATCACAGTTCCAATCGAAGCAGCCAAGTCAATAAATATCCCGGAGAAAGTACCAAAAACGGAAGCAAAGGTCGAAATATATGAAAAGACTGAAAAGAAACCGCGAAACACACGCACGAACAGCTGGCCACAAACTGGAGCCAAATGACTATTGCGAAGCGCTTGTTTTAGTCGCGATTTTTCCTTATTCCACACTTAAACTACGTGTCTCCGAGGTTTAGCGGTTGCCATGGAAACTACACCTCACTTATTACGCGCTCGAGTTAGTCCATGTTTATTGGTAGGAGTTTTCGCTATTCTCCTGCTATTCAGGGTTTAAGCACAGAATAAATTTTACACCACGTTTATTGGTAGGGCTGACGTAGTTTAAGTGTGGAATAACCTGGAAATAACCTAGAAATACGAAAACAGAGGCGAATAAGCACGAACTGTTTGTGCGTTTCGCTTCATTGTATTTCTAATTTTCAATTCGACTGTACTTTCTTTTCTTGTGTTTTCTGGAATATTTGGCAACCTAGTTTATTTCGTGAATCATTAATTTGTTCGAATTTTATTGGACTTTTGGCTTTGGAAACTTCGAAGTGATTTTGTTGGCGTTTCTTATTAGAAACAGAAGTTAAACAACATTGATGAAATGTACACACAGCCGAGGGGGAAAAAAGGAACCGGACACGTGTGAATCTTTTTGAAGGATATTCGGCTGAATTTCGGAATAAAAATGCGTTTTCGTGGGACGGTACGCAGGAGTTAACCAAGTGTGTTCAAGAGTGTCATTAATAGTAAGCAACCATATCCCTAATAGGCCCATAGCGAGTCCATTATAAGTATTTTTAATCATTAATCGTGCATACATACAATACCTCATAGAAAATTAAGGATATACATTGTTTTATTTTAATAAAGTAAATAGTGTTATCCATGATCAATTAAATAACTAAAATGACATGACACACTGTTCTCATATTTTCAATTATTCAACATTAAAACAAAGACCGAAGGTGAGAAATTTCATGGCAGATTTTTTTTGGACTCTATATCTTCCTCTATGAATAATTTATGACCCCACAAAAAACATGAAAAACAAGAAAAAAAAATATCCATGATCAATTAAATAACTAAAATGACATGACACACTGTTCTCATATTTTCAATTATTCAACATTAAAACAAAGACCGAAGGTGAGAAATTTCATGGCAGATTTTTTTTGGAAACTATATCTTCCTCTATGAATAATTTATGACCCCACAAAAAACATGAAAAACAAGAAAAGAATATCCATGATCAATTAAATAACTAAAATGACATGACACACTGTTCTCATATTTTCAATTATTCAACATTAAAACAAAGACCGAAGGTGAGAAATTTCATGGCAGATTTTTTTTGGAATTTACTTCTTCCTCTATGAATAATTTATGACCCCACAAAAAACATGAAAAACAAGAAAAAAAAATACTGTTTAGAGATGTTTGTTATATTGAAAAGTTGCTTTCAATGCTCAGAAGAGACTGCAGAAATTATGCAGAGCCGTTGCTTTCAAAAGTCAGAATTTTATGTGGAGGAAGAAACAATCGACTACTTAGACTACCAATAGTAGCCGATGTTCGACGAGCAGCAGCAGTTTGGAAAGCACTTAAAGAGAACAATTAAAATAAAATATATGATATGTAATTGATTTAACATTTTATGAATGTACTAATTTCAAATAAAAGTTATACTTGTATGTCTGATAATGGATATATTTTTATTTTATAAAAATGCTCCAGTGTTGCAGCTATTGAGCATTAAAATTTTTAGGTAATAAATTCTTCTTTATGTTCAAGAATACAGAAAATTCATTTTCATTGAGTGTTCTGAGAAAACTTTGTAATTTAAAATTAATTTCTATACTGCTAATTTCTTACCTGTTTTAAATCTAAATTTACTAGTTTTTCTACAAAAAATACAAGAACTTGTCTTGTATTCTAGCTCTCTGCAACATCAACAATCTCTAGCAAAGCACAGTATCAGAAATTACCTTTAGGAAAAATATAAGAAAGGAGTGGATTGGTTTTCAATGTAAATAAAAAAAAAAGTTGTTATGCCAAATATAATTCTGCAGAACCTACTCTTCAACTTCACTTAAAGCATTATTTGTATCCAACTACATGTATATAATATTATTCTTTTAACCAACATTTTACAACTAAAAGTTACAAAGCAAATTTACATAAAAACAATGAAAAAAATGTCACAAATATTGAGCCTTCCCCAGGTATCGGACTAAAAATTGGTTCATTATGAACTAAAATTAATAGATTTGAAGTTCTAACAAATCTTTTAGGACAATACCTGATTAATAAAAAAAAATATTGTCATAATGTGTTAATGTGAATTTGGTAAGCAATAGTTATGAACATGTCAGTATCAAAGTTGGTCATTAATAAAAAATATTCATGTAAATGAGTATTTGAATTCATCAACTACTGTCTTAAAATAGAAAAAAGAATCTTGATATTGGCATATTTTAGCATGTTGTTTTAAATTGATCCCTGCCTTTAAAATATACTGTAGTAAGAAAAGGCAAAACTATTTCCTTCAAGTGAAACAATTTTAGTGATATATTTTTTTATATTAAGTTTTGGAGGGTAATGGTTCAGAAAATGAATGAATAAAAAACAGATATTCTTGAGAAGATAAATCTTCTAATATGGGTCAGAAACTAATTTCATTCACTCACTATTGTTTACACATATTTTCAATTAGTTGTATGTTAACAAAAATGAAAAATAATTAATTTTTTTGATGAGAAAGGGAAAATTCAACTTGACATGGGCTTGCTTTGAACATTTTAACTTTAAATAATTCATATACGTGGGATTAAATCAAATAGTAATAAATTCAATATAAATTATATCACAAGCAGTAATATTGTCCAATTATTCAGCACAAAAATTAAATAATGTTCTATCCTTATATCAGAATTAAGTGTTCCTAATGGCATATGAGTAAAATGAATTGAAACTGCAGTTTTAATTGGTAATAAAGTTGAATGGATGATTTTTTTTTCTCTAACAATTATTGTTCAACAATCATATAAACATTCTCCAATCAAGTTAGAATAAACTTCTTTTTTTATTATATTTATTTGTATTTAAACTTTGTTTACAATTTAATTTACCCACAATTTAAAAGAATAACATAATGAACTATATTTGAATAAACACCATTTTGTTTAAAAATAAATAAATTGAAAAAGGGGAAATAATTATTTAAATTACAGAGGATGGGAAATGCTTTTAAAGAAACATTAATGTATTCAAGAATTGGGAAAATAATTTGGACCTAAGGCAAAATTTTTAGATCCATGTGAAATAAGTAAATTATAAAAGTTGATTGTGATATGAATACAGGATTTAAAAGAATCAATTTTTAGTTCTTTAGAATGTGTTTTTTGGGATAATTATATTATTATTCGGATTTAGAGACAATTTTTTAAAATTTTCACAATTGAAACATTGAAAAATTAAAAAAAGGGTTATAAATGCATTATGTGTGTTATATTCATAAACTTATTGAACACACAGTTTATTTATTTCACCGAATTCACATCTTTTTCTCATGATATTCGTCAGATTTCATTTTCAAACTGCTCTTTCTGCAATCATTTATCTATCCTTAACCTGCACACGCGCTTTCGGTCATTAAGTTAATTTTTTGTAAACTGATACCAGCATTCAAAATCATCTTATTTCCAAAACAATTTGTTCATCAATATGATTTCACTAACTACCAATGCAATAACACAATTCAGGAAAAAATGTGAAATATTCTATTCAAACAAGACGCGAAGTTCCTGCCGAGTCCTTACAGAGGCACCAAAGAATAAACAAAATACGCCAACGATTGTGTATGAAGCAACGTTGCCAAGCGTTGATTCCGTTTTTAAGAAGAACTGCTACGGTTTAGCGGCCATTATTGGTAAAAATTTAATCCATCCTTATTCCTAACTTACGCTGGAAGTAACTATTCCCTGAATAAGCGTGTTTTAACGAAGTTACACCAAGCTTTTATTAGTAGGACTGTTTGTTACCACTAAGTTTAATTCGTAGTTCAGCAGATAATAGTCGACTGTGGCGCTGCCGTGCTTGCGGGCATTTAATACTCTGTGAAGTCATTTGATATCCCGGTTCGCTTCGGTTTCTCGCCCAGTTCTCGCCGGTCTCTGCAATGTGAAGATCCTGCCTTTACGATTGTCGTTGAATCTGTCTTTATCACACCGGAAGTTGCAGTATCTGGACCACTTATCAAAATGTGCTCTAATGGGTAAATCGAAGGTTCAAACAAAAATTTTCAGTACCTTCAAGTGGTTCAAGCGGAGGTGAGTCATTACTTTCGAGTTTCTACTTGCCAGTCGCGTTATTTTGCCGTTTGCGTTGCAATCAATATCATTTATGTCTTGTATTCACATATACTGAAGTATGTTTCAAGGCCCCGCAAAGCAACTCCTTTGTGGAAATTTGATTTTAATGATTATGTTGGTGATACAAGACATTCTCAGTAACATGCTTAAATCTTGCAACATCCGAAGATCGATGCTCAAATGTAATATTCTGCGTTTTAATCTACGTTGCTATGCTACATGCGTGTTGGAAACACATGGCCAATAGCCACCAGGACTTCAATAATTTAAAGCTGCATAAATTTTGCATTGGATTTTTTCTAAAAATGTGTTAAGGCGACTGTGTTCTGGTAAAATGTTATTAGTCATGGCCAACTCAGCTTCGCAATTTTTTATTAGACAATTTTAGACAATTTTTATTAGACCTTTAGACAATTTTTTACTGACAAAGATTTTTGATTATCATTCTTAAGACTTTTAATGCATGAATAGGTAATGCAAATTTTTGGTTGTTTATTTATTTTTTTGAGTCTGTGAACGAATCTATCAAAAAACAAGGATAAATTGTATAAATATGTAGTTAACATTTTAATATGCCTGATGAATTGTTGGCAAAGAGGTAATTGACTAATGGCTTGCTGATAACATTGGTTTTGCTTATTGCTTCCACCACTGGGACTGGTACGATTTGTCAGTACTTGTGGAATTTTTTTTGTCTGTAAAATGAGCTATTGACATGCTTTCTTGGGGTTTTGCTTATCGCACTGCCTCCCCTTTTGTAATTCTTTTATATTCATTAAGAAGAGAATTTCTATAACTTTTCGATATTTTTCTGTTGCTCCAGGGCATAGCTAAGTGAAATTTCTTGAGATTTGGTTGTAATGTGATGCTATTTAGATTCGTATGCGAGTTCATATTTCAGTTTTTTCCTGTTGGTGCATATTGGTGTAATTATAGGCTTGTATTTTGCATATTTCATTAAATGATATGTCTAAAATGTATCTTTTCATTGAATCTAATCTGCGAGCGTTCATTGATTAGAAAGAGCTTGTCGTAGTTTGTTTCTTTCTTTCCTTTTTTTTTGTAGATAAAAAACTTGCATAAATGTTGGATATTTCTTTATATTATATTTTATTAAACCAAGCAGAAGAAATGTAACAAGACATGCGAAGGTGAATATTACTTCAATTATTTCTCTTGTGAAATAAGGCAATTTGTATTATGTTCACACAAAAATATATTTTCATTTCATGCTTCTCTTGAATTTTATCTAGAAAGGATTTTACAGGAAATGAAATTTTGTTCATTTTAATTGCATATTGAAGAACATTTTTAAGAATTTGTAGGTCATAAATGCATATTTCAAGATTTTGTTGGGCATAGAACATCTCTCCTTATTAATCATCTTTCACTTCATTATTGGGTTAAAGTTTAGTATACGGTACACCCTTAGAGAAGCGTAAGCGTGGCGGCGGGGCTTAAGCCCTAAATACTGTACGTGCTCTAATAGAAATGAGTAAAACGTACCCATAGATGTTCATGGTTCACCGTTCATATGCTTTGTCCCCGCCGCGTTGTAACACCAATTTAATAACCACCATTTTTCAAAGGCAATACACCACCAATAACACCATTTTTCAAAGGCAAGTTTTCTCGCTTCGCTCGCCCGGATCCAAGTCATGGCGAGGCTCGGGCCTTCGGCCCTTGCGTTCACTATAAACACCCTTGAGTCTATCCAACACATAATTACCAATTCATTTCTATAAGACATCACTTTTCAAGAAAGCCTCCAGAATTCTAACTGCCTAGTTAACCGTGCGAAGTGCCAGTTTAAAAGACTTCCTTGGGGTGTAAAGTATACTACATTTCAGCCCATTATTGCAACAATCTGACGAGATCATCAATTTGGACCTCAGTGATCTAGCTTTTGAAGTATCCTAAACCCTAATGAACAGTGAATAATATGCTGCCTTTACACTACAAATAAGTTTTGCTTATATTTCCTCCACGAATTTTGTTCAGATTATCCGAAATTAGCAAGATTGTACTGTGCTTGAAATAATTTTTTTATGTAACCGCATTATTTACTACATTTTTCCAGCAATCATTTAAGGACTACCTATTGTGAAAGGAGACTAATCGCATTTGTTAGAACTTTAAAATTTTTGTTTAAAATAAAATGTGATTCCAGTTTTTGTATACTAGTTTCATTTCGTTTGGAATTGAGCGGTTTTCTGCTTCAATTTAGATTGTTCCACGAAGTCCTTTGCGGACTTTCAGATTTTATTGATTAAGGAAATTTCCCTCTTCCCCGTCCCGTGCATGCATATCTATGATTATAATGAAATAGCAGTTATTAATACTAGCAAATGAAGATTGTATTTAATTGATGGTTTACATTTGCATAATGGTACATTGTGGACTTGTTTGGATACATTTTTGGTGAATTTTTAATGAATATATTTCGATGCAGACAATTACAAGTTTTATGTTATATGAACTAATTAAAAAATATTTTTCCAAAATTAAAAAAAATGTTTTATAAGAAAATCGTTATCAGGTTTTTGGGTCTGGAGCTAGGGTGGAATGTTAGCTAACCCTGATATAAATTAATACAATTTGATTTGCTTATATAGCTTCAGTCTGCTCTGATTTGTCACAGCAATGTGGTTGAGTGTAACAGTACTCAATTGAAGAAAAGTTTGATTTTTCTTTATATTATTATGTAGAGAAATGTGACCTTTATTATTAAGGTTCATTCCTTCTTCCCTTTCCAATTCTTTTGAAGTTATTCTGTGCAATTTGGTAAGGAAAAAATATCAGAGGTACATAATTATTTAACGAGGCAAGCAAAATTCCAAGAAAATGTAAGTAACAATAAGTCATTGAAATCAGTATTTAATAATAAATTGTTTAATATAATAAAATACGAGAGGAAGATAAAAATTTAGCCTAGGTTAGACCACTTAAAGAGAAGGTGGGTCTATGGTTGCATGTCAATTAAAATGGAATAATTATGATTAATCGTAATAAATGGAATAATAATTAATGTATTGTTAATTTGTGCTCTTGAGTAGTTGTGTGTATAAAAAGTATTTGTATTGTATGTCATCAGCCTTGGACTATTTATAAACAACATGTTCCTCATCAGAGCAGAGTTATAATGCTTTCTTTTGTCAGTTTTGTGATACATTTACCACTAAAAAAAAGAGGTGAACCATTTCTCATTTTCACTTTGCATATTCAACTATTAATACACAGAATACTGTACTGTAAATTATTTTTTATTAATATTAGATCCTGACGATGGGAGTAAAAATCACTCTTGAAATGTGACAGAATGTGTGTTCTTCCAGAATAAAAAAGTTAAAGAAATACCAGATTTTTGTTATAACTTAAGTTATTTACTGCCTGTCCTAAAGAAGAAAGGTCATATTTCTGTACATAAAGTGTACACTATTATTTGTGTAGGTGCCATGTAAATGCTGAGAACAACTTACTTTCTGAAGATATTTTCCCTTTCAATGAAATTTTCAATTGCATTTTTATAATTGTAATTATTAAATTGTTTCAGTGCTATTTGAATATGGCTGAGTCAGTCGTTTCTGTATGTTGGGAAGATCTCACAAGTGAACTTTCTGCATGTGTAATAATTTATTGGAGACCAATGTTTTGGTGGATTCTACTACATCCACTGAGGGACAGAACCTTAAAACCCTTAGGCTGATATAATCTGCATACAGTCCTTACTTTCATGTAAGTAGAATAAAGTTCTTGCTAGAACTTGTAATAAATAAGTTTGTTTGCTAGTTCATTTTACTTATGCCTCCATTTTATCTTTATTCTCAGTGAAAGTATTAGATGTAAGGCAGCTAAAACTTTTTTTTTTTTCTCTCCCAAAGTTAAAGCATTCTAGACCTATGGTGTTCATAGAAGATTGAAACTATATTTTTGTCATCTTAAATGCCATTTGTTGCCTGAGATATGAAATTAACTATTTAATTAATATGTAGTTACTATTTAAATGATATGTAGTTAATGAGTGAAATGTATGTGTGTGATGTCAACACTTCATTTATTTTTATTGTATTCTTTTATATGTCTATACCTAACAGTTTCTTGAGTTTTTTCTTGAATAAAATCAAACTTCGAATTTCATTAGATCCTCTACGAATATTAAAACTAGTTCTGGTGTTTGAGTAACATTCAGTTTCTCTGAACTGTGTGCAGTTGACTGGTTACTGACAAGTACGCATGTTGTATTAGGTTTTTTATGAATAACTATTTTATACACAAGTGATGTCTTATTTAATTTTGTTTACGGAAATTAGTTGAACTAAAAATCATAATTGCAAAGTGTTTCTCCTTTTTATTTGTTTTCCTATTTTGATCCCGGGGTACCAGAATGTTGTTTTGTCACGTTCTGCCAGAAATCAAGCCCTTTATATTCATGTTGTGTGGATGGGAAAAGCACCAATAAGATAATTTCAGTGCCATAGAGCCATGGGAAATCTATCAAGCATAAGAGTGCAGCTGAAAAGGACAAATGAAGTATTTGAGCAACGAGATGCGTCAGGTTCAACTACAAGAATTTCTAATAATTGTGGAAACTGAATGTACAGTAAAACATTATCAATTTTAAACTACTAAAGTAAATAAGCCAGTAAACTAGAAAATTTGCGTTACTTGTAATGTTAAATATGTAGATCATAATTTGTGTCTCTTATATTTTGTTGACGATATCCAGGGTTTTATACCTAGTAATCAGTTAACCTGTCAGACTATCACTCAAGGGTTAGCTCTTCTTGTGCACCATTTAATGCAAAACAAGTTTTATCTTTAAACGCATCTGTTCAACTGGTGGGAACCTGACAATTTTTTGAGATTCTTTGGGGATATAGTTGGAGAATTATCAAAAAAAACTTGTTCATTGGCAGGTGGTGTTCAGCACCTAAAAAGCATTTTGGGGGATTTTAAGGTACCAACAGAGTGATCATTGCTCATTCGATTGCTCTTGGAAAGATAAATTGAAAGATAAACTATTTTTAGCCAGACTTATCTAGGATACTCTTGAAGAATTGCAGAAAAATGTTTATGCATGCTTTCAGAGCACCTACGGGCGTGAAACTCTTGCACTACTATATGCCCTATCTGTCAAAGTGTGAATCGTTATGATTTCATAAGATTCTTCCTAGTTAAGTTTATTCAGTACTGAAACATACTAATAAAAAACAACTTTTATCGATACTTGATCGTTTAACTCTGTGCCCAGATAAGGTGACCCAGGTAACTGTATTATCTTTAAATTACCTTTTTATTATGAACATGCATGACAAATAAAAAAAAAAATTCAACATGAAAGTTCTTGCTTACTGTAGATGCTTTCCTAAGCTTGTAATTAGCTATTTCAGGTGTTTTATTTATTTAGTAACATCAACATTGATGGGCATCAGTGACAATAATTTACAGTAATTTTACGTACAGTTTTGCATAGTCTTTTTTTAAATATTTCCACACATAAATGGAAACAACTTATAACATTTTTAAGATGTTTCTTGACATAAAATTTGTAGTTTCTAATGCATAAATTTGGTTTTAAATGTAATTGAACAAATTGATTCAGTTATTAAGTATCAGATTGATGGTTTAGTTTCAGATATTCAGTAAAGGAGATCCATGTCATAGTATTTTTTGTTGAAAAACGATCAGTAATATTGTTGCTTTCGTTGCTTACTTATTTAAAATGGCTATTAAACAACAAATAAAATGTATGCATATCTTGTCTTAGAATGGTCGTAAGGATTACCAAAATTAAATTTTAGATATCTTGTTTGACTAAATGTAAATTAAAATTTCACACTTAAACTAAATAACATTTTGTTAATGTTTTATTGAAAAAGGCTTGGAAATTGGAGATGGCTTTCTTATAGTATGGAAATGAGTATATAAAAAAAAAATATTAAAGCTACATAAATATTATACCACTAATACAATAGTTCTGGGAAACCTTCATCAAGGGCTTTGAAGTACAGTATAAATACCCTGTCCAATATTACTTCAAATCATACTGTGTAATGATTAGTGACAGATGAAGAAATATTCAAATGAACCATTATTAAGAGATATATAAAAATAGGATGAGTAATGGTTGTATATAAAATTAATTAGGCAATTTGTTTATTTTATCTAGCAAGTTTTTATAAGTATGTTCTTGAGGTTTGGAAACATTTTGGATGTTTAATACTTCTAAAATCAAATGAGAAGAAAGAAAGAAATTCTTGTGGCATCACTCTATCCATATAAAACATGTTGGGTAAAAGAGTAGTTTTTGAGGGGAAAAAATATTTTAACACATTTTGGTATTGTAACTTAATTTAAATATTTACAGAAATTATTACTTAAGATCTTCTCAAATTGCTTTATTGAATAGCCAATTATGTTATGAACAAAATTCTCAAAATTAATTAGTAATTACACTTTTCCAGTTTTAACTTGCATTTATTTTCTTATTCCAAGAAATGAGTTAATGGAAAATTTGCAATTTCTGCAGACACCTGGAAAATGGAAGTCAAATAACTCAATCTTGTAAATTCACTAGATTGTAAGTTGAATCATCTTAGAAGCAAATATCCATTTTGGAAAAATATCTTTTATTGCACTGGGGCAGCAAATGCTATTCACAGAATGGTGAGAAGGAAAAACACTTTAAGGAACCCCCAAACTTCAATTGAGGTTAGTCGTGAGATCATTTTTCTGGTTTTAAAAAAATGCTGAGGCTAAATATCATTCTTATGTCTTGTACATTTGTTTTAATAATGGAACTTTTACAAGATTTATTAATACAGTTTCATTGTTATCTACTTTTGCTGTTGTACCAGAAGAAGCACACGTAATGTTTTGAGAAACCTACTGTGTAATTCTCATTGTGAATACAAGAGCATAAAGGAATAAAGCACATTAGGCTCATCTTCGATTGTTTAAAATTTAAATGGGTTATTGTACTCTTCAGATCTATTTGGTAGGAAATGCTATGCTCGAGTAATTGCTCTAGAAGAGAAGGGCAGGGGAAAAAATGGTGAAATTACAAAGGCAATTGTTTTTCTAATGGACTGTACACAACACTTTTATCTCGAACATGGGAAAACTGGCATAAAAATCTTACATTCCAAAAAGCCAGAGTGCTTTCGATTTTTCTTTTTTCAGCATTATTGAAACAAATCAGTGAAATCATATGAATTGAATTTCAAATAATTTTTTATTTGAATTAAAATTGACTTTAAATAATGCAATTTAGATCTTCATTTTGGATTGGTTCTAGTTAAACTGCGAAGATGTCAAAGTAGAGAATATCAGAATTCATGAGGTTTTCATGAACCTTCCTACTTTCTTTTACAGCCTGTGTGTTATAGACAGTTATGTAATGCTATGGAAAATCAATGTATAGATTTTTAATGGAGAAACAGATTTTGGGGTTCCTAATAGAAAGGATTTTTTTCTTTTTTCAGAATAATACACACATAATGGCAAGTAAATGACTATAACAATTACAAAAACAAAGTATATGAATGAAAGTTTTGAAAAAAAGTGGTTTATTAGCTTTAAATTTTATTTTTTGTACCATTTATAATTTTCAAATTTTAGAAATGTAAAATACTCTTTGTAATCTGGGGGATTTTGACTTTATGGGTCAGTTGTGCTTATTGGACTATTAACAATTATTGACCCCTTCAAAATTCCATTGACCTCCAGGGGGTTGATACTGACTCCATTGGGAAATACTGTTCTAGGAATTTGATACAAACCATAAATTTTCAGTGGTACTTTACATGAAAATCTTGAGGCATTTTCAAAATGTTCTTTAAAAATGTCTTCAAATTGTAAAAAGTAGGTTTGTAAAGGTGGAATATAAAGAATTCTTATTAAAACCGGAGATTTTTGTCTCCACATAAATTTTATTGGAGATACTGATTTTTTTTTAATGAAATTAGTTCATGACTGTAATCAGTGACATGTTAATTTCTTTTGAAAAGATGAGTACTTAGTTTATGAATTATTTTGAGTCAATAGCTGTAATTGTTATAGAAATCAAAATATTTTGTGTTTTTTTTTAATTATTTATTTTTTAATTTTTGGTGCAAGTGCAATGCATTAAATCACATGACATAAACACCATTGTGATTAAAAGTTTAATTTATTTTTTCCTAAATTACACTTGTTGGAATGTAATTTATTTTCTTTTATTCCTTGCTCATTATTAATATTTGTTACAGGATTATTTTATAATTGAATGTGTTTGCACATGCTAATTCTTCAATTTACAGGCCTCTCAACCACTAATTTTCCTATTTCCCCCCCCCCCCCCCCCTATTAGTTTATGAAGTTTACCGACTTTGATATGAAAAGTAAACAATTTGATCCATGAGAAGACTTACATTGGTCTTTTGTTCATTCACAATGAGACTATCACTTAGAAGTTATTGGGATTATCAATGTTGATTGTGTTAATTGCATATATTGTATGTATAGAATAACAAAGCAACATCGTTGTTGGAAGTAGCAGATTTCTTTTTATACTACGGCCACTGCAATACCGGTAGTTTTCGTGGTTTGAACACCAGGCGAATGCCGGAGCAGTACCCTAACAAACGGGCTACGGGAGGCGCGCTATCTTTCCTTCCCCATCCTGGTCTTATCCTTACATGCACTACACTATCACAATCTTGGGAGACCAGACCGAAGATTAGGGCTTTTCCCGGCTAGGGCGGTGCCACGCAGATGGGAGATACTTGTCAGGGGAAAACCCGCCAGTCGACGTGTAGGTCTGCGCCGGAACTTGCCATCCAGATCATCGCCCGCTCCGGCGCTAAAAGAGCATGCACTGCAATTACGGGACTAATGACATTAGCTGTTGACGCGCCTGGAATCAAATGAACGTATGTTTGATTATTTGCAGGTGCCCGTGGACTGCCAACCCCAGCACGCGAGAGCGCGGACGCCCTGCTGCGGCATTGGCTGTAAGGCATTCAGCGACTAGGGATGCGACGTCGATATTTCGAAGCAATGTTTTTAACATGTGTGTGGTCTGTTTTTAACAATGAAAAAATACCATCATAACAAAATTCCATACATATTCAAAATTGAAGGGGTCAGTGCAATTGTGATCTAATCCAATTTTTTTAAAAAATGTAGAAAAATCGAGTAAGGTATGGTTTAGGTGGGCAGGGCCATTTCAACAGCAATGGGGACCCTTGAGCTGAGGTTCATTTGGAGGTCCCCTATTCTTAGTTTTACCGATCTCTTCTCCCCCCACCCCACCCCTCATTTCGATGCTGAAGTATAAAAGAATTCTATCAATTCAAACTATTTTATATTTTTTCAAAATATTACTGTGTATCAATTTAACATTATTTAAACATAATAAGTTTTTAGTTACATTGAAAAATACTTCAAATTTTATTGAGTTATAAAATATCAAATGAAGCGAAGCAACCATCAACATTCCATATTATAAATATTATTCAAGGATGCATGTCACATCACTCAGGCCAATTTTTTGCAAATGGTTTATTCACGCATCACTCGTTTTATACGTTCTTTTATTTTAGTTCTTGAAAAATTTAGTATAAATTTATATATATTACATACACTTAAAAAAAAATTGATGTTGAATGACACCGTTGGTTTGGAATTGATGTGGTATTAACATTTTTTTGCTGTTGATGTCGCCTTCCTAATGGGAAAGCACCCGCCTCGCCACACAGTGTGCAGTAAGGCATTCAGCTATGGTTTGCGGGTTCAAACCTATGCACCGAAGCCATTCTTTTTAAGGGCCAGAAATCCGTCGCATGTCTGCCTTCGGAAGGCCGGCGTGCGTCTCGCCACGTTAAATAAGGAACGAGCTGAACTGCACTTCGAAACTCGTCGCACCCAAGCGGACCCACGCTGGGGAGCTGCGGCGTCTGGTGCGGCCGTTCTCCCGTGTGCGTGCGCTTGTGAGCGGCCAAGTTCTCACAGGCACACGCACACGGGAAAACGTCTGTATCGCTTCCACACGTGCGGCTGCAAGAAACGAAGGGGGAAAAAGAGAGAGAATAAAAACTGTCGCCACTGGCGGGCGGAGCGGGGGAAGAGCAGGGCAGCTGCGACGGTGCTGTCCGCCCGGTGAGGGTCATTTCGTCAAGCACAGCGTGGTGTGTACACGGAGCGACCATGAAGCAATCGCAAGCGTTGCGGCGCGATGGCCCCGTGCTCGGCTGCTACGTGCGGCTGCCTGTGCAGTTTCTTCCTGAAAAGCATTGCTCGCAGGTAAAAGGGGTAATCAATTTATACGCTTCGAGCAGAAGTCACGGCAAGTTTTTTTAATAAAATTTTTACCTGATTTCACAATTTTATTTGTTAGAAATGAGAAATCTGAGGTACAACTGCCGCCTTGCGAGGTGAATATAACCGGTTTCCAACAGTACTCCGTACATAAAAATAGTTCTCCTTGGGAGAAGTGCCCAGAAATGTCACAAGGGAGTGGTGGAAGCTGTTGGTATAATGCCCTTCCCTACCGGTCAGGCGCATAATGGAGGTGGGGGGAGAGTTTCTGTGAGGGCACGTAGCAATCCATGATCAACTCCTATTATGACCCAAGTGTGTGCACCCACACGGCACATGTGGTCATCAAGAATCTGCCTAATCTGGCTTTAGAGCACGTATGCAATGCTTTTGGAATGTTGTCAAGTTGTATATGCAAAAATGCTTCGGAACAGGAAACAAATAGTTTAATTTCAAATACCTTAGTTAATACAAGAAACAATTTTGGTAGGTCATTAAATGTTCATGCACTTAAGTTCATACCGTGTCCTTTCATGTGTGCATTTCACATTTTCCATTCGTGTTAGATTCTCAAAAAAAATTGCCATGACTTATGCCTCAACCCTTGTATTAATAGGAAACAAGTCTTGTCTGTCTGGTAGTAGATTAACGCAGTTTCACAGGGCTGTAAGGCAGGTGGCGTGGGTGCCAGGTTGTAGTTTCAATCTATACTATTGGATATTATTGTATTACCAGAACATACATGCCTACTGCCACTCTTACCAGATCTTTCAAACATGATTTTAACCTCTAGCTTTTTATTTATAATGACATTAACAATTCAAAACTCCTACCTTACAGAGAGCTTTAGTTTTGGGAACCAGAATAGAAAGGAAAATTTGGTGAAATTATGAAGTCTCCTAGGTCTGTTTCTATTTGCTTTAAAGAATGATTTATAATGAAAATTTATAGAGAATTTTATGACCTTTAAAATTGTACATTAATATTTTTGCTCTAAGATCAACCATTATAGTTTTTATGCAAATAACACAAAATGCCTGAATTTTTTTGTCTACCAAAACTTTTCTGAGTATTTCAAGATTGAAAATTTGGGGGTTTCTTACTAATAATATAAACAAAATAAAAATAATGAAATAAAAATAATAGGAAGGCTTTTTTTGGAAGGAGGATACCCTTTAGGCTCCCCATCTACACAATCTATGTATAGATTAAAAATGTTGCTTTCCTATGTAACAACGGTTATGTACAAATGTTTCTAATAAATTAAAATTTACAGAAACAACAGCATTTTAATACCTTACTTTATACCCATCCAGTACTTCATATTATTTAGCTACAGCTTGCAAAAAACTATGTATTTTAAAAATTACCCAATCCACTGGGTTTTATTGGATTTAATTGAAATTGCATTAAAATTCATTTTTAATTGTTTTAAAGATGTTCGTGTTTATATAAGTCTAAAACTAACATTTTTACATTAATTACAAACTAGATTTATTAGTTGGTCTAATGTACTCTCATCTCTACATATATTAATAAAATATTTAAATTACTTACATTTATAATTTATATTTGTAAACAAAAGCTGGACAATGACATATTATAGGTAAAATTCATAGTTCAGTCCAAATTATTCACAAAATTTGGGCGGGTACAACAAGATTGTATTTCATGTAATATCTGTAGTGACATAGAAAAGGACAGTATTTTGATTAAAATGGAATTTTCCTAATGCCTAATTATTACTAATATATAACATAACTGAAGTCAATGTAATAGAAAATATGAATTTCTCAAATGTGTTAGTAATTCATTCCTAAGTATGCTCCGAGCAAAAGATGCGTCAGACACCCATCATCGAAGTTTTGTAGTTATCTTAAATTTTTTTGGAATGTGTATAATGTGCATTTATAAAGTATTAAATTATTAATTTAACTTTTGGAAATTACATAACATTTGTAAAAAATATTTCATATTTTTGTGTATTTTAAAATGGATTTTATTTTTGAAAACTTTTTTTAATGGGGGAAATGGTTCCAACAATGATAAGCGAATATTAAGATCACTACATTTCATTACATAATCTTTTCTAATATTAAGTGAATTTTTTGTTAA
The DNA here is from genome assembly GCA_038098605.1 of Gryllus longicercus. Lineage (NCBI taxonomy): Eukaryota > Metazoa > Arthropoda > Insecta > Orthoptera > Gryllidae > Gryllus > Gryllus longicercus. The sequence continues at coordinate 5,380,847 of JAZDUA010000040.1, forward strand.
TTTAGCACCTAGGTTTATCATTTTTTTTCATCTGGACATAACTGAAGTATCCCAATTTTTTTTTCTTACTTTTTTCTTGCGCAGCATTACAAAACTTTCCGTATACTAACGGCAAAACATCCGTCTGGGAACACTATTAGCGCCTGAACCGTACGTAAGGTTTTTTCCAAATTGAAGGAACCCCTGCCCATCTGGCTCGAGTCTAAGATTTGAGATTTTGAAAAACACTAAAATTTGGAAGTACTTCACACTTTGCCTGTAGGGCATTTTCAAATTTTTTGAAACTGCTCCAATTTTTTTTCTTAAAATTTCTTCCAAGAATAGAGTAAAATTTTCTTAAAACAGTGGCATAGGTCCGATTTCCAGATATATCTCTTGAATTTTCGAAAATTTAATTTTTTTCCTGCCTCTTCCTACAACTAAAATTGAACAGATCGAGCTGTTGAACCCAAGTTGGTGGGTTACACCTCGATCAAAGCCGTGGGATTTTAAGGGAGGAAAAAATCCATAGGGGAAGTAAAGCCAGCTGTCCCATGTAGATAAACTTCATATAAAAATCCTCTGGGCTAAATTCAAATCGCATGTTTCGTCGCCCGAGTGTTGCATTCTCCGTGAGATGGAGAAATGAGTGTATCGAAATTTCCGTGGCCAGACGGAAAAGTGGGTCAGATGGTCCGAGTCTCGCCACGGAAAATGCATGAACTGCACTAAAAAGCATTTCATAACGTTATTAAAAGGGCATATGTAAAAAAAATACTGCTAGCCTGGGTATCAGTGATTTGGGAATATTGAAATCATAAGCTCACACACCATAATCATATACAGGAAATCCACTTTTGTGTATCTTCAATCTGGGCTCCATCCCTAGAACAATATTTAGTCGTGCTAAACATAGCTTAACTATGCAAATAATATACACACACTCACTGGAACCAGGCCAGTGTTAGGGTGGTTAGAGCGAGATATTCCCTAGTAGGCAGAGAGTCCATATTACGTTCAAAAATAATTATTTGCCAGATAAGTGGGTATTGTGGGACCTACATGAACTAAATAGGGACTTTTATGCTAAGTTTCATTTAATTATTCGAATTAATTTAGATTAATAGATGTAAAATAAAAATATTTTAATACCACATAAAGAGCTACCGTTGACTAGTTTCTTAACATGTACCAACCGATCGCGTGGCCACGGAATGAAAAATTGAAGCATAAGATTGAACATAAAAAAACACAATTACACAATAAGTACGTGTAAAATCATAAAAAAGTAACATTATAGACACTCATCTATATATTTTTGTACAGTGATCGCTAATAATGGCAAAAATTTCCATGTGTGAGTGCAGCAAAAAGTCTATAATAAATTGGGCAACAGCGTAATGTCCTTGAGATTGTCATGACTGCTCAGAGCTCATGCTGCTTCAAAGTTTCGTTGTTTTGAATCACTATGAATACTGTTCGTTGCCTGGTCGACACGCGGTAAATATCACAATCTAAGCGAATTGGCGGAAAATTTATTTCCAAGGCGGAATTTGAGAGAAAACGAAATAATTCCCCCATTATTACGAGCAAAATTACGTAATAAAAAAATTTCAAATATTTTTTCAATGTTTGTTTCTCTCCAATTTTTATTTCTTGAATTACCTGAACCAATGGTAGGGCAAACCTTAGATTATTCGATTGCTTAAAAAGATCAAAAGTTTGGTTCTCTCCAAGGCAAGGCCTTGTCACTCGATTTGAATAAAGCGCGTTGAGCGCGCGGTGTTGCCGAGATGCGCGTCACTGTCCCGACCCTCTAGAAAGCGCGCGAACGTCTCCCTTTGGACTGATTTAGGCTTATAATTTTGCACAATTCTCGCATTTGAAACGGTAGATTTCCTTCAAATTGCGCATGTTGATTCTTCGAGATGCTTGCTACCAAAAGAAAAGTTTTTAAAAACATGTTCAACAGTTAATTTTCTCACAATTTTAAAATTTCAGGTCAGATCTCTCAGGTCCCCTTAAGAGCCCATGTTAAAACAGCAAACTTTACGGTCTCTTTACGCAAAAACTGGACGGTGAAATCGATCCAAACTCTACCAGAACATAGATGAACCTTTCATCTTTCGATTAATTCAATAAAAAAGGCATGTTAAACATAACACTTGTCTCGCTCTAACCACCTTAACGCGGCCCAGGACCCTTGATAGTGATTTAACTTGGGGTTGTGCAACCTAAGCAAGAGCCGCCACTACTTAGGTCAGAGAGTGCGCTGATAATGCAGTCTTTACCCACTGCAATGGAGAACGAAGTCTTTGATTTCAGAAGCATTAGTGATATTTCTGCTAGAGATTAAGCAGCGGTTTATTGCCATTACCATGAACGTCAGAAATTAGTACAAGTTAGCAGCAATGACTTGTATTTAATTAAACCATTGTAACATGACTCACCCTTCACGACCACTACAGATGGCTCGGATTGCCGATAATATATAATTAATTTAAATGTCTATTGTATCCCAGATTAATAATTAATCTAAACATTAAAAAACATATGCTCCAAATTAGACGTAGCAATCTACGATTTCCCGTTTTATTCATTTTATTTTATAAAATATTTCATTCTATTTAATCTATACTAATAAATTCATTCATTTTATTTAATATCTATGAATATATTCAGCTCTCCGAAATATATAGAATTTATCTGATATTCCACGATACGCTTCCCGTTCAAAAAATGTAAATAATGTTACTTCTATTTGGCTAGGAAGCGTCAAAGATTTTGCCTGTTCAGTAATACTTCTATTATTTAGCGAGGGAATCAGAGTTGCCAAGTAATTGCCCGAGTGTCGGTTGTGTCGCAATGCGGATTTTTGCGGAAGCTGGGCAGTAAAGATGCGGATATAAATGCGCATGCGTATTCCACCCTGAAATTGGATACTACCTACAATGCAGACGTAAACATTAACATAAGTGATACACTGAAGTTTTCACAATGTCTAACATAAATGTAAGACTTTCTATTGGCTGAGAAGCATTTAGTTTACTATTGGTTGGATGTAAGAATGTATCTTGTCAATGCCATATGACGTTAGTTCGTCTATCGATTTCTCTCCTGTTTCGATTCTCGATTTTGAGTTCCCGTAATGTGATTTGTTCATTTCTTATGTGTTAAGCATAAATACAAAAGCTTGCAAGCTTTTAAGTTAACGTCTGACGTGTTTTGCTTTTGCGAACGCATTATAAATGAGTCCGCTTATGGACGTAGTCTTAACGTTTATGTAACGCAATGCCTATGTTTATGTTTGCATTGTGAATAAGCTTTTAAATTGCTTTCTCTGGCTTACTAAAGTCACCGATCCCGGGCTGCGCTAGAAGCGTAACATTCGGGCCTGCAGTGTGGGTGGGCCCAGGTAAAAGAGGGCCCGTTTTAGGAAATATGTTTATTATTTATGATTCTAACACGTTGTGTTAGCTTCACACTTTTATGAAGCGGGCCGGCACTCATGCCGTCATTTGCAAGTTCCATGTTACAATTTTCACAACTTCAAAACATTGAGCTTACGGCAACACTAAATTTGGCTACACTATAATAAGACAGTTTTCAAACATCCCTAACTAATGAAGTGCCGGTGCATGAAATGCCGGGCTTTTGGAATTCTGAAATCGGAGAACGTGTCGAACCACTACTTTAACATAAAATAATGTAGAAAAGGAAAGCTGTTTGTGTATTATTTCGGCCAGTGTCATGTTTCATAGTGGCAAAATTACGAATTGAACAACTTATTCACGGTCGTCAGCCGCAAGTGTAAGCGACAACAATCAATCCTATCCTTAATTCCTTTAACATTACATGAAAAGGTAAGGAACTATATTTGAATTAAATGAAATGACCCGTGCTGCCAAATGAATGTGGGCGAGACCAAAAAAACAAAACCTTTATCATCAGAAAACTTTCCAAGGAAGTATAACTACAGGTAAGGTTACTTCATTTTGACAGGATCTGCCCCTAAAAATGGGCCAGCAAAACCAGACTCTTTCAAATGACAAATATACATGTTTCTTTAACCCAGAATTAATGTAACAATTAGCAAAATCGACAAAACGAGTTTGCCTGCTTCACAGGGGCTAGACCAACCACTGCGAATCGTCCTAAACCTTACCCCTATCCCTATTCTTTCCCCATTTTCGCCGATATGTATATGACGCAAGGCGCGTGCCAGTTTGAAGATGCTACCTATCGGCGATTCCCTGACTTAATTGCGTCTGACGTGCTTGACTACCCAGCGGCCCCTTCAGGGTGCTGGGTACGTAATAACGGAGGATTACTCCACGGTGCGCGGATAATAATAAATCATTAACGTAACCCTCTAGTGCCCCTCGTAATGTTATACATATATGTAGCGACATTTCTGGTGAACTCGTATTTGCCGCTGTTTGCATTAATTCGTAAATTTTATTTCTTGAATAGACGGAGACATCCTAATCGAAACATAAGCAAGTTTTTTTCCAGAAGCCAGATGTCAATTTAGACGATTTGTAAGGCATTGGATATTCCTGGCCAAGGTGTACATATGACTTGGGTCGTTTCGAATCTTCGTCTAAAATCATGCTTAGCTGCTATATGCCTGCGCTCAACGTTCCTTAAGGAGCTAGAAGTCGCGTTGCGTCTATATAGACGCAACAAATTCAAAAAAGGGGTCAAAGCCTCATTACAACAAATTACCTGGAAAGATGGCACATACAAGTTTTTATGTAATTATACAGAATTGTAGCAGTGCATAGAACGCTGAATACATAAATAAATCCATTTAAGGATCCGGAAACAAGCATGCAAGGAAACTACATTGCAAATTACGAGAATGACAAAGCGTCAATATTAATGACAACTATCTTTAAACAATAAATGCAATTACATGCTACGCTACTATGAACCAACACTTGAGAATTAGACGCTCGCATTCAATAAACTGAATAAGTTCATGAAACATTGCCTAATTGTTCATTCAAAACACGGCGCCTTGTAAATAGCCACGATTTGCAATAAAAATAAATCAATTAACTGTTCATGGGAACTTCAAGGCCACCTCTGCTTCAACTTGACTCAGTCACCCCCTCACACAAAAGGTTGTCTACAGAGCCTCAAGACATTTTTGAAGTAGAACCACTGAACTACTCTTCTAGTTCGGGATCCCACGCCAATAACATTACATTTCCTAGGAAGCCAATAACTTGTGAACAATTCAAACAACATCAATTAGAGAAGCACATCAGTGGTCACGGCCGCGGTAGGGTATCGTAAATATTCCATAGAATCCTAAAATAAAATGTAAACAACTTCACCGAAAGGACGATACATTGAAAAATATAGCTCAAAAAGTTGATCGGAGGTAATTGATCGAGAGTGTCGGACGTCACAGCCACCTCCACTGCTTAGTCTGCCATAGTTATATCACCACTTGTTTGAGGGCAGCACGTTGTCAGGGCTAACTCTGGTTGTGACTTTTAGCATGTGGTTTCTATGCCCTGAATGTGACCAATCTCGTCCATTTGTGTTAGGCGCAAGTGAGGCGGTTGGTTTAGACAATTAAAGTAATGATTTAAACAGAGTTTTGTGCTGTCATTGACATTGATAAAAAGCAAGTAAAAGTAATGGAAGGTATTCACGATGTAGCTAAAAGTATAATAAAGATAGAAGTAAGAATTTCCATAAATTTTCGTTTCTTGTTAATACATTTGTAAAAGATATACATGATTCTATATAGTATGTAAAAATGGCAGTGGTGTTTTACAAAATAATTTTCTTGGGGTTAATTTATCATTACATAAGCCTCAAGGGACATTGTTAATTTTTGTGTATAGTAACTGTGAAATAAAGTATTATTCTAAATCGTGTATCATATTTTGAGGAAGATCAAAATCCCATGTGCAAAGTGTTTGTACATTTAATTGATGGCTTCACTTTCCAGGTCAATGGAGAACCGGTCGATTATACAGAAGAGTGCACATTAAATTCCATTGTGAGTTATAGTTCTACAACGATGACAGTACTATTTTTATGACTAGTACAGAAATTGTTTGCTAGTTATTGAGTTCACACCGGTACAATGGCTGATCATTGCTCTCAAAGATAAAAAGTGCTCGTTAAAAAAAATTAATCCAGTAGGACAAACTATTTAATTTTTAAATTGGTTTAATAGATATTTTATTAGTGTAATTTCAAATTGTGTAAATTTATTTAGTTTCTAAATGTTCTAATAATTAGACTTTATTTTGGTATATTCATCGACTGGAATTGCATTTTCCCCCCTCAGAAATGTTTATCGGGTCCATCTCTCTTGCGGAGGGTGAAGAAGTTGGCAACATGATCAGGAATCTGCGCACAGAGATGGTGACACCACTTGAGGAAAGATTGGGATGCAGAGTGGTCTAATACGCAAGTTCCTACTTGTTTCTTGAGATGGTTATTGAGGTTGTCATTTCTTCGTCAAGAGAGGTATTTTTTATTTGACTTAATGAAACGAAAATAAAATTTTCGATTATACATTTCGACAAGCTCGTATTGCTTCTACGTAATCTAAAATTTTATGGGTTATTTGATGTCCAAAAATAAATAGTCTGCACAAATTACATTGTCTACGTAGTCGACACGTAGAGTCATGTAGGCTACATGTAAATTACGTGAAGGACACACGTGTCGATCACACGTATAGACGTAAAATTATAGTCTACGGTACAACTCTGACTGCAACTCCCTGTTAGGGGCTTAAATGTTTCTTTGTAGTGAGAAAGTGATTTTAAGATGGTTAGGTGTGTGGAATACAGTATGTATGTGCAATTGTTCAAGTGTTTTAAACAATTTTGCAGCGAGCACTGATGACAATATTCCAAATACATCTTTACTGGCGTGAAATAGAAACTATTTTCAGTTGAAGACGTGTATTTCAATCCGCGATTTTCTCCAAAAAATCTAAAGAAATTATCGAAATAGTTGAAGATCCATCATAGGAAGCACCTGGAATTATTGAGAAAGTTGTGCAGGCTTAATTGATTTTCCAAAGATTGGCATTGCTTCGTAAAATCTAGTGGCCGATTTCGTAACTAATACCCCCACTCTACCCACATTTCTTCAATCCATCGGTTAAGAAAAGATGCGCGAGTAATATCAATATTTGGTGATAAGAAAGTTATAAAATCTTTTACAATATAATTATTCTCACATTAGATATACTCAGTTCGTGAACACCTACACAATATTTAATATTGCTCGTATAATAGTGAAGTAACTAAGTGTAAAGAGAAGAACATTCTCATTGGCAAGATATGGTGAAATAGTTTGATCTAAACTGTTACTGCATTGGATGATATAACACATTCATAGTTTGTGTCGAGCCTGCGAAATATTGCTTAGATGATCGGGAGAGCATTTGCAGGAACTGCGAAAAAGGACTGTTATGCATCGCTTTCTGTGTTCACATAAGACGAGAAATTCTGAAAAAGCGACACATATTAGACAAAGATTATTTCTTAGCCGTAAAAATCAGTAATTATTGAAGGGATTGTCATGGTTTACCTTCGTCTGCACGAAAATAAACATTCTACTTACGAATTCTATCCGTAATGCTTGCAGCGCCGAGTGAGGCGATGGCGCTGGAGCACGTGGTTAGCGCGGCCACCACTAATCGCTTTGCTAAAAGCCGTCATCTCCTGAACAAAACATACATTACATTTACGGGACTAATGACCCTGGTAGTTGACGTGTCCGGAATCACTAAACCATCAATCAACGAACACTGACGGTTACTCGAAAACAAAATAAGGTTTATTATTACTTTTATTAAATAAAGGGATAACGTTTTACATGCCGCTCAATTAACGACTAATTGTTTTTTTCTCTCGTAGGATTCTTTGACCGCATGCAATGGAAAGTTTAATGGGAAAAGTGTCCTGATTATTGGTGAGTTCAAAGATTTTAAGGGTTACCACATACAATGTATTTCGACTCTAATTTTTGGCGCCAATTCTGTGTGTGCGCATGTGTATGGGGAACCTCATTTTCCTATCTGCCAGAGGGCCACGGCGGTTCTAAAGACGACCCGGATGCTCTCGATTCGATAACCGCGTACCAGGCGACGTAATCGACAGCCAACCAGGAGCCAGCCCTCGAACTACCAGCCAATCGCAAGCTAGCGCGCGAAATCCCCACTGCGGCGCCCCCTCCCGCCGACTATAAAAGCCGCGGCCGCGCGGATCGCGTCGCCCTAACAATTCTCCTTCTTCCAGGAGGAAAACTGAGGGCACAGAGATGCCGGCCACCTCGCCGCGCCACACGCCGCCCGCTGCAGCCACGACGCCACCGCCAGCCGACGCCGCCACCGCAGCAGCCGGCAGCGCAGGAGAAGAAGAGGAAGACGAGTACACGCTCGTCCAACGACGCCGACGCCCACCCCCTATCTTTCTGTACGGGGTGGCGGACATTTTCGGGCTCCTCGAGGGCTTGAGATCGGCCTGCGGCGATGCCGAAATCACCGCGGAGGTGGCCGGCGACGCTGTAAAGGTTAGGTGCGAGTCCCTCGGGGCGCACCGTGATGTTCTCGCCGCCCTGGACGAGAGTACCACACGTACTCCACGGGAAACGCGAGAGTGCTGAGGTATGTCCTGAGGGGCATACCTCTAGAACTCCCGCTCCAAAGTCTGTATGACAACCTAGAACCTATCGGCTTTCAGGTGCAGAAATTAGAGCGGCTCATCAGCCAGCGGCCGGGAAGAAGGGGCAGACCGCTGCCTCTCATCATTGCCACGCTGCAGGACACGGAGCGCCACCGGGCGCTCCGCGAGGTAAAGAGCATACGTGGGCTCCGCGTGCGCGTGGAGATGTATCGCCCGCCGCGCGGGCCCACGCAGTGCCACAATTGCCTGGATTTCGGGCACGTGGCACGAAACTGCAAGCGCCGCACGCGCTGCAAGAAGTGCGGGGAACTGCACGACGCCGCGCAGTGCCCGCTGGGTGAAAACCCAGCAGTAGAATAGCGCAAATGCGCTAATTGCAGCGGCGAACGCCATGGCGCGAAGTACAAGGGTTGCCCCGAGTACAAGCGCCGTTGTTTCAGGGGAAACAAGGCTCAGCAGCAGCGGCAGGAGAAGCAGCAGCGGGACCGCCAGCGACGCGCCCGCATACAGCAGAGAAGAGCAGCCGACACGCAGTCGGAGGCGTCGCGCTCTCCCTCGCGGGAGCGCGAGCCTTCGCGCCGCCGCAGCCCTACGCCCACGCCGCCACCGCGGCCTCAGCGTTCGCCCAGACGCGAACGCAAACGAGCGCAGCAGAAGCAGCGACGCCAGGAGCGGTCGTACGCCGACGCCCTGGACCAACGCCCCCGCCCCACCCGGGAGCGCCAGCCGACGGCCGCCGACGTGGCGCGAGAGGAGCGCGCTGCGCACCTGGAGCGCAGCAGGCGGACGGCGGCGAGCGTCCCTGTTCCCTCCTCCCTGAGCGAGCAGAAGCGCGTGCTGCACCAGACGGTGGACGATCTCGCCCGAAACGGGATCGCCCCCGACAGAGTGATGCAGGCGATTATGCGAAACGTCACCGGATGCAATCCGACCGAGTGGGCGTCGATCATGCTCAAGTGTGTAATAACAATATTGCTTGAGCATGCACACGACACCACAGCGGCGGAAGCAACGGGGGAGGAACGCTCGTCCTCACTCGTACCAAATCCCTCCCATCCTTAAATAATGGCTAGCTCCATTTTTTACAGGAACAGCGGCACCGTTGCATTTTGGAACTGCAACGGCATCTGCTCGCGAGAGAAGCAGTCAGAGCTCCACAGCTTTCTCGCTCGGCATAATATATCTGTCATGATGTTGGGGGAGACATGGCTTAACCCACATCTATCTTTAAATATTCCAGGATTCTTCTGCTATAGAAACGACAGGGCGGCGCAAGCAGCGAGTACGACAGCCGCCAACAGAGGAGGCGGAACCGCCATCTTAATTAGACGCAGCATAAAGCATTATGTTACAGCTCTTCCGCAGCTGCAGCACGCCGAGGCCACTGCTGTTGTCGTTCAGACGGAGCGAGGGCCGCTGCGTCTTGTATCTGTCTACGCGCGTCCTGATCGCTCCGCGGATACGTGCGCCTTACTAGCTGCAGACATTGCAAAACTAGTAGAGGCTAACACAACACCAACGCTTGTGGCTGGCGATTTTAATGCCAAACACACGGCCTGGAGCTCCCGCATTACCTGCCCCCGCGGCCGTAAGCTGAAAGCAACTGCCGATGCAAACGGCTGCGAGATATACGCACCTAATACGCCCACCTATTATCCCTATAAAACGAATTGCAAGCCCGATATTTTAGATATTTCGCTCTGCAAGAAACTTCACTACCCTCCCACATTAACCACTATCCAAGAACTCTCCTCTGATCATTTCCCAGTGATGGCAGATATGAGGCGGGGCGGCCTAACTCTGTCGGCTGCACCCACGACGCAGAGGAGGCGCACGGACTGGAAGAAATTCCAGACGGAGCTGCAGCAGCGCTTACCCGATGCATCTGCCCTGTCAGGACCGAAGCAGATAGAAACTGGAGCAGAAAAATTCGCCGAAGCTGTGACTGACAGCCTCAACGCAGCAGCAGAGAAGCAGCGTTCCTCAAAAAAGGAGCAACCATTAACCCCTTACCTTGTAAATTTAATTTCCAGGAAAAACAGGGCGCGCAGATTGTGGCAGAGCACGCGACACCCAGCTGATAAGCGGGAGCTAAATCGATTGAAACGCAAAGTTGAAATCGAATTGGCGGATTACCGCAATCAGAAATGGGCTAAATTGTTATCAGGTCTCAAACCTGAAGATAATTCATTGTGGCGAGTTACTCGCATGCTTTCCAGGAAGCCGATAACGGTGCCGCCGCTTCAAACCAGCACAGGAGAACTCGCGGAATCCAATAAAGAGAAAGTGGAACTCCTAGCTAATGTTTTAGAAACTCAGTTTCAGCCGGTCCAGGAGGCTCCGCCAATACCGCACGTTGTCGAAGTACAACAAACGGTAATGGCGGCCTTGCACGCGCCAGCCGACGAGCAGAGTTTCGCAACTGAGGCTGAAGTAAAAGCGGCCATCTCGGAGCTGAAGAGCAGAAAAGCTCCCGGCCCCGACGGCATCACTAACGACGTCCTGAAGCAGCTGCCGCAGCAAGCCATAGTGTTTTTGGTCGCACTCTTTAATGCTATATTTGTGTTTCAGCATTTCCCGAGTCAGTGGAAACATGCGCATATTTTAACGTTTCACAAGCAGGGAAAAAATCCTAAAAAGCCCGAGTCTTACAGGCCCATTAGCCTATTAAACACGGTCGGGAAGCTTTGTGAAAAACTAATGCAAAACAGAATATTAAAATTTGTTTCAGAAAACGCACTATTAAACAAGGAGCAGTTCGGCTTTCGCGCAGGACATAGCACAACGCATCAGCTTGTGCGAATCACGGACCGCATAAGACGCAACTTCAATGAGCGCCGATTCACAGGTGGAGTTTTCCTCGATGTTGCCAGCGCCTTTGATAAGGTCTGGCACGTCGGCCTCCTCTACAAACTCCAATCCATGAACTTTCCTATGTACCTAATACACCTTATTCATTCATACCTGGCAGACAGAACGTTTCAAGTGACGCTTCTGAATGCCAAATCTACCCGCCGCGCCGTAAGGGCCGGAGTGCCGCAGGGGAGCGTGATTGCTCCTACGCTCTTCAGTCTTTACGTGCGTGATATTCCCACCCACCCTCACACAGAGCTCGCATTGTATGCAGACGATACGGCTGTAATAGCCACGTCCAGAAGTATCGAGCTTCTCCAGAAGTACTTGGATCAGCATTTGTTACAGATCCAGGAGTGGCTGAAACTGTGGCAGGTCAAAGTCAATGTAAGTAAGAGTGCAGCTCTGCTCTTCACACGGAGACTGAGATTCACGCGGCCGAGGCCACTCGCGCTATGCGGAGACGCGATTAATTGGACAAAAAATGTCAAATATTTAGGAGTAACGTTAGACAGCTCTTTGACATTTGCAATGCACATATAAAATGTGCGACAGAAAGCGCGGCAGACCCGAGGCAGATTGCGAAGCTTGTTTCACAAGCGGAGCAAACTGTCAACGGCAAACTGCCTCACGCTTTATAAAGCAATAATTAGGCCGCAAATAGACTACGCATGCCCGAGTTGGGCAATTGCAGCAACTTCATATTTGAACAAACTGCAAGTAGTTCAAAACGAGTGTCTCAGGGCCGCCCTCTGCGCTCCTAGATTTGCTCGTATAGACACTTTACATCGCGAAACTTCAATGCCACTGCTAATAATTCACATTAAAAATATAGTTAAAAACTTTTTTGAGAAAGCGGCTGACTCGGAAAATGATTTGATTTCCGCGGTCGCCTTATACGAACCCGATCAAAGGGCGAAGTATAAGCGACCGAAACACTTTCTGGAGTAAGAGCAATCTGAAACAGAGAAGTGGGACTGAAGCATAAACAACATAGTATTAAAACACACGCAATGCGCGCGCCGGTAGGCTAAAGTCGTTTCTGACCTTTGTTTTTCTCTTTATGTTACAGGATAGGCCATAGATGCCCGTAAGGGTAGGAATGGTCACACCGCGGTGGCGTGAACGCGCATTGCACTTTTAGTGCGTTCACAGAACTGCACAAAGTTGAGAGAGTGGCGCGTCGCCAGTCGCCAGCCAGCCGCCGTCCCGGACACTGCGCCCGCGACCTTGCCGCCACTGAAGATGTCCACCGCAGACGTGGACGAAACGTTTGGCCCAACTATGCCAACTGGACCACGGCCTACCAGCCCGGTAAATCTACTTTCTATGTGTGTGGTCTGTTTTTAACAATGAAAAAATACCATCATAACAAAATTCCATACATATTCAAAATTGAAGGGGTCAGTGCAATAGTGATCTAATCCAAATTTTTAAAAAATGTAGAAAAATCGAGCAAGGTATGGTTTAGGTGGGCAGGGCCATTTCAACAGCAATGGGGACCCTTGAGCTGAGGTTCATTTGGAGGTCCCCTATTCTTAGTTTTACCGATCTCTTCTCCCCCCACCCCACCCCTCATTTCGATGCTGAAGTATAAAAGAATTCTATCAATTCAAACTGTATTTTATAATTATTCAAAATATTTCCGTGTATCAATTTAACATTATTTAAACACAAGTTTTTAATTACATTGAAAAATACTTCAAATTTTATTGAGTTATACAATATAAAATGAAGTGAAGCAACCATCAACATTCCATATTATAAATATTATCCAAGGATGCATGTCACATCACTCAGGCCAATTTTTTGCAAATGGTTTATTCACGCATCACTCATTTTATACGTTCTTTTATTTCAGTTCTTGAAAAATTTAGTATAAATTTATATATATTACATACACTTCAAAAAAATTGATGTTGAATGACACCGTTGGTTTGGAATTGATGTGGTATTAACATTTTTTTGCTGTTGATGTCGCCTTCCTAATGGGAAAGCACCCGCCTCGCCACACAGTGTGCAGTAAGGCATTCAGCTATGGTTTGCGGGTTCAAACCTATGCACCGAAGCCATTCTTTTTAAGGGCCAGAAATCCGTCGCATGTCTGCCTTCGGAAGGCCGGCGTGCGTCTCGCCACGTTAAGTAAGGAACGAGCTGAACTGCACTTCGAAACTCGTCGCACCCAAGCGGACCCACGCTGGGGAGCTGCGACATCTGGTGCGGCCGTTCTCCCGTGTGTGTGCGGTTGTGAGCGGCCAAGTTCTCACAGGCACACGCACACGGGAAAACGTCTGTATCGCTTCCACACGTGCGGCTGCAAGAAACGAAGGGGGAAAAAGAGAGAGAATAAAAACTGTCGCCACTGGCGGGCGGAGCGGGGGAAGAGCAGGGCAGCTGCGACGGTGCTGTCCGCCCGATGAGGGCCATTTCGTCAAGCACAGCGTGGTGTGTACACGGAGCGACCATGAAGCAATCGCAAGCGTTGCGGCGCGATGGCCCCGTGCTCGGCCGCTACGTGCGGCTGCCTGTGCAGTTTCTTCCTGAAAAGCATTGCTCGCAGGTAAATGGGGTAATCTATTTATACGCTTCGAGCAGAAGTCACGGCAACTTTTTTTAATAAAATTTTTACCTGATTTCACAATTTTATTTGTTAGAAATGAGAAATCAGAGGTACAACTGCCGCCTTGCGAGGTGAATGTAACCGGTTTCCAACAGTACTCCGTACATAAAAATAGTTCTCCTTGGGAGAAGTGCCCAGAAATGTCACAAGGGAGTGGTGGAAGCTGTTGGTATAATGCCCTTCCCTACCGGTCAGGTGCATAATGGAGGTGGGGGGAGAGTTTCTGTGAGGGCACGTAGCAATCCATGATCAACTCCTATTATGACCCAAGTGTGTGCACCCACACGGCACATGTGGTCATCAAGAATCTGCCTAATCTGGCTTTAGAGCACGTATGCAATGCTTTTGGAATGTTGTCAAGTTGTATATGGGTAATTCCACGCCAACTCCACATTGCATCACACCAACCCATCTCAGATCGAAAAATTAAAGTTATTTTCTTATTTCTTATGCCAAGATAAGCCCAAATTTAAATTTTCAACCATTTCCGATGTAAATAGCGTTTGTGAGAACAATTATCGATTTTTCGCGATTTTCAAGCATTTTACAGCATCTTTTTATAATTATCCATTATTACGATATTTTTTAATGAAAAAATGTTTAAACTACTATTTTTATAGGAAATTTTCCGCAGAATTCGAATCTGTTAATGAAAATATTGAATTTTTTTTCTTAATATGACAAAAATTGAAATTTATGATTTTTATTACTTTATTTTCAAAAATTAATTTTAGTATTACAGTACAATTAAAAAGTTAGTTTCTTATGCTTAAAGTACGTGAAAATAAGTGTACATTACGGTAAGGGAAAAATTTTTTTGGGAAATAGTGTTTAAAAGAGTTAAACGCAAGAAATACAATAAAATCTCTTTTCTAAATGTGTTTTATCATTTTTAAATAACCTGTTAGTATTTTCTACTACTTTTAGACTGTTTGGATGACTTCGGTGGTGTAAAACAGTTTTTAATAAAATGTGCGTCCTGAACGTTTTTGGGAAATACGTTTTACATGAGTTAAAATTTTAAAAAATCGTGAAAAATTAATCGATTATTATTGTTAAAGCAGATTAAATTATAAATAGTACAAACAAATTTATAAATAGGCACTTAAAAACTTTTTGATAAAAGTTTTCATTTATTACAATTTTTAGTTGAATAATAAAACATTGTTATTTATAAAATTATTAAAATTAATCTTTTATTTTCTTATTTCATTTTCTTGTTATTAATTAAATCAAACACCAAAGAACAGTGTTCTTGAGTACTTATTGTTTTACATTGAATAATATGCTCAGAGTAAGGAACAAATTCATGCAAATTGCGAGTACCCGGAATTGTAAATACTTTTTCAGTTTTGTTTCGATTCCGATATTCATCGACTTCAGCTTTTCTAATAATTTCACAATGGATGTTTTTAATATGTGCTTTACAAAATTCTAATAATTTGTCAATATCTGTGATTTGATTTTGACGACGTCTACCCAAGCTTTCTTTTGTTGCCTCTCTCTTAACAGTTTCACCCACTCCATCGTTCTCCGTTTTCCCATGAGAGGTAGCAAAAAATGTCCAGGTAGCATCAATACTATACAATTTTGTATGTCTATAAATATTAAAATAACTCTATAAAATACTCAGAACTTATTTTGAAATTATTATTAAAGCTTAACCTCCTTGTGGCATGGAAATGTTCTTTGTCAGCAGAGTGGCAAGCACAGCACTCAGGGCTCAGGGCCAGTGTTTCTAACTACGGGAACGCCCCTCCATTCACGTCTCCTTCTGTTTGATTAAGATTAGTGAGACACACACAGTACACATTCCTGCAGTTAAAAACACTGCTCAGGGCCCCTATATTTGAAATTAGCTTGCGATCACGTGCCAGATTCTGAACATAGCCATGTATAATTTAAATGTTTAATACGTTCATAGGCCCCTATTCTCCAACATTTTTTTACTTTTTCTATGGCGTAATGAGTATTTCTTTCAATTTCGTACAGTATCATGAAGAGAGGTATTTTCTTCCGATATAACAATAATAATCGATTAATTTTTCACGATTTTTTAAAATTTTAACTCATGTAAAACGTATTTCCCAAAAAAGTTCAGGACGCACATTTTATTAAAAACTGTTTTACACCACCGAAGTCATCCAAACAGTCTAAAAGTAGTAGAAAATACTAACAGGTTATTTAAAAATGATAAAACACATTTAGAAAAGAGATTTTATTGTATTTCTTGCGTTTAACTCTTTTAAACACTATTTCCCCCAAAAAATTTTTCCTGTACCGTAATGTACACTTATTTTCACGTACTTTAAGCATAAGAAACTAACTTTTTAATTGTACTGTAATACTAAAATTAATTTTTGAAAATAAAGTAATAAAAATCATAAATTTCAATTTTTGTCATATTAAGAAAAAAAATTCAATATTTTCATTAACAGATTCGAATTCTGCGGAAAATTTCCTATAAAAATAGTAGTTTAAACATATTTTTTCATTAAAAAATATCGAAATAATGGATAATTATAAAAAGATGCTGTAAAATGCTTGAAAATCGCGAAAAATCGATAATTGTTCTCACAAACGCTATTTACATCGGAAATGGTTGAAAATTTAAATTTGGGCTTATCTTGGCATAAGAAATAAGAAAATAACTTTAATTTTTCGATCTGAGATGGGTTGGTGTGATGCAATGTGGAGTTGGCGTGGAATTACCCATATGCAAAAGTGCTTCGGAACAGGAAACAAATAGTTTAATTTCAAATACCTTAGTTAATACAAGAAACAATTTTGGTAGGTCATTAAATGTTCATGCACTTAAGTTAATACCGTGTCCTTTCATGTGTGCATTTCACATTTTCCATTCGTGTTAGTTTCTCAAAAATAATTGCCATGACTTATGCCTCAACCCTTGTATTAATAGGAAACAAGTCTTGTCTGTCTGGTAGTAGATTAACACAGTTTCACAGGGCTGTAAGGCAGGTGGCGTGGGTGCCAGGTTGTAGTTTCAATCTATACTATTGGATATTATTGTATTACCAGAACATACATGCCTACTGCCACTCTTACCAGATCTTTCAAACATGATTTTAACCTCTAGCTTTTTATTTATAATGACATTAACAATTCAAAACTCCTACCTTACAGAGAGCTTTAGTTTTGGGAACCAGAATAGAAAGGAAAATTTGGTGAAATTATGAAGTCTCCTAGGTCTGTTTCTATTTGCTTTAAAGAATGATTTATAATGAAAATTTATAGAGAATTTTATGACCTTTAAAATTGTACATTAATATTTTTGCTCTAAGATCAACCATTATAGTTTTTATGCAAATAACACAAAATGCCTGAATTTTTTTGTCTACCAAAACTTTTCTGAGTATTTCAAGATTGAAAATTTGGGGGTTTCTTACTAATAATATAAACAAAATAAAAATAATGAAATAAAAATAATAGGAAGGCTTTTTTTGGAAGGAGGATACCCTTTAGGCTCCCCATCTACACAATCTATGTATAGATTAAAAATGTTGCTTTCCTATGTAACAACGGTTATGTACAAATGTTTCTAATAAATTAAAATTTACAGAAACAACAGCATTTTAATACCTTACTCTATACCCATCCAGTACTTCATATTATTTAGCTACAGCTTGCAAAAAACTATGTATTTTAAAAATTACCCAATCCACTGGGTTTTATTGCATTTAATTGAAATTGCATTAAAATTCATTTTTAATTGTTTTAAAGATGTTCGTGTTTATATAAGTCTAAAACTAACATTTTTACATTAATTACAAACTAGATTTATTAGTTGGTCTAATGTACTCTCATCTCTACGTATATTAATATAATATTTAAATTACTTACATTTATAATTTATATTTGTAAACAAAAGCTGGACAATGGCATATTATAGGTAAAATTCATAGTTCAGTCCAAATTATTCACAAAATTTGGGCGGGTACAACAAGATTGTATTTCATGTAATATCTGTAGTGACATAGAAAAGGACAGTATTTTGATTAAAATGGAATTTTCCTAATGCCTAATTATTACTAATATATAACATAACTGAAGTCAATGTAATAGAAAATATGAATTTCTCAAATGTGTTAGTAATTCATTCCTAAGTATGCTCCGAGCAAAAGATGCGTCAGACAGCCATCATCGAAGTTTTGTAGTTATCTTAAATATTTTTTGGAATGTGTATAATGTGCATTTATAAAGTATTAAATTATTAATTTAACTTTTGGAAATTACATAACATTTGTAAAAAATATTTCATATTTTTGTGTATTTTAAAATGGATTTTATTTTTGAAAACTTTTTTTAATGGGGGAAATGGTGCCAACAATGATAAGCGAATATTAAGATCACTACATTTCATTACATAATCTTTTCTAATATTAAGTGAATTTTTTGTTAATTTCGCACCTAGGTTTATCATTTTTTTTCATCTGGACATAACTGAAGTATCCCAATTTTTTTTTTCTTACTTTTTTCTTGCGCAGCATTACAAAACTTTCCGTATACTAACGGCAAAACATCCGTCTGGGAACACTACTAGCGCCTGAACCGTACGTAAGGTTTTTTCCAAATTGAAGGAACCCCTGTCCATCTGGCTCGAGTCTAAGATTTGAGATTTTGAAAAACACTAAAATTTGGAAGTACTTCACACTTTGCCTGTAGGGCATTTTCAAATTTTTTGAAACTGCTCCAATTTTTTTTCTTAAAATTTCTTCCAAGAATAGAGTAAAATTTTCTTAAAACAGTGGCATAGGTCCGATTTCCAGATATATCTCTTGAATTTTCGAAAATTTAATTTTTTTCCTGCCTCTTCCTACAACTAAAATTGAACAGATCGAGCTGTTGAACCCAAGTTGGTGGGTTACACCTCGATCAAAGCCGTGGGATTTTAAGGGAGGAAAAAATCCATAGGGGAAGTAAAGCCAGCTGTCCCATGTAGATAAACTTCATATAAAAATCCTCTGGGCTAAATTCAAATCGCATGTTTCGTCGCCCGAGTGTTGCATTCTCCGTGAGATGGAGAAATGAGTGTATCGAAATTTCCGTGGCCAGACGGAAAAGTGGGTCAGATGGTCCGAGTCTCGCCACGGAAAATGCATGAACTGCACTAAAAAGCATTTCATAACGTTATTAAAAGGGCATATGTAAAAAAAAAAATACTGCTAGCCTGGGTATCAGTGATTTGGGAATATTGAAATCATAAGCTCACACACCATAATCATATACAGGAAATCCACTTTTGTGTATCTTCAATCTGGACTCTATCCCTAGAACAATATTTAGACGTGCTAAACATAGCTTAACTATGCAAATAATATACACACGCACTCACTGGAACCAGGCCAGTGTTAGGGTGGTTAGAGCGAGATATTCCCTAGTAGGCAGAGTCCATAACACGTTCAAAAATAATTATTTGCGAGATAAGTGGGTATTGTGGGACCTACATGAACTAAATAGGGACTTTTATGCTAAGTTTCATTTAATTATTCGAATTAATTTAGATTAATAGATGTAAAATAAAAATATTTTAATACCACATAAAGAGCTACCGTTGACTAGTTTCTTAACATGTACCAACCGATCGCGTGGCCACGGAATGAAAAATTGAAGCATAAGATTGAACATAAAAAACACAATTACACAATAAGTACGTGTAAAATCATAAAAAAGTAACATTATATACACTCATCTATATATTTTTGTACAGTGATCGCTAATAATGGCAAAAATTTCCATGTGTGAGTGCGGCAAAAAGTATAATAAATTGGGCAACAGCGTAATGTCCATGAGATTGTCATGACTGCTCAGAGCTCATGCTGCTTCAAAGTTTCGTTGTTTTGAATCACTATGAATACTGTTCGTTGCCTGGTCGACACGCGGTAAATATCACAATCTAAGCGAATTGGCGGAAAATTTATTTCCAAGGCGGAATTTGAGAGAAAACGAAATAATTCCCCCATTATTACGAGCAAAATTACGTAATAAAAAAATTTCAAATATTTTTTCAATGTTTGTTTCTCTCCAATTTTTATTTCTTGAATTACCTGAACCAATGGTAGGGCAAACCTTAGATTATTCGATTGCTTAAAAAGATCAAAAGTTTGTTTCTCTCCAAGGCAAGGCCTTGTCACTCGATTTGAATAAAGCGCGTTGAGCGCGCGGTGTTGCCGAGATGCGCGTCACTGTCCCGACCCTCTAGAAAGCGCGCGAACGTCTCCCTTTGGACTGATTTAGGCTTATAATTTTGCACAATTCTCGCATTTGAAACGGTAGATTTCCTTCAAATTGCGCATGTTGATTCTTCGAGATGCTTGCTACCAAAAGAAAAGTTTTTAAAAACATGTTCAACAGTTAATTTTCTCACAATTTTAAAATTTCAGGTCAGATCTCTCAGGTCCCCTTAAGAGCCCATGTTAAAACAGCAAACTTTACGGTCTCTTTACGCAAAAACTGGACGGTGAAATCGATCCAAACTCTACCAGAACATAGATGAACCTTTCATCTTTCGATTAATTCAATAAAAAAGGCATGTTAAACATAACACTTGTCTCGCTCTAACCACCTTAACGCGGCCCAGGACCCTTGATAGTGATTTAACTTGGGGTTGTGCAACCTAAGCAAGAGCCGCCACTACTTAGGTCAGAGAGTGCGCTGATAGTGCAGTCTTTACCCACTGCAATGGAGAACGAAGTCTTTGATTTCAGAAGCATTAGTGATATTTCTGCTAGAGATTAAGCAGCGGTTTATTGCCATTACCATGAACGTCAGAAATTAGTACAAGTTAGCAGCAATGACTTGTATTTAATTAAACCATTGTAACATGACTCACCCTTCACGACCACTACAGATGGCCACTACAGATGGTCTTTACCCACTGCAATGGAGAACGAAGTCTTTGATTTCAGAAGCATTAGTGATATTTCTGCTAGAGATTAAGCAGCGGTTTATTGCCATTACCATGAACGTCAGAAATTAGTACAAGTTAGCAGCAATGACTTGTATTTAATTAAACCATTGTAACATGACTCACCCTTCACGACCACTACAGATGGCTCGGATTGCCGATAATATATAATTAATTTAAATGTCTATTGTATCCCAGATTAATAATTAATCTAAACATTAAAAAACATATGCTCCAAATTAGACGTAGCAATCTACGATTTCCCGTTTTATTCATTTTATTTTATAAAATATTTCATTCTATTTAATCTATACTAATAAATTCATTCATTTTATTTAATATCTATGAATATATTCAGCTCTCCGAAATATATAGAATTTATCTGATATTCCACGATACGCTTCCCGTTCAAAAAATGTAAATAATGTTACTTCTATTTGGCTAGGAAGCGTCAAAGATTTTGCCTGTTCAGTAATACTTCTATTATTTAGCGAGGGAATCAGAGTTGCCAAGTAATTGCCCGAGTGTCGGTTGTGTCGCAATGCGGATTTTTGCGGAAGCTGGGCAGTAAAGATGCGGATATAAATGCGCATGCGTATTCCACCCGGAAATTGGATACTACCTACAATGCAGACGTAAACATTAACATAAGTGATACACTGAAGTTTTCACAATGTCTAACATAAATGTAAGACCTTCTATTGGCTGAGAAGCATTTAGTTTACTATTGGTTGGATGTAAGAATGTATCTTGTCAATGCCATATGACGTTAGTTCGTCTATCGATTTCTCTCCTGTTTCGATTCTCGATTTTGAGTTCCCGTAATGTGATTTGTTCATTTCTTATGTGTTAAGCATAAATACAAAAGCTTGCAAGCTTTTAAGTTAACGTCTGACGTGTTTTGCTTTTGCGAACGCATTATGAATGAGTCCGCTTATGGACGTAGTCCTAACGTTTATGTAACGCAATGCCTATGTTTATGTTTGCATTGTGAATAAGCTTTTAAATTGCTTTCTCTGGCTTACTAAAGTCACCGATCCCGGGCTGCGCTAGAAGCGTAACATTCGGGCCTGCAGTGTGGGTGGGCCCAGGTAAAAGAGGGCCCGTTTTAGGAAATATGTTTATTATTTATGATTCTAACACGTTGTGTTAGCTTCACACTTTTATGAAGCGGGCCGGCACTCATGCCGTCATTTGCAAGTTCCATGTTACAATTTTCACAACTTCAAAACATTGAGCTTACGGCAACACTAAATTTGGCTACACTATAATAAGACAGTTTTCAAACATCCCTAACTAATGAAGTGCCGGTGCATGAAATGCCGGGCTTTTGGAATTCTGAAATCGGAGAACGTGTCGAACCACTACTTTAACATAAAATAATGTAGAAAAGGAAAGCTGTTTGTGTATTATTTCGGCCAGTGTCATGTTTCATAGTGGCAAAATTACGAATTGAACAACTTATTCACGGTCGTCAGCCGCAAGTGTAAGCGACAACAATCAATCCTATCCTTAATTCCTTTAACATTACATGAAAAGGTAAGGAACTATATTTGAATTAAATGAAATGACCCGTGCTGCCAAATGAATGTGGGCGAGACCAAAAAAACAAAACCTTTATCATCAGAAAACTTTCCAAGGAAGTATAACTACAGGTAAGGTTACTTCATTTTGACGGGATCTGCCCCTAAAAATGGGCCAGCAAAACCAGACTCTTTCAAATGACAAATATACATGTTTCTTTAACCCAGAATTAATGTAACAATTAGCAAAATCGACAAAACGAGTTTGCCTGCTTCACAGGGGCTAGTCCAACCACTGCGAATCGTCCTAAACCTTACCCCTATCCCTATTCTTTCCCCATTTTCGCCGATATGTATATGACGCAAGGCGCGTGCCAGTTTGAAGATGCTATCGGCGATTCCCTGACTTAATTGCGTCTGACGTGCTTGACTACCCAGCGGCCCCTTCAGGGTGCTGGGTACGTAATAACGGAGGATTACTCCACGGTGCGCGGATAATAATAAATCATTAACGTAACCCTCTAGTGCCCCTCGTAATGTTATACATATATGTAGCGACATTTCTGGTGAACTCGTATTTGCCGCTGTTTGCATTAATTCGTAAATTTTATTTCTTGAATAGACGGAGACATCCTAATCGAAACATAAGCAAGTTTTTTCCAGAAGCCAGATGTCAATTTAGACGATTTGTAAGGCATTGGATATTCCTGGCCAAGGTGTACATATGACTTGGGTCGTTTCGAATCTTCGTCTAAAATCATGCTTAGCTGCTATATGCCTGCGCTCAACGTTCCTTAAGGAGCTAGAAGTCGCGTTGCGTCTATATAGACGCAACAAATTCAAAAAAGGGGTCAAAGCCTCATTACAACAAATTACCTGGAAAGATGGCACATACAAGTTTTTATGTAATTATACAGAATTGTAGCAGTGCATAGAACGCTGAATACATAAATAAATCCATTTAAGGATCCTGAAACAAGCATGCAAGGAAACTACATTGCAAATTACGAGAATGACAAAGCGTCAATATTAATGACAACTATCTTTAAACAATAAATGCAATTACATGCTACGCTACTATGAACAAAAACTTGAGAATTAGACGCTCGCATTCAATAAACTGAATAAGTTCATGAAACATTGCCTAATTGTTCATTCAAAACACGGCGCCTTGTAAATAGCCACGATTTGCAATAAAAATAAATCAATTAACTGTTCATGGGAACTTCAAGGCCACCTCTGCTTCAACTTGACTCAGTCACCCCCTCACACAAAAGGTTGCCTACAGAGCCTCAAGACATTTTTGAAGTAGAACCACTGAACTACTCTTCTAGTTCGGGATCCCACGCCAATAACATTACATTTCCTAGGAAGCCAATAACTTGTGAACAATTCAAACAACATCAATTAGAGAAGCACATCAGTGGTCACGGCCGCGGTAGGGTATCGTAAATATTCCATAGAATCCTAAAATAAAATGTAAACAACTTCACCGAAAGGACGATACATTGAAAAATATAGCTCAAAAAGTTGATCGGAGGTAATTGATCGAGAGTGTCGGACGTCATAGCCACCTCCACTGCTTAGTCTGCCATAGTTATATCACCACTTGTTTGAGGGCAGCACGTTGTCAGGGCTAACTCTGGTTGTGACTTTTAATATGTGGTTTGTATGCCCTGAATGTGACCGATCTCGTCCGATCTCGTCCATTTGTGTTAGGCGCAAGTGAGGCGGTTGGTTTAGACAATTAAAGTAATAATTTAAACAGAGTTTTGTGCTGTCATTGACATTGATAAAAAGCAAGTAAAAGTAATGGAAGGTATTCACGTTGTAGCTAAAAGTATAATAAAGATAGAAGTAAGAATTTCCATAAATTTTCGTTTCTTGTTAATACATTTGTAAAAGATTTACATGATTCTATATAGTATGTAAAAATGGCAGTGGTGTTTTACAAAATAATTTTCTTGGGGTTAATTTATCATTACATAAGCCTCAAGGGACATTGTTAATTTTTGTGTATAGTAACTGTGAAATAAAGTATTTTTCTAAATCGTGTATCATATTTTGAGGGAGATCAAAATCCCATGTGCAAAGTGTTTGTACATTTAATTGATGTCTTCACTTTCCAGGTCAATGGAGAACCGGTCGATTATACAGAAGAGTGCACATTAAATTCCATTGTGAGTTATAGTTCTACAACGATGACAGTACTATTTTTATGACTACTACAGAAATTGTTTGCTAGTTATTGAGTTCACACCGGTACAATGGCTAATCATTGCTCTCAAAGATAAAAAGTGCTCGTTAAAAAAAATTAATCCAGTAGGACAAACTAATTTTTAAATTGGTTTAATAGATATTTTATTAGTGTAATTTCAAATTGTGTAAATTTATTTAGTTTCTAAATGTTCTAATAATTAGACTTTATTTTGGTATATTCGTCGACTGGAATTGCATTTTTCCCCCTCAGAAATGTTTATCGGGTCCATCTCTCTTGCGGAGGGTGAAGAAGTTGGCAACATGATCAGGAATCTGCGCAATATTTCTGCGCACAGAGATGGTGACACCACTTGAGGAAAGATTGGGATGCAGAGTGGTCTAATGCGCAAGTTCCTACTGGTTTCTTGAGATGGTTATTGAGGTTGTCATTTCTTCGTCAAGAGAGGTATTTTTTATTTGACTTAATGAAACGAAAATATAATTTTCGATTATACATTTCGACAAGCTCGTATTGCTTCTACGTAATCTAAAATTTTATGGGTTATTTGATGTGCAAAAATAAATAGTCTGCACAAATTACATTGTCTACGTAGTCGACACGTAGAGTCATGTAGGCTACATGTAAATTACGTGAAGGACACACGTGTCGATCACACGTATAGACGTAAAATTATAGTCTACGGTACAACTCTGACTGCAACTCCCTGTTAGGGGCTTAAATGTTTCATTGTAGTGAGAAAGTGATTTTAAGATTGTTAGGTGTGTGGTATACAATATGTATGTGCAATTGTTCAAGTGTTTTAAACAATTTTGCAGCGAGCACTGATGACAATATTCCAAATACATCTTTACTGGCGTGAAATAGAAACTATTTTCAGTTCAAGACGTGTATTTCAATCCGCGATTTTCTTCAAAAAATGTAAAGAACTTATCGAAATAGTTGAAGATCCATCATAGGAAACACCTGGAATTATTGAGAAAGTTGTGCTGGCTTAATTGATTTTCCAAAGATTGGCATTGCTTCGTAAAATCTAGTGGCCGATTTCATAACTAATACCCCCACTCTACCCACATTTCTTCAATCCATCGGTTAAGAAAAGATGCGCGAGTAATATCAATATTTGGTGAGAAGTAAGTTATAAAATCTTTTACAATATAATTATTCTCACATTAGATATACTCAGTTCGTGAACACCTACACAATATTTAATATTGCTCATATAACAGTGAAGTAACTAAGTGTAAAGAGAAGAACATTCTCATTGGCAAGATATGGTGAAATAGTTTGATCTAAACTGTTACTGCATTGGATGATATAACACATTCATAGTTTGTGTCGAGGCTGCGAAATATTGCTCAGATGATCGGGAGAGCATTTGCAGGAACTGCGAAAAAGGACTCTTATGCATCGCTTTCTGTGTTCACATAAGACGAGAAATTCTGAAAAAGCGACACATATTAGACAAAGATTATTTCTTAGCCGTAAAAATCAGTAATTATTGAAGGGATTGTCATGGTTTACCTTCGTCTGCACGAAAATAAACATTCTACTTACGAATTCTATCCGTAATGCTTGCAGCGCCGACTGAGGCGATGGCGCTGGAGCACGTGGTTAGCGCGGCCACCGCTAATCGCTTTGCTAAAAAGCCGTCATCCCCTGAACAAAACATACATTACATTTACGGGACTAATGACCCTGGTAGTTGACGTGTCCGGAATCACTAAACCACCAATCAACGAACACGGACGGTTACTCGAAAACAAAATAAGGATTATTATTACTTTTATTAAATAAAGGGATAACGTTTTACATGCCGCTCAATTAACGACTAATTGTTTTTTTCTCTCGTAGGATACCTTGACCGCATCCAATGGAAAGTTTAATGGGAAAAGTGTCCTGATTATTTGTGAGTTCAAAGATTTTAAGGGTTACCACATACAATGTATTTCGACTCTAATTTTTGGCGCCAATCCTGTGTGCGCGCAAGTGTATGAGGAACCTCATTTTCCTATCCGCCAGAGGGCCACGGCGGTTCTAAAAACGACCCGGATGCTCTCGATTCGATAACCGCGTACCAGGCGGTCGAAAGTCGGCAATCTTTTCTGCCCGCCAGTTCAATCCTAGCAATCGCCTCTCCCCGGGGAAGGGGGGAGCGGTGCCTTCCTATTGGCTGCTTGAGGGAGAGCACCGTGGTGGAAAAGCTTCTCCGGCTCATCGATATCGTTCTGCGCAGCGCCAGGTTGCGTCACGTACCACGTGACCACAACACGGGCACTTCGTTTGAAAAGCCCGACCAGCCACAGGCCGCCATGTTACATGGAGTGCAAGATGTGTTGAGTAACATTTTTAAATTGGCATAAAGTGACACTTTTCAACGAAAAGTAACACGATGACTAATCGAAATAAAAGTTGCGATATTTAAGAAAATGCATTTTGGTGTCTGGCTTCATGTAAAATTCCCGCTTACATTGCGACGCAAACTGGTGCCTTGAGCTCATTGGCTGAAGTCGGATGCGATGCTCAATAGCTCACCCATGTGTAAACATCGTTCTTCTCCTAAACTAAAAAATTCGCCTATGCAAAAACTCTCGTAGGTCTGATACCTATTACGCTACTTGTGCGGGCGTGGCGCGCTTGCTGGCCAGGAACGCGGAATGCCGACACCTGTTGTATAACAATCGGGAACCAGTCGGGAACGTAGTTACAAGCAGATTCATGGATGGAAAATTAGGCGTCGGTAGGTCTGCGCCGGATCTCACCAGCCGGTCCACTATAACAGCCACATCTCGCGAAGCAGTACCCTAATAAACGGGCCACGGAGTGTGCGCGATCTTTCCTTCCTCTTATTTTTCCTATCCTCATCTCTTACTTTCACTACACAACCACACATGCCGGGAGACAGGTCGGGGGCTTAGAGCTTGTCCTGGCTGGGGCTGTGCCCTGCTGGTGGGAGATACCTGGTAGGGGAAACCCTGCTAGCCGAATGAGAGGGCGGCGACGGATCTTACCATGCAGCTGGGAAGTTCACCGCCACCTCGAGGAGAAAACATGCACTACACGTACGGGACTAATGACCTTAGCAGTTGACGCTCAAACGCCATTTTCTAAAAAACAGCTCTAAATTTTTTCTTCAAACTTTTCGAACGGATAGTGCTATTTGCACTCCTTAATATGACGCAAAGTTCATTTAGGGGTATTTTTTTTTGTTTTTTGAATTAGACAAATTAATTTTTTGAATGATTTCTCGCGCGTTTATATGCACATTTCAGTAGTTTGTAAACACTATTGTATTTGTCAGTTAAAGTGAATCAAATGAAAATTTTCGAAAACTCGAAAATGTTCTGTAAAAAAGACCTTCAAATTTCGAATTTACAGCGCTTAAGCACCATTTTCCTAAAAACAACTGAAAATGTTTCAAAGAAAATTGCAATTTAGAACGAGGTTTCACTGTTCTTTAATATTCGTATAATAATATTTCCGTTCTATTATTAGGGAACCGAAAATTAAGAAATTAAAAAACAAAGTTTTTTAGGCTGCGATAGATGGCAGCTGGCAAGAGTATGTGGCAAGTTCAAATAGTTAGCCGAGACCCAAGGAAAAATAAAATTAATAAGGGAAAGTCAGTCATTCTCTAGCACCATTAGTTACTTTCTCACGTACACGGAAGCATATGAATTGGCACAGGTTTTACCAACATTATTAAAAAAGTGAACTAGACGACCTTATACACGGTCAACAAGTTATCGTGTATGAATTGACTGCAATACATTTGTACTTTGAAGTGCGGCATCAGTACATCTAGACCACTTTAGGCGACCTAATAGTTACTTCCATTTTGAGATAAAGTGAAATATAGCTTTTATAATATAGCTATAATATTTTTCATTATAGCTATTGAAATATTGATAACAGATGGAGGTACTTGACCAACGAACCCGGGGGAACCCGTTACACAACAAG
Source organism: Gryllus longicercus (assembly GCA_038098605.1). Taxonomy (NCBI): domain Eukaryota; kingdom Metazoa; phylum Arthropoda; class Insecta; order Orthoptera; family Gryllidae; genus Gryllus; species Gryllus longicercus. The sequence goes on from JAZDUA010000040.1 coordinate 5,409,600, forward strand.
TTAGTGATAGGGCCATCAAAAGATATGCTACCCATTTTTACTTTCCCGTATACGTACGTATATACGGAGTAATATACTTAGTATATGGAAAGTTATGTAATACTGCGGAAAATCGATTCCGAGATTTCAACGAAAATACACTTTTGGGGTCCCCAGATTCCAAAAATGAGAATTTTTTCAAAACGTCCGTCCGTCTAGTGTCTGTGAACACCACTAGCGCCTAAATCATGCGTAGGTTTTTCCAAATTGAAAAAACCTCTGTCCATCTGGCTCGAGTCGCAACATTGTGATTTTGAAAAACATTCTTCAAAATTTGAGGTACTTTACATAAAGCCTTCCGGACGTTTTCAAAATTTTCTCAAAAACGGCTCCAAATTTTTTCTTTAAAAATCTTCTAAGAATAGAGTAACGTACACTTGTAAACGTGGCATACGCAGTTTTCACGGTTAACTGAATTTTCGAAAATTTGAAAAGTATGCATGTTTTTCGGTGTCTTCCTACAACTACAAAATTAAAGATGGAAATTTTTCTTCAATTAAAATGTCTTTTCCATTGTCAATTCTTTCATTAAGGTCAGATACAATTTTATCAAAATATTAGTAGTTTTCGCGCAATATTGCGTGAAATCTCTGCAACTTTAAAAAAATTACAAAACGATTTTTTCAGGAACGGCTCCCAATTTTTTCTTTGATTTTTTGGTAAGGATAGTACTAAATATACTCTATAAGATGACATAAACGCCATATTGATCTATTTTTTTGTTTTTTAAAAAAATACAAAAAAATATTTTTTTACTTGCCTCTCATGTCAGTAATATTTATATTAGCGGCAATTTGTCCACATTAATGTATTTATAAGTACACGCGCTATAATGTCTCAAAGTTTCTCGAAGACTACCGTTTTCTCTGAAATCTGACTCAAAATCCTGCATTTTCAGAAACGACCAAACGCCAGTTTTTCGAAAACAGCTCCAAATGTTTTCTTCAAACATTTCGAACGGGTAATTGCACTCTTTAATATGACGTACAGTAAATTTCGGTGTGTTTTTTTTGTTGTTTCAAAAATTACACGAATGTAAATTTTTTGAAAGATCTCTCATTCCTTTGATACGTACATTTACAATATGTAAACACTGTACGTACGAATATACGAAGTAATATACCTAGTACAGGGAAAGTTACGTAATGCTGCGGAAAATTGTTTTAGAGATTTCAACAGAGTATACTTTTTTTTTTGGGGGGGGGGGGTCTCCTTATACCGAAAAAGTGTTTTTTTTTTCTTTTTTTTCAAAACGTCTGTCCGTCTGGTGTATGTGATCAACACTAGTGCATAAACTATGCATAAGATTTTTTCCAAATTGTAGAAACCCTTGTCCATTTGGTCTGAGTCGAAGCTCTGCGTATTTGAAAATTATTCATTAGTTTTTGGGGGTACTTTACATAAAGTATTTTCGGTATTTTCAAAATTTTCTCAAAAATGGCTCTATAATGTTTCTTTGAATTTCTTATAAAAATAGAGTAAAATGCACTTATAAATTTTTCATTGGTCCGAATTTCAAGGTTAACTCTAAATTTTCGAAAATTTTCAAAGTTTGAATTTTTTTCGGGGTCTTCCTACAGCTACAAAACTAAAGATTGAGATATTTTCTTCCAAAAAAATTTGCTGCCTATAATTTGTTCTTTCTTTATGGTCATGTACATTTTTTTGAAAATTTTACTAGTTTTCGTGCAATTTGTGAAATTTTTAAAAAATTACAAAAACCAGATTCTTTCAAAAGCGGCTACAGTTTTTTCTTTAAACTTTGGTAGGGATTGTGCTCTATAAGATGACATAAACGCTATATTGCTCTCTTACGTCGTAAATATTTACATTAGCGGCAAATTGTCCACATTATTATATTTATTAGTACATGTGCTTTAAATATTGTCAGATAAATCTTCTCGGAAATTCAACCGCTTTCTTTCAAAACTATCTCAAAAATTTCCAATTTCAAAAACGTTCTAATGCCATTTTTGTCAAAACGGCTCCAAGTTTTTTTCAAACTTTTCGAAATGAATGTGCTAATTGCACTCATTAATATGACGTAAAGTTCATTTCGTGGCACTTTTTTGCTTTTTCCAAAACAAAAAAAACACACAAATGTACTTTTTTAAAATATTTCTCACGTCGGTAATATGCACATTTACAGCAATTTGTAAACACTCTTGTATTTCTGAGTTAAAGTGCTTCAAATGAAGTTTATCTAAAACTCAAAACTTTTCTGTGAAAAAGAGCTTTTATTTTCGAATTTACTGTTGTGCTTAAGCGCCATTTTCTTAAAAACGATTCCAATTTTTTCAAATAAAATTGCTATTTTGGACACGCTTTACTGTTCTTTAATATCCTTGAAATAATATTTCCGTTCTATTGTTAGAAAACAGAAAAAATACGAAAATTTCAAAACAATGTACTTTGGGGTGCGATAGGTCGCAGCTGGCAAGAGTATGTGGCAGGTCCGAGATAGCTGAGACCAAAGAAAATAGAAAACTAATACGGAAACTCTTTGCCATTCTGTAGCACCACATTTTACTTTCCCGTATACGTACGGAGTAATACTGTATACCTAGTATGTGGAAAGTTATTTAATGCTGCGGAAAATCGATTTCGAGATTTCATCGGTACACGTTTTGGGGTCACCTGATGCTGAAAAAGTGTTTTTTTTTTCGAAACGTCCGTCTGTCCGTGTTGTGTGATAAGTTCGTATAGCTAGCCGAGACCAAAGGAAATAGAAAACGAATATGGGAAAGTCTTTGCCATTCCGTAGTACCACTAGTTTTTCTTTCAAATATTGCACTTTTTAAAATTATACCCACTTTCGTGGTGTAATTGGAGGTTGGTTACCGTTAAAAATTGTCACTTCATGCCAATTTAAAAATATTTATCAACCCTTCTCTCTTTCCATGCAACATGGCAATCGTCTGGTCTAGCTTTTAAAACGACGAGCCTGTGTTGGGGTTAGAGAGTGTGCGTGCCGTAGACTGGTACTGCCATAGAGAGCATTACACCTTACAACAAACTAGACAATGATATTAAAGACATAAATACAATTCATACATTTAAAAGTAATTTGAAAGCTTTCCTGCTTAACATTATCTACAGTGTGAAGAAATATTCAAATTACAACAATATTTCTCTTAAAAATATATAAATAAAAATGTCTTATTCCATTTGACTTTTTGTTTCGTGTTGACTGTTTCGAGGAAAGAAAAAAGAACTGGCATATCGTGTCCTGCGACGTAAAAGGAGAATGCCTGACAAAAATTTCTGTTTCTCTCTGAATTTGCTAGAAGCAGCAGGACTAGGTGTACAAATAGAAAGAAAGAAAATAATACTATTCAAAACCTGCCTCCTCCTCCTCCTCCTCCTCCTCACTATTTCAAGTTTTAAACATAGAATGTTCTAATATTGTTAAACAATTCTTGAAATGTTAAATTATTTGCTACTAAAAATAAGTATCTACTGTATAATATCCTAATCTATCTGTAGCACGTATAGTAATAGAATTCCTAGGCCAATGACCCCATCTCGACCAGGTTTTGTTCAGTTTTGCTGGTTCATTGAGCAAATGCTGAGATGACCACTTGTTTCGCTCCTGAATGATAATGTAACTTCGCTCTCTCCACCCAGACATCATACACGATTGTAATTGTATATGTGACTCAATAATAATAATAATAATAATAATAATAATAATAATAATAATAATAATAATAATAATAATAATAATAATTATTATTATTATTAATGATGTATACCTCCTTAGTCTTTGGTATTGCGTAGAACGAGCAAACCTCGGTGCATGTGACTACTCGCCCATGTCTTCGTCTTTCCACCATGGTTCTTATTAGCACAGTTTATTTATAGACTTATTAATTTTGTGAACTGTCGAGAAAGGAAACGCACGAGACTTTTGTTTTGCTATACAGACATTTGCCAAAGTTTCAATATTTTGTGATAGCTCAAAATGCCAAAGCGGAATTCCCTAGCTAGCAAAAGCCTTGCATTCAAAATGGGAAGAAAGAATATTGAAGCAGAATGCAAAGTTTGTGTAGCTGGAATCTAAGTTTCTGTTTCAAATAAAGAACTGTTTCAAATGAAAGTTCTTTAGTTTTCGCATATACTATCAGTTATTTTCCTTGATAGAATACATCCATAAAAAACAATGTGCGAGAAAGTAAAATACTAGTTCAATGTAACTCACACTCACACACACACACACACACACACACACACACACACACACACACAGTGTCACATATTACATTGTTATTTTAAATTTTATGAACTGTCTTTTTTTCATCAAATGCCTGACTGGCCTTGTCCTCCTTTTCATGGATGAGGATCTGGTCACCCTATTAAATTTATTCCTTGAAAGGAAAGTACACAAGGAATGTATTTTCTCATTTCAGAATCATCTCATTTTGTCATTTATCAGTTCTTTATTTTTCTCGATACTGCAACGAAACTTGCTTCACCGAATCGGACCGTTAGTCATCTAAAGGTTTTTGAATACGCCTCCTTAAATCATCAAGAAACGTGCCTTGCATTCGGGGGCGGGCCTCAGCCGATCAGTTTGGAGGAGGCCATATAGACTTTTGTTATTATTTTATAAATAATAAACGTTTGTTATTATATTGTACATTATTTTTGTAGTGTATACATGGTACAATATAATATTTTTTAATAATTACATAATTCTAACATAATTAAATATTGAAATCAATTTTGCCAAATAAAAGGTTACCAACGAAAACTCATGGCCTTTTTGGGGGGAAGGGGGCATACTCCCGCTGGATCCGCCAGTGCTTGCATTACTAATTTTTACTTAAAGTAAACGTGCAATTTTAGGCAAAAAATAAAAATTATCTCAATAAATTCTTTATATGTCTTTAAGCTTTAAAATAATGTAAAATATGCTTTACATGTGAAAAATGTTTTCACAGATTCAGTTTGCGCAGATTGTACTTTCTCGTCTATACGTCATTAGTTTTCATTATTCTTTGACGAAATAATAAATAAATATTTTGACATGAAACAAACTTTGAGCGCGCGCCAGATATGATCATTGATAAAACGTGCAATTGCATTAACTTTCCGGCTTTTTACGAAGACTGAATTCAGTCCATGTAAAGTCGATAACATTATTTTATTTAATCTGACGGTGACAAGTGAACGGACGCTGACGAAAGCGCGGTTTCGCGGCATGTTTAGCGTGACGTGACATGTCTCCAATTCTATTGGTAGATGTGCAGAGGTGATGTACAATAGAGCAGGTGGTCTTCTTGCTCTTGTGTACTGTTGTCCACAATATTGTCAGTATGTTTCTGTTCTTCGTATCTCGAGCTTTGTAGTTTGTAGTCGTGGTGTGCCCGGGGAGGGAGGTACGACAATAGAGAGTTTTTGGATCTGTGTTCATAAGAAAAAACTCTATATTGACGGATTTTAATTTGTTTACTGCTGTGTGTTAGTGGTAGGTGTTGTAACGTACGAAAAGTGCTACGTTATCTCTCATAAACTTTTACATAGATCATTTAACATGACACAACTTTTTAGTATCGACTCGAAAGATAAAGATTATTGAACATCATGTTATAGGTACAATTATTAGATTTCAAACAATAGAATATAAATTTATTTACAGAAATGGCTATCGAGTCTTCGTAATAATGGGTATTTAAACTATTTCTTTCGTTAACGAAGTTTGGATACCTGTTAATGTGTTCTTGATTAGATTGCAGTGGTGTTCATAGGAAGAGATAAATTTCTTGATATTCTGAAGACGTTTCTGCATGTTTTACAATGATTAAGGTTTTAAAAAAATATGAAGTGTTGTAGGTGTGTATTGTGACTTGGGTTATGTAACAATCCAAAATTGTGGCATTCAGTACCAATATTACCATTTTGGCATTGAATTCCATATTTTCTTCTGATTATTAGACATTAAACATTTCTTGTAATTAGTTGCATACTATGTTTATCTTGCATGAAAGTTTCCTGTCTAATTTCTTTGAATGATACTATGAGGGGTTTGATGATGTATTTTTCATTTCTTCAAAGTTTGTTATTTAATGTTTTTAATTGGTATTATGCTGGATCAAAAATTCTGATGTGTTGAATAATAATAATAATTGTAATTTACAGATCAGTCAAGGCTTTAATTGTGTGAATTGTGTGGAGCTTATCAATTACAATGGAGGTAAATTGGTTACCAGAGCAAGTTTTGGATTATATAATTGTGCCTCTTCATGAGCATTTGGCTCCTATATTGGACCGATTGGCTACCATCGAACTAAAAATGCAAGAGTTCGATGAAATGCAACAGAAAATGAGACGATTTGAAGAAATGGAAGCAAAACTACAACATTTGGAAGCTGTTGAAACACGAATGCTGCAGCTGGAAGCATCACTGCAAAGAGCTTTAGGCACTTTCTTGCCTCGTGTCGAGCAAGTATTAGAAGGAATGGAAGATAGCCCTTCAATCAGTGCAAGGTCTTCAACAAACAGAGGAGCTTCTAATGCACCAGTAAGTTAAAAATGCAATCAACATTTTCAGGAAGGTGTCAAATGATTTTTTTTCAATTGTTGATTAATTTCACAAGTATTATTAAAATAAATATTTATTTTGTTATGTTACTTCCAAAGAACTAAGAATTCTGAAATGTATTCAGAAATGTGAGTGTAAATAATAGAGATATGTAGCTAATAATTTTATTCAGAACAATTATGATTAGAAAAAAAGAAAGAAAAAAAACATTTTTTTTTTCTTTTTAGTTTTTCTAACAACTTTTATGGGTTATTTTTGGGCGTCATTTATTAACATTAAAACATAATGTTGGCAGCCTTTCTTATTCATTAACAAGGTGTTCCTAAAGAAAATTGTGCTCCTGCCCAGGAGAAGAGGTAGATTGCTTTGTCATGCCTCCTACAGTTAAGCCATAGCCTGGTAGTATGCATATACGCAGATTATAATTAAGCAATGATCTGTTGTTTTTTTTTCTTTCTCACATTCATTTGTTACACATTTTAAGTGTATGCCATCTTTCAATAGTATAATTCGTAAAAACTCTCTGTAACGCTAGAATTGTGAAACACCGTTTCCATGCAATGGCACTTAACTTGATATTTATATCAGAACCATAGAGCTTAATAAAGTCAAAATTAAGTGTGGGGATTCTCAAAACTCAGAAAATTATTAAGATTTAATTAAAATTAATTCATCATTAATCAATGATTTAAGTTATTCATATTTTAAAGAAATCGTGAGTTTTAGAAACTTGCAATGATATGTAGAAACTGCCTATGGCTGTTAGCATATTGCATTGAAGACCTCATTGTTGGTTGCCTTTGATGGTCTTGGGAGGAGGGGGGTGGGAAGTACCTGTTTTCTATCATCTAAATATCACTGCAGCTAATAATTACAACATAGTAAAATATAAATATTAGTGTTTTTGTTTAGTTAATGAATAATTTCCAGTACAGTTTTACATTACCTTTTCATCCAACAATTACTGGTTATTTTTACAAAGTGTAATAACAAGAAACTCATACTTTGGAAAGTTTGTTTTAAAAATAACTGCATGAGAAAAAGTATCTGAAAATACAATTTGGGAATAAAAAGACCACTTGTGTAGAATAATACACTGCAGCGATTGAAATTAACCAAGATTTAAGACACATATTGTATATTTATATCAAAAATATCTTGTTTAAATACAAAAGTTACATTTTAAATTTGTTTATTAAAGTAAAACACTATTTTTAATAAGCTTAGAGTTCGTTATCATTATGTGTATTTAAATGTAAAATTATTTTCAATGTTAGGGTTTCAACATTGTCAATATTCTTCTATTAAAATTTGTTATTTATGGCATATTGAAAAGCTATATGCCATAAATAACATAAAGAAATAAAAAAACATAAATTTGGAAATCTACCTAGTACTGTTTTAATTACTTATCTGCATGTATTGCAATGATATTTGGACATTGTTTCAAAGTTAATTATGTTATTTGTTTTTAAAACATAAAATTTCACAGACTCCTGCAAGCTTGAATACTTTTCTTTTTTCTTTACTTGAATTTATTAATTTTAACCAACTACATACAGTTGCTTAATTTTAAGTAGAACTGTTGATAATAATATAAATTTTCTTTTCACAGGTTAGAGAATCAGTGATAGAGGCAGCAAAAGTAGGAGATATTGAATCCATACAACATTTCATTTCACAAGGTGCACATCAAAATGAGTTTGATGCATCAATGGAAAATGCTTTGTTTCATGCAGTGCGCAATGGACACATTGAGGCTGTGAAAGTGCTCCTCGAAGCAGGTATTGATGCAAATGCCGTCAATATCCGGGAACAGACATCTCTGATGTTGGCAGTTCATGCTGGCCACAAAGATATTGCTGAAGCTCTGCTAGAACATGGTGCGAACATTGATAGTGACGATGATGAAGGTGCCACTGCAATATGGTATGCATCTTCAACAGGTCACTCTGACATAGTGGAAATGTTGATCAAGAAGGGAGCAAGTATTGATTTTGGACAGAGTTATGAGGATCCATTCACTACAACTTTGGAAGTAGCTGCACAAAATGGTTATGCAGAAACGGTAAAAACAATTTTGACTGTTGGTTCTGGATGGTTTGTATCAGATCTGGAAGATGCCCTCTGCATCACAGATTCTCCAGATGTGGTGTGGGCAATTGCACGTGCTATTCCGCACGAGTTTTGGGGTGAGGTTGGTGCACGTGCAGTGATGAGCGCCACAAGAGACGGTCGATGCAACGCTTTGGAAGCAATGCTACAGGCAGGAGCTCCCACCACTCAAAGAAATATGAATGGGCTCACACCACTGCACTGTGCGTCTTCTCATGAGAACACTGCTGCTATTCTCTCTCTGGTAGTGAACGGTGCAGACATAGAAGCATCAGACAATAAGGGACGCACACCACTGCATTTAGCTGCTATTCATGGAAAAGAAAAATCGGTGCGTGCACTTCTCGCTAAGCAGGCAAATCGGCATGCAATTGACAAAAGAGGAAGAACACCATTTGATGCTGCAACGAGCGACTCTGTTCGTGATCTTCTCGATGACGTAATTCGATAATAATGGAAACTTTTTAATTCTGGGCCGTAAGTTGGGAACCTATAGGAAGTCTGTGAGCTATACTTGCCAAATTGACGAATTGTCATGAACTTGACAAGATAAGAAAACAAAATGAGACTAACTAGTTACAGAGCATATAATATATTCCTTAAAGTAGCTGATTTTGACTACGGTTTTCAAGAGGCTGCGACATCACATGTTCTCTTATGTTTTCATGTAGTTGAGAAGAAGGTGAACACAGATTGATTTGGCTAGGAAATTTGCTAATGATATACTCCTCAAAGTATATTGAAAATAGCCAAAATATTTGTTTCTGTTTGAGTTGGGCTATAAATTTATGACCATTGTGTGTAGGGGAGGTTCAACAAACATTATCGAAACGAGGCTGTGATAAATGAAATACTTCATGATGATTTTAGAGAAAGGATGAAGTAACAATCTGCTTTTGCCTGCTCTGCCAATATGTTGTGAGCATGTAATCTATTTCCAGCACTTGCAAATTTTTCTCTTACAAACTATTTTTATACAACTTTGAAAAATGCATGTTTGGAATTCACTTCATTTTTTTGTGATATTAGATTTCCCCATTACAGATCCATTTTATTGTGATATAAATTTTATTGTTCTTTTAACTGTGTCACACATGTGGAGTTACTGAATTTTAATGTTGCTTCAAACTTTTTTTTTTTTATCATTATCAATTTCAGTATTCTGTTTTCAATTCTTTTTTCTTCTTCATTTTTTAATACCGAATGTATCTAAATTTTCAAAGATGTTTGTAGGGATTGCTGAAAATCAATAACTTTTCCAACTGCAAAGAGATGCTTTTTTGCATTTATCTAAGGGATAATGCTTTTAACCTGACAAGCTTTGAACATTCTCATTAGTACTGTAGGTATACAGACAGGTTAATTTTTGTAATTTCCAAGAAGAATTCAGAGCAACTGTTGTGAGAAGCTAGCGTAAGGATATAAGTTGAAATATTTCTAAGGAGATCTTGAAAATTAGGAGGACTAACTGAAAAATTGCCTGCAATTAACTTAAATCAAAGGTTACACAATACAAAGTAGTTCATTAATTCAAATACTACTTAAAATTAATTAGTAATATATGCAACTTACAAATTGTTTACAAATTTACACAAGAAGCTGAGAATAGTGTATTATTTCAGTTTTGGCAGGAAAATGTCTTTTGTAACGTGATTAATACAAACTTAACTATTGATTGACTCGGTGCTATTGACTTTGCTGTATCGAAATTTTATTTATTTATCTATACAGTAAGATGTCACGCACTAGATGTAGGGAGAATTCAGAAAATGCTGGACTTGTTACAAGATGTAATATGCCTTCTGCATGTAATTAAAGCCATTGAAATGCAGGATGTGATAATTAAAAGCCAATGGTTAGACACTAGACTGGTGGGCAGTGACTTGCACCAGCCTTTCAAGCCAAGAGATTCGGACCCCCAGAGGGGAAATTCCTCTGGCCACCCCTTGTAAATTCGATCAAAAACCTTATTTCTGATGATAAAAGTTCCTAGTGTTCTTTTTCTGTTATTCATTTGTATTCTGGAATCTCAAAAATATAGAATGGTTTTATAGACTACCAGGATCATTCACATTATACTTAATAAGGTACACCTGATCATGTTCAGAATAGTGTCCTCGGAGGTCTTCAAATTTTCTTATGAAAATATTACAAAGAATGATACTATAATATGTAAATAAGTGTATTGGTGTACTTCATTCTTTTTTATTGTGATATATCAAGTACATATCAGCCAAACCATTTTATTTACTTTGCGAATAGATCATTTGGCTTCAATGCAAAACTTCAACTTACTGTAATTTTATTTTTATGTATTTAATTTCGCAATGCATCATGAGTAAAAATAATTCAATTGAACTAGAATTTTTCATGTGAGGGAGGAGTTCTAAGAGTTTTGCAGATAAAAGGAATGCTATTGGATTTGGTTTTTTAATGTAATATTTTTTAAGCTTGTATATAGGTGTGTATTCAGTTTTTATATTCACAGATGCATTGAAACCATTGTGAAAATTTTATTTTTTGAGATAAAAAGAGAAGAAAAGAAGAAATTATTCACACTAATGAAATGCTGGTACCCAAACAAAGACCCAAGATAGTCTTGCTTGGAAATATTTCATTTGTAATTTATCATTGTGCAGGAAAGTCGGTGGTGTGCAAAGAGAATGAGGTACAAGTTTACCCCTCTGAAGCATTCTGAAGGTTATCAGAACTTTGTGGCAACATTCTTTTGTATCTAGGTTATTTCAACTATGTTCATGGAAATGATTTGCTCAAGAAATTTGTGAATATCATGAATGCTGACTCAGGTAATGCAAAATGTGTGTCGTGGGGATGATTGTCAATGATCAGCCATTTTGATGTTCTTGAAGATTACATGCATGGATATTTTCAATGAAGTATAAGCACTTCAGCACTTTATCATGCAGTTAGTGTAGAAAAATTAGGAAAGGGTAGCAAGATGTCAACAAAAATTCTTGCTTAACTTCTCTGACAGTGGCAGTTATAATCTGAAGGAAGTGACATTAAGAATAAGTATAGTTTTTATTATTAAATCTTTGTACATTGTTCTGCTTGAATGATAAGTTTGTTACTGTTGTTACATAAAGTAAGTGAGTAAAATGTCTTATAAAATTTTGATAGTCTGATTTTAAATTTCAATTTTGTGTATACTTGACAATAATACTCACCTGTGTTATTCACAATTATTCTGCTTAGTAGCTTTGTAAATTATAGGTTATAGTTTATCTCCCAATGAAGAGTGGTATATTTTTCTCAGATGTTAAAAACAAGTGTTTCATGTAGGATGAATGAAAGTAGATGTTCTTTCTTTTATATGAATCAGAATAAAAACTTATGAAGTGATACATGTCTTCATAATTTCAAAAGCCTCAAATTCTATTCCCATTTTTGTGAATTTAAAGTGATAACAGGCCCATTTCTTGATTATCTATCTTTGCAAAGATTTTTTAATCTAAAAGTGCAGACTTATAGTGTGATATGTTTGCTTAAGCATACTGTCCTAACACATCCTGTCTGTCCAACACTGTCCTTTGACCCATACAATGCCTACTAAATTGTAGGAGGCATTGATCCATATCAAAACCTTCCTAACATCTCGGACCGTGTTGCTAAACCTGTGGACAATGAACTGTTTACGAAAGGCGTGTTTATCTGTGCCAGTTCATGTTTCAATTTGCTGGAGGTTGCAGTAATCATAATTATATATAAAAAAACAGGCACTATCTCTGGTTTCGTCAAGTCAAAGGGGACATCGTCAGTCGTTTAGCGCCCCTGGACAAGCGTTGAGTTGACGTGCGTTAAGAAACGTTAAGAAACGCACGTCATACATTAACACTGTTCTCGGAAATATGAACAAGAACTTTGGCAGTTCTGCGTGAGGTAGTGTTACTCTACGACGCACGTCAACGGAATGCTTGTGTGACACGGACCTTATTAACCCTTAAACAGATGTGCTGGGCACCCATAACACCCTAGCTTCATAAACACGTTTCTGGAAAAATTATTACATATTTGTGCCTGAACAAGGTCTCCCAAGAAGGCATTTTGATCCTTTTAGTTGAAAATTGCAAGCAAATTTTCCTGGGAAACGACCCTATTCTTCTTCGAAGACGAGTGTATAATGTATCATAGTATGAATTCGAAAGACGAAGAAATGCTGCAACAGGATCTTGATGCGTTATATTACTGGGCGGAAAAAAATGGAAGGACCATAAATAGCTCCAAAAGCAAATCATCACTTTTGGCAGGGGTCATAGTTACAGAGAAAGATATTACTGTTTAAATAACGACATTACTCCGAGTTTCCTCACGCAAGTACCTAGGGATCCATTTTGATAGTAAATTAAGCTGGAAAAGTCACATAGATTTTGTTGTACAGAAAGCCTGGAGACCTCTTCACTTCGTAATGAACACCTTAAAAAAAGAGTACGGCAAACGCGAACAGTGTTACCAGATGTGCTCAGAGGGATTCCGCCATGTTCGTTTCAGTTTCCGCCGAAAATCCGCTGAACTGGTTTTAAATTTCCCGCCTAAATCCGCTAAACTTAAATAAATTCTTTTTCCATATTTAAATGGTGCATTAATTTGTTTTATTAAAACAAATTATAGAAAAGGACATGCTTATGAATGCATGAAATAGATAAGGACAATTGCTTATTCTTGGTCATAGCCGTCGTTATTGGCGTATTCGAGCACCAATATTTTATAATAATAATAATAATAATAATAATAATAATAATAATAATAATAATAACAATAATAACGCGACTGGCGACCGAAACGTCGGCACCTTCGCCATGGACGCGGCATCACCCTGACAGCCTAGTAAATAATAATGAAGGACGCACTTATGTAGACTGAATTATCTGTCTTTTATTATTATTATTTTAAAATGTTTCTGCTCGAACACACTATATATGTCCTTAATAGTGAATATTTGAAATTCCACTTATTTTCCTCCGTCTTTATTAATTCCCGCTGTCCGCGAAACTAATTTTTTTCCGCCGTTCGAGTTCAAAATCCGCTGAAAACGGCGGGAATTCCGCCGATATGGCAACACTGAACGCGAAGGAAATTGCTTATTTATCGCTTGTTCGATAATGGATTATGGAACAATTTGTTGGGATCCGAACAAAATTATGCAGTGTAAAAGTTTGGAAAGAATTCAACGTAGGGCACCTAAATTTACTTCCAGGGAGAAGAAAATGTCAGAGTGGGATTCACTCGAAAACAGGCAATCAGTAGCAAGTCTCTGTGTTTTGTATAAAACTTAAGCGATCATCCAGCTTCGAAAGAAATTAATCGACGGCTACGTATCGTACATCAGGGGCGGGGGGGGGGGGTCACATGCATAAAATAAATTTAAGACCAGAGAACGGATAACGGGACATTTTCTTTTACAAATCGAACGATAAAAAAAATGGAATAGATTGTCTGCAAATTCTTTGAACCCTTTCCTCGAAGCGTTCAACAGTTTAGGAAATTAATTTAGGACATCACTAAGTAAATGAGGGACTTAAATAAGAATAGTAGGTTATAGAGCAAAGCATAAGTAATATAAGGTGAAGTGAGGTGTCGTACAGTGTAGATCAGAGAAATAATGAAGTGATTTAAGGGTCATAGTGAAGTGCTATGCAGTGTCAGTGCACTGTGGTCTTAATTGAACAAACATTCAGAAGTTAGATTATAGAAGTTTCGTTTTCTTAAGGTAATTTAATGTTTTATGAATCAGTCATTTTTTATATTATTATTATTGTTAGTCTTATAGTTGTTACTGTGATTATTATTGCACCATTATGATTATTACTGTATAATTTGCATGTTAGATATATTATCTTAATTATGTAATCAGGTGCCACCGGGTTATACCCAATTGTAGTTTGAATAAATGTATCTCTATCTTTGTGGCGAAGTTTTCTCGGTCATATTTATTAATAGTGTGCACATAGTATTGTAAAGGAAATAATATCCACAAAAGTTTTAATAATTTTATTAACAATTTTCCATAGTTAACTTTCGGGAAACACTTTTCCCATCCTCAGTGGATCAAGCAACGTGGATCTCCCATGAATGTTCACAAATGGTCAAAAATATAAAATGGCAAAACATGGTGGTTACAGCTAACCATTACACTCGTCATACACGATTGTAATTGTATATGTGACTCAATACTTTATTATTATTATTATTATTATTATTATTATTATTATTATTATTATTATTATTATTATTATTAATCAATGGAAGCGAAGTCGGCAAACGTAAAATTTTAGGTTGTTGTGCATGTAAGACAATTTTCTTTAACTGATCTTCAAAAGATGAAATTTGTTGTCGCTGCGAAACTAACGAATTAAAAAATGTCACCGAATGACTAACTTTTCTGTAATTCGGCAGTTCTAGTGTGATAATGTTACAGACCAAAAAATTGCGAGTTTACAATTTTTGAAAAAACGAGAATGTGAAAACATACGAATGACGTTGAGTAAAACTTTATCATGTTATATGTTGTATGTATGATTTACCCTTATAATGTAAGATATACCAATATATTATATTTGTTTAATACCAAGTGTACACTGGGGAAAAAGCGAATCGCCAATTTTTAAGAGTTAGGAATGGCACACGACTTGGATACTGAAATATTAATGATATTAACTTATGGCATTAACTTCACAGGGCCAGCAGAACAGAATTAGCGCCACAGACTATAGAATCTATAACCAGCATACAATATGATGGCAGCACTGTAGTATTTCATGGAGTAAAGAACGTAAGTGTAGTATAGTTTTCTACGGATTTTGTCGGTTGTTTTACGAGAAAATTTAAGTTAAATGTTATACAACAATGAAATGTTATGTCGGTGACTCGAAAAAGTTTTAAAAAAAAGTGCAGTCTACTTCGTATATCATACGTCTAGGTTACATTTAATAGTAATTTCCTCTTTCCAATAAAAAGAGGTAATTTCATCTTTTCTTATAAAGTTCATCCGGACAGGTTTTCTTACTTCAAAAATAGAGCGTATGGTAGCCCTAGATCTATGTCGCCGAACACATGGAATACTGAATAAATTTAAAATATCCAAATAAATTTAGAGGAAATAATGATTTTTTTAAAAATTTCGTTGGGTATTGACTCACGACTTGCACATTCAAAGAAAACGCCACTGATTATAAACTATCAGCATTGCCCGCGAAACAAAATGTAGGCATATTACAATTTATTAGACATACATGTAGAATTAACAGATAAGACTTCTTTATAACAGTTTGAAAACTTCTGATGATGTGCTTATACAGTAAAGATTGTTAATAAAAAGTATAGGTAAAATCAAGCATAATAATTATAAAATAGGTTGGAGGGAGATTGGTGATGGCTGTAGGTACTTACTGTAATAAATACCATTAGTAACATGCTGTAAATGTAAAATCGTAGAAGTGAAACTTCGAGGTCGGAGGAAAATATATCTTCTCGTCTACGCACTTCCCCTTTTATAAGATTAGCTGCGTTGTCACTTCCTGGTATCAAAAGCTTCTGAAATATTATTTGCCGATCGAAGAAAAACAAACTTCGACAGAGCATATTACACTCCAATTTAAAGCGAATATTTAGACATAGAAAAGACATTTAGAGGTGCTGGCCGAACCAACGTTACTCGATAGCAGAACCGGCATCGCCCGCTCATAATAAGACTACACGCCAGGTACGTTCACGATGCCATCTGAAAACAGGCATGCGCTATTATAGAGCGAATTTTATAAGAATGGAACGTTTTGACAGCTAGTGCTGGCAACATTACGGAAGGTTCTGTGTTCGTTGTGTCCTTCAACCCATTTCCCTCTCCTTCCTTCATTCGTTCGTTTGCAGTTGGCTAACTTGTAACTGGCTTCCTTTTGTGATGTCCTTGTCCGACGTAAATAAAGTTTGCCACGAGAAATAATTGAAATTAGGAAGTGCAGCGCTACCGTACTCTTCTGTAAAAAGTATTGTTTATATAAACATTACGCTGAATTTACTTTTTGTGTGACAAGTATTATGCTTATTTGAAAACCGAGTCTTGAATGTCAGACGCATACTGGCGCACGAGTTTCCTGCTCCTGTGCGTGGCGAGCTGTGATTGAGAACGTTCTGTGGTTTGCGTTTTATCAATTTAATTTTTATATAATTACACGGTTGTAGGCCATGAGAAGCCACGATGTCTTAAGGCTAAATGTCCCGACACTAGTACAATTTGTAGCCACCACGTGGCAGCACCAAAATAAGTAAAATTTACTTTACCGATAACGTCTGAACCAATGGTTCGATTTTCGATCTGTAAACGGCATTTGACGCCTTTTTAAAATAAAATTTACACTACGATGACCTTTTTCAAAAAATCTAACAAAAACGCGAATTTGAAATTAGTTCTCAAACTTCCGAGAAAAAATTAAAAAATGTGGGCTTATAGCGCGATGGCGACATGCTTCCTGAATCCAACGCCGTGACAATCATGCAAATCGGACGAATAGGAGCGCCGTAAAGTGAAATTTACGAAAACACCTCGCCCCCCCACTTCCCCTTCTGCGCCGTTGCGTCACCCACCCGCCCGTTGTGGGCCCTCTTGTCAGCGCGGTGGCACGACCAGGCCCGGCGGTTAAAGCGGTGCTACGTCTAAAATTAATTTTTAGCTCTGCAAATAATTCAGCAATTAAAAAATAACAGTATCCTTTTTTAGCTTTATGGGTACTGGCCTGCGATGACGCAGTTATGCTCGTATTAACAAATAACAGAGTTGACACCCTTATGATCATCTTCTTCTCCTCTACTCCAAGGATGGGTTCATGACCTGTTCTGACTTCTACGAATTTCATTTCTATAACGATCTGCCTGTGTCTTCTAGCTCGCGTTCTACACATAAACGCTTGCTTTAGAATGCGTGTCAGTCCCATGTATTGAAGTCATTCCTCCCTTCACTCCGTGAAGTCAGAAAGATAGTATTTTGCCATTGATTGCTTGAACAATTAATTTTCATCTTATTTCGCGTCGCGCTTCTGGCCTGTAGTCCTATGGCGAGAGAGACAACTCGCATAGTCGATGCTTGCGTGCACAACCGCAAATGAGCATCAGCACGAAGATTTCATTCGTTATCGAATCCCGCCAAGCGATTTTTGCCGCTAACTTATATACCGCTAGTTCACGTGACAGTACCTCCCGCGCTGGAGAATGGCCGGTCGGCAAACACATTCGTTAATTTGTTTTTACCGCGTACAAGAATTCCGCTTGCTAGGTGCATTCCGAGAGCTACACCCAGACTAACGCCCGCTCTCAAGCACTTGAACCGCAACACCTGCACTTCCCACCCGTTTGCTCCGTGTACAGACCGTGTCATTATAAAACTATTCAATTATAACTGAACTAAAAATATAGGAATATTTTGTTTCTCTACGAAAATCTCAATGTGTATTTGTGTGTGTGTGTGTGTGTGTGTGAGAGAGAGAGAGAGATTGTGTGTTATTTGCCTATAATAGATCGAAAATGAAAACTGAAATAATTATTTACAAAATATGTAACGTAATTTCATCCTTTACTTTACGAGATCAAATCGTACAAAGAGAAATATCAAGATCGTAGGAAGATGAACCATGGAACCAATATACCGATGACGCAGCAATCCTGGTGCCAGCGTGATTATCCCTTCTCCCTTGCGCTCGAGCAAGCAGTATATTTTCTGGAACTTTTGGATTTTTTTCATCTAGATCTACCTCTGTTAAACAGGTTGTATTATTTTTAAAATATTTAAAATGACCAACTGGCCACATGTCATACTTTTTAAAAAGTGCGTATAATGTTTTTCCGTAAATGCCATCACTTTGGTCATTGTATTTGAAATGTTTAAATAATTATAGTTATAATACTCAGGATAGTCAGATCGACTTGTTGGACGGATACGTCAGTTAATCGACTTGCTGGGTCGATCCCTCATTTAATCGACTTGCTGGGTCGATCCCCCAATTGATCGACTTGCTGGGTCGATTTCCCACTCGATCGACTTGCTGGGTCGATCCCTCACTTGATGGACTTGCTGGGTCGATCCCTCACTTGATGGACTTGCTGGGTCGATCCCCCACTTGATCGACTTGCTGGGTCGATCCCCTACTTGATCGACTTGCTTGGTCGATCCCCACTTGATCGACTTGCTGGGTCGATCCCCCACTTGGTCGACTTGCTGGGTCGATCACCCACTCGATCGACTTGCTGGGTCGGTCACCCACTCGATCGACTTGCTAGGTCGGTCACCCACTCGATCGACTTACTGGGTCGATCACCCACTTGATCGACTTGCTGGGTCGATCCTCCACATGATCGACTTGCTGGGTCGATCCCCCACATGATTGACTTGCTGGGTCGATCCCTCTCTTGATGGACTTGCTGGGTCGATCCCCCACTTGATCGACTTGCTGGGTCGATCCCTACTTGATCGACTTGCTTGGTCGATCCCCCACTTGATCGACTTGCTGGGTCGATCACCCACATGATCGACTTGCTGGGTCGATCACCCACTTCATCGACTTGCTGGGTCGATCACCCACTTCATCGACTTGCTTGGTCGATCACCCACATGATCGACTTGCTGGGTCGATCACCCACTTCATCGACTTGCTTGGTCGATCACCCACTTCATCGACTTGCTGGGTCGATCACCCACTTCATCGACTTGCTGGGTCAAGTGGGGACTTGATCGACTTGTTGGGTCGATCACCCACATGATCGACTTGCTGGGTTGATCACCCACTTCATCGACTTGCTGGGTCAAGTGGGGACTTGATCGACTTGCTGGGTCGATCACCCACATGATCGACTTGCTGGGTCGATCACCCACTTCATCGACTTGCTTGGTCGATCACCTACTTCATCGATTTGCTGGGTCGATCACCCACTTCATCGACTTGCTGGGTCAAGTGGGGACTTGATCGACTTGTTGGGTCGATCTCCCTCATGATCGACTTGCTGGGTCGATCCCCCACTCGATCGACTTGCTGGGTCGATCACCCACTTCATCGTCTTGTTGGGTCGATCTCCCACTTCATCGACTTGCTGGGTCAAGTGGGGACTTGTTCGACTTGTTGGGTCGATCCCCCACTTGATCGACTTTGCTGGGTTGATCCCCCACTTGAACGACTTGCTGGGTCGTTCCCGCACTTGATCGACTTGCTGGGTTGATCTTCCACCTATGGATTATGGTTGGCTTAACAAGAATCATAGTTTGCTTATTAGAATCACGGTAGGTTTAACAAGGATCATTGTTGGTTCAAGAAAGATATTGGTTGGCTCACCAAGAATTTGGTTGGCTCAACGAGGATAATTGGCTTAACATGGATCATAGTTGGCTCAACTAGGGTCATAGTTAGCTTAACAAGGATCATGGGTGGCTAAACAAGGATATTGGTTGGCTCAAAAAGGAAATATTCACGAAATTTGTTTCTTTGTCATAAAACATTGTAGTTTGAGAATGATTGGCGTGGGAACAAATGAACAGAAAAGATACGTTTCGTACCCATTATCTTTCTTTCACTTGGGAATCTTGGGAAATTTGCGTATTACTTAGCATCTCTACCCGAATGCTGCAAAACAGCTCGCGGCTCCAAATTCTCAAACAATACGATCTGGTCGCATCCTCTGTGAAAAAAATTGGATTCTGGGAAGTTACTAAAATATGCAAAGCTTCGTCGCTGGCAGGCCATGAGGTAGTGCGATCTACCGGTTACTTAATCTGGAAGGCGCCAAGTTTGAAATGTATACTTTTTTGCTCTTAAATACCCCAAAGAGCTGTCGAACTGAATAAGATCCAAGCGAGGCGCCAAATTTGAATAATTTGGCCCCTTTTTTGTCAACAGGTACATTTGTTTACATGTTTATACACAATGTTTGTACCGACGGAGAGATAAAAGATAGTATTACTTGTAAATGTATTTATTTTACAAGTATATTGATTATAGTAATATCGCAAACATGTGTATTTTAGAACACTCGAAAGAAAGAAGGCGTTTTTTGTTTTGTTTTTTCACTTGGTAACTGGTTTTAAAAGAATTTTTTATACAAACATGGTGGGCAATTTTAGTATCTTTAGTGATATGAATTATTAGTGTCTTTATTGAAATGAATGATTTTTCTACTGGACGTAATGTTAGTGTTACAGAGTAAAATACCGAAAAACGGAGAAAATACGCGTTTTCGAGGCCCCTGGAGTTGGTCCAAGGTCTGTGAAGTCGCATTTTAATGAGTGTCTGAGTACTTACAACGTACTCAAAATTTAAAAAAAAGTGTTAAGACATTTAGCAAGTTTTATTGTACCTCCCGATTGGACTATAAGTCCCCATAACAAATAAGGGTTTAACCAGAAGTGAATGTTTCTTTTGTCGACTTGTCACAATATTCTAAGGCTTCGAACCTCTTAGGTTTGTGGTCTTATTCGTGATGCGCTAACATTTTGCATATTTTTTTTAAAAAAAGGGTTGCGTTAACTTAGAGCGCGGGCCCCTTGGGGAGCGTTGAGGGCTTCGCGCTTTTTAGAGTAATCCTCCATTAACTACTGCTCGGGATTAAACTCCATTAAATAATATAGTTCGTCAGGTCTCGTCTCAGGCAGTTGTCAAGAGGACCGCCAGGTAGCATCTACGCGTACGCGTCTCTCTCTTGTTGTCAAGAGGACGGCCAGATTTGGGAAGGAATAATGATAGGGGTAAGACTTAGGACGCTTCATAAAGGTAGGACTAGCCCCTGTGAAGCATGCAAACTTGTTTTGTCGTAACAAATTTTATACGAGGTGCTACGGAGATTCTACGGGAATCGAGCCCTGAAATCGAACTGAATCGAACCCAGAGGTGAAAGACAAGCGACTTCACTATTGAGCCAGGAAAGCAGTATTGGATTGAATATGTTCAAACAATCTAAATGCAATAAAATTCTACCTGTGTTAACTGCTTTCTTCTATTCAACGAAATTCCTTCTTTTCATACAGAATCAAACACACCTGTGATCATCTCACTGCGATTGTTATAAACAATTAAAACTTGAAATATAAGAATTTCTATACGATTTTTTGTATCACCCACAACAATGATATTCCTCGTTTAATTCAAAATTAAGTGAATTACACCGCAAGTTATATTTACAATGTATTATAACTTTGCAATACCATTAGTTTTTTCGTTGTCTGCGTCGTTAACGATGAAAATTATTTCAAGATTATAATGTCTAGAAAAACTACCTATTGCTGATGGGTTTTAAACTATTATTCAGTATATTCCGCAAAACAATATGTTGACGTCATAAAGTTTACTGTACTCAGTAGTATACATACCTTTTGCGACTCTCACACTCAACCGATCTTTATGAATAAGGACTCTAAAGAAAGAGAATTTTACGGAGACGTGACGAATTGCACTTTGACTTAAAAAAATATGAAGGATTTGTTTTAATAAACGCATCTAAATATTCGTGTCAAATGCAACCCGTAACACTCAGTCAGCTTTATCGTTAAATAACCCCTAAACAAAGCATTCTAGGACCCCAAAACTAAAATATTGAAGCCAAAGGTCTCAAAGAAACGTTACTCACTATGTAATCTACAGAATGAGATATTCTTGGACAGTCTATTCATTTTTTGCCTGTTCGGCACTTATCGATACTAGCAATGCCACCTATATTCCCACGCTAGGTGATGGTAGCCATCTTTGTGACGTCACGCTTAGAAGGCTTACATTCGTCTATCTTATACTATTTATGCTTCCTGTGTACACTGTGGATTGCACAGACTGACGAGGTTTATTTGCATAATGATTTGTTCAAGATTCGCTCTCGCTCTCGTACTATTAATAGTTGCTTGTCTGCGATAAAGATGATTTCTTATGCGTGTAGTGTAACCATTCATGTAACGTTTTGTAGTGGTCTGCAAGTACTGAGTACATAATTCTGGAGGGAACTACAATTGAAACTGACCACATGTTACCATGTTTGTTTCACGATACCCTTGGGAAATAATATTGTGAGTTCTTGCACGGGTACGCTAGTAAAGTTTATTTCACAGACCCCTCTCATTAGGAGAAAATACTATTCTTTATAATAGTTTGAAAACTATTGATGACGTGCTCAACGGTAAAAAGTATATTAATCATCATATTTCGAAAATCATAGCCAAAATCAAATATATGAATTGTATATTAGGTTGGTCGAAATTTGCAGTAGATTAAGTTACTTGTAATGAATATTCCATTATTAATACTTTTAAGGAAAATCGTACAACTGAGGCTTCGTGTAAGGAAGAAAATATGTCTTATCGCCTAGCCACTTCCTTTTTTTTAAGATTAGCCGCTTTGTCACTTCCTGTTATCGCCAAAAGCATCTACATAGTTACGTGCTCATCAAAGGAAAACACACTACGACAGAGCATTATATCGTTTCAATTCAAAGCGAAGATTCGGACTGCAAAAAGATCCCAGATGTGCTGGACGAAGCTACGTCACGCAGCAATAGGACCGGCAGCTCTTGCTAGACGACACGACAGGTACGTTCACGTAACCTCCTAAGAACAGGCACACGCTGTTTCTTCTGCCAATCTGTGTGCGCTTTGCCCGGCATTCCCTATAATGTCAGTCCTTCTGATACTATCCAAACGATTTGGTGGTTTTGCATTACTTACGCGAGTGTCATATTCTGCAGAGTCAACCTTTGTTGGTATCTGTTCATAACAGCCTGTAATATTAAGGATAGGCATCTAAATGAGATTATTTTTCCCTCTTAACTTGAGCTGGTTACATAAATAATATCATTTGCTTGTTTTCTTTAGTACTCGTATTGCAATGGTGTATTTATTTTTAACGTCTTTGTTTTATGGTAAACATTCATCAAGCTTGCTCTGATTCATGTTTAATATGTATTAAGCACTCCAGATAACTATTTTTTTTTCAAAGACATATGTTCGTCTTTCTGTTTGTCCATTTGTCCGTGTGAACCATAATCAACACTATCGCCTAAATCGTGCACAGACCCCAAAATTTTAAGACTTTTTCTTTCTGAAATTGAAAATTCCTACGTTTTGTACTACTCCAATATGCCCTTCATAAAAATTTCGTAGTTATTCTACTTCCATATATTTCGTCATTTAACACAATCGCCTACTTGTTCTCAAATTTCCAATAACAATCAATTATTATACAACTGAAATGAACTTTGTCACCCCATGCCGGCAACATAAAAAGCAACAAATCAAATACAATTTTTCAAATACAAATAATGATCATTCATACTTTGCTCCACATTTACATTTATTCATCAAACATCACTTTATTTTCTAATGTGCACGGACATTCTTCGACATTCCTTTCAATCCTTTCCTTCACCTTGCAATCCCTGTTAAATTACCTTACGTAATTTTAGCTTCATACATTTCAAGAAAATGCCGATACTCTTCCATGATATCGCCTTCGTAGTCGAATACATGTGATCATTTTCATTCCACTTATTGGTATTGTGGTGAGTTTCCGGTGGCATTTACAATTAAATAACTATATGAATTGTCATTGCCGACAGTATTATTGTAATATTGTAACATATTAATATAATAATATTGTTGGCAATGTCGACTCCTATAATAATTTCATTCATTCCATACTATATTTCTACTTCGATTAGCATCCCTCCTTTTCGCTGTCTTGGACCCTCTCTGGTCCATTCCGCATTTTCCAAATTTCGTACCAAACTTTTCAGTATAACGGAAAGAAATCCGATTATCATTTCAGTTTGGATTTTTGCAACTGTTAGACCGTAATTTCGTATACTTCGCCAAAAAGCTAGCTACTCGAAACGCTCTCCAAATTAATTATTTATTTAACGGACATAGTTATATATTCATAATAAAATTTAATAATTATTCACGACAAACCGGAAGACTGTTCCGTCCCGTTCCGGCAGAAATTAAACCCTGGTTAAAACTATCACAAAGCTGTTTTAAGAAACAATATAATGATGAATAAAAACCATAATTTATTATACAAAAAAAGGAGTTTAAAAATTATGGTTTCTAATGGATATTTCAAATTTATCTCTCAACCTAACCTCGAGGTGAAAGGCAAAGCTATCTTTTGGTAATTAAAAAAAATACTGAGCACGTATTATTTTGCTGTTTTAGCGCCGTGTGTCATGAATTAAGCAACAACAACAACAAAATGTACGTAGTTTCCCCCACAGAATTCAAATATGCAATAAAAAAATGAGGTTTCCCATTAAAGATTTTAAAGTTGCCCCCTGTCCCACTTGTGAGGAGAGATTGTTACTATTTTTTTCGATGCGACTTTACCCTAATTAGGACCCCTGCGTGTTCCAACGTAGGTTTCTCCCGTACAGGCATGCGTAGACATAACTCTTCTCACAACAAAGACTTGTGGTAAATTGCATCATATTCTGAACAAAAAGCACCTAAACGCAATATCAATGGAGTTCAGCTTCCTAAAGAATTTAAACCTTTAAAAAAGTAGCAGAAGTGAATGGGTACGCCGTAGGTATTTCATTCGCTTGTATTCTTAGGGTTAATCGAAACAGTGATCTATTCACTCAAACAGTGAACATCTGGCATCGTGTAGTAATTTTATACCTGAAAAAAACTGAATTGGAAGATTCTCTTTTTGATGAGTTAATGGTGATTCGTTATTAGTTAATTTTTATTTTAAGCAATTAGTTTCATCTATATCTCTGAACAATCTTACGATTTCGGAATCCTGTAGATGTACCAGTTTATACAGTTACGTCTATTTTTACAGTTGTTGTGAATCATTAAATTACAGTAAAATCAACCCTCTGAACAAATCCTAAAAACTCCCGTAAAGAAATTCCCCTCATACTTACCTCTAAGGAAGAAGCAAACTTCCAATATAAATCCCCTGTATGAAGGTGGCGGTCAGTAAATTGTGCGCCGTCTGGGAATCGAGAACAGTCACAGTGCTGTGATGATGTTTGTTGTTCTTGGGCAGTTCACACATACACTCATAGGTATTTTTGTGTTAGTGAATTACACGCACTTATTTTGAACATTGTCTCCCCCTGCACCGGGAACAGATTCGCAGAGTGCTCCGGAAAAGTGTGTTCGAGGGAGTGTGAGCTCGTGGGGAGAGGAACGTGCTTACAGCAGGTAGGATTTTTACGAACCATCAAATGCTAAAATATTCAAGCAAACATGCACGATGATATAGCCAAACTGGATGCACCATTCTGGGTGAAAAGTGACCATACATGCACGATCAAATTTTATTATATTATTACATTGTTTTGCTTAATCACCTCTTCTAACAGTGAATAATTAAGATTTTTCTATATTTTATGAGTACTCTGATAAATTTATCCTTTAGTGAAGGGAGTTTCTAAACCAGAAAATTCTTTCAACCTCACAACACGTAATTGTAACATATTTCAGAGATGAAATCTGAGCCATCCTGTGATAAATTCTGCATTTTCTGTTTTTTTCCCATAAACTTTTTTTTTAATGTTGGGGGAAATTTCAAATCAGGGTTGGCATTTAATTCTTTACATATCTCCAAAGTATAATTCTAGAGACATTTTAATAGGTTCAACAATTTTTTAATGATTGCACTAGAAGTAAACCTATTGTTTCTAATGTCTGAATTGCCATACGCAATTTTACAACATTCGATTTAATATGCGATTTAATAATAATATTCTTGCAGCTACTATAACACCACGTTCAAGGTCACTTAAATTGTGATAACCTGCCATTGTAGGAGCAGAACCCGATAGATAAAGTCTGGTTGTCTTATACAGTCTTTACCGTCCGAAACGCCGTATTCTGATTGGTTCCAGATCAGTTTATTTACGCATTGCTGTACCAGATTTTTGGCTCTATAGTGTATAATATCTCCAAAAATCCGAAATCATATTAAATCCCGGCTTGTCAAAAGTTTTTTCTTTTATCTACATTAACATCATTTTTTCTATTTTCCACAACTTTGAGATACAGCGTTGACACACGTCAATTCCTCCCATTTCCTTTTTCATTTACCTCAATTATACTTCTTGACGGACTTAATCACATCCGTTTAAATAATAATTCCTTCACCTCTCAAAAGTACGCATTCACTCTCCACTATAATAACCGTGTAACAAATCATCCGTGACAGTTTCAGCGTAACATATAAATCATTCCAATTAAGTTTCAAGTAGGCTTGTGCGACTTGAAAATACGTAATAATCTTGTTTATTTTAACGAATTAATGAAACGAATAACTATTTCATTAAGAACACATCTGGATATATATGGTTTTACAATATCAAGCACCTACTACATCAGCAAAATGACTTTTCTTCAATAATTTCATGTCTCGTACACTTAATACATTCTGCCCTAGAAGCAATCAAAATCAATATCCAAGTTACTTTTATAAAGAGTTGAAGAAAAACTGTCAAAGTAATTCTTAAATATGAACATTTTGGATTAGACAATTGAATGCATGTAAAATAAATAATCAGACCTCTTCTGTAGACACGATAATCTGTTCACTGATGAACTCAATCGTAGATCTCAGTCATCATCTGGTGGCGCCCAGCTCAACTATTCCCTCCCTTTTGATGCACTGTTGAATCAATAATGCAATGCTAGACGAAAAATGTCTATAATTTTTTTGTATATTAAAGTTTGTAGTTGTATATCATAACCTATAGTACTCCTGACCTTGAAAGGAACCTATCCTTAAAAGATTCATTGATATTGGTCCAGTACATTCAGTGCTTATCCGCTGCAACGCATTGCCCTTGTGTTTTTATGAATTAGTATAGATATAGAAGATAATGCTATAATATGAAAGGCATTCAACGACAGACACAATTAAGGGATTAGGTTGTTCGTAAACTTTGCCGATCCTTCGGTTTACACATTTGTATCATGATTTTTATTTTCTGTAATAAGCCTAATGATGAAAATAATTATAACTCTTGAAATAAACATTATGTTCATTTTCAGCTAAAATGGCGAGTACATCACCTTCCAGGTACGTGAGGAAAAATTTAGTTCTATTTTTAACTTTCTTTAAAGGCACTATGTGATTTACAATTAGGCCGTTTTCTGAATTTGGGTTGAAGATTCGCGTAATGAACCTCGTTGAAATTTCAAATCGAAAATTAATGATGCTACGAAATGACTAATTCTTGTTGAACTCGCAAAAGTATTTCCAAGCAACAAAAACATTTGACAGGAATAGCACAAGAAATTAGGTCCCCAGGTTCCTTAAACGACGTTTTTATATATTTAGTCACAAGTCCATCTCTTAGACGATAGTCAACGTACCACTAAACCTGGATAACCATTACATTTTTAGAAACAAAATGAAAATAGGATCTGTAGCATTTTTAATTGCATTTTGCTGTATTAGAAAAAAAATGTAGAAAATATTTTTGAAACCATTTTTGAGAGACTTGGAAAGGTAGTAAAGGCTTGATACAAAGTCTCCCAAAATTAAAATATCATTTACGGAACATATTGACTTAACAGCTGTTATGTTCAGGGACATTCCATCCAAAGGGAATGGAGTATTTCTTAATTTGTAAAACGCCAGTTTCATCACAAAGAGTGGCATTAACAACAAATATTCACACTAGATAATAGTATCAGGCAGCCTGGTAAACATATACTATGTTAATGGGTTCTTTTAAAACTCATAATATTGGCTTTAATTAGTGTAAAGTTTAAAACCATTAATTATTTTTTATATCGAATAACTTTTTATGCTTTTGTGACATTTTATTTGGAATACCGTTTTAAATCCTTGTTATTTAATTAATAATTAAATAAAAAGTGGTTTGGAAGACATGTGTTTTACTCAAGTATTGTAGTGTTTTTTGTTTTAATCGTGATATATCAACACACTCTTGTCGATTTCTGGAATGATATATATTGATCTCGGCAAGACATCGATATGCGATATGCATTATAGAAATATATTCTTGAAAATTTTAGTAGGATTCAAATTTTTTCAATATTGCGTGCAGTATTTGCAATTTAAAAAAATACGGAAACATAATTTTCTGGAAAAAGAATCCAATTTGTTTCTTAACACTTTTGGTAGAGATAGTGCTAAATGAACTCTATGAGATGGCACAATGCGATAATACTCTACTCTTTGGTTTTTTCAAAAAGTACAGAAAGGTAGTTTATTTGACTTGTCTCTGTTTTATTTACATTAGCGGCAATTTGCTCACATTACAGTATTTATGAGTACATGTGCTTTAAATAATAGCATATAAAGTTTCTCAAAAACTCATCCGTTTTCTAATAAATTGAGCTCAAAATTCCGCATTTTCAGAAATTCTCAAACACCACACCAAAATGGCTCCAAAGTTTTTCTTCAAACTTTTCGATCGGATAGTGTTAATTGCACTGCTTCAGCGACATTGTATTAATTTTGCTGTACTCATTTGTTTCTTCAAAAATACCACAAACGTAATTTTTTGAAAGATTTCTCACGCAATAAAATGCGCATTTCTAGCAAATTGCAAACACTATTCTATTTGTGAGTTAATGTGCTTCAAATGACTTCTAATGGAGTTTTTCGTAAACTCAAAAATTTTCTGTGAAAAAGATATTTAAATATCGAAATTATCGCAGCGCTTAAACGTCATTTTCTTAAAAACGGCTCGAAAGTTTTCAAAGGAAATTGCTACTTAGGACGAGGTTTTACTGTTCTTTAATATTTTTAAAATAATATTTCAGTTCTACAATTAGGAAGCCGAAAAATTAAGATTTTTTAATGTACTATGGGCAACGATAGACCAAAGGAAATAGAAAATTAATATGGGACATATACCATGGGGCATTCGTGATGGTGCGGAGGAACTGATTTTGGAAAACTTGGAGTTTATTTATATTGGATTTGGCTGCGCTGATCCAAACTGGGCATGCATATAATAGTAGTGGTCGTATGATAGTATTATACAGCAATAAGGCAGTATTGTATGGAAGTTTAGCTGATTTATTTATTATTGGTTTTAGTTGGTGTAGTTTTATTTTTGCTTCAATAACTATATTGTCGATATGGGTTTTCCAATTGAGTCGGGTGTCTAAGAAACGGCCTAGATATTTTATGGGTTTATTATGAAGATGTCATTGTACAGGTTCTTGATTCATCTGTAAGGGGGGTGGGGGAAGCAAGGTCTTAAGTAAAATATTTTTGCTGCTGTTTGTGACGAGGTTATTTTATTTTAGTACGTAAACAGAACTATTGATTCGCGATGTATTTCACCCGGGAAGGCCGCGTCTTGTCTCTGAATGGAAAAGGGTAGCGTTGGAGGACACGGACTCCAGAGAGATTTGCGTTGCATAGAGGTTTTGTTACATCACGAATAAACGTAATTCGGTATTTAAAGGACTTAACGTCATTAACCAAGTACTTTTTGTTTACAATAATTATTATAAGTTTATTAAAAAATTAAAAACACTTGTTGCTGCATAAAATTGTATGTTTCTTTCATGTAATGCAAAATAATCTCATAAACATTAATACATTTTAAACGTTAATTTAAGAAAATATGTGTAAAGTTCTGTATTCAATTTTTACGCGCAATCGTTACAAACAATGAATGGTATTTATAGTTATTATATTTATTGTTGTTATGTACTTTTCACGATCGCGAACTGCTTTTGCGTTCGCATTCCTTGGAGAAATTTCACATCTAATCTTGTTAATTTCATTTCCTGGAACTTCCGCTTCTTGTATTTGTTATGAATGTAAATATTGAGCTATTTCAGATGTCAGCTCTCGTGGCAACTTTCTTAGTTCTGATCTCAGAGTAACCAAGGGCGAAAGCGAAGCAACCGTTCGTCTGCAGCTCTCAGAGGCGCTTGGAGAAAATTAGGGGCGTGGGGCAGTTGATACTTGGACCCCCTCATTTCAAGCACAAAATTCCCTCCTCCCCATTCATAAACAAAATTCAATTCCCCACGCAACAGAAATACATTTTAGCTTAAATTCGGATTAAAGATTTTTTTATCTTGTTGAACGAAAAAAAAACAACATTTGTCCAAGTTGTCCAAAGTGCCCGCGTTCTGGTCATCCCTTCAAATTCTTGTTTCTGGCAATTCCTGGAAGGATAAACAATGTTTTAATCTTTTGAAAGTCGATAGATCGAATCTGCACTGTGCCACAGGAAATGAAAGTTTTGACATTCTCTTTGCGTGATGCGCCGATCGACTCTGCTTGAAATCATGGGTCTAATGAAGTAGGGGCTCTGGAGATTTGCACCCCAGATAGAAATGCAGAAATATGTACACATTTAAAATATAAAAGTTCAAGTGTGTTGTCAACTTTTTACACAACTGGATAAACTGGAAAACTGATTAAAGTATGAGGGAAAAGATGGAAACGCCGGTGATATCTGCCTTAAAGTTTGTGTGAAGGTTCTGTAGCGGCAATTGTTTCAGTGCCGAGCCTCCCGTCTTAGAGCGACTGAGAGGCGCAGCAACGCCTTACGGATCTGAGTACGAGATGTTCCTCGGCGGCCTGTGGGCGCTGCGCGCGCGCAGCAGGGGCCTTTCGTTTCAACTGTTCTCCAACGTGGCCGCTGCGCGTCCCATGGACGATCTCGTGCTGCGCGTGCTGAAGCCGCAGCCACTGACCGTCTTTATCCAGCTCAAGCACTCCAACAGGACGGGCGCAGCAACTCCGGTGACCACACAGGTAAATACTATGAAAAAAGACACTAATGATCTTCATCCACCGCATGCCTTCCAGGACGACTAATGCACCTTCTTTGGTGACCTCAAGGTAAATACTCAGAGCCAAACCCCCTAAAATTTTTCCACCTCAAGCACGCCATCAGGACTCGTGCAGATGCTCCGGTGACCATACGGTTAAAAACTCTATGCATAACACATTATTATTATTATTATTATTATTATTATTATTATTATTATTATACATTATTCACAGTATCTACTGGTCGGTATGTCAACCACACACAGGAATGATGACCAGGTGTGGGGTTGCTTTACTGAAGGTTCAGATGGCTTCTGACAATACGGCATGTATTCAAAATTACACACTTTTGCATATTATATACATTCCTGGCATCCAAGTGAAGACACTCCAGTGCCCGAAGTGTCATTTTTGGGATCACTCCTGTAGCTGATATTATTATAGGCACAGTTGTCACTTTACTGAAGTTCCAGTGAGATGCGACTTCATGGGCGAGATCGGTATACTTCTGGATCTTCTCTTGATATTTTCCCGATATGTTGTGGGTA
Organism: Gryllus longicercus; assembly: GCA_038098605.1. Taxonomy (NCBI): domain Eukaryota; kingdom Metazoa; phylum Arthropoda; class Insecta; order Orthoptera; family Gryllidae; genus Gryllus; species Gryllus longicercus. Next base: position 5,441,594 of record JAZDUA010000040.1, read on the forward strand.
TTGGGTATTGATATATCGATAAGGAAAACCTGCTGATGGTTTCTATCAATGTACGTTATATCGGGTCTATTGCCGCCGACATGTCTGTCAGTGATAATGGAGCGATCCCAGTAGAGTGTGTGCTCACTACTTTCAAGCACATTCTGAGGCACATATTTATAATACGGCACGGAAGTGGCGAGTAAGCCCGTTCTCAGTGCCAATAATTGGTGGACCTGCTTCGCCACTTCATCATGCCTCTTTTTGTATTCCAACTGTGCGTGGCTGCTACATCCACTTGTCACGTGTTGGATAGTTTCGCTTGCAGCCTCACATCTTCTACACGAGTCGGAATGAATGGTAGAATCTCTCAGAATGTGTTTTCTGTAGTTCAATGTTGGTACCACTTGGTCCTGGATAGCTATCATGAAGGCTTCTGTCTCCGGAAAGAGATCCCCGTGCTGGAGCCATGCGTGCGACGCAGAGATGTCGACTTCTGGTTTACTCAGCTCGTGAGGGTACCTTCCATGCTGTGCCTTCGCTTTCCATAAGGATATCTTCTCTTCCGTTTCAATGATTGGTTGAACAGGCGGATCAAGCTTTTTCAAGTTCAGAGGACTATAGTTGTTATCAACTGCGCTCACTGTCTGCTGAACTCTCCCACAATGTTCCAAGAAGTATCTTCTGAGTGAAGCAATTTGAGAGCTGTGTAGATTTATGAGATCTACAACACCTCGCCCTCCTTGCGACCTTGGAAGGGTAAAACGCTCAGTACTTGAATGGGGATGATGTTTTCGGTGTTGAGTCATAGCGGTTCGAATTGTCCTCTGGAGGTTGTCGAGGTCGGTATTGCTCCATTTAATAACGCCAAAGGAGTATGTGAGCACTGGAATAACAAATGAATTGATGGCCTGCACAAGGTTTCTAGCAGAGAGTTGAGTTTTTAAGAGTCCATGCAATCGTTTACACACTTCAGTTGTTAGTATGTTCTTAGTAACAGTGTGTTTGATTCGGAGTGACTGTTGGAAACCCAAGTATTTGTAAGTTTCATGGGGTTCCATGAAGGTAATCTTTGGTTCATTATCAGTTTCCAAATTTATAACTTGCATATGACCCCGAATGATATTCACTCTCCTGCACTTATCCAAACCGAATTTCATCTTGATGTCGTCAGTGAACTTCTCCGTCACGTTTATTGGTTGCCGCATATGACTCTCAGTGTCTGCATAGAGCTTCAGGTCATCCATGTAAAGAAGATGTGAGACCCGGAGAAGAGTTGAGTTCCCCTTTTTAAGAGCGATTCCATAATTAGCTGAATTAAGTAGAGTAGACAGGGGATTCAAGGCTAAGCAGAACAATAAAGGGCTTAACGAGTCACCCTGGAAAATCCCTCGGCGGATGTGTATAGTATCTGTGTGGACGTATTGTTTTCCATTAGAGAGATACAGTTTTGTATTCCATCGACTCATCGCGGTTTTCAGGAAGTTTTGGATAAACGGGTGGACCTTGTATACATCCAAACATTGAAGGAGCCAAGATAATTATTATTATTTTTTTTTTATTATTATTATTATTATTATTATTATTATTATTATTATTATTATTATTATTATTATTATTATTATTATTGCAAGCGTATCAGCCATGTATGACAACGCTAAACATTTTATGCTGAGGCCCAGTCATATTTATCCCAGAGAGATTAACGTGGGGATTATTATTAATTATGGGGATCAGGCTTTCGGCTGTATTCCTTCGTAAGACAAGGTTATTACGCCTTGAATGATGAAATAATAGGATGATGATGATGATGTTGGGTGAAGGAGCAATAACATATATGACCATTCCTACGCAGTACTCGTTCCTATGGCCTCCTCGGCGCAGACGTCGGTTGCCCCTACCGTCTGCACCACGGGGCCGACATATTATTATTATTATTATTATTATTATTATTATTATTATTATTATTATTATTATTTTGTTTATTCTCAAGTTTTTGGTTTCACATGGATACCACAATACAATATCAAAGCATGGTATCACAGACATATTTAAAAGCTACAAAACAAATTAAGGCATTCTAACACATAAACATAAAATAACTGTTTTCAGATTGTTATTATTATTATTATTATTATTATTATTATTATTATTATTATTATTATTTTCTTTCCTGTTCAGGCTTTCACATCTGCAAAAGGCGACTTCAGCTTAAGAAAGTATTTTGAGTTTTACGTCGACTTTGAAAGCAATCACACGACTCCTAGCAGCAAGAAGACGAAAGACGACGAGCTGCTGCACGATTGTTGTTTGGACGACGTGCGGCTGGTGCTTTACACCAATCGCCCCGTGGCTCGCCGGAAGGGAGCCACCGACGGCCCGCACCTGCACTTCCAACACGAGGACCTCCTGCGCACCAGCAACCCCTCTACACCCAACTCCGTCTTCTCCTTCGGCTACAGGGACCAAGAGGTACGATCTCTCTTCAGGAAGAACCAAGGATTTGGAATTCAATACGAGAATGCATAAATACTAACGAGGAAAGTATTTAGAGAATATTGTAATAACAAAAAAATGGAAGAATTCAGAGACTATCAGAAGTATTCAGTAACAATCTAGGGAGGTGTTTAGATAAGTGAGAATTAAAAGGATAGGAAATAACTTTCAAAGAAATAATTTGGCAATGTAGAGGATAGAGAATAACTATTGAAGGAAGTATTAAAAGGTTAGAATATACACGTTGTACATACGTACCTTTAAGTATACCTGTTATACATATAAAAGGAAGTATTTACAACAAAAGAGAGTTTACAGATTAGATAAAAACTACAAAGGTGAATATTTAGGGAAAGGAGAATAGAGAATAACAAAAATGGAAAGTATTGAATCATCTTATTATGCACAATTTGTTTACTTTTACTTCACATGTTTTAGCAATTTGAAAGTATACATTTAGCATTATCTATCGCAGGTATGGATGCTGTACGACAATGATCCACGAAAAGACCTCTACCAGCAAGAGTTTCTTCCACGTCTGCGCGTCTTCTCTGCTCAAGGGCACGTGAGCGACGTGAAGGATCTTATCAGACAGGAGCTGGACGCCATGTTTGGAGCTCCTTTGCCGCGAAGCTTTTCCCTGTTCTCTAACTACCGCGATATCCTTGAGCACTGGGCTCTGGTCGACACGCGGGGCGCCCCGCTCACAGCGCTCCGGGAAAGTCGAGTCGCTTGTGGCGGAGGAGCTGGCCAAGCAGGGGCGGGCGGCGGCGGGCAGTGGCGCGCTGCGCTTCCAAGCGGAGCACTGCGTCGCCCTGAGAAGGGCCCTGGAGGGCAGCCAGCGGTCGGTGGCCGTGAGGGTGCGCGGCGTGCCAGCGGGCCACCGCGCGGCCAAGGTCGTCCAGGTGCTGGACGAGGCGTTCGCCGGCCGCTGGGCCTACGTGGGCGACCGCCAGTTGCGGGAGCTGCCGCGCGCCGCGCTGGAGGCCGCGTGCGGCGCCGGCCACGTGCAGCTCCTGGTGCTGGACGCGGAGGAGGAGGTGACGGCGGCGCGGGCCCTGGTCGCAGCCGTCGGCTGCAGCGTCAAGTTGGTCGCCGTCTCCTCCGACCACGGCGCGGGCCCTTTGAGGGGCGATGTGACTATGGATGAGGAGGACTGGAGGATGGACCATCTCACACTGGAGGCTCAAGAGGCCTTCATGGACCAGACTCTCCTTCTCCAGGTTAGTTCTTGATTTATTAGGCGCATTCAGAAATTATGTTTCTATAAGTGCTCAACAGAATTTCATGGAAAGAACACTCAAATCGTGTGAAAACTTTACTGACGCAGATAGACCTCATGGCGCACTATTTTTTCTTAATACTCGTAATCACCAATGGAATCTTGTCATTTGTCATTAAGTAGCATAGACGTTCCTGTCAGTCTGTAGAAATCTGGAGTAGGTATCAAATTTCACGGGAGGGCGAATCCTGACTACGGAGTAGGCGTGATTCCGCGTGAGTCTAAGTCGAGTAACTGATTTCGATTTCGAGGATTGAGGGGAGATCGCCATCATCCCTACACAGTATGTTTTGTGTCTAATAATTCATCAGCAGCCCTCGTGGCGCTCCGTGCGAGGAGACGGCGCCCTGCTGAACGCCCTTAGTAGTATGAGTGTGACGATGCCTAGCCCTGGGAAATGCCTCATAGAGCGTGTGTGTCTGTGCAGGGTCGTCCGGTGCCCTTGCGTGCCTTGGAGCCCTCGTGGCGCTCCGTGCGAGGGGACGTGGACGGCGCCCTGCTAAGCGCCCTGGTGCGCGGGGGGGGCGGCGATGGGCGCGGCGCTGCTCGCCCCGGGAGACGCCCACCTCGACCTCCCCCGCACCCTGGAGCACCCCGCCACCCTCGAACCGGCCGTTCTGGAGGGGCTGGACCCGCGGAGCGACCATCTCGTCCTCAGCGGATTTCCAGCGCCTTTTCTTGAGAAGCTGTACAAAAAACTCAGATCTAAAGACGTCAAAACCGTCCTTGATGTGTGTAGAAGACAAGCAACTGAAGAGAGACATGAAGAAATAGAACTGGGAGAGAACGATACAGCAATAGAGACAAATAAATGGTGAGTTTAGATATGATCCAAACCTGCAAGTGAGATAAATAAATAAATATATTGTCTGGTATCAATACTTTTTATTCAGCTTATGATCAGGATGATCGCGTACCGATCATCCTCAGAGCTTGCAGCTTCTGGGCCGAAAACAAAGTTCTTTGTTTTCAAAGTTCTTTGGCAGCAGAACTTTGTTTTCGGTCCAGAAGCTGCAAGCTCTGAGGATGATCGCTACGCGATCGAAACGATCATAAGCTGAATAAAAAGTATTGATACCAGACAAAATCTTTATTTATTTATCATAATAAAAAGGTATCTACCTCACTAGCGATCCAATTAATGCTGCATGTGAGAATTTAGTGTTTAGTATATTAATTTATTTGTCAGAAATTGAAGAATTTTTTTATTGTATACTACAAAACTAATTTATTCCGGTTTTCTCAGTTAATTTTATCACAATATTTTGCAAAATAAATTGAAGTATAAAAATGCTGTTTGAAACAATTGCTGATGAATGGTGAAATCAAACTATTTTCTCGTTTCTAATTCCGAAAGTTTTGACACAACTTTAATTTTTTGATGAAAATACGGACGTTCAAACCGCCTCAACCAGACTCAACCTTCTCATCAGCGCCCAGGCACACTATTTTCGTAGATTGACCTCTATTATCAGATTACCTCAAGCAATTTTTAACTGCTTTATGGTAAGAAGTGGAAAAGTTTCGAAGGTTACTGTTAATTTAATATCTTCCTGCGACGAGACACATTTGTTATTTAGAACATTGGTTATATCTAGAATCGTTTATTTCGCAGGGGATTTCTGTCTCAAGAAACGATTAATTCTTTTAAAAAATATTTCTCAATAAAGCAAAGCAAATCACATCCTCTGTTTCACAGTATTCGTATGGTTTCTAACTTGTTCTCTATGTCTGTGATTCTCTATTAAGGTCTCGCGGAGCTCGCCACGTGCGCGAAGCCGATTCGTGAAACTTATTCTCCAACTACATCATCGGACCGCCCTGCAGTAATAATATTTGTACAGAGTGTAAATCGCATATTCAACATTAGTTCGCTTGATTAATTCGATGAGGGCAAAGTTAGTTTCTCGACTGAGGGAAAGAACGGGAAGGCGAGGTTTTGTTCGATATTAGACGAGAGAGGCAAATATCCTGATTTCATTGTTTAATTTGTATTTTGTCATATGGTATTTAAACATTTGAAAGAGAACAAACTTCATTTTGTAGCATTTCACTTAATTTTCGTAGCATTTAGCATCTAGTCCCAACTATCATTTTGCGTCAAAGTCTGTTAATTCCCGTGTTCGCCCATAATCACGTCAGAAACCTTTTCAGATGAGTAACTTGAGGCCAAATGAAGGCTCCGCCAATGCACTGCCCTTTTACACCTTTTTGTATGCGATACCATTGCCATCTGTATATATGAATAATGCTATACCATGGCTTTCGTCACCTCAATGTATTGTTCTTACTGAAAATATTGGTTAATGAAAAAAGGAATTAACAATCAAGTTTTCCATTTCAGGCAGATTCGAGATCAAAGAGTATAAAATAAGCAAATGTATTGAGCTGATATACCGCCTGCTCTTATAGGAACTTTTTTTATATAATCAATATTGGTAATGAAGTAAGCTTTGATGAAAATGTGAATTTTTATTTTGATCATCCAAATTAAATTCCTTCTTCATAACATTTAAAATATGTAATAAATGTATAGAATCTACTATTATATTATACTTGATGGGGGAATTTGATAAGAGGCGGATTGGAGGTGAAACGGTTTGGTGAAAGCGCAGGTGGACGGTGCTGCCTGGCGCCGGGGGCAGCAGCGCCCAAGAAGCCGCCTTCCTGCGCGTCGCCGCCCGCGCGGAGGAGAGGGGCCTCAACGTGCACTGGCTGCACTGCGTGGGCGTGGGGGCGGTGGTGTGGAAGGCCACGCGAGGGGCGACGCAGGCCGTGGCGCCGTTCGTGCAGCGGGCGAGCGACGCGTGTGGGCGTGCGCCCGCGTGCGTGCACGCGGCGGAGGCCGTGCGGCACGCGGCCGCGTGGAGGCAGCGCGTGGGGCTGCTGGTGGGGGAGCCCGGGATGGGCAAGAGCCGCTTCCTGCAGCGCCTGGCGGCCGAGGCTGCGCAGCGGTGGGCGGTGCTGCTGCAGGCGCTCGACCACCGCAACCTCCTCAGCGACTTCCCGCAACCACCAGGTACCACTCACTCACTCGAACTTTCAATGGATACGTTTTGAATTGTAAGGTAAACTGTACGTCAAGTACTAAGCATAGTTAAATATTTTAGGATTATTTAGCCGTTCTTCACAAAAAGTAGTTCTTGCATTTAAATTTGGCATATTGTCAAATCGTCGATTTTACTTTACAGACATTTCCAGATTATCCATATTTCGAATTACCCGTGGTACGATGTGGCGGTGTCTAGGGATGCTAACCTCCGATAATTTAATAGAATGACCAAAACTGCCCGGAGTAAATTTTTTGAAGACGTAAAAGGCGACATTTTTGTGATACGAGTATGCAGGATGATAAAGAGCAGGGCTTGGATTCTGATGAGACGTAATCTTTTCATTCGAGCATTGTACACGTTGCTTACTTGTAAATTAATGTTTATCACGACATATTGGTGATAGAAATGTATAGATATTGGGTCTTTTTTTTGTAATTTTTAGCCATTTTCCATTTTTTATGCCTTTTTTGACCATTTGCGTAATTCTTGTAATTTTTACGCATTTTATTTCCCTTTTGTGTTTTTTGTTACAAAATGTTTCATGAATTTACAACGACAGACTAAAACAATTTTTTTATTGAATCCGTTCTTGACGAAATTCTCAACTGCAGTGGACTTGAAAAATAGGTAATTTCTCCGTTATTCTAAAACCATTTTATAGGTCATTTTTGCTTTTTTTGTAGGTTATTGTCTACACGAAGAAAATTAACAGTTGCAGTATATTGTAACTGTTCTTTTTTTTTCGTGTATGTCATTTTCAAAGAATTTTTAGGTCATCAGAATCCGAGCTCTGGTAATGAGAGTCAGAGAGCAACGTATGTTGTGGATTGCATGTCCGCCTGATTGTATGTCCGCCTGGTTCGTATATAATAATATTTTAATTTCAACTTGCTTGACCTAAATCTGGAGTTGTATACCATCTTCCAGCAGGAAATTTACGCAGTTGTGTAGAGAAGTCACCTTTTAAATCGCACAAACCTGTAATACACTCGTAGTGTTATATAAATATGAGATTATTCTTTCCCTATTTTGTTTTAAAAATCCATATTCCAAGATGGAAAGCTATAGATTTTTTTTATATAATAGAGTTGTCTTGCTTGTCTTGGCGAAACACGTTCGTATTCAGAGAATCTTAACTCGTTAACATCTCTCATCTAATTTTTTGCGCGACAGACTTGACGCAGGAGCACTTGGTGCAGCTGCTGGCGGCGGCGGCGGGCGTCGGGGTTTCGAGTTCTCCCAAATCCACGCAGAGGTTCCTCAAGGCTGCCCTTTACGAGTCGGGGGACATCGCAGTCTTCGTCGACGGCGTGGACGAGATTTGCCCTTCGTACAAGGACAAGCTCGTCCGACTCTTGGAGATGTTGCTGGAGACAAAAGCGCAGCTCGTGTGGGTCTCGTCTCGCCCGGAGGTAAGAAAATGGGTTCATATTTCTGAAAATGGCCTCGTTCTTGTCCACTGTATGTGTGTATATATGTATATGTATATGATGTATGTGTGTATGTATGTATACATATATACATACATACATATTTGTACCAATACAACCGTTTCTTTTTATTATACTAATGGTTAAATATCTATTAGATAATTCTTCGATTTTGAATGGATAACTGTTTTACTTTGGAAAAATAAAGGTTTTCATTAGTTTTTATTCCAGCTACAAAATGCAAGTAATATTGGGCAATCTCACTGTAAAATGAATTCACAAAATAGTTATTCCTTCAACATCCACAGATACTCCGAAATAGATGTACAATGAACAATGAACAGTGTTGACTTTTTTTAAAATAATAAAAAAGTAACGAATTGTAATGAAAGAAACTCACTCAAATGTGAAAAAAAAATTGCTTACAGGTTGAACTTCCCCTCACTAAGGCGTTACGTTGCGCGACATCTACCCTTCGCCCGTTCTCCGAAAAGGAGCAGAAGAACCACCTCTGTGGACACTGGTCGTCTGTCGACCCACGCAACCGCCCCCCTGCGGCGTTCGGGAGCCTCGCCGCCGAGATGGTGGCAGCCCTGCACGGCGCAGCGGGGCGCGGCCAACGTAGCCTGCTGGACGTCCCTCTGCACGCGCAGATGGCGGCGGAGGCGTATGCAACGCAGGCGGCACGGGCCCTTGGCACAGGGGTCAGCCTGCTTCCGCAGACAGGCATCAGTCTCTACCAGCTCTACCTTCGCTTCGTGGAGAGGAAGAGAGACTTGTTTAAGAGGCGCTTTGGACTGAATGATGCAAATTTTGCAAATCTGTCACTTGCAGACAACTTTGAGGAGATCCACCAAAACTGCGCTATGCTTATGCTAGTGAGTTATTGAAATAATGTAGTATTACTGATACACCGTATATTTTCAGAACCTATACGACGCTTCTGATACCCCGCAGTATTCGTAAAAAATATACTGTAATTGTTTCAAAGTAAAATATCTTTGCTGCTACTGATGCGTGAGAAAGGGGGTTGAGATGTTTAAATGAGAACGCTAGTATTGTTCAAATTCGGGGAATATCCATTAGAAAATTATTAACCCGCCGAACTATCGGGACAGATTGTCGTCTGTTCCACAAAATATAACTACTCGTAACTCTTCATTCCTGCCTAATCCACGAATGTGTAACCAATAATGAATTTAAACGTGTTGGCCCAGCTGTTACCTTCTTCCCAACATTCGTATAAACATTTTTTACTAAAATGTAGACAGGATAATTCGTTCATAAATTGCTAAAATATGATCTTTGTGTTAATCACTGGTCAACAACATCTTTTGGCAAAGAATGTGTATGTTTTTTAGACAAGACTTGAGCACTGAATTCTAATATGAAATCAGTTTTTCTTATCAGGCTCAGTTTTCATGTGTCACGCTACTCCGTATCTACAGAAAAGCTTGAAACGCTATAGTATATTTTGCAGTAGTTTCATTTAATTGTTCTTCTGATGTAATTGTTCAGGAACAATCAAAATATATACAAGTAATCTTATACATGCCACAGAATTCAGAAAATTCTCCTTCAGCAAATGAAAAAAGGGTGCAACAATGTTGGTAAGTCATGTTTGAACATTTAGATTCGCATTTCTAGTATGCCAATTCCATTCCAGTATTGAGAAATCTGATAATGTGGCTTGAATGGGACTAGTTGTAGTTCTAGGTTTGTGAAGGTTTATGCTTTGTATTAATTCAGAAGACGAAAGGGCTCGCAACTGCGTAAATAGATCAAATTAGTTTTATTATATCTGTGAAAAATTAACTCTAATCGCCCAAAAACCGAACCTTAATCCTGTAATAAGGGAGTGTTAGAAACATTATTTCCGATGTGACAGAGAAATGTGGTTAATACTCTCCCCTAAAATGTGTACCTTTCTCCATTAATTAAATCGGGTCTCGTGAAAACTTTGTGAAAGTCATAAACAAAACACCACCTAGATTCGTGAACATACGAGAGAAGTTTCTAAGGTTTAGTGAAGCAAAATGAAAAGAAGGACTGCATATTAGAAAATTAATGGCTGATAGACATTTCGTTGATATGTTGACTAATGTTGAACTAGTGGTGCTACAGAATAACACAAACTTTCCCGTATTAGTTATCTATTTCCATTGGTCTCGGCTAGCTATTCTGACTTGCCACATACTCTTGCCAACTACGATCTATCGCCGTCCAAACTACATTTTTTAATTTTGTTTGTAATTTTTCTGCTTCTTAATTTGTAGAATCGAATTATTAATTAAAAAATATTAAAGGACAGTAAAATATCTTCCCAAATGGCAATTTCCATTCAAAAATTTGGTGCTGTTTTTAAGAAAATGGCATTTTAGCGCGACTGTTAATTCGAAATTTGAACCTCTTTTCACAGCTAACTATTGAGTTTTCTAAAAACTTCACCTGACTTCATTTCAAGTACTTCCAATCACAAATGAAATAGTGTTTACAAATTGCTGGAAATGTGCATATTAAAGGCGTGAGAGATCTTTCAAAAATATTATATTTGTGTAAGTTTTGAAAAAACAAATTAATACAGAAAATTTAATTCTATGTTATCTTAAACAGTGAAATTAGCACTATTTGTTGGAAAAGATTGAAGTAAAATTTGGAGCCGTTTTAGAGAGAATGGTGTTTGAGCGTTTCGGAATTTTGAATTTATTTTCACGGAAAACTGTAGTTTTTTGGTTTTTTGGAAATACTCCAAGGGATTCATGTAAAGTACTCCCCAAAATTAAAATATCGAATTGAAATAAGAGGAGCTGTGACATCAGTCAGATCGAATAGGGAATATCAAATTTGGAGAAAATCGACTGAATGGTTTACCCGCTGGCGTTGTTCACAGTGGACAGACAGGGGTACGGACGGGCAGAAAGACGTTTTGTTGGCAATCGATTTTTCGTTATCAAGGATCCACGGAACATGGATTCTGGCTGTACCACGTTTTAGGGGATATTTTTTGTAAATTTAGCAACTGGATTTATCCACTTTTTCGTTACCAGGGCCCTGTAAAAAGAGTTTTTCTGCCGGAAATTCGCCGTTTCTTTGCGTAGCATTACATAATTTTCTCTCTACGAAGAAAGTAAGAATTACTGTGGATATTTCATCTTGATTAAATAATTTTTATTAGTTTTGCCAAATGTACACCGTGCGTACATATCTATCGTAAAAGACCGACGTTTCTTTGCAGGTCTCCGATGGTACATTCAGCAACGTTGTGTCTTCGTCATTCAGAGACTACCTAGAGAAAAACAGACATATTCTGATCAAGGAAAAAACAGGAATCTTATGGTTGGGAGATGAAGAAGATGAAATGCCGCATTTCCTGCATTACACCTTCATCGAATATTTCGGCGCGTGCTGGCTGTTGGAAAACCAAGAGAAAGGGTCCGAGGTTGCAAAAGAGGTGTGGCTTCGCCTCCTGAACCGCGATGTGGGCGTGGGAGTGAGGCACATCCTGGAGGACATGCTGTCGGACGGCCTCCCGCTGCACCGGGCCGTGCTGGAGGGCAGCGAGGGCGCGCTGGAGGCGGCGCTGGAGGCTGGAGGCGACCCCGACGAGAGCGACCGCTTCGGCCGCACGGCGCTGGTGCAGGCGGCGTCGCTGGGCCGCGCCGACGCCGTGGGCGCGCTGCTCGCCAAGGGCTGCGACCCCGGGCGCGGGGACGCGCTGCTGGGATGGACGGCGCTGCGCTACGCCAGTGCCTGCGGCCACCTCGAGGCGGCGGAGCGACTGCTGCGAGGGGGCGCTGACCCCGACCACTTCGTGACTCGCAACGTCGACATTCGAGATCTTGTGTTGAAAGCCGCAGAGCAAGGTTTGCCAGCAGTAAGTAATAGGCACATTTCCTGAAGATCTATCCCAAAATAAGATAGTAGTTGTAGCGGGTAATTCCGATGAAGGGTGACAATTATTCCTTTCCGCAATGAAGACTCAAGCACTAATTTGGATAACTGTACTTATCTACTCTTTGGAAATCTAGTGGTGCTACATATTTCCCAGTCTTTGTCGTAATAGTAACTTTCCTGTTCTCTTCAGACCGGGCTAGCTCTTTGGTTTTGGCCACACCTCTTCTCATCTATCGGCACCCAATAACCATTACGGTACTTAATCCTTTTTGGGGTGTATTACCCTTAGATTACAAAAGCGTCTCCTCTCAGACGACTCAACTAGTGCCGAAAGTTTCCCCCACCCCCACATTGTGTGACTAACCAGTGAAATACATGAAACGTGTGCGTGCGTATTTCCGAAATTGTAACACGCGTCGTTCAGTTGTATACGCATTTATAGTTATGTCCGTGACATTTTTGGCTGTATATTGGCTAATATTGTACATAATGACTACAAACTCAGTGACTTGTATTATTTAAGTTTTGTTTTAAATCTTTAACAATTATAATGGGACGATGGTGATCGTAAGAAAGGTCACCTTACGGCGTACTTCAGTGAAAGCTTCTCAAAAGCCATGAGTTGGCAACTCCTAACAAGTGTCTTCTGAGAGAGTCAAATCATTTTGATGTATCTATAAAAACCTTAAAAAATGTTTTTTACAACTCCATATCGTCAATGTTGATTCCGTTACATTTAGCGTTTCATTGTAAATCTGAGTTTTTCTTTATTTTTACCAAAGTTGTCTGTCAAACTATTCCTTTGTAATAATGATGCATGATGTTTGATGCATGTCGCGTTTGTAATCTACGGTTACATGTGAAGAGGGGCGACGAGGAAGAGGACGACAAGGAAGGGGACGACGAAGAAGAGGACGACGACGAAGAGGACAGCGTCGAGAAAGAGGACGACGACGGGAAGAGGACGTAGCGGATGAGGAAAAGGACGACGACGGCGAGGAACAGGAAGGCGACGGCTAGGAAGAGGACGACGACGACGAGGAAGAGGAAGACGGCGACGAGGAAGAGGACGACGACGACGAGAAAGAGGACGACGACGACGAGAAAAAGGAAGACGGCGACGAGGAAAAGGACGACGACGACGAGAAAGAGGAAGACGGCGACAAGGAAAAAAACGACGACGAGGAGGAAGAGGACGATGACGACGAGAAGAGGAAGACGGCGACGAGGAAGAGGAAGACGGCGACGAGGAAGAGGACGATGACGAGGAAGAAGAAGACGGCGACGAGGAACACTGTGACAAGGAGGAACGTGATGAGAATGAATAGAACGGAGGAAGAGGACTTCGACGTAGAGGAGGGCGACGCCAACGACGAGGGGGATGAACCAAGGACGACGCGGTTGACGACATGAACGAAAAGGACGAGAGAGACGAAACCTTTTGTGTTAAAATGTCGATTTAACGTTAGATTGCTCATATTGACGTTAGTTTGTCTGTTAGGTTTTTTACTCTTTCTGTCTGTTCACACCCACACAAACACCCACCCACCCACCCACACACACACACACACACACACACACACATATATATATATATATATATATATATATATATATATATATATATATATATATATATGCACCAAATTTTTCCACCACTGTATACCAAGCGTTCGGTGTCGGAAGGAGTCGATATTTGCTCGGAGATGATGGTGGCCAAGGGTTTGATTGGTTGTCTATAGCCCAATATGGAGAAGGATAGATATAATCAAGTTCACATTTATTTTACGTATTTTAAAATAATAGGTGTCTCGGGCCAAAAACATAAAGCAGTAAATTACAAATCGCTCCTGTTCTTTCGTATCTGTCATCTTCCTTGGGACCAGAAGCGTAGCTAGGAGTGTGCAACCACCAAACAAAGAGCCTCATAATAACGACGAATGGATATTTACAAAAAAATAAACAAATTGCACAACATTCTTATTTTCTCCTTTGCATTAGCGCCAATATTAAATAAATTATGTTTAATTCCTTAATTTCTGGTTAATCGCAGATGAGGGCTCCATTTCCAGTTTCTGGAAAGGGACAATTGAGAATATAGATACGTAACTGCTTAGGATGTTTAGAAACTCAACAAATTAGAACTATGTATTCACAATGACATTCTATCGCATAAGAAAATACTGCATTGCATACTTCAGAAAACCTTAGGCTAGTTAAAAAACGTTCAACATTTTGTAACCAATACAAAACATTGAAGTTTAGCTACTCAGCTATTACGAGCGGAAGTGGTATAGATTTTTGAAAATCTAAATATTTACCAAAATATGGGTCTACGCCATTGTTATCTTTAAGACATTTATGTGCAATTCCCTGATGTTATGTTTAATGTATTGCAGAGAATAAAGTTAGTCGAGAGTCGACAAAACCAACAATTCTTTTAAAAAATGGTCGATGAACGAATACCTTGCTCTATATACAGTAGTCTTTTAACATGAGTGTCTAATCCATAGTCAGTGTCGAATTCTATGCGCGCACGTTATCTACACGTTTGCGGCAGCGATGGTGTAACGGTTAGCGTATCGGACTGTTATACCCAAGTTGGCGGGTTCAAATACCCAATCAGAACTGTGGAGAAAAAATCCTTCGGAGGGGAAGTACAGCCGGCTGTCCCATGTTAGTAGATTTACTTGCATGTAAGAGATTCTCTATCCTAAATGACGACTCTGAGCTAAGGTCCTATCACCTGTTTCGTCGCCCAAGAAATACCTCCTTTCTATGCTAGTTGGTGAAAGAAACGCAGTGAAATTTTTAAAAAATTGCGTGTTCAGACGGAAGAGTGGGCCTGATGGCCCGAGTCTCGGCACGTGAAATAAGGCAACAATTTAATTCAATTCAATTCAATCTTGATCCTCGAGCTCCCTAGTTCTCGCCCCGGTTGAAAATATGAGTTCCCCTTGGAACGTCACGGTTCAGTTTGCTGTGCCGCCCACCTTCTTGCTTTACAATGCGGCCTTCGTAGTTTTCGCTTTCTCTTTCTACCGATCTAAGTTTCTTCTTGTTACTCAATTATTTCTATAACTATTCATTATTTCTCCAGAATTTTTAAAAATCTTGCATTGTTTCTCATTGTTATCTAGTCGCAATCTAGTGCGACTAGATTCTATCTAGTGCGTCGCTATCTGATGCGTAATCGCCGAGTTTTCTGTCGACGTTGAAATCCTGCAACTGCCGTCATGTCGACATTATCGCACTCCCTGCTGTGGACTATAAAGAAAAAGTGCGCGTATAGTACATAGACACTACCGACCGGTACTCAATTATTATATCATACATTATTATTTGAAATCTACGTGACTTTCAGGCGTTATGTAAAACAGAATTTATTTGTACTAACCGGAACTCTACATAAGAATAGATGAATCCCAATGAAATTTAACAATTTTCTCTTGACTTCTAGTATTTGTAAGAAAATTTATGAGCGTCACCCAAAGAATTTATAATTTTTGTAAAAGGCAAATTAAAGACGTACCTAATTCAGAATAAACTATAACATTTGTAAAATTTATATTTTCTTATTTTTTCAGATAATGGAATTAATATTGAAGAAAAAAGGGAAATATAAAGACATACGATTCGAAAGGAGAAAAACACCTATAATGATAGCTGCAATAAATGGACAAACGTCTACTGTACAGATTTTATTAAAGTATGGTGCAAGTGTATCAAAGAAAGACCTTTCTAAGAGACAACCCATTCACTATGCAGTCAGTGGTAGAAACATTCAGATAACAGAACTCCTCCTAAAAAGAAGAGCTGACCCTAATGCTCGAGACGAACACGGCCAAATCCCGCTATTGATAGCAGCACAGGCGGGTCATACACAATCAATGGAGCTTCTCTTAGAAAATGGCGCAGATGTCAATCAAAAGAACGTGTACCAATCGACAGCGCTCCATTACGCCACACAGTGGCGTCATCGCCAGATTGTAAAGCTCCTCCTCGAAAGGAAAGCTGATCCTAATGCCGTAGTCCAAAGTGGCTACACTCCGCTAATGATGGCAGCGCGTGCTGGAGATGCACAATCCATGGAGCTCCTTTTAGAACATGGCGCCGATGTCAGTCAAAGCGACGAGAACCATTGCACAGCCCTCCACTTCGCAACTATGTCGCGCACACACCAGACTACGAAGCTCCTCCTCGAAAGCAAAGCTGATCCTAATGCAGTAGACAATGAAGGCGAATCTCCTCTAATGGCGGCAGCAGTGGGAGATGATTCGCAATCCACCAAGCTCCTCTTAGAACATGGCGCCGATGTCAATCAGACGAATAACCGCAACAGGACAGCGCTCCATTATGCTACCAAAAGGGGTCATCACAAGATTACGAAGCTCCTCCTTGAAAACAAAGCTGATGCTAATGCATTAGACAAACAGGGCGATACTCCACTAATGATGGCAGCATGGGCAGGTGATGCGCAATCCACGGTGCTCCTCTTGAAACATGGCGCCGTTGTCAATCAAAGGAATAAACACGACAGGTCAGCGCTCCATTTCGCTACTGAACGCGGTCATCACAAAATTACGCAGCTCCTCCTCGCAAGCAAAGCTGATCCTAATGCAGTAGACAAACAGGGCGAAACTCCGCTAATGGCGGCGGTTGTGGGTAATGATGCGCAATCCACGGAGCTCCTCTTAAAGCATGGCGCCGTTGTCAATCAAAGGAATAAATGCAACAGGACAGCACTCCATTACGCCTCCAAAAGCGGTCATCATAAGATTACGAAGCTCCTCCTCGAAAGCGAAGCTGATCCTAACGCAGTAGACTTAATGGGCGTAACTCCGCTAATGATGACAGTTTGTGCGGATGGAACGCAATCAACAGAGCTCCTCTTGAAACACGACGCCATCGTCAGTCAAATGAACGTGGACGACTGGACAGCGCTCCATTACGCTACTAGAAGCGGTCATCATAAGATTACGAAGCTCCTCCTCGAAAGCAAAGCTGATCCTAATGCAGTAGACAAACAGGGCGAAACTCCTCTAATGGCGGCAGCAGTGGGAAATGATACGCCATCCACGAAACTCCTCTTAGAACATGGCGCCGACGTCAGCCAAAGTAACAGGAACCTCTGGACAGCGCTCCATTACGCTACTAAGTGGCGCCGTCACCGTATTATGAAGCTCCTTCTCGAAAGCAAAGCTGATCCTAACGCAGAAGACGATGACGGTATAACCCCGCTAATGATGGCAGAAAGGGCGGGTGATGCGCAGTCCACGGAGCTGCTTTTAGAACATGGCGCCGACGTCAGTCCCAGCAATAAGCGCAATCGTACTGCACTTCAAAGACGTGGCTGCTTATAGGAGCACAACTTGATTCATAGCAGTTTCCCTTCATTTTTCACTACAACCTCATGAACCACGACTTATTCCGGACATCATACGAAGATAATGCAAAGCAGATTGAATATCTTGAACTTGTTAGGATTTTCTGATGTAAACTTTTATCATCTCATTATTTCGCAGAATAAACAGGATGCTGCCGCGTTAACAAGCTGAAGTTTGAAGAACTACGACTTTGGACGGGATATCTGTTTTTAATACGAAGATCACCAGCAGGCCCTGCGGATAATGTGGGCATGATGGGTAGCTATACCCACACGACAGATTTGGAGGGGTCGGGATTTGGGGTGAGAAAAATATCCCTCAATTGTCGAATTTCAGAAATGCCAAATTTCGTAAACCTTAACTTTCCCTTAATGTGACGACATGCATGTAGGGACAACTGGAGTAATTCTAATAATACTTTTAAATACTACATTAATGTAAAAAAATAGTGTGCGTGAAAAATGGTTTGACAATAGTTAATGTTTAAATGATGAAACAAGCTAAAAAATGGTTGCTAGATCGCAAGACCATTTGCATCATCGCACAATGCGAAAAGCTTGGTTATTTCACTTATCAATGTTTTGTTTGGGACAGCCACATAAAACCCTTTTATCGCTAGAGCCGCTTTTTTTCCTTTTCTTCAGTTCATCGCGAGCCATTTACAGGACAACTACGCCATAGAGTACTGATACAGCCCGTAGTCTATGACTACGTATTCTTGCGTCACATTACTTCAATTGACTCCTCGTATTTGAGCGAATTCCTACTTTTGAATTTAGAGCGGGAAAAAACCGAGCTTCGTACATGCGCATTAGATTTCGCGCACAATACACGTCTGACAACGTCTAAGGCTGAATATCGGTGTTCACGTGTGTAATCAAGTAAAGGGACTGGAAGGCAGATTCGTAGTGCGACCATAGAACAACAACTATGGGGAGACAGAAAAGAAAAAAATGGGGGGTGAACGTAACAATGCCGTTTGTCAACAGAGAGGGGTGAAGAAACCAGCAACACCTTTCGAAAAAGTCTACATTAGACTTTACAGATGAGCGTGTTGAACCAGCTGACTATAATGACAGTCAGTATCAAAAAAGCAACAAGGGCTAATCTGAAAATCGTGAAAATGAAATTACAACAGTTAATTTTTTCGTGTATTTTATTTTTTTTAAATTTAGTGTATTTCTTGTGCTAGATCTTTACCGGCTCAATGGCGAACCTGAATCGGTCATTTCTTTAGATTTCTGGAGAAAATAAGGGATAGAAGTTCTCGCCTTCAAAAAAAAATTGTTTCTATTTCGCGCTAGTGAAGATGTGTTTGGAATGTTGTCATCAGTCCTCGCTGTGAGTTTTTGCGTTCAACTATTTATTGTGCCAGAGAGGGGGAGGCAAGGTCTTCGTTTAAGAAAAGTTGCGCGTGTAATAGTGTAGTGTTCTCAAATAAATATTCACGAAATTTGTTTCTTTGTCATAAAACATTGTAGTTTGAGAATGATTGGCGAGGGAACAAATGAACAGAAAAGATACGTTTTGTATCCATTATCTTTCTTTCACTTGGGAATTTTGGGAAATTTGCGTATTACTTAGCATCTCTACCTACAAAACTGCTCGCGGCTCCAAATTCTCAAACAATACGATCTGGTCGCATCCTCTGTGAAAAAAATTGGATTCTGGGAAGTTACTAAAATATGCAAAGCTTCGTCGCTGGCAGGCCATGAGGTAGTGCGATATACCGGTTACTTAATCTGGAAGGCGCCAAGTTTGAAATGTATACTTTTTTGCTCTTAAATACCCCAAAGAGCTTTCGAACTGAATAAGATCCAAGCGAGGCGCCAAATTTGAATAATTTGGCCGCTTTTTTGTCAACAGGTACATTTGTTTACATGTTTATACACAATGTTTGTACCGACGGAGAGATAAAAGATAGTATTACTTGTAAATGTATTTATTATACAAGTATATTGATTATAGTAATATCGCAAACATGTGTATTTTAGAACGCTCGAAAGAAAGGCGTTTTTTTGTTTTGTTTTTTCACTTGGTAACTGGTTTTAAAAGAATTTTTTATACAAACATGGTGGGCAATTTTAGTATCTTTAGTGATATGAATTATTAGTGTCTTTATTGAAATGAATGATTTTTCTACTGGACGTAATGTCAGTGTTACAGAGTAAAATACCGAAAAACGGAGAAAATACGCGTTTTCGAGGCTCCTGGAGTTGGTCCAAGGTCTGTGAAGTCGCATTTTAATGAGTGTCTGAGTACATACAACGTACTCAAAATAAAAAAGTTTTAAGACATTTTGCAAGTTTTATTGTACCTCCCGATTGGACTATAAGTCCCCATAACAAGTAAGGGTTTAACCAGAAGTGAATGTTTCTTTTGTCGACTTGTCACAATATTCTAAGGCTTCAAACCTCTTTGGTTTGTGGTCTTATTCGTGATGCGCTAACATTTTTCATATTTTTTTTTAAAAAAAATTGTTGCGTTAACTTAGAGCGCGGGCCCCTTGGGGAGCATTGAGGGCTTCGCGCTTTTTGGAGTAATCGTCCATTAACTACTGCTCGGGATTAAACTCCATTAAATAATATAGTTCGTCAGGTCTCGTCTCAGGCAGTTGTCAAGAGGACCGCCAGGTAGCATCTACGCGTACGCGTCTCTCTCTTGTTGTCAAGAGGACGGCCAGATTTGGGAAGGAATAATGATAGGGGTAAGACTTAGGACGCTTCATAAAGGTAGGACTAGCCCCTGTGAAGCATGCAAACTTGTTTTGTCGTAACAAATTTTATACGAGGTGCTACGGAGATTCTACGGGAATCGAGCTCTGAAATCGAACTGAATCGAACCCAGAGGTGAATGACAAGCGACTTCACCATTGAGCCAGGAAAGCAGTATTGGATTGAATATGTTCAAACAATCTAAATGCAATAAAATTCTACCTGTGTTAATTGCTTTCTTCTATTCAACGAAATTCCTTATTTTCATACAGAATCAAACACACCTGTGATCATCTCACTGCGATTGTTATAAACAATTAAGACTTGAAATATGTGAATTTCTATACGATTTTTTTGTATCACCCTCAACAATGATATTCCTCGTTTAATTCAAAATTAAGTGAATTACACCGCAAGTTATATGTACAATGTATTATAACTTTGCAATACCATTAGTTTTTTCGTTGTCTGCGTCGTTAACGATTAAAATTATTTCAAGATTATAATGTCTAGTAAAACTACCAATTGCTGGTGGGTTTTAAACTATTATTCAGTATATTCCGCAAAACAATATGTTGACGTCATAAAGTTTACTGCACTCAGTAGTATACATACCTTTTGCGACTCTCACACTCAACCGATCTTTATGAATAAGGACTCTAAAGAAAGAGAATTTTACGGAGACGTGACGAATTGCACTTTGACTTAAAAAATATGAAGGATTTGTTTTAATAAACACATCTAAATATTCGTGTCAAATGCAACCTGTAACACTCAGTAAACTATATCGTTAAATAACTCCTAAACAAAGCATTCTAGGACTCAAAAACTAAAATTTTACAACCAAAGGTCTCAAAGCAACGTTACTCACTATGTAATCTACAAAATGAGATATTCTTGGACAGTCTATTCATTTTTTGCCTGTTAAACACTTATCGATACTAGCAATGGCACCTATATTCCAACGGTAGGTGATGGTAGCCATCTTTGTGACGTCACGCGTAGAAGGCTTACATTCGTCTATCTTATACTATTTATGCTTCCTGTGTACACTGTGGATTGCACAGACTGACGAGGTTTATTTGCATAATGAATTGTTCAAGATACGCTCTCGCAGCAACAACTGGAAGTACTATTAATAGTTGCTTGACTGCGATAAAAGTGGTTTCTTATGCGTGTAGTGTAACCATTCATGTAACGTTTTGTAGTAGTCTGCAAGATCTGAGTACATAATTCTAGAGGGAACTACAATTGAAACTGACCACATGTTACCATGTTTGTTACATGTTACCAATTGAAACTGACCACATGTTACCACTACTCGTAACTCTTCATTCCTGCCTAATCCACGAATGTGTAACCAATAATGAATTTAAACGTGTTGGCCCAGCTCTTACCTTCCTCCCAACATTCGTATAAACATTTTTCACTACAATGTAGACAGGATAATTCGTTCATAAATTGCTAAAATATGATCTTTGTGTTAATCACTGGTCAACAACATCTTTTGGCAAAGAATGTGTATGTTTTTTAGACAAGACTTGAGCACTGAATTCTAATATGAAATCAGTTTTTCTTATCAGGCTCAGTTTTCATGTGTCACGCAACTCCGTATCTACAGAAAAGCTTGAAACGCTATAGTATATTTTGCAGTAGCTTCATTTAATTGTTCTTCTGATGTAATTGTTCAGGAACAATCAAAATATATACAAGTAATCTTATACATGCCACAGAATTCAGAAAATTCTCCTTCAGCAAATGAAAAAAGGGTGCAACAATGTTGGTAAGTCATGTTTGAACATTTAGATTCGCATTTCTAGTATGCCAATTCCATTCCAGTATTGAGAAATCTGATAATGTGGCTTGAATGGGACTAGTTGTAGTTCTAGGTTTGTGAAGGTTTATGCTTTGTATTAATTCAGAAGACGAAAGGGCTCGCAACTGCGTAAATAGATCAAATTAGTTTTATTATATCTGTGAAAAATTAACTCTAATCGCCCAAAAACCGAACCTTAATCCTGTAATAAGAGAGTGTTAGAAACATTATTTCCGATGTGACAGAGAAATGTGGTTAATACTCTCCCCTAAAATGTGTACCTTTCTCCATTAATTAAATCGGGTCTCGTGAAAACTTTGTGAAAGGCATAAACAAAACACCACCTAGATTCGTGAACATACGAGAGAAGTTTCTAAGGTTTAGTGACAATAGTGTTTACAAAAAGAAAAGGACTGCATATTAGAAAATTAATAGCTAATAGACATTTCGTTGATATGTTGACTAATGTTGAACTAGTGGTGCTACAGAATAACACAAACTTTCCCGTATTAGTTATCTATTTCCATTGGTCTCGGCTAGCTATTCTGACTTGCCACATACTCTTGCCAACTACGATCTATCGCCGTCCAAACTACATTTTTTAATTTTGTTTGTAATTTTTCTGCTTCTTAATTTGTAGAATCGAATTATTAATTAAAAAATATTAAAGGACAGTAAAATATCTTCCCAAATGGCAATTTCCATTCAAAAATTTGGAGCTGTTTTTAAGAAAATGGCATTTTAGCGCGACTGTTAATTCGAAATTTGAACCTCTTTTCACAGCTAACTATTGAGTTTTCTAAAAACTTCACCTGACTTCATTTCAAGTACTTCCAATCACAAATGAAATAGTGTTTACAAATTGCTGGAAATGTGCATATTAAAGGCGTGAGAGATCTTTCAAAAATATTATATTTGTGTAAGTTTTGAAAAAACAAATTAATACAGAAAATTTAATTCTATGTTATCTTAAACAGTGAAATTAGCACTATTTGTTGGAAAAGATTGAAGTAAAATTTGGAGCCGTTTTAGAGAGAATGGTGTTTGAGCGTTTCGGAATTTTGAATTTATTTTCACGGAAAACTGTAGTTTTTTGGTTTTTTGGAAATACTCCAAGGGATTCATGTAAAGTACTCCCCAAAATTAAAATATCGAATTGAAATAAGAGGAGCTGTGACATCAGTCAGATCGAATAGGGAATATCAAATTTGGAGAAAATCGAGTGAATGGTTTACCCGCTGGCGTTGTTCACAGTGGACAGACAGGGGTACGGACGGGCAGAAAGACGTTTTGTTGGCAATCGATTTTTCGTTATCAAGGATCCACGGAACATGGATTCTGGCTGTACCACGTTTTAGGGGATATTTTTTGTAAATTTAGCAACTGGATTTATCCACTTTTTCGTTACCAGGGCCCTGTAAAAAGAGTTTTTCTGCCGGAAATTCGCCGTTTCTTTGCGTAGCATTACATAATTTTCTCTCTACGAAGAAAGTAAGAATTACTGTGGATATTTCATCTTGATTAAATAATTTTTATTAGTTTTGCCAAATGTACACCGTGCGTACATATCTATCGTAAAAGACCGACGTTTCTTTGCAGGTCTCCGATGGTACATTCAGCAACGTTGTGTCTTCGTCATTCAGAGACTACCTAGAGAAAAACAGACATATTCTGATCAAGGAAAAAACAGGAATCTTATGGTTGGGAGATGAAGAAGATGAAATGCCGCATTTCCTGCATTACACCTTCATCGAATATTTCGGCGCGTGCTGGCTGTTGGAAAACCAAGAGAAAGGGTCCGAGGTTGCAAAGGAGGTGTGGCTTCGCCTCCTGAACCGCGATGTGGGCGTGGGAGTGAGGCACATCCTGGAGCACATGCTGTCGGACGGCCTCCCGCTGCACCGGGCCGTGCTGGAGGGCAGCGAGGGCGCGCTGGAGGCGGCGCTGGAGGCTGGAGGCGACCCCGACGAGAGCGACCGCTTCGGCCGCACGGCGCTGGTGCAGGCGGCGTCGCTGGGCCGCGCCGACGCCGTGGGCGCGCTGCTCGCCAAGGGCTGCGACCCCGGGCGCGGGGACGCGCTGCTGGGCTGGACGGCGCTGCGCTACGCCAGTGCCTGCGGCCACCTCGAGGCGGCGGAGCGACTGCTGCGAGGGGGCGCTGACCCCGACCACTTCGTGACTCACAACATTGACATCCGAGATCTTGTGTTCAAAGCCGCAGAGAAAGGTTGGCCAGCAGTAAGTAAAAGGCATATTTCCTTAAGGTCTATCCCAAAATATACTTGTTGGTGCACTTTGAGTTCTACGACAACGCTTTTATGTAGAATGTAAGTCTGATTCACGCAGTATTACACATTAGCTTTCTCTATTCTATATATTTTGTTCCATATATTCGTAGGGAACTATGTATATGAGAAAGTAAAAAGCCATTTTGTCTAATTTCAGCTCTAGCTCTCCAAATTTAGCACCCCTCTATTCCAAGGGTTCCCAACGGTGTCGGTATCGACGCCCTGGGAGTCGAAACTTGCACGGGATCGATTCGTGGTCTACAAGCGAATATGGCCGGTGATTGATAGATATAAAAAAGGTTGCATTTATCCCAAACATTTTAAGAGAACGTGATAATGAGAAGGTGTCTAGGGTAAAAAAATATAAAGCAGTAAATTACAAATCGCTCCTGTTCTTTCGAATCTGTCATCTTACGTAGGACCAGAAGCGTAGCTAGGTTGGTGCAACCTGTGCTCAGCACCTAATAGAGGACCGACGGACGACATAATACCGACGGACGGATATTGACACAGAATTTAACAAATTGCACCCTATTCTTATTTTCTTCATTGCACTAGCCGTAATATTAAATCAATTATATTGTATTCCTTAATTTGTGGTTTATTGCATGTGGGCGCTCCATTTCCAATTTCTGGAAAGGGGCATTTGAGAATTTAGATACGCACTGCGTAGGTTGTTTAGAAACTCAACAAATTAGAACTATGTATTCACTACGACATAACGGAAGATATACTTCCCACATTATGCACTTGAGAAAACTTTAGGACAGTTAAAAAACGTTCAACATTTTGTAGTCATTGTACAACAATGAAGATTAGTAACCAGCTATTCAGAGCGGCAGTGTTATAGATTACTGAAAATTTAAATATTTACCAAAATATTGGTCCTCGAAATTGTTATCTCTAAGATATTAATGTGCCCTTTTCTGTTAGGATTACGTATGATATATTGCAGAGAATTAAGTTAGTCGAGGGTCGACAAAACTAACATTTCTTTGAAAAAGGGATCCATGAACGAAAAAGTTTGGGAATCTCTTTACAGAATCTTGGAATATGAGCGTGAAATCCATGGTCAGCGTCGAATACATACACACTACCGACCGGTACTTATTTACTATATCATGCAAAATTATTTGAAATTTACGTGACTTTCAGGCGTTAATATGTAAAATTATTTTAAAAAATAACACTAAAACTTATTTGTATTAACTGGAACACTATATAAGAATAATGTCTCAATGAAATTTAACAATTTCTTCTTGGCTTCTATTATTAGTAAGAAAACAATTTTGGAGCATATTTACAGAACACATTTTCTACTCACAAAGTAATTATGATTTTTATTAAAGGTAAATTTAACACAAAATTAATAGAGAATAAAATATAGCATTTATAAAAATTATATTTTCTCATTTTTTCAGATAATGGAGAAAATATTGAAGAAAAAAGACGGATATAAAGACATACGATTCGAAAAAGGAATAACACCAATAATGATAGCTGCAATGAATGGGCAAACATGTACTGTACAGATTTTGTTAAAGTATGGAGCGAGTGTGTCGAAAAAAGACATTTTTAACAGACAACCCATTCACTATGCACTCTGTAGTAGAAATATTGAGATACCGGAGCTCCTCCTAAAAAGAAGAGCTGATCCTAATGCAAGAGACCAAAACGGCAAAACCCCGCTATTGATGGCAGCACGGGCAGATACGCAATTAACGGAGCTCCTCTTAGAACATGGCGCAGACGTCAATGCAAAGGACGACGACCAATGGACAGCGCTCCATCACGCTATTCAGAAACGCCATCACCAGAATATGAAGCTTCTCCTCGACAGAAAAGCTGATCCTAATGCCGTTGTCGAAGGTGGCTATACTCCGCTAATGACGGCAGCAGTGTACGGTGATGCACAATCCACCGAGATTCTCCTAGAACACGGCGCCGACGTCACTCAAAGGGACGGGAGCCATATGACAGCGCTTCATTACGCCGTGGAGTGCCAACATCACCAAATTGTGATGCTCCTTCTCGAAAGCAAAGCTGACCTTAACGCTGTAAACAAATGGGACGAAACTCCGCTAATGATGGCAGCACGGGCGGGTGACGAGCAATCGACCAAGCTCCTATTAGAACACGTCGACGTCAGTCAAAGAAACGGGTGTCTCATGACCGCGCTTCATTACGCTGTTGAGCGGCGTCATCACCAAATGATGATGCTCCTCCTCGAAAGCAAAGCTGACCCTAATGCAGAAGACAAAAGGGGCGAAACTCCACTAATGACTGCAGTACGGGTGGGTGATGAGCAATCCACCGAGATCCTTTTAAAACACGGCGCTGACGTCAACCGACGAAATAAACGCGACATGACAGCGCTGCACTATGCTACTAGAATACGGCATTATCAGATTACGAAGCTGCTCCTCGAAAACAAAGCTGATCCAAACGCAGGAGACAAACTGGGCGAAACACCGCTAATGATGGCAGCAAGGCCACGAAGCTACTCTTAGAACACGGCGCAGACGTCAGTCAAAGGGATAAACACAACAGGACAGTGCTCCATTACGCTATTAGAATCGGTAATGACAAGCTTATTAAGCTCCTCCTCGAAAGCAAAGCTGATCCTAATGCAGTAGACGAAGGTGGCAAAACTCCGCTATTGATAGCACAAAGGGCAGGTGATGTGCAATCCACGAAGCTCCTCTTAGAACATGGCGCCGACGTCAGTCAAAGGAATCACCGGAACCACATTCTGCTTCAGAGGTGTGGCTGCTTATGTTCATAGTAGCACAACTAGATTCAGAACGGTTTTCCTACACTGTGAAGTACATCCTAACCACGCCTTTCATATGACGTCGTACCAAGATAATGCAATATCTTGAACTTTGTGATGTAAACATTTATCATCTGATCATTTCACAGAATAAACAGGATGCTGCCACCAGAACATTGACATGACGTGATCTGTGGCACTACATTTAGATACGATATCCGTTTGGTGAGGCGGCGAAATACTCGAAGAAAAAGTTAGGAGAGCAATTAGTAGAAGCTGCAACGAAACAACGCCTCTTCTATCAATATTTTTTTGTCAGGCAAGAGTGTTCTGGAAAAGAGACGACACACAATTGACAAAGATTGTTACTTGGAGGGATAATTAACGAGTATTGAAGAATTTGTCACAGTTATCTCTGTCCAAACGAAATAAAACCTTTCTTTACGAATTTCGTCGTTTTTACTTCATGTTACAACTGCATCCAGTGCTTGGCACATCCTGAATCGAACCTTCAAGGCGTCCAAAACGTTTTTACCAAGCTTTCTGCACTTCGCCTCTGATGACAATGCTATCTCGTCGCGTCTAACATGGAAAGGGCGGTATTCTCAGAATGTTGACGATGCTCCACATGGTTCGAACGAGGAGCTGCCCGGGAGCTGATGCGATCTTTTGGTGACGTATTGTTTCATGGGCAAAAAATCAATGTTTTATTTTTTATAACTTGGGTATTATCTGCAACGTATGTAGAGAATATGTCTTAAGATTCAAGATTATTTTCTGTTCTACATGTAAGATGTTCAAAAAAATGTATGGGGGTAGAGTTTTTATAAGATTTGGTAACCAGTAGGAAACGAATATTTTTGTAGTAAAAAAAAGCGAAATACGTACGTAGTATATACACAGTGTGTGCATTTATTTTTTGTAAAAAACGTAAGAAAAAATATAAAAAAAGAAAAAATAAAATTCATTATAGTGTTTAAAATTGCAGAATGCACATTTTTCAAGCACAGAACGTCGCTGGTCAGATCATAATATGAATTTGGAGAAGCTGAAAAAGCATTCTCCCTTTACAGAAGTAATTGAACACGGTATTCTTTACAACACATAAAGAGCTTTATTCGAAATATATAATACATTCGTTGTACATAATGTTTACGAGGAATAGGTACTCAAGTGTATACCGTGTGTCAAGAGATGGATTCCGAAGGGGGAGCGGAGGGATTAAAAGGATCCCCCCCCATTCAAACAACCCGATAAGATAATGATCTGTAAAACGATATTTGTTAGTTTTCAATTGAGTTACGAATATGCTGTTTGAATCATGAGTAGGCACGTGGTTGAAATTACGTCTGCTTCACTATCATCCGCTAATCCTTTACTCAAAGTAAGCCGTTTCCAAGAAGCCGGGAGACGGGGTTCAGTTTGTCAATTCATAACGAAGATATGGTGGACAATGGTCTTAGAGGCCCAGCAACGATACATTGCTTTTTAAGAAAGATGATTCCGTAACATATATTGCAAACGTGCATCTGAAGTATTCCGTTTCGACGAATAAATATATTAAAATGTAACGAAATATATAGTAATAGGTAAAATAAGTAAAAAAATGTAATTATATCAAAATATAAAAAATATGTAAATTAAAAATGGTTCTACTTAATTCAGAATGTCTTGTAAAAAAATATTTCGTGCAAGTATCTTGTTCCAAAAACAAACATGTAATTAAATTAAAATCCTCTCCCTAGTTATCAAATTGTGTATTAAAAGACGGTTAAAATTCCAAATGAATAGTAAAAGTGATGATGTGAAGTATGTTTGATTTTTTAGCAACATGTTATTCATCATCATCATCATCATCATTATCATCAAGGTTAAAACATGCGTTGACGCCGCCGCCATGACATTCTATCCTCCTCTGTCCTTTTCCTCTCTGCATACATGACATGACATGACATGTCATTAGAAAAATCATCATTAAATTCCAGATCGATGACAAGAATAAAATCATACCAAAAACTATTACAATAGAAAAATTCACAATGCTATTTACGCGAGCCATCACTTCATCGAAGACTGTAGGGAACCGAGTAACTTAATACCAGTATGCGCTAACTGCAAAGCAAATGACCGCAGGGCAATTGTAAGATCGAATGTACGTTCAGACTATGAATTGGAATTTGGAAAATTGGAAAATCTAAATGAAACAAATACAGGAAGGCAACTAATAATCCTCCTTCAACCAATAATAATTTAATAACAAGCTAGAAAGTTTCCTCTCCTGCCTCCCACTAATAACATTCCTAATTTTATTCCTTCAACTCGTTCACAAAATTTCCCTCGCACTTAAATTAATGTTAATAACAGATCTTTGTTTTGCAGGTTTTCATCTCTATTTTTCTGAGGAAAAACTATAAATGGCGGTACGAAATATGTATGTAAGAATTATCATGAGAATTTTATTTACAAAAGAAATTGTCGACCAACACTTTTGTCTTCTTAGGTTTGTCTATTTCATCCCTGTACAACTGCAATGCATTTATTAAAAAGGCGTTTTGCCAGAACGTCTTGAGCTCATCGTAATTGTAATAAAATAATATTGTTCTAGAAAAAATTTTATCTGCTCCTCGTGTTATTTACGTTAATTAATTGTAAAATATCTGGACGTTGTCTTGGAAGGTTTATTCACGTTCATTGCGGAGTGTATTTAAAGAAGCCGCCCCACAATATGTGTGAGTTGAAGAGCGAACTGCGAATGTATATTTACGTACACTTTTATATCCATTTGAGTAGAATTGCGTAATTTATTGTACAGTATTTTATCTTAGACATTTAAATTTCTTGAAAAAAATAAATTAATGAGTAAATTAATATGAAATATAGTAAAATGAAACGTCTTGGCATTAAATTGTTTGTCGTAAGACGCGAACCAAGACGAAATGGTGATCGTCAACTTACAGCGAATGAGAGGAGGGAGGTGGAAAGCCGAAAATTTTTGGTTCTTGCATCCGTTTGGAAGAGTGTTGTTGTCTGTGACGTAAGCTGTGTATTCCTTTGTGGTTCTTTTGTGTGTCTGAAAGCGATATCAGTGCCTTGTATTACATCTGTGAGCTGACGGTTTTATGGAGTGACGATTTTGAAAAGATGGCAGATGCTAATTCTATTACTTTTGGAATTTTAACAGGTGAGTTCACTCAATAAGTCATTCTCCCCATCAAGATCATGTATGATTATACTATTATTATTCGGACCAAAGCGCCAATAATACAAAATTGTGTGTGTAGTTAGTACACAACATGACATGTCAATATACAATTCCTTATTTGAAAGAATAAGATTGGGTTTTTATGTTACTAATAACTTCCAAACAATGTTATTAATAGAGTGGATTCGAAGTAGTGTTTTTCATTAAGATTAAGATTTATAAAATAGATTTCTAACAAGCGAGTCTGTTTTTTTTAAGGTATCATTTTACTGTAGTATCCATTGTTATTAGATCATTACAACATTTTATTCCATACCTATTAATTGTCTGATGACATATTTATGTGAAAACATATGTGGAGAATGAAACTGATGGTTTGTATTTTGTATTTTTTTTTTTTTTAGTAAGCGATAGATGCTTCCAGGGTCTAGCTGAAGATAAGAGTGGGCCCAATCTTGGTAAATTAGTTGAGGCACTAGTCCCAGGAGCTAGAGTGGTGAAGAGGTCTTGTGTTCCTGATGAAGAAGATGAAATTGTTGTAAGTTACAATATCAAACACTGTGCTTAAGCTCCTATTGCCAAGAAATGTTATATGTTCTAGTGGATTTGAACTTTAATTCTTCAGTCTGAAGAGAAAATAATTTTGTATTTGAATTTTAAAAGTAGAGAAATTAATGTGATGCTACAAATCAAAGACTAGGTATGACAGCTTTGTGAAGTCAAATTTATGCAGTATTAATATGCATGTGTTTATAATGCAAGTATTGTGAATGACTTGTACAAGAATCTCTACATTTAAGGATTGCGAGAAACTCTTCACATAAAACCTGCGGTGTTAAATAGTATAATGACAGTGCTGACAAAGTATGGGTTGGCTATCCGTACAATATTTTGCTAATGTTTTGTGCCTATTTAAATGAAAATTTGCTTTCCACTTAGTATTCATGGTATGTTTAAATTGTACTTGCTGACATTCTGTTCAAAACATCCATTCAACAAAAAGTTGATGTGGGTGACTCAGATTTAATCAGAAATAAACATCTGGCAGATACGCAGAATATAATTCCATTGTAGATTGCGTCTTTGGTATATTTGAAAATTTCTAATTCCTGTGTGTAGCATGCATATAATCTTATTAAACTATTGATGTGTTATTAGTGTTAATTTGTAAAGAGGGTGACATTTGTGTACATACAGATGTGAGTCAGGAGTGGATCCAGCTGATCCTTTATTTGGGGGAGTTCCTTTTTGTTTTTTTGTTAAACAAGGAACATATTTGTTATTATATTGTATATTATTTTTGTAGTGAATTTATGGTAGTATACGCTAATATTGTTTAAATAATTACATAAATGTAATATAAATACACATTTAAATTAATTTTGCCAAGTACAGGAAAGTAACAATCAAAAACTCTAAGCCTTTTGATAGATGGGGGCATGGCCCCCCCCCCCCCATGCCCCCCCCATGCCCCCCCCCCCTCCTGGATCCGCAACTGACGTGAGTGGCTAGATGATATTCGTTACAAAATTGTATGAAGAGGAAGGAGTGAAAAAAAATATGTAATATTTTTCACCCAAGTTTTCAACCAAATGTGGTTTTTGTTGCTCAAGTATTTACTGAGTAGAAGCTGAATTTTTCCTTCATCTTTCGTCTTCTTTCTTCCTTTTTCTTCTTCTTTTTTCTTTTCCTTCTCCTTTCTTCTTCTTTTTTCTTTTCCTTCTCCTTTCTTCTTCTTTTTCTTGTTTTTCTTCTTCTGGTTAAAATTTAGTATACAGTACACCCTTAGAGAAACATGGCGGCTGAGCTTTAGCCCTAATTACTGTTACTTAATTTTCTTGGTTCGCCCTTCACATGCTTTGTCCCCGCCGCATTGTAACGCCAATTTACTTTCAAAGGCAAGTTTTCTCGCTTCGCCCGCCCGGATCCAAGTCACGGTGAGGCTCGGGCCTTCGGCCTTCGCGTTCACTATAAACATCCTTGAGTCTATCCAACGCATAATTACCAATTCACTTTTATAAGACTTTTCAATTCACTTTTCAAGAAAGCTCCCCAGAATTCTAACTGCCTAGTTAACGCCGGAACGGTGTGAAGTGCCGGTTTAAATGACTTCCCTAGGTTGTACCGTATACTACATTTCAGCCCTTCTTCTTTTTTCTTATTTTTTTTCTTGCTTTTCTTCTTTTCTTTTCTTTTTTTTTTCTTTCTTTCTTTCTTTTTTTTTCTTCTTCTTCTTCTTCTTTTT
Source organism: Gryllus longicercus (assembly GCA_038098605.1). NCBI lineage: Eukaryota > Metazoa > Arthropoda > Insecta > Orthoptera > Gryllidae > Gryllus > Gryllus longicercus. Next base: position 5,474,153 of record JAZDUA010000040.1, read on the forward strand.
CTTCTTCTTTCTTCATTTCCCATTGTAAGTTTTAAAGCCATGGTACTTTGTTAATGTAGGATATCTTGTGTGTGATAGCGTGTACTGGAGACCTGGGTTGACGCAGATAACCTGGATGTGGTGGTGACGACTGGAGGAACTGGTTTCTCGCCCCGCGATGTCACCCCGGAGGCCACCCTGAGAGTAGTCAGTCGCCTGGCCCCTGGACTCTCAGTGGCGATGACTCAACGTTCTCTGGATATAACTCCTCTTGCCATGCTGTCCAGGTGAGAAGTCCAATCGCCGTCCCAGATCAGGATATCGATAGATTTTGAAATCTTGAAAGTCTAAGAGTTTTGGTTATGGGTGTGTCAAAATTATTATTCAACATTTAAAAATAAATTATGTATTCAGAAATTATATGTATTCCACTCCAGTGGAAGACTCAGAAATCAAAAGAATGCTTTTTTTGAGTATTTGGTGCTTGTACATGTTTGTAAACAAGTTTGTTGTGGAAAACTACCACAATTCAAAATAGTAAAAACATTTATTCCGTTCAAAGGAATTCCATTTTCCCCTTAAATTATTTGTACAGTTAACAAATGAGGAATCTGCCTCATCTAAATTGGCTAGAAAGATGTAAAGCCCTAGAAAATCAAGTGTTGCGATCCCTGTTGCAAGATGATTTTGGGAACTGAACTTCTCTAGTACCTCAAATGGATAGTAACTTCTTCAAGAATGAGCAAGTTAAATCTTAAGATTTGCACACATCTATGACAAAACAGTTATTCTCTAACAGGTTCCTTGAATCTAATAAATCACTTGGCGTATTTTAGAACAATAAGAAGGCCTTGCATATTGTAATGTATTGCCAGTAATATTCCATCTGTGTTTCACCACAATTACAGAAGTGTTATTATAGAAAACACTAACCATCTCAGTTGGTGATGTCAACAACTGACAAAAGACATCAGAAGGTTGTGAAATATCACCAAAGGTTGCCTCATTTAAATGATAGTTTCAACTGATAAATAGTTTTTTAAATTAAATACAAAAAAGAGAGGAAAAAAGGGGAGTCTAGATTACTTAGTAAGTAGCCCCCCCCCCCCCCCCCCTCCTGTTAGTATTTTACTCATTTTCAGTATATTATTTTACAGACTTGAGTTACAAAGTTGACACAAATAAATGACTTATCTGATAAATTCCTTGATTATGAAAATATTGCAATTTTAGCCTTGCATTGTAATAAGTTTGTTGCTGTTATAGTTTATCATCAAAAATTAAATGAATTGTGTTTATTCTTTTAAGAAGGAACAAACAAAATTTTTGAACTTTTACTCCCTGTCTTTTGCCATGTTTGATGAAAGAATTGCATTATGTAAATGAGGCACTCTCATTTAATCAGTGTGTCAGAACTGCCAACCTAGTGACATTACAAGGACAGAATAGAAGGTTGGATTGTGTAACCACTCGTGCTGTTTATCTGCTTGTAGTAAAGTGGTCAAACACGTACGTCAAGGTCAGAATAGGTTTACAGTACTGAATTTATACTTACTCTGTGAAGTGTATAACTGACTTTCTTGAGTTGAATGAGATTTTGCAGTGCAACTACAAAAATAGGAGATTAGTGAGGTGAAGTGAACTACATGGTTTCATGTGTGTTTATATTGCTATCTGAAGCTTTCTAGCAGCATTCTTGAAGATGGTGGTGTAGTTTTTATTTCTTTTCCCTTTTTTTCTTTTAAATTTTCTTTACTGTTAGTCTGTTTCTTCAAAAATTTCATCAACATTTAATTTTGTACATATTTCTAATAATTCATTTGTGCCAAAACAAAACAAATCATAAGTAGCCTTTTAATTTCTTTTTTACTTTCAGTTTTGGCAGTGAGGGAAGCTTATAGGAATGTTGGTATTATTGTAGTGCTTGTGATACATAAGTTCAGATATATTAAAGGTTGAGGCAGTAATAAGTTAGAACATCTTTTAACGAAAAGTGAGTTATTGAACATTTTCGAACACCACAAAAATTCTGTGGCAGGTGTGGCTAATCTTGTTACTGCCACAGGCTCTTTCATTGAAGTTGCACAAAATTTGAAAGTATCAGCGTTAATGACTGAGGGTTCTCGTATGGATTTTGTGGTTGCAGAGCAGTGTGTGGACTTCGCGGGGGTTCGTTGATCATCAATCTTCCAGGTAGCACCAAAGGCTCCCAGGAGTGTTTTGAAGCTGTTGCTATGGCAGTGCCCCACGCGGTTGCGCTAGCCAGAAACCGTCAGATGGCCCATGCAGCTCACTCAGCACATTCCCCTGCACATAAAGCTGACTCCCGGCTCGCACAGGTGAATTCGGAGCTGTTGAATAGTAATGTAATGATTGACCTTGATTAACCCATTGAAGAACATTAATGCACTTTAAAGAAATCATGAGCACATTAAAGAAAATGTTTTTTAGAGTATTTGCAAATTATTCATTTTCTTTCCTCATGCTTTTCTACTAAGGTTATACTACGTAGTAATGTAGAGAAATTATTCTAATACAGCTGTGAAAAGTGATAATATTTCGACAAAAAACTCATTGAAATGACCTGATACCAAAAAAGTGAAATTTTTCTAGCTCTTATGTAGGGTACATTTCTTTCTGTTATATTTTGTATGGCCAGAATTAACACTTGTGGGGTTTTGGTATCAAAAAATTGTTTTTTGGCAAAATGTCTATGTGCATATGCAAACCCGGAAACCACACACAGGATCTTCGTCAAACTTGATATTTCACAATTGATCTGCCTGATGTCCCCTTGAATTTGAAATGGATATTTTAATTTTGGACAGTAATTAACATAATGCTTTTGCTTGAATGTAGCAAAGTATGCTTAAGAAAAGTGATAAAAGCACATCAAAGAGTAAAGCATGAATAAACATTGAAATTCATTCACTACCAGAATCTGATGAACAAGAGGATCCTACTTTAAGTGTATACAAAATAAATAAAAAATTCAGTGACGATCATAATTTTGGAATCGCAAGAAATTGTTTGCCCAACGTTAGGTTACTGAGAGGTTGCATTTTTAGAAGGCATGGTGTATAAATATTTTGAGTTATAGTCTTTTTAAATTTCTCTAACTTTTGTGCTTGATTTATATTTTATTTCAGTATCCACCAGGGCACAGACATTCTTGCGGACGACAGCATACTGCTACGCACACTCATGTGCATACATGTGGTCACCGGGCGGATGGAGATGGTGAGGTGAGAAGTCATACCTATAAGTCACCAGAACAAAGTTAGATAATTTCACTACATTTGTGTTAAAAAAGTGTTCTCAGCGTTTCATAATTAAAAACTCTTTCAAAAAGTCTAATGCCAAAAATGTATTTGTTTATTCTCATTCAGTATACCCACTATATATTCATTAAGCTTATGCAAAGAAATGACACACTTGGATATTATTAACGCTAAATTAGGTTTTGAATGAATAGGTGCTTAGGTGGCTCATCAGGTCATTGAAGTGCCTCTGACTAAGGTTCAAGCCCCCAGATAGCAGGTTTTTCAACACTTGCTACATAGCTAGGTTGAATTCAAGCGCTGTGTGGAGGAGAATTGTAGTGGCCGGCTGCTCTGATTGGTAGTTTTCCATGGTTTCTCTGATCAACATCATGTGAATGCTGGAGTAGTCCCCCCAGAAACATGCCATGGAACACATGCAATACTTCCTTCATCTTCCTTGTCCACCCCATACTCACACTTCCACATTCAGGTACTATACTACCACACATTCTGGAAGACCAATTGGGAGCTTAGAGCTTTTCCCGGCTGTGATGGTGTCCTGCTTGGTGGGTGTGAGATCTCACTATCCCAAGGGGGGGGGGGGGGCGAGCACAGCCACCCCCTGCCAGCCCCCCAAAGCGTCTATTATACTTATGGGAATAATGACCTTAGCTGTTGGCGCTCCTAAGATGAATCGTTTGTAATCAATTTATTTGTTTTTATTGGTTGCAACATCAAGTTGGGTATGGCTCACATTTTAGTTTTCAGTGTTCTCTACAGTAGTTATGCAATTTAGTTTGATTTTACAATGGATTACTGTATTTGGAACTCTTAAATAGTAATCATATACATCAAATCCCAGTACAAACAATTCAAAAATGACTAGCGGAAGATAAATTAATGTCCAGTGCATGTGTATATAAACATTTAAAACAATGCAAGAAGCAAAATTATTGGTTTGTTTAAAACAAACGATAATAATTATATTATTGTTCTATGAACTGTTAATATATGTAAGTAATGAAAACCTTAATTATATCTGGGATTTAATTGAGTGTATAAAAAATGTGAATGTTTCATTTCTTAACATAGTCCCCATGATGCGCACTGTTAGTATTCCATCACTTTTGGAGATGTCTGGATACCTTTAAAATTAAGTCCTTAGATTTCAATTGTAGATCCTTGTGTATTTTGTTATTTCAATTTGACCATCAGATTAGAAATGTTTGCATCTTCGTTGAGTAAATCATGGCATGAAAATCAGGCCAGGTCTGATGATTAGGGTGAATAAATTAAACATTCAAATTTCATGTCCTGATTGTGAATGGGCAATAAAGCAGGAGAGCAATTTGAATGGGCAGTATAGGATCAGGTAAAGTCATTAAAAAACAAAAACCCAAAATCCCCAAGTTTTATTCTTTGATCCAGGGCAGAAGTCTTTAATGTGCAGCACTTAATACATGCCACTGATTTCTTGTTCATGTAGTTCTCCATTCTTTAAGCTCAAAAGGAGGTAACAAATTTTTTGGAAATTATTAAGAGCCTACTCTGGTTGTGGGGCATCCAGAAGAGAAATTAAATGTTCTTTTTAAACTTCCTTCTCCACTCATTGATCTGCTATGAGGTCAGGTACGAAATGAAATCTTCATTCTCAGATGGATTTTAATGGGTCTCTTACTTTCGGTACTTGAAAAATTCACTGCAGATTTGTTCTAATGCGGAATATGTTGCCAACTCTTTTTTGAATTGAGGAGTGGGAATCATGCCATGATGTATAACCCTATAATGTATCTTTGCTGCCAACCTACGAATCATTCATGCCACATTTTGAATTTTTGTTGAATTTTTAAGGTTTTAATTTGACTTGCCCTTATACCATGATTGCTAATGCACTTGGACTGACAACAGTTTGAATGTGCAGGTGGACCCAGATTTAGTGGCTCGTCGCCTACGAGAGTCTCCATTTCCAATGCTTCCAGTCCCAGACGCTCAGCAGCTCATGTTGGCTGAGGCAATTGTCTTGGGCACCGAGGCGGTGCCAGTGGCGCAGGCCCTAGGTCGTGTGCTAGCGCAAACTGCACATGCCAGGGAGTCGTTGCCTCCATTTCCTGCCTCGCTGAAAGATGGCTATGCTGTGGTGGCTGCGGATGGTTCTGGCCCGAGGCTGGTGGTGGCTGCAGCTGCCGCTGGACATGAAGTAGGTATTTGTCTGCAAAGAATATTTTTAAATATTTTTGTAAATGAGTGGCATTACTGCCTTATCTAGGGCACCCAGAAGTCCAGTAAAATGTGGGATCATCCCTTATTTGATCTACGCATCCCATTGTCCTGATAAAACTCTTTAGAATAGCTTTCTGTCCTGCAGTTGTGAATTGAAGACTGAAAAAGAGAGTCAGTAGGTTACCTTCAATTTCTATTATATTAGAAACACAAGCTGTGTCATGGGAAAATTTTGTGCTTTAAAAATGTAATAGAACAGTCCAATTCAGAGAGTTTACATAAATGTATGCTGAAATCTAACATTGTGCTGGTCAGCTTTAGAGTGTTGTCCCACTGATGTCACATTAGTACCTTAGTTTTAGATACATGAAACTTTCTTTCTGAGTAAATGGAGCCCACCAACTATACATTCGTTTTGTAAGTTAAAATCATTTTTAAAAAAAGTATCTCAAATGTTCACCCTCTAAAATGAGGATCTCATATTTTCTCCCTAAGTGTCTAAAATGTTAAAATTGTTATATCTTTCATATCAATTCAAGAACTAAACTTTCATTGCTTATAAAATCCCCTATTCACTTCCATATGCATTATATAATATAAGTTTGATGTTATTTCTGAGTTATAAAATAATCAGTCCTGCAATTAAATTCTTTTAATATTGTGTTATTTCTCCTTTTACGAATAATTGCCTAATGGCTCAAATATTTATTAACTCTCTACAATTTATCTTTCTGATAATCATTCAATAAATGAATTTAATGCCTTTAAGTTTATTGTGCAATCATAATGAAATTTTAGTAATATTAGCAATCTCGGAATAGTTTTGGGGTAGTTACATTAATTTTTTAATGTGTTTAACTAAAGAGTTGTAAAAGTAGTAAGTAAAAATGTGTGTTGCTTGCTTCTCAATTTCTTACTGTTTTGCACTTTTAATGGGACTCTAGTAAAAATGATGAAAATTGCAGGAAGGCTGAATAAGGAGAAGTGCCTTTTTTCTTCAAAACTATGAGTACAGTAGAATGTATTTAGATACAATCAATAAGGATTATAATAGGCTTTAATATGCAGTATTACATATAACAAACAATAGTACAAGACCAAATAGAAATCGGAATGAAATTTATGACCTCGCAAACTGAAGGCATATTAACTGAAGCATAGTGAATTTTTAATGTCGCAACGAAACTTCCACCATCTCGGCGATACATTGATGGTTGCCTTTGAAGATGCAACAATGAACTCATTGGATGAAGGGAGGGAAATGGTATTTCCACTGTAAGAAAACAATGCGAAGTTAACGTTTTCCCCAACTTGATAAAATGTTTGTTTTTGGCAGTTCGTAATGATTTCCTACTGGTAGTTTTTTAAATTCATTTATTTATGAAATAATAGAAAGAGGGTTAATGAAACTAATTTTGCAGTTAAAATCATATGGAGAATTCCATACATTGATGTTTGAGCTATTAAAAGATGGGAAAGAATTATGTTTATTTTAGAATGAGAAAGTGTGAAGTGACAATACATGTTGTGCGCTACGCGAAGTGCTTTCCAGATGGTGATGTGGCAAGCAGACTGTTGTTAATTACAGGAAAATTGAAATTATACTATCATTAATGCGGGGTATTCATATGAATTTATGATAACTGATGGGTCTGACAAGAAATGATGTAAATGCCGGGAAAACGTCAATTGCGGGAACGTAAAAGCGGGATTTTACTGTAATTGGTGCAAGGAAACCATATTAGCAACCAGTGTCTCAATTTAAATTTTATTTTTGTTTTGTTGAATGTGGTTAGCATTTTTAAAGATTTAAATTTTGATGATTGTCACTTGTTTAGGAATGCCATAAGCCAGGTTCCTTCTACTCAGCATTTTACATCGTTGTGATAAATGTTAATTGTTTACATGTTGAATACTGCATTATGTTAATTGTATACCTTGAATATTGCAGCATTTAACATTGGGTCTATAGTTGTTAACATGTTGGCATAGTTTCTGTTGGCAATGAAAATTCAGGTGCAGTTTTGATGTTAGGCTTTGTATTATTTTTATATTTTCAGGTGTCAAAGTGTAATAATTACACTGGTTTTCTTTGAAAGTAAATTCCTTGAGTTTACCACACAATAAGAAAAATCACACTATTTCATTGAAATGTATCTCAATTATGAAACCTTCATCAATGTTTTACCTTCCTCAAAAAGTTACTATTTTATTATTGTTGGTATTAATTATCATAAAATTTAACTCTCAGCTGAAATTTGCCTAGTGTTCACAAATGTATCCAGATTTTGATGTAAACAGTTTTCATGGGTGCAATTAGCGGATGAAAATAATTTAATAAATTTTTATTCAGGATCCAGAGTTGTGCATCCAGCCAGGACAGTGTGCGAGGATCAATACTGGTGCAGCTTTGCCAGCTGGTGCAGATGCAGTTGTGCAGGTGGAAGACACTCGGTTACTTAAGGAGGCGGATGGTGGTCGAACTGAAGTGGAAATTGAAATTCTCACAAAACCTACAAGGGGGCTGGATGTCAGGTAACTTCATCTGCATACAGTTCATTACTTGCAGGGAATACCAGATAATAAAATGAGAAAAAAAATATTTCAAAATGCATTAAATTGTAATTGTGAATTGTGACTGAACCTTTTAAAAACGTTAATAGTGAAAGCAAAACCAAAACGTAAAGTTTTCATGAAATTTATGGCTGAAGAAGTAACCAAGGAAGATAGTTTATTTGACAAGAGGGTTCATAATTTTATGAAAATTGTTGCGTTGGATTTATGTTTTTTAGAAGCAACGCATGGTCAATTTTTGTGTGTTTTTCAAGACCCTCTGAAACACAAGTTATTCACTTTAGAACAAAATGATGCCTCTGGCAAAAAAGCAATATTTCTTGCCTAGTTTCCTAAGTGGATTGCGAGGTGCATTATTTTCTGTAGCAAAATTATTGAGTTAACCAAATTTAGGGTGGCATCTTTCATGGAGAACCCCAAGTTTTTTCTTGGTTGCTCAAACACTGTACTTGGATATGCAAAAACTGGAAAATGGGGAGCAATTTGTTCTGTACTTCAAAAGTGTTCGTCGAACCTATACATGTAATTCCATTTTTATAAATTGAGATTTTTACAAATAATCTACATACTACGAGCCCAAATACAAACAATAATATTTAACAGTGCACATTTACATTCTATTAAGTAATACAGACTACGTTTGGCTTTTCCTGATTACTTTTCACCTCTTAAATTGTTCTAAAAATATACAATTCTTGCTTTCAATTTTAAAAAATTATTTGTAGATATGCTGGTAATAAATTTTCTCATTACATGTACATAAAAGACTGTGTAAAAATGAGTTAGTGCACTTCTAAGGAGCAAGAAACTACTGAGTATTGATCCCTTAACTGTTCTTTAATTATAACCTTAATTGTTAGAAATATAATGCCATATTAACATGTGCAATACAAAGAAAAATAATTAATGTGGAGTGTGATATGTCTCTCCTTTAAAATGACATTCACTTCAAGTGATAGTTTCTGTTGGTGTAATGACAATTTAATTAATATTTTGGGAACAGAATTCTATGATGTTAAAAAGCTGGGAAATATCTTTGCTTTTATGACTTATAAATTTTTTATGCAAAATAGTCTAAGAATAACTTATTATGTTCTTGTAAATGATACATTTTTTTTCAGGCCTTAAAAGCAAATTTTAGAATTCATGACACATTATTCAATTAATATGAGAAAAATGCAGTCCTTTTATACCTGCTTTAGAACAATAAATATGAATTTTTTGCAAACTCAAAGAAAATTTAAATTGATAGTATCTATACTCCACTTTTAATAATACTCTGTATCCTGTTTTTTAAAAGTCTGCACAATGGTTTCAAGAAAGAAAAAAGTCCTAAAAAACATTTTCAGTGGACACTGTACATCCTCGTAACAATTAGGTTTTCTTTATGAAAATTGCTGAAAATATTATATGGTTTTGCAAGTTTGTCATAATTATATTATACTGTACTGTTGATTAGTATTGTTGATATTGTGTATTATGTGTATTGTGTATAGTTCCCCGAGTTGGTCATCTGTAAATTATTTGTTAGTATTACACAACATTTAAACTGCCGAAAATTTGTCTTTTTGGCTTTTTTCTCCAACAATTTTAGCTCCTTAAAATCGCAACCTATTATCCGTTGCTTATGGAGATACAAATCGTTCTAATTTAAGACTTTATGAACAAAATTAATTTTGATTAGTCTAACATCTACTTTACTTCATAGCATTTACTAACATTTACTTCAATGCTATTCTGTCTTTTACTACTGAACCATCAGAGTTCTTTTGTCTTTTTTTTGTCACATTCCTGCTCATATTTACTGAGAAGTATTTGATTTTCTATACGAAATTCATCTACATATTTCAGTTTATTTTTAATCAAATATCTTAATATATTTGGGTCCATCTCAAAATTGAAATCTTCAAACTAAATGTGATCGTTGTGTCTTTTCCAAGACTCGCTGTTACATCTAATGTCAGTCAGTTATTTTGTATTTCTTTATCTCTTTCTGGTGCCCCAGTAAGGTGCATAGGTTTATAAATTATGCATGTTAAAAAGTAATTAAAACAGCCCAATTCAAATAAAACTGTAACAATTGTGCCTAGGAAAAGTATATTTTGTGAACACACTTGGTAATGATTGTTTTAAAAGATGCAGAGATTGTGCGACTCTGAACAGTAAGCACAGTTAGTTAAGCAGAATAAAAAAGTAAATTTAAATTTTCCTGTAGATTAATGTAGGCTCCTTGAATTTCTAAAACAGTTGCTGATAGCTCTTGTCTCATCCCAATGTACAAATTTCCTTTTCAGTGCAAAACCCACCTTGTCTACTGAAATGTGAACTTGATGCAGGCCCCTTGGCAGCGACATCGTTGTTGGCCAGACTGTGCTTCACAAGGGTACAGTTCTGGGGCCGGCAGAGATTGGACTGGTGTGTGCTGTGGGACTATCTGAAGTCATGGTTCATCGTCAGCCTCGTGTGGCAGTGCTGTCCACGGGAGATGAACTTCAGGATGCCGCGCAACCATTGGCTCCTGGCCGCATAAGGGACACGAACAGACCCACTCTTCAGGCACTGCTGGCCCAAAATGGATTTGCCACCTTGGATATGGGCATTGCACGTGATAAGTTAGTTCTTTTTATTTGTTAATAATTAGTAGCTTTCTTTGTACACTAGCTCCTAAGAAAAATCTGATATAAAGAAATATATGTGTATGTAGATGTTTCCCCATTGGTTAGCAGTACGAGCTCTGCCATAGTTGGGGTCCTGACACAAAACTCAATAGTTATGATTGGAAATTAATATTTCTGGCATTATCTGAAAAAGTAATTTGACACTAATATTAATGCTTTAGAAAATGAAGTCCATTGTGTTCCACTTACAACATTGGGTAATAACGTGTCATTTCTGTTTACAAATAAGCCCTCTCAGCAATCAAGTGAACATGCTTTTCACCCAGTAATCATATAGTATGTAATATATAGTCAAGTAACTACGTTTGTCTGTCTATCTGTGTGTGTGTGTGTGTCTCTCTCCCCCTCTCTCCCCCTATCCCCTTCTCTCCCCTTCTCTCCCCCTCTCTCCCCCTATCCCCTTCTCTCCCCCTCTCTCACCCTCTCTCCCCCTCTCTCCCCCACTCTCCCCCTCTCTCTCCCTCTCTCCCTCCCTCCCTCTCTCCCTCCCTCCCTCCCTCCCTCCCTCTCTCCCTCCCTCTCTCCCTCTCTATCCCTCTCTCTCCCTCTCTCGCCCTCTCTCTCTTTCGCCCTCTCTCTCTCGCCCTCTCTCTCTCGCCCTATCTCTCTCGCCCTCTCTCTCTCTCCCTCTCCTCTCTCTCCTCTCTCTACCTCTCCTCTCCCTCTCTCCCTCTCTCTTCTGAGAAAGTTCTCCAAAAAAGTGAATATCATAATGATTTGCTCAAGAATAAAGTGTTTTTATGCTGATTCCCTTCAGTATATTCTGGAAAATTTCTAAAATAAAACTGATACTGAGAAGTGTGCACTTGAGTACACTAATAAAAGGCTATCAATTACTGTACTCTCTTTCTGGCATTTATTTGAATCGTTACAACTTGATTCACTACTTGATGCATCAGATTTCTCTGGGTTTTCCCTCATTGACAGATTTCTCTGTATATATAATTAGGAATATTCTGTACAAACATAATATGAAATTGACTGAAATCAAGTGTGTTCTTGCAGCCGAGAATCCATGCTCACTAATCTGCAAGAAGCACTGCGACAAGCCGAAGTTGTAGTGACATCAGGAAGTGTGTCAATGGGTGATAGAGACTTCCTTAAACAAGTGCTCACCAATGATCTGGGAGCGACTATACACTTTGGCAGGATCAACATGAAGCCAGGGTGAGTATAAGGCAGGAAGCTACTTTTGCTTTTAAGATGATGATTCCATCTTGGACATAACATTTGATCAATCTGATTGGAGAATGTTACAAACCTCTTCCATTATTTCATTGTTTCAGCCAGTTAGCATTATTAAGTGTTAACAATATTAGTCGTAAACACTTTCAACAATGGATGTGATTATTGCATATTCTTAATCTTTGAAATTTTTTGGTAAACTTGGAGAAAGTATGTGCTGTTGTATCACTACTAGTTTTACCAAACAATGTTTCTCTACTTAGTGCAGTGGCAGTCATAGTGGTGCAAGTGTATGTAAAATATTTCGAAAGCGCTTTTCCTTTAGATTCTGAATTACTTGTAGGAGACACGTTGAAGTGCAGGGTCCCCAAATGTGGAGGCCTCGATGAGATGCCATTGAAGATTGCAGAAATTAATGTCATTTTCACACATTGTAACCCCACATCCAATCTTTTTTTTTAAAGGAAAGATAATATTGTGCTCTTTAAAAAATGTCCTAATACCCGTTTTGATAAATTGTAATGTTTTTACTTTCTCTTTACTGCTTATGCAGTAGAGAGAAAGTTACGTAATGCTGCGGGAAAAGCTGTGAATTTTCAGCAGAAAATCTCTTATTGCCGGACCTTGGAAATGAAAAAGTGAATAAATTTAGTTTCTAAATTTAGAAAAAAATCCTCTAACAAGTCGTGTAGCCAAAATCCATGTTTTCAGGGTACTTGATACAGAAAAATTGATTGACGACGAACATCATTGTCTGTGAACAAGACTAGCTCTAAACTGTTCAGCTGATTTTCTCCAAAATTGATATTTCCCAATCGATCTGGCTGATGTCGTGGCTCTTTAAATTTGAAACTGATATTTTTGTTTTGGGGAGTACTTTTCTCGAAGCCCCTGGGACATTTTCTAAATTTTCAAAAAAATGGCTGCAATGTTTTTTATTAAATTTGGTTGTTAGATTGTGTGAAGGACATTCAAGAGAATCTGATTTTTGTTGAAAACCCTAGTTTTTCAAAGATTGCAAAAATTCAAATTTTTTTTTGTGTGTTCCTACAACTTTAATTGTGAAGATACATTTTTTAAAAAACGAAATGTGTTTATTAAAAACAGGTTTTCAAATAAGGTCATGTTGAATTTTTTGAAAGTATGAGTATTTTTTTGTGTAATTTGGTGCCAATCATAGTCTCCCACTTCAAATTTCCTGCACTTTGTGAACGTATTTTGAAAAGTGCTTGGAAGCAATTGGGTGCTACATAAGTTAGAATTTTTATATTATTTCATATTTCTTTCTTCATTTCTTACATTCCAGCTTTAGTTATATGTTTACAAATTAATCTTTTAGATATAATTTAAAACATTGCAAGGTATTTTTTTTCAAGCAAACACAAATCATAATTGAAATAAGCCCAATTAGGTTTTCTTTCTTAAAAATACAATTTAAATGTAATATTAAAGAAAAATGTTAGCCTTCAGAAAATATATGAATGGAATGTGACAATGACATTCTCCCCCGCGAGACGACAGGTGTAGTTCTGTGAATTCCATCTCAGTGTTGGGACATGTTTTAGCTGTATGGAACACAGTTATAAGTGACGAATTTGTATTGATATTAAAAATATTTAGTTTTTGCGTTTAATGTTCTATGTTTTGTAATGAGTTTAAAAAGATGATGACTGAGATGTGTTAATTCAGAGAGAAATTGTGGTATAAATAGTATTACTAAAGGCGACAAAGTATGTGCTGTTTTAGCACCACTTGTTTAATTAGAGTGCAATGTTTGAACATGTGAAGTCAAAAGTTAGGCATAAAAATGGTAATTTCAAGCAAATTTTGGAAAAGTGCTCCATGATACCATCTCAGATATTGATGCAATTTTGTATGCCAAGTTCCACATGTCTGAAAGGAACTTCTGTGGAGTTGTAGCTTTATAGGTCACACTTTTTTTTTTAATTTAATGGTTTATTTGTCCCTGTGCAGCGTCGTTGTACAGAACAGCATTACATTTTTGCAACTTTTGGAAATAATACTTCCTTCTCCATTATTGTTAAACAAATGAAACCAAGTTTACTTGTACAACTTTTTTTTGCTCTTTTCATTTAATGAAACTAATATTAATTTTTCATTTATTAATACACAATTGCAGAAAATTACAATATCTGCCTTTCTTGGTGCATCACAAAAGTCACTTATTATTGGTAGTAATGCAGATACAATATTTATTTATTTATTTAGCAACAGGCTAAAAGCCCAATACAAAAGAATAAAAAGTATACAGTATAGCACAAAGGATTAAAAATGGTTATAATATACATAACATGTTGACATAGAAAGGTGATAACGGTGAATATTTAATACAGTTCATATAAATATGCGGATCTTGCATGACGTTTGAATATACGAAGCGATGTTAGAGACAATGGAGGACAAGACGCATCATTGCCCATTCGTAACAATCTAGACACAGGAGAATAAAATCCATACGATGTTCTATGAACTGGAACATTAAGTAATCGATTCCTTCGGATATGCCGATTGGGTTCATTAAAAACAAAAAATGCAGATAGTTCAGGACAGATAAACAGGCCGTTTACAACCTTATATAAAACGCACGCATTGTTATAATTTCTAAATGATTTTAATGAACTCAAATTAGTTAAGGTTGCAATTTCGGAATAATCATGAGTTCTTGCTGGATTTCACAGTTTAACTTTAAATGCTATGTATGAAAAAAATTTATGTTGTACTCTGTCCAAGCGTTTTATATGAGTTGCAAAGTGAGGAGACCAAATCTGGGAACAGTATAACAGGATTGGTTTAACTAAAGTGTTGTACAAAGTTACCAATGTTGATACCTCTTTGAAGTCGACACTATTTCTTTTCAAGAAGCCAAGCATTTTCATGCTCTTATTTACAACATAATCTATGTGCTGATTAAAGGTAGCCTTAGTATCGAATATGACACCAAGATCCTTAATATGTGACGCGATCAAGAGGTATATCCGATAGTATATACTTGTAATCAATGAAGGTTCTGCTCCGATGAAAACTAATTTGCTTACATTTGTTTACATTCAAATACATACCATTTTCAGAGCACCACAATGCTAAATTTCTCAAATCTTCTTGAATTTTAACGCAATCACTAATATCATTAACAGTTCGGTAAAATTTACAATCATCTGCATAAAGTAGAAATTTACAATGTTTAAAAGATGAGGCAATATCATTTATGAAAACAATAAATAAAATTGGCCCTAAATGTGAGCCTTGTGGTACTCCTGAAGTAACATTCATTTCTTTCTAGACATAAGACTTATATTTAACATAATGTCTTCTATCAGTCAAATATGAATGAAACCAGGTCAACATTAATCTATCAAATCCAAAACTCACGAGTTTCGCAATCAATAAACAAATAGGAACTTTGTCGAATGCCTTTGAAAAATCAGTGTAAATAGCATCAATTTGCTGACCATTTTCCATATTAACATGAATATCTTGGCTAAATAGCATCAGGTTTGTCAATGTAGATCTACCATTCACAAATCCGTGTTGTTCATTTATAATCAAAGAGTTGATATGAAGATTAATTTTTTTTTGAAATAATAATTTCAAATATTTTCGGAATAGAACTTAAAATGGATATTGGTCTATAATTAGAGATATCAGACTTACTACCGGATTTATGAATCGGTGTTACATAACTAGACTTCCACAATTCAGGAACTGTGCCCTCTCTGGGAGATTTATTGAAAATTTCGCAAAGAGGTTTATAAAGAACATGTGCACACTTTTTTAAAAGAATAGCTGGTACTCCATCAAGCCTGTATCTTGTGAAAAGGGAATAATTTCAGATTAGCTAATTTATACATTACTAGGGATGATATTAATCTTAAAACATTGATATTTTCAAAACGCATTAAACAGATTATATATGGGTTTATTTAAACTGAATGTTGTGATTGTATATTATTTTGTGAGATCTAACATTGTATGCGGCAATGTTATCACGGTATTAGTTTCTCCCTTTTGTTTTTGTAGTATAACACTACTTGTATTTCATAACAAAGAAGTTATTGTATTTAATTTATGTTAGAGCTTACAGCCTGTTGATTAATTTGAAATAAAATTAAACTCTATTTTATGTGCAGGAAACCAACAACGTTTGCTACACTACTTTTTGAAGGTCAGAAGCGCTTTGTCTTGGGACTGCCTGGAAATCCAGTGTCTGCTACAGTGACAGGGCATCTCTTCCTGATCCCACTTCTGAAGCAGCTGGCAGGGCATCACAACCCTTTGCCGACTGTCGTGAAGGCCACGGTCAGTTAACTTTTTGGTCCATTGTTTATGTGCACTGTTATCAGTTCAGCAGGGTTTATATAATCCCTCAGTTTCAATTCTCTTTAGTTACAAAATATTAATTGATAGTGGTTTGTAAACATAAAAATATTTGAATCAGCCTGTTGGATTTCGTTGGCATGACAAATATTATGTAATGTATATTTGTTAAAGCAAAGGAGCATAAAATTTCGGCGAGCAAATAATGATTTGTGCTCAACCACAAGCCTAGGTTGTACAAGGTATTAGTAACTATAATCATAATGACTGATATTCCTGCATTACTAGATCATTGTCTTGGTGGGATTTTAACTAGTGAATATGTAATACATCCATTCTTGAAACTTTAACTTTTATGTCAAGTGATTTGTTGAGTATGAAGATCATTACATCCAACAATCCACAGAAGTTTGACGAGCATTTAGGTATTTTTATTATCCAATTAAAAAAAATTATAAGATAAATTATTAAAGTATTTTTCACAATAAATTTAAAAAAAAATTAGAAACGCAGATGAAACTTCTCTTTAACAGACTGATACTTACTGATCCTGACATTGTAGGAAACTGACAGGTGAAACACAGTATATGTATTACAGAGTAGCGTAGCACAGCTGTTTTTTTGTCTAGTTAGAGATGCACATTCATTCAACTGGTGATCCTGGTGGAGACAAACAATATTGCTGCTACTGGAGTACATGGATTTGTTTGTGAAATTGCATTTATTAAGAGCCGATTCAAAATTTAGAAAATATTTTGTGTTGTTTCTTGACCTCATGGTTTTATATTCCTAAGATTTCATAGGCAAGTCATTAAATAACATGTAAAATGACATTGAACCAATGTTTTAATCTCACAATTGACATGTGTCGGGTCATATTTGATGTGCACCAACTGATTTCTTATGATTTTCCAATTTACATATTGATATTAATGTGTGTATTGGAAGGGTACACTAATCTGCAATTAAATGCAACAATAATAAATGAAAGAACCCTGCGCTAAGGTTTTTTTTTACTTCTCCAAGAGACCTAGAAAGGAGAGATGGAAACTTTGTTCAAAAACACAATAGAAATGTAATTAACTCATAGATGCTCTTATTTACTACTTAGATTACTTATTTCTAGATATTTTCGTGGAAAGTGAAGAAATACTTGTTCCTCATGAGTACACTATTCATTTTCAATGGACAACATTTATTAGTTTTAAATCATTTCTTTCCTTAAAAATTGTTCACGACTTCACATGTCATTTTAGCTTTATGAATAAGGAAATGAAAATATATTAAAAAACATTCACTTTTTGGTCAGATTTAGCAGAACTATGCTGTATGTTGAATGGTAGGTGGTATAGTGTTCCTTTGTCAATGCACGGATCACTAGAGTCGCTGACCAAAACATTGTCATGGGTTTTAATGCAGAGCTGTGCAACATGTATATTGTGAGAGAAACAGAAAAAGGCTCCCTAAACAGGCTTCTTACAAATCGCATATTTCACAGAAATAGAGCACCCACCTTAAAATTCTTGAAAATGAATGAGAAATGCGAGGACAGTTCCTGGGCAAAAAATGCGAGAATCAGAGACAAAGTAAAAATTAGCGTCTAGAAAACCATTTCATAAAGAGACGGCTATGAGCGTGTCTTCTGTTACAGGGAGAACAAATTTACTGATGGTGTAATTAACAGTTTTGTGTCAGCCTGTTCACATATCTTATAGATTATATCTACCGAACAGAAGTACAAAAACATGTTATGACCAAAAGAGAACGTGGGAATGTGAAAGTTTTATCTGTTAGGAGAAGTTTCTCTGTATATTGCTAATTAAAACTTATTGTTAATTCACAGTTCTGTAAAATCCCTATGGAAAATGTAAAGCCCAATGGTACTGCATCGTAATTGTCATCTGATATTCAGAGTGGTAAAATAAAACTGTGTGTTCCACAAATGATTCTGCGAATGTCAATTTAAAGGTGCAAAGAAAAAGTAGTTACGAAGAAATGCCATCTTTTAGAAAGCGTTAATTCTGTGTTGTTTTGTATTCAGATTGAAGGTGACTACCCACTTGATCCAAGGCCAGAATATCATCGTGTAATGCTCACTTGGTCATCAGACAAATTGCTGCCAGTGGCAAAGAGCACAGGTCAGTGAATTCTCTGGGTAGTTGGGTAGAATTTTACTCTGAACATTGGTCCAAAGTCGCATCTGTTAAGCAACACATCTCTTTAGCCCCTTTTGCTGCCAGTAGACAGTAACATCTCAGCATCCAAGAAAGGTTTTTTTTACCTTTTTGTACCAAATGTGAAAAAATGACTTCTGGAATAACATGGCAAACTACATGAACTCACGAATTCTTACTATGCCATATTTATAACTTCCAACCTTTGAGGCTCATTGTGTCCAATTTCATGAAGAAGCTCCAGTCTTTGGTTTACGCAATTAACATAAATCTTCCTTGAGCCTGTCCCACACAATTTCCAATGAATTTTAATATGAAATTAATTAAAACATGCGGTTCTCGTTTGAATTCGAATCAGAATGCCCTCATTCCCACCACTTGTTCTTCGCTTTACGTTCCTGATCCTGTGCCTTGGGAGCTAATTCATGAACTTTGGTACAGTAAGGGATAAGTCCTGAGATTTCTGCTTCATCTGGGAACTGATAAATGTCCATCTTGTTTAAGGTTCAAATAAAATAAGATGGTGGTTGACAGTTGTGTGGAGGGGCATGGTGTTGCTGTGTACTATGTGCTCTTATCATGTCACAATATAGCTACCATGACATGATAAGCAATTAACATTATCAAAAAACTAATGTTGCATCACACACTACTCACACTCACGCAAAGCATTTTATCACAATCAACTCGCATTTTATCTCGCTGACTTTAGTCTTGACACTTGTAGCAATGATCAGTTGGTTAACTGTAACATTTGAGTCATGTGGTAGATTTGTTTCATAATTGAGGGGACAACACTTCCATAGTTTCTGATTCGCTTTTGCTTATAAGACACATTATGACTCATTGCCGCTTGACAATGAACTGTCAACCACCGTTTTTTATTCAGTGTAATTCAGAATGTAATGACTTTGATTGTCTTTTGCAGGAAGCCAGGCTAGTAGTCGTCTGTTGAGCATGGCTAGTTCCAACGCATTGCTCGTTCTCCCTGCTGTATCAGAGACGTGCAAAGTTCTGCGCTCTGGCTCCACGGTGGATGCGTTGCTTCTGGCCGTACGGTAGAAAGAACACATGGAAATGGATTATCTGCAGGAGTTAAAACACTACCATGAATTTCTTGGAAAATATAATGGTTCATGGAGCTCAGAAGTAATTGTGTACGCTTATATTGCAGTGTCAGATGTGTTGGTTGTTTATAAACTAGAATATAAGATAAATGTATTGCCAGTCATGTACCAAAGTATTCATTTTGTTTCTTAACAAGGTGTACATTAGTCTTATTCTTGCATATGTAGAATTTCAGAGGGATGGTTGTGATACAATGGTTGGGGAAATATAAAACGTATTATATTTTAATTTACATCTGTAGTGTTCATTTTGAAAACACTTTAAGTTACCAAGTTTATTTGTATGCGTTTTTTATTGTTTTATTCCTAAAAGTTCCCTCCTCTGAAGGTTTATTTCATTTTCCATAATATTCCCATATGTTGGAAAAGTAAATCCAAGTGAAGATTTCTGTTTTAGCAAAAGAAGGAAGGAGAGAGCAAAATAAGTCACAGGACTTTGAAACAAAGTATTCTCAAAGATTTAACATTAGTAAAGGATTGAAAGATTTTTTTTTTTTTCTTTTCTTCTCATTTTTCTTGTTCATCTTCATCTTTTTGGCACACTTTATCTCCATTCAGTGGGCAAGAGTCATTTTGTGGTTTCAATCACTTTCAACATCTTGTTACTTATTACACTTCTCGTTAAAAAATTGACTGAGGCATGTCAACATGTAAATAGTGAAATTATCAATCATTTTTCATTGTGTTGGAGAGCCAAAGAACCTCTTGGACACCATGTGTTCCTCTCACAATAAACACAACATCCTCGTTTCCCACAGGTTTGCACACCTGGCATTGAAAGAAAAGCTTGGAAAATGTAGTCATTAAAACTTAGAATAGGTTTCCTATTGGACAAAATCTTGTTTAGTTCCCTCTACCTTGCAATTCACTAGATTTAGTTTGGAAAAATGTGACAAGATGGGCACTACTAGGAAAAAAAAGGCCTCTTTGGCTGCTCACAGTGGACACATGGACGCATGGTGACATGATGATCCAAATAGTGCTGAACTCACTTGTACATTATTCATGGTGAACATAATCAGAGAACTAAATGTGATAACAATTTTTCATAATACTGAACCGTTGTATCTATAAACAATGCACTTCAACAAAAATGAAAAACATTTTACTTTAAAAAAACTTTACATCTGATATCCATTATGAATTGTACCAGCATCTGTCGATCATGAAAAGTCAAAACAATTTGTAGATAAACACAATGCATGAATGCTCCTATTCAAGCAAAGATATTTCTTATTTATATGAATTTTTCAAACAAGATAGTGGTATAACAAAAATGATTGAACATCATGACTCTGGTAACAAATAATAACCTTGGTTATTGTTTTGGTTAACAAATTTCAACTGCTTCTGTTATTTGCTTTATTTCACCATAATGATATTAATATCTAATTAGTAACAAAATATATTCATACAATTTGAAATTATATTAAATCATATTTATAAACCAATTTAAAAAATAAATATTGCTTGGCGTACTGAATTAAATTTTTGTGAGGGTATATTTTGAATTTTTTTAGAACAATCATTGTACATCGTAAAAATGTGAAAACTCGGTGATCTGTTAATAATCACCATAACATTGTCTTAACACATCAGCTTCAACCGATATTTTTCAGAACTTAATAGTAAAGATAAAGAACTGATACTTTCCACACCTAAAGGTAAATTCTCAGTGCTGATGAGCACTTGTTGCAATATGCATGCAGTGCAGATGGAGCTTAATCTGGGCAGACCAAGTCTCACCACATCTTCAAATGGAGCACCTCTCGTCAGCATGCAATTCTCATTTGGGGTAAAAAAAAAATATGCCAAGTTTTTAAAAAACTTTTCTTAAAGATTCATTGAAGTTAAGAATAAGTTTAAAGAAAATTGGTATAATAATAAAAAAATTTGTAAAATATTTAGAGTATAAGAAAATAAGTAAAATATGTAAAGAAAAATTTGGAAATGGTTCATTAGGATTGCCATTATTCGCCAAGATCACAATTTTGTGATATGAATATGCAAAGACAAACAATGTTACATTAAAATTCAGACTTATTTATAAGTAGTTAGAGAGAGAGAGCTAGTATAATTGTTTTAAAAGTTATGTGTAGTTGTGTATGTGCAATGCAGATATGAAAATTATTACAGATTGCCTGTAAGGAATACGGAATATTGGCAATTCTGGAATTACAGATTGGCACTATTATGGTCAAAGAGAACTATTATGGCATGTTCTTTTAATTTTAATCCAATACATAACAACAATATCCAATATCACATTGTTGTGATAAACATTCTCAAGCCTTATCAAAATACAATTGCCCATGCAGAAAAAAAGAAAAGACATCATCTTCATGAATTAACCGAAAATTAGGTTTTACAGTGTGTTTCTAGTGGTGTACCTCAGTCTTCTTGGTAGCGATTTGTTTTCTAAGTGTTCCTGCTGTTGCCATCTCTCTTGTGAACTCATATTATCTCAGTTCCCTCTTGGTTTGTACTTCCAGATCAGTTTTGGGGCAGTCTGTTGTAGTTCATTCTTATCAAATGAACCTGTTAAAAAGCATGTTAATAGTGAAACCTCAGGGTTTGTACTTCCAGATCAGTTTGGGCAGTGTTATTCATTATCATCAAGTGATCCTTCCACAGTGAAAATCCACATCCATGCTTTCAGCCACTGCTAGTTGTTATTTATTTTATTTATATAACAGGTTGTCAAATATACAAATAATATGTTAACAAATTAATTGGAAAGGATTTGTCCTTGTGTGCAAACCTTATGACAAATACAAAGTTTATTCTATTTAAATTATTTCAATCATCAGAGTTAATATTCCAGTTTCTATGCCAACTAATTGCTGCAGACTTTCTTCTCTCTTTTAACAGTATTATAATTCTATAGTTCTTTTACAAACTTTGGATTGCCTTCGGTAATTGATTTGACATTTTCTCCTCCTGAAGTATTTCTGAAGGCATGTGCAGAGGGGCAGGGGAGGGAAGCCTTCAAAAGGGATCCCTTAGCTCTTCATAACAATAACAATAATAATAATAATAATAATAATAATAATAATAATAATAATAATAATAATAATAACAATAATAGTAATAATCATATATAATAATAATAATAGTAATAACAATAATAATAGTAATAATTAATAGTAAATACTTTATTGAATCATATATACAATTACAATTGCGTATGATGAGTCTAATGTTGTGCATGTGGACAGAGTACAATTGCGCATATCTCCTCGAGTGTAGAAAGTGAAGTTACATTTACTGTCCAGAATAAAAACAAGGGGCCATCGAAGCATTTGCCCAAAGAACCTGGGAAACTGCACAAGAAACCTGATCGAGATAGGGTCATTGGCCTAGAAATTACACTACAATACTTGTTGCAGATAGATTAATATATTATACAGTAGATAATTATTTTTAGCAGAAAAGAAATTTAACTTTTCAAGAGTTGTTCTGTTTCATTTTTAAAAAACAATTTACATTTATATAGTCATTTTACTGCTACTATGTATAATAATAACAAGTACATGATATCAATTATGGTAACCACTACATATAATTTAACTATTAATACATTCACTGTTTGAATCTTGAAATGGTGAGGAGAAGGAGGCAGATTTTGGCCAGGTTTTTTCTATTTCTACACCTAGTCATACTGCAGCACCTGAAATTAGATTGCGTTGCTAATTTTAGTTATTGAGGTATTCCTGAACACTATAAAAATGTTTTTGCCCAAGGATGTGTTTGAGTTTATTCTTGATGTTGTGTAATCCTATTACATTTCTCAGATATTGTTTGTTGAAGAATTGTATTCCTGTAGAGAATTTACCCTTTTGGTATAACGTGCTTGTGTACATTGATAAAACATTTTGTTCCCCATTAATTATCAAATCCTGATGTTAACCCTGCTTTTAAGTCAATCCTTTGGGGCACATGACATGACATGACATGACACATGACATGGAGAAAAAAGCTCTCTGAACAATCTGCCAACCCTGCTTTTTTATTTATTAGAAAAATTTCATATGTACATAACAAATGTTTGATGGAAGAAGTGGTCCAGAAAGGTAGTTTGCAAGACTTTCCTTTCAGGTTTTCCTTTTGAGGCTGCATACTCCAATGAATGAAGAATCAGCTTGGTTGATGTTGACAGCAATGTGATTCCACAGATCTGCCTTGAGCATTTTTTATGAATATTAAACCCTCATGTCACTCTATTGATATTTTGTTTTCTTGCCATACTTTGTAAAATAATTCTATTAGCATTTCTATCAGTTCCTTTCCTTCGTATCCTACGAGCATGAGCTCTAAATTGACTTTATCTAACCTGTTTTTTTGTTGTTGTTTTTTCCCTTCTACCTTTTTCTTTCTTTTTATTACTTTTTTTCCTTTCTTTTCTTTTTTTATCACTGCTTAGTTGGGTGTCTAGTTCATAATTGTCAGTAATGTGGCTTGTTCCTTCTAGCCCTTTATTAATCCTGAAGTTTGAATTGTTCTGCAGGGAAGAATTGTTTTTTTTATAGTTTTCTTCTGGAATGCAATCTAGTCTGATTTCATCTTTAACATTCATGTGTAGCGGTATCAAAAGTGTGACTCCCATTCTTTGAAGACCTGAGACATCTCTATACATTTCACAAATATTCTCTTCTGTGTATTTGACTTAGGCATCACACTTTGACCTGTAGACTTTTATACTCCATGTAGTTTATCACAATTTGTTTTTGAAGGTAGGTCCTGTAATCTTGTGTGTGTTTATTATTATTATTATTATTATTATTATTATTATTATTATTATTATTATTTATTTTTTTGTGTCATCTCTTTTAGTTCTTTGTCGAATGTTCTTAACCATTTATTTTTCTTTAATAGCCTACACTCTCTTTTCCTGTTTCCATCATAGATTGTTTATGTGATCTCCAAAATGACTCGATATTTTGTTTCTTTATCTTCTGCAGGGTTGTTTGGTTTGATATTCTCTCTCTCTCTCTCTCCTTTCCTTCTTAGTACTAGAAATAAAATGTGTTGGAATTGTTTCAAGAACCGAAGGTCATTGCAATAAAATTTGAAAATTTGCCAACTTTAATTTCATTGATTCTTTTTATTTTTATTTTAGTTAACCGTATTGGAGTGTTTTCAGCTCTTTTAAGTGTGACATGAAAAGAACATTAAAAGAACTAGTTATAGATTACCTTCCAGATAAGAATTTAAGAAAGATAATATAATTTAGAACCTTTCCATATTCTACATTGATAAGCTGACAGGAAAAAGTCAGCAGTATTTTACTGTCTGTTTAGTTTAAAATATTTTGTTTTGAAAGATGCACTATTTATAAAAACATGCTGCGTATTTTGTGAATGTCACTGTTAAAATAAACATGAAAATATTTTCATACAAATGTACAAGAGCTTTGTATAGTCCTTAGTCTATGCCTAGCAATTGAATGGAGTACTTAAAAACATAGTAAAGATATAAAAAGTATTATTTAATATTGTAAAAAACAAATAAATGAGAAACTGACAACAAAATGTTAAGCATCTTAACCAAGTAATTCTAGAAATTCATCTTTGAATTATGTATATTCTTTTGTGAATTTAATGAATTGTTTATCTTATATTATGACAATTTCTCATTTGAATATAAAAATATTTTTTAATTTTATTGTTCATTATGTAAATAGCAACCCAAGATCAAAACTTACAGGGTTCTACAATTTGTGTATGTTTTTTGTAGAAGAAAGAATAAAAAATGTGAAAGAATAGAAGGTGAAGGAAATCTTCCTTTCTTAGTGGTTGTTCAAAATTGTCAATGTGTTAAGGGATGTGTGTCAAGGATATATTTGCAAAGAATATGAAATAGAAACATTAATTCTCAGAATTTGAGAACCTGAAGTCTTGGATTCTTTACATTTCCAAAGAGTAATTTCAAGACTTCAAAGCTTATTTTGGAAAAAGAATTAGAAATGAAAGGTTTAGCCTCTCTTGATTCTTTCAAAAGAATGAACCTGACAAATTCTCTGAGCTGTCTGTGATGTATGGATTGAAAGAGGAGGTAGGCCAAGGAAAACACAATAGGTCCGAGATATCTTCAGAAGTGACTGGACACAAATAGGTCACTAGACCCTTAACGCATTGAAGTTCATGCTGAATGTAAGGCTGTATCATAAATCTTCTCTTAACCAGAGAGAGAGAGATAAGTAGAAAACAAGAATAGTCCATCATACAATACACCTGAATAAAATTGAAAAAATCATAAATTCGTTATAAAATATCTTTATTTTCTTTCAAACAATGTTATTCTTTTCTTATTATCTTTCTTGTGAGCAAAATTGAGAATGCATTGCATATTTTATGCAGTTTTTGTTGTTGTTCTGTTTCATTTTAAATTCTTTGTCTGTAGATTGCTTTAATTAGGATGGTGTACTGCAAAAGTCTTAGAAATCCATGTGAAAACATTGCAGATAATATTTGTTTGTAAAATAGGTGGTGATAATAATACTGAAAGAGAGAGTATATTTTTGGAGAGGACATGTATCTTGTCTCTGAAGTGCTAGATATTTATTTTAAATTATGATCTTCTCACATCACTTCAAAGATGAATAGTCTGAATGGATAGTAGGCTTTAAATCTATGCATGATGTAAAGAATTGCATGAATGAATAATAACATTGATACCACTAGCGGATCCAGGAGTAGACCATAGGGGCCATGGCCCTTCCAAAAGGCCGAGTTTTAATTTTCCTTCCTTTATTTGACAAAATTTGATTTAAATATTTGTTTGAATTATGTAATTATTTAAACAATAATATTGTATAGTACCATATATACAGTGCATAAATAATATATAATATAATAACAAATGTTTGTTATTAAACAAAAATCTATGATGGCCCCCTCCAAAAATGATTGTCTGGATCCGCACCTGATTGATAGTGATGTTTGTCATTTTACTTGCACAAACATGATGCTGATTAAGCCTTATACAAATGTAACTTCCATGAAAGCCCTAAGAGTTTAATATTAGATTGTGATATATTAAATAATTTGTAAGTAGAATTAACTTACCTGTCAAAGACTGGTGAAAAGGGCTTAAGAGAAAGGCAAGGTCATTTAATGTTCTTTTTATACTGTCTCTAAATACAGGTAACCTACATAAGGCCCAATTCAAACCATTTTAACTAATTTTGCCATTGGAGAAAGAGTTTACATTGAAAGATATAATTCACAAGACAAGATATGAAAATTTTGTAAACTGGAGGGACCGCTTTTATATAGATTTTACTTTTTTTCAAAATTATTATTCCAAGTAATTCTTGCTTGTGGGGAAAAAAAGCACCTGTGTTAAGAGGTGCTAAATAATTGAGTAATTTCAGTTTATTTTAAGTAATGTATAGCGAATTCGTTGAGAATTTTAAAATATGTATTATTATCTCTAGTTCATTGAATATCAGTGAAATATGTGAAGAAATAATGATGGTAAACAATTAGTGAACGTTAATTTATTCTATCTGTAGGATTGTCTTGGGTCTATCTTTATGTCAATTACAAAATATTGTTTGTTTGGAGTAGGAAAAGACATTAAAAATCAAATACTTTTTGTAATAATTGAAGGAAATAAACTTTTTTTTGAAATTACGTATTTTGTATGTTTTTTTATTTTTAATTAATGTTTAATAAATTTAACCATAGAATTTTGCATAAAATTTACTTGAAAATTATTTTCCTTCTACTGCAATACACATATTACATGATGTGTGGGTAATTAATTTCAAACATCTTGGGTTTATTTAGAAATGATTAAACGATGAATGGTAGTGAGAAGAAAACAAGTTTTTTTATCTGTCATTTATAGAAGAGAATTTGTACTCTATAGAGGTAAGAAGAAGAGGTAGATACTGCATTAAGTAAGGTTTATTGAAAAAATGTAGGTAAATAGGAATTTAAAATCTTACAAACTTCTGATTACAGGTGTCTAGGAAAGGATTTTTCATTTAAGAATGACATTGCTATAAACATGTGCAATAAAATTCAAAAGGAATCTGTGAACTTCCTTCTTTTTCTTCTGATGTACATGCTTATTGTAAATTTAAAAAAAAATTGTTTATTTTTAAGTTAACATGAAAAAAGAAAATTAACTTATGGCTAATGAAGATACTAAGAATTCTCTTCATTTTTTGCAAGAAACACTTAAACAGATACTTATTGCACTTAAAATATTAGGATACAAAAATTCTTAATGTTACTTCTTTCAATTGGTACTTTGTTCAACAAGATAGTTACAGGCTGATAAATGATTTAGTATGGAAAAACTTCCTTGAATGGCAGATATCGTACAAGAAGAAGTCAAATAATTGAATGCTAAATTAAACCCATATCACTATATTCAAATGAAAGGGCAAAATTTCTTCATGTTTCTATCTAATTCAGTGGTGATAATATCCATTTTTAAATGACCTGTGTTGACCATCAAAAACATCATGTGAGTAATGGATCATTTGAAAGGTTTAAAAAATTACACTCACTAGATTTTTAATTTTTTTAATAGACATAACAATTCAATACAAAACTATAAACAAATAATGTACAATTACTTTGA
The DNA here is from genome assembly GCA_038098605.1 of Gryllus longicercus. Taxonomy (NCBI): domain Eukaryota; kingdom Metazoa; phylum Arthropoda; class Insecta; order Orthoptera; family Gryllidae; genus Gryllus; species Gryllus longicercus. Next base: position 5,502,286 of record JAZDUA010000040.1, read on the forward strand.
AAACTTCCACAACATCGCGTTCTGAGTTGGTGTCACCCCTGGTCTCTTGATGGCTCTCAAGTGAATTGGATACCATTTTTAAAGAATCAGAATGACCAACCAGTGCAGAACTACAACATTTCTATTCATAATGTAAAACATACGTTTAGTCGCATTTACGTTTATCTTAATGATGTTAGTGAAATTAAAATACGAAAGTGGGTATAACTGTAGTATTCATCACATTGGACAATATAATCACTCCAGTTACGATGACATTTTAGTGAAATTAAGTTGGTGTTGATGAGAACGTAATGGCTGCTCGATCGGAGTGTCATCATTGACGTCTGCCAGGTGAAGGATACGCGAGTGGAACTCGAACTTGCACACTGGCTGTGCGAAGTGTTTTATTTACAATAAAGAGTGTATTTAAGCTTTTAAGTGTACCTGTAGGTGTCCTATAGTTCGACGGAAGTGGTCGCAAGACGAAAAGCGACATGTGTCATTCACGGATTTCGAGATGAGTGAACCACTGCAGCTGAGCGTTTTCCGGAAAATCTTGTGAGTACGAGAGCGACAGCTTCTTGTGCTGACACGATGTTAGTAGGTTAACATTTCTATGTACACAATGCAATAAAAAGTTCGTAGTTTTGCTAGATTGTACTTAACCTTACATTGCCATCCATCGACGGAGTATGGCGGTAATCGCTATTATAACAAATATTTACAAAAAGTGCAGCCCTACATATTGTTGAGCTTTGTTTGATTTTAAACAATTCCTTTCTTTTCTAAGAGCACAATAAATTATCGTGAATTAATAGAAACCTTACCCCCAAATGGTAATTGTGGGTAAACGGGGTGACTTTTCACCTGATATCTCGTAATGTGTATACACAAGGAATGTTTCAGGAACCGTGTATGCCAAGACGAATAGAAACATTAATACAAAAAAAAAAAAAAAAAAAAAAAAAAAAAAAAAAAAAAAAAAAAAAAAAAAAAAAAAAACCCACTAGAAAGACCACACGCAAGAAAAAATTCGCGGCTGATTTCACGTATATTTTCCTTTTAAATGTGTTTATGTAAATTTTTATATCGGAGTTTTGCATGTCTTCTCAAGTAAATTCATCAACCGAGCTACTAAATAGAAAAGAGGTTAAATTAGTGAAATAAGCGAATATTGCTAAGAAATAACAATTAATTTCGAGATATTTGCTCCGGGTTATAATTCTCTCTTTTATTCGTTGAAAGCCGATAGAACAATGTTCTACGTTAAATGGAACATTTACATAAAAACGTGCTCATTCAAGTAAATTTAACGGGTTATTTTTACTAAAGTGCAGAGTGGTTGATGTTGTCTTCGGAAATTTCATTCATTTACCGTTGCCAATGTTTGTTTAGCAACGAAATACAGAATATATGATAATTGAGAAAAAGTACTAATAGCATTTATATGAAAATGAAGTTTGAAATTTACTTATGTACAATATTAGTAATTTTGGCGAAACTGCTAAGGTTTTGGATGAAACGAGTGTAGAATTATAACTTCTGAAGCTAATGTGAGTTTCTTTTTAGTATTCCTTAATAATCGTTTTAATAATAATTTATTAATAAAATGATCATTCATTAAGTTAAATTTCTTCCGAATTTATCATATTTATAATTTGGTATACGATACAAAAATAATGGAAAAGACGAAAAAGGGATCTCATTGAACTTTAAAATATGGAAGCCAACCTCGTGGTTTGAATTATCCGCGCTTCTGTACCAATGAGAATACAGAATCGCACTACCATTCGTTCTTCACGAAATGAAATGGGTACGCAAAGTATTATGGATAATTTAATTTGAAATGAGAATACGAGCAAGTATGAAACCAGAGACTTAAAGACCCTGTGGCTACACATGATAATGCCCCCTATTCTATTTTATCTTTTAACAAAACCACTTTTTTCTAGTGATTTTCGTAAGTATTAAAGCAACTTGAAACAAATTAATCGAATGACTTTTTTTTCGATAAATGTCTCGATATGCGCATATACCCGTATTTCCACCATGATTACACTCCTTATATTGTTTAGTTTGTCCTACTCGCGTTAAATTTTTTTAGCATTTAGAGATTGACCGTATCTATTTCCGAATTCGAAATTTACTTCATAAACTCTTTGTGGTTAAAATTTGTGGTCATTTTGGAAAATGTATATTCGAAAACTTTTCTTGTGAAGGCATGATCTGTGCAAAGTTGCATGTTGATGTTAAATATTTTGCTCGAAACTGCATTGGATTGCAGTACAATTTTGGTGTGTTATGTAGCATTATGGCAAGTTTTCATTTGATATTCGCCCGTAGATGAGTTTTAATAGTTTTCGCATGCAATTTAATTTTGCGCTTAATTTTGTAATTAAATATTTATTTTTTTTTATTTTCCAAATGTAAATGTGTGTATAGTTTGCTTGTAATAAATATTTAAATTCTGAAAACCTCTTAGTGATTGACTCTAAGAACTGTTCGATTTGAGAACTGTTTTCATTACATCAATGTAATGTGGAACCGGACATACGGCGCTAAGTGACTTCTTTTTCAGGACCTCACCAGAATAATTAATTAAAACCGTCAGATGTTGAATAGATTTTTGGATCTTAACAAAACTTCATCGGTGAAAAACGCTTCTATTTGGTCTAAGACGTGTGTTTTAAACATATTTCAAAACTAATAGTACAAAAGCATCTACACTCCGTTTAAAACGTACGACAAATTGCCTAGAACAGCTGGGACGCGGTTATCCAATGGGAAGCTTCAGAAACAAAAGTTGTAACGAAGCTCCCGATTGGATAACCTCGTCCCAGCTGATCTCTGTCAATTTAAATACGTTTTAATCAGAGTATATTCCTGAACCGCGAAGAAAGAAAAACAAATCTTTCTACAGTATATACGCCATTGATAGACAGCCGTGCCCTCTCCGTTACCCTCGACTGCTGACGGACAGTCTAATGTAACTCCCCCTTCGTCGTTCAGTGTGATGTCACCTCGCGTTCGGTGTCGGTGATAGTTGACGCTCTTCCGAGCCGATTACACGACACGCACAGGGCATGGCCAGGGCTTGGCAATCAAACGTTCGTGCATTGTCTTAGACAAACGTCTTTTGATCAGTGACAGATCCGGGAGAGGCGCAATTTTTACCTTCTTTTGTTTGGCAAAATTGATTTAAATATTTATGTTAGTTATGTAATTATTTAAAAAATATTTTGTGTAGTATTATGCATACATTACGAAAATAATGTGCAATATGTTTATTATTTAACCGAAATCTATGATGGCCGCCGCCTCCAAAATGATCGGCTAGATCCGCCCCTGCTTTTGGAGTGGTTTTATTAAAAATTTTGAACGATTATCTAGTGTCCAACAGAAACAAGTATGTATAATTAGTCTACTCTTGATTTTTACCCCTGAAAGCCTGACAATCGTTGCTTTCCTGCGCAGGAATTGGTAGGTTTAATGTATTAAAAAAAAGAGCGCAAACGAATAAATTCGTAAATCGTTTCTCATTTGCGCACGGAGATTATCTCATAAAGTTCATGAAGATATTATTATTCCCAATGACACTCCATGTCGTCTCTCACCGAAACCCTACTGAAATTGCTTTTTTCTCTGGGTAACGGGGATCTTTTTGTCAGCGACCTTTTACATATTTCGCTATATAATCGCGAGTTGTTGTTTTTTCTACACAACGTAGACCTATTGTCTTTCTACCAACGTATTGACCTCCTTAGTCTATGGTAAGAGTAATTGACATTGAAGAGAAAGCAAGAATTGAAAACACGTGTTTGGGATCTGTACGCACCCTCTGTCGGCAGTTCTGGAGCCTTGAGGTTGCTGGTAAGACCTTTCCCGCTCTGCTGTAGTCGATTCTGGAGCTCGGGAAAGGTTGGTGGAACTGGCGACAGTATCAGTTGCGCCTGTACAGTTTCAATGACGTCAGTCTTCGCGTGCTCCTAGTTTGGAGATGGAACCGGCAGGGTTGCGATGTTGCTGCTTCAGAAGTTGTTAGACGTGTATCGTTCCTCTTTTCGGCCCTAGCAGGTTGACGGTAGGGAGCATACAGCGCAGCCGAACAGTCTCTGTGCTCGCAGATTGCGTGTGAGATCTGCACGGTTCCAGTGTTGCTGGTTCAGGAGCCCGTAGGTCGATTATAGTTTTGCGATTCCTGTATTTCTGGCCATCGCACGTTCGTAGTTTGGTGGTAGGACACGAACGCTGCTTCCGTAAGTCTCAAGTTGGTTGCATTCAAGCGATGGATCTGTGCTCGCGGTTGACGTTGCAGAGGAGGGTGACGGCTACACTGGATGCCGTCTCAAAAACATCGACTCTCATCTAGTCTCAAAAACGTCGATAGCTTTTCGTCAGGCAGCGCTGGCACACATACAAAAATATTTACATGTCACGTAAGAAAGCACACGATAAAACAAATGGAACAAATTACTAACGCAGAACTAGCATATTTCTTGTCCCTAACGCGCTTTGAGCTACCCCATGTTTTCTGGACAGCGATAGTAAGCGTTTATGGCTCTACTGCACATGCGCAGTCTTCCTTCTGGCGTGTCTTGCTCGAGCTTTAACAGGTGTCGAGTGCACAGATATCTCGTGCGACCTCTACCCGATGTTTTCTGAACAGCGATAGTATGCGCTTATGGCTCTACCGCACATGCATAGTGTTCCTTCTGGCGTGTCTTGCACGCGCTTTAACGGGCGTCGAGTAGATATCTTGTGCGGCCTCTACCCGATGTTTTCTGAACAGCGATAGTAAGCGTTTATGGCTCTACTGCACATGCGCAGTCTTCCTTCCGGAGTGTCATGCGCTTTAACGGGCGTGGTGTGCACAGATATCTCGTGCTCTTCGTCTGTTCCCGGCCGTCACATGTGGATTATAGGACGTGCAGGCCCGCGCTCGCAGTTTGGTGGTAGCACATGAACGGTTCGGAAGTCGCTGCTTGAAGAGCCCTTGGGGTTGATGGTACGTCGTGTACAGTTCATTTTCCGGCCGTGGCAGGTCGATGGCAAAACGCCCACAACGAACCCGCCAGGTCAGCCTTCGCGTCCGCAATTTTGGTGGTTGGACGTGAACGGTTCCAAGGTCGCTACCTGAGGAGCCCTTATGCTGATGGTATGTCGTGTACGGTTCCTTGGTTTCCGGTCGGCACAAGTGGATTGTAGAACGCGCACGACCCGTCTTCGCGCTCGGCATTTGGTGGAAGCACGTTAATTTTTCCAACGCGGCCCCTTAAGTCCGTGGTACGCAGGTGGACTTGCTGGGTACTGCCGCGGCCAGTCTTGCTGGTTGTGGGTGTGGGGTGCGACGCCTGTTTGTCCGATTTATTTACCGTACCTTGTGGCAGATCATCCTCTGTCCTGGTTATGCAGACGGGAGCTTCAAAAGAAAAAAAATGGAAGTCGTAACGAAACTCCTATTTGGATAACCGTGACCCGCCGATAATCTGCCAGGAATCGGGGAATAATGGCGTCTCCTATATTCCAATTTAAATGTAGTGTCCCATCAAGATCACGAGCTCAAAAGGGAGGGGGGCACATTCTTCCAATCGGGAGCTTCAACACCAAAAATGAAAGTGGTAACCAAACTCTCGTTGGTGTCAACTCGTCAAGCATAAGCCGCTTGCCTCTCATGAGAGAGGTCCGGGCCCGATTTCCGGACAATCTCATGGGCAATTTGTTCTGACAAAACGAGCTTGACTGCTTCACAGGGGCTAGTCTAACCTCCTGTGAAGTGTCCTAAACCCTGCCTCTGTTCCAATTCAAAAAAATAACTAAGGCTGGCATTCAACTGTTTTGAATATCCTCTTTTCGGGGGATGATAATCTATGAGTTACTTCTACTGTTACACTTGGATTTAAACAGAACGTCAGTTGACGTAAATGAGCTGTAAAGGTGCCATGCAGTCGGCATGTTGGAGGACACCGTAACTGCTGATTAGCTGTCAGATGAAGCTCTAATTAGGGAGTTAGCGCACGCCATAGCGTCAGCACTATCGATCTTCTGCGCATGCCCGGACGCACCACAGTGGTGCGCAACTTACACAACTGCGCATGCGCAGAAGATCGATAGTGCTTTCACGTTCGAGGTGGCCGAAACTCCCTAACCAATGGAAGAAGTGTAAGCTCGTGTTTCGCTGGTAGCGTCCTCCCCCCCCTCCCGCCGTCACCCCTCTCCTGGCAGCCCGTGACCGTCGGAAAAGGAAAGGTTGTTTTCCACGGGAGGGAGTCCGCTGCGCTGCGCTGCGCTGCACTGCACTACGCGGAGGCCGGCGCCGTGGCCGGGGCGCGGGGCTTGTCGCCGCGGCCGCAGCTCGCGAGGAGCGCCGCGCGCAGCCGGGCGCTGCCCGGGAGGCGCAGGGGCGGGGCGCGGGCGGGCGCGAGCGCCGGCAGCGCGTACGTGTCCTTGGGCCGATCCGACAGCAGGGCCTCCTCCACCGCGCGCAGCGCCGCCTCCGGCAGCACCTGCGCACGCACAGCGGCGACATTATTATTATTATTATTATTATTATTATTATTATTATTATTATTATTATTATTATTATTATTATTATTATTATTATTATTATTATTATTATTATTATTATTATTATTATTTTTATTATTATTATTATTATTAGAAAATATCTCGTATACTCTGAAAGGCGATTCTATACCCAGGGTAAGCAATATTAAATATTTAGGAATTAATATTAACGAACACTTGTGATGAGCCGAGCGAGTGAAATATGTGGCCAGAAATGCATGGAAAGATCTGCATTTCGTGATGAGAATTTTTAGGCGAGGGAGTGCTGACTCGCGGAAACTTGCCTACACGTCGCTGGATCGATCTATTCATGAATACGGTTCAGTTTGTTGGGATCCTTACCGTGTAGGACAAGTGCATACTTTAAATAAAATTCAAAAAGTTGCGGAAAAAATTTGTATTTCGAGGAAAAATGAATTCAAATTTTCTCATTTGGAAATTCTTGCAGAAACGTGGGGAAACAGCTAGACTCTGTGCTCGCTTCAGAGTATACAATGGTGAACCAGCTTGGATGGATATTCAGAAGCGACTCTTAAAATCATCATACAATAGTCGTCAGGACCACAATTATGGGGAGAAGGCAAAAAACAGACATTGGAAAATTTTATTTCGTTATACGGACAATAAAATACTGGAACGATTTACCTGCAGTACTGCTACGGACTTTACCTCAGAGTGTGGGAAAATTCAAAAATAAATTAAAAAATATAACTTAAAAATACTAATAATTGTACATTTGTTAGACTAGAACATTCAAATTTTGCATTCATTTAGTATTAGTCATAATTTGTAAAAAAATGGGTTTTTAATGTACTTAATTTAATAACTTGCATGAAATTTAAATGCATTACTTGATGTACTTATTTAGAGCTGCCACTGGGATGTTTCCCAAAGCATTTAATGTATTATTATTATTATTATTATTATTATTATTATTATTATTATTATTATTATTATTATTATTATTATTATTATTATTATCATTATTATTATCTGGGGTGGATCCAGAGACGAATTTGTTTTTTTGGGGGGGGATTCAAAATGTTTTTGTGGGATATGTTAGTTAAGCTCCTGATAGAATGACACCGTAACAGCTGATGAATTGTCGAATAACAATATAAACAAATGGAAGTATAAGGATGGCGATATAATCGATGTCGATGTTTCCAAAACTTTCATGTTTTTTATAAAATCATCGATGAATTTAAGGTATTTTTTTAAAAAAAATCTGTATTTTACGTTCGATATTTTTATGTGGTTGATATTTTGTTTTTGAAAGAAAAATGTACCATCATAATAAAGGTTTGTGATACTTTTGAAATTGCCATATATTGCACATTCTTCAGACCGACGTGACCAAGATAAAAGTTTTGTCTATAAATGAAGTGTATATTATTTTTGGATTATCGAATCAATATTAAAATTTTGTTAATTGTGCAGATCATTTTTTCACTTTATTTTGTCGGTTAAATCCTAACTACAAATTAATAAATGCGACTACCGTAAAATTCATCCCCCTCCGTGAATATTAATGGTTACTAATGTATTTTTTAAAAATATCTATGTTTAAATCATCGATGATTTTGGGGCGATGTTTCATTAATTTCGATGTTTTAATTTTGAACATCGATGTTAACAAACATTCATGTGTAGGTGGAGATGTCGCATCCGTAATATATCTCTGCAGGGGCGCCCAGAGAAAACCAAAGGCCTGAGCAGTTGATCCTCGAGGGCCCCCTCATAGCGATAAAATTGGATTAGACAAAAATATATTTTCTATTTCTTTTGAATGGAAAGAAATGAGAGGTCTCAATTGAGGCGGGGTCTAGGACACGTTACTCCAGCTGCCCCTCCTCCGTTTCTGGACGCCCCGCGCACCCGTTCTCGTACTTCGTCTCACACACTCGCACTCATACACACGCGTAAACACCTCCTCGCATACACGCAATCACACGTATGCGCGCAAGCACGCACACTCAAAACCACAAGCACACGAGCACTCGTACAGGAATAAACTCACTCGTACGCACACACGCAAACACACACGCCCACGGCTGCTCGTACAAGAATAAACTCACTCGCATGCACACACGCAAACACATGTAAAAACGAGCAAGCAAGCCAGCACACATACGCACGCAAGCACACACACACACACACTCGCAAGCGCGTGCACTTAAACTTGTACGCACACACACACACACACACGCTCACGCACATGCTCACGCTCACCCACACACACACACACACATGCACACGCGCACTCAATCACACTCATACACATTCGTACGTACACACTCAAGAGTACACAGACACATGCGCATGCAAGGGAAATGCTCACGCGCGCAAACACACACACACACACACACACACACACACACACACACACATTAGAGATGCGATATCGCCAACAAGACATATCGATGCTCAAAATTGAAATATCGATGTTATTAAACATCGACGTTATTGAACATCAATGTTTTTACATCTGAATTAGTAGCCATTGAAGTCCTCACGGGGGAGAATTAATTAGAAAGTGGTCTCGTTTATTAATATTGAAATTTAACTGCCTAAAGAATGTTAAATCAGGACAATGATTGACATGACAAGACATGAATCTCAGGACACTCAGACAAGGATTATCTGATTCGTTGTGATGAACGTTTTTCGTTTTAATAATACCGACCTCGTAAAAACATCAAACACAAAACTTCAATGGTAGAAAAACATCTGCTTCAAAAAATTGATGTTAAATACCTCGATTTAATAAAAAAAATCGATGTTTTGAAACATGACATCGATGTCGCATCCCTACTTCAAATACAGTAAGGAGTTTTTGCACCTGGAAGCAATCGACAGCAGGATCGATCTGCGCATGGGCAGTCAGTTTCCCGTCACTTGAATGCATCTGCGCATGCGCAAGAGATCGATATTGCAAACGACTGCTGTACGCTATGCCGTGCCAATAAATGAATTGAATTGAATTGATGCCTTATTTTACGTGGCGAGACTCGGGCAATCAGGCCCGCTCTTGCGTCTGACCACGCAAATTCCTCTACGCTCCTTTCACCAACTAGCGAACAAAGGAGGTATTTCTTGGGCGAGAAACTGGCGATTTGAATTTAGGGCAAAGGCTACGTTATTTAGGATCTTTTACATGCAAGTAAATCTACTAACATGGGACAGCCGGCTTTACTTCCTGGTGATACGGAACTCCAACTGCGCATGCGCTGAAGATCGATAGTGCTGTCGATTGCTGTAACGCTTGGAGGGGAAAAAATCAGTGGTGTGTTCCGCTTCCCTCTCGTGCGTGTGTGAGGTGGTGCAGCGAGCGCGTTACCTGGAAGTCGAGCGCCTGGAGCGTGGGGGCGCCCTCCTCGCGGTCCGCGGCGCCGGCTGCGTCCCCCGCCTCGCCCTGCGGCTGCTGTCGCCACCTGCGGGCACGCGCCTCGTGATGAACGGGCCAGGGCCCAGTCCCACTCACCCTCCTCCTTCTCCTCTCTCTCTCTCTCTCTCTATCTATCTATCTATCTATCTATCTATCTATCTATCTCTCCTTCCACGTTTCCTCCGTTCCTCCCCCCCCTCATCTCCCCTTTCTCCACTCATTCACACTCTCTTCCCCCTTCTCTCTCTTTCTTCTGCCCCTTTCTCTTCTTCCCACTCTCCCTCCATTGCTTGCCCTCTCCCCTCCTCTCCTTTCTCCACTTTTAATCTCATTCCCCATCTACCCCCTCTCTCTTACTCTCCATTCTCTTTTCTTCTCCGCTCGCTCCCTCCAGTCCCTGACACCTGTTACTATCTTCCCTTCTTCTTTTCTCTCCAGTCTCTCTTCCTCTGTCCACCCTCTCCCTTTCTCACCTCGTTCACCTTCCTCTTCTCTTTCCTTCTCCTTCCCCTTTTTTCCCACTCTCTCTCTCTCTCTTACCCTCCCTCTTTCATTTCCTTCTCTCCCTTATCTACCTCCTTTCATTTCCTTCTCTTCCCATCCTCTCCTCCTCGCTTTCCCCTCTTCATTTTCCACTCTAACTCTCCTCTCCTTCCCTCATATTTCCCTTCTCTCTACTTCCGCTTTCCACCTCTTCCCACCCTTCCTCATTTCCCACCTCTTTCCCATCTCCTCTTCGTCCTCTCGCTCTCTCCTTTTACCCAATCTCTCCCCTTTCTCTTTCCCCTATCTCTGTCCCCTTCATTATTATCTATCTCTTGTGTTATTTATCTAATGATTTGCAACAGATTTTGAAAAGGTTTAGATTCCGATCTCAAGTTCCCTTTGCCCCTAATCAAGTTGACATAAAACACGTCACATTTAACAAACCAGCTGAAACCAACTTCAACCAAAACCCCAAAGTGAACTACGGTTATTAATTTATTACGGTGTTGAACAACAAAACTATATTCAACCCGTATATAACGTTACTTGATTGTTCATGAAAATTCGCAAATTCACTCCTACATATTGCCAATTTCATTCCTTAAAAAAAAACTGAGATTCTGAAGAGTGAGAAAAAAAATTATCATAATTCTTGTGACAAATCTTATCTTACATTTGACAACCAAATTTGAAATAAATCACAATTTCTAAAAGTGATTATAGGTTAACTCAAACGTACGAGACTCAAGCGTACTCAAGCGTGAGGATTGTCTTCAGACTACATTAGAATCTCCGGGCTTCAGGTTAGTAGACATTATGCTAGTGAAAAACAAACTAATTAAATAATTATTGCAATTTAAAAAGTTAATATGCCAGTTGGATGAATTATGAAACACTGAGATATTCATAAACATGTTAAATTTGTGTATCAATATTCGGGTAAATGGGGTCATATGGGAAGTTTATTGTTGTGTGTTAATTATGTAAGTAAATGTGTTCTTCCATATATTGATGTTTAAAACTTGGCACGTTCCTTGACTTCCGTCAACAGAACATAGAAAGCGAAGCCCTGATTTCTGATGGCGTGGAGTTCTTCCTTTCGCCGCCAGGTGTCTCTGGCTGCGCCCGCGTGCGTGCGGTGTTTGAAATCGTCTCCACCAGAGCGTGCACGCGTGATTTCGTTTTCCGAAAGCTAATTCTAAGTAGGAGCAGTAAAAATTGATAAGGATCGTTCATAAGTCATTTATTGGAGTTTTTTACCTCCATCCCTCAATGTCCTCAATGCACTTTTACATTTGAACGCACTCTCCTTTGAAATTAAAAAAAATCCGTCTTATTATGAAAGATATGGTAGTAGGTATAAACCCTCTTCATTAAATAAACCAAAATTGAGTATATAATATTTTTGAACATTTTTAATACAGTATTAATTTATAACCAATAGCCATATAAAATCAATTATGATTTAGATTTTTATACTGCAGTACCAAGCAGGTCATAGTGTAAATTAATTATGGAAAACACAAAATATATTCACATCCAATTGGTAGAGGTGTGTGGGAGTCACATTCATAATCAACATTATCCAGTAATGCCATCGAAATTACATGTCGCTTCAGTGTTTTTGTTTCCAAAATAAAGTGCTATGACTTTTTTTGACATTTTACGTTAATTATGTTAATCATTTGTAAGAGAGACGCGTAAACGGCACTTTCAAGATCCACATACCAAATGTTTTGACTTCAATGTTATTTACATCGTGAAAGTTTCATAAGTCTAAGTTAGAAATAGAAAAGAAAGAAAAATATTTAAGATATCACAGTGTAATACTGTATACGGTGCAAATTAACATAAAAATATTAAATGAAAAATTTAAAAAAATATATTTTTTTTATTCAGTGTTATTTCCCTTCACCAACTTCACATACAGGTTTGAAATTTTTTAAAAAATCTCATAATGTAGGATTTCGCCTTTGGCAAGGACACGCTACCCATTGCCTGTTGTATTGGCGAATTACCTGCTTCCTTTAGCACTCTCAGTAAAGTAAACTTGCTATATAGCCTAGTTACCCTGCTCGAGTGCAGTGTTTAATGTTTGGGCGAATGAAAATTTCAGGTTGCTCGGTGAGGATTCGAACCATCTTGCTTCTGATTAGAAAGTAACGATTTAACGATCTCGACCGATGTGATCTTGTCATGGAGTATGGCTTGTCATTGGTTATAATACGTCGAGATTTTCTTGTTAGGCCTTCTGGAAATAGTTGTTTTGTCGAAATTTGTTTGTATCAAAAGTGCAAAGACGCATCGCAATCGTCCGTTGTCAATATGGCATCAAATAACAGTGTTCTTTTACAACACGTTTGTATAGTAAACATAAGCGTGTTCGTTGGTGTAACGGGTCTTTTATACACAAGTTCGCGGGTTCAAACCGGGCAAAAGAAATCCTTCGTACGCATTCCTTCAAGAGGATGTAAAGCCGGCTCTCCCATGTTGTAGATTTACTATATGTAAAAGATAAAGTGTAAAACAAGCCTCTGAGCTAAATTCAAACTGCCTATTTTGTCGGCCTAGTGATACCTGCTTTCCTTCCAAGATGGCGAAAGGAAGGTAGCGAAATTTGCGTGGTCAGGCGGAAGAGCAGGTTTGATAGGTAATAAGATATATTTGAATTGATAATCACCTACGTGTAAGTTTGTAGTTTAATTTTCTTATTTAAGGTCTATACATTTGTTTTCGAAATTTTAAGTTGGATTAATCTGATTCATAAACAAATAGTGTTATACTTCTGATGTAGTAGAGAATTAGTTATGTAATGCTGCAGCGAAAAACGGCGTTTTTCTGCCAAATAGTCGTATTGTCTCTGCGATTAAAACAGTGACTTCGGACAGATCGTCAACTGGACGCGGTTATTTACGCTAATCTGGACTTCGTTACGACTTGATTTTTAATATTGAAGCTTACGATTGGAAAACTACGTCACAGCTAATGATATGTCAGAAGGCACTCAAATTTAATCTGAGAACACGTCTATGATACCGCAAAGTGGATAATACTTGCTCCTATATGCAATAATTATTTCTTCTGATTCATTATGTAGCCATTATCCACATTTTATGGGCCCTTAATACGAACCGAAACTTTGGTTTACGGCATAATGTCTCTACGTCCGTTCGTCTATCTACCTGACCATCTGTGTACGACGCAAGCGACTAAACCGTAGGCAGAATATTCACGAGAACAGATATTCCCCCACCGATCTTTCTGATTAGCCCCTTGAATTTGAAACATAGAGTTTGTTTTTAGGGATCACTTCATATGTAACGCCAATGACATTCGGAACGTTTTCTTCTAGAAAATGAAAAAAAAAAAAAAAAAAAAACACCACACACCTAAGAGTACAAATACTTTCTTTAGTTCTTTTTTCCTCAGAGCGTTTGTAAAATACCGCTGGGAATGATTTCCGTTGAAGTATCTGGATTTTCGAGAATTGCATTTTGATTCGACATTTTCCTACAATACTGTAGAGAGAGATGTTTCTTCGTAATGAAATCTTCAAAATTAGATATTTCGCTCATGTTACTATTTTTTTTCAAATCATGCGTATTAAAAGATTCATATAATTACAAAATCATGCGAGTTAAAAACCAATGTAAGAATTTAGTACGTGTAAGTGTATTTGAGAAGTTATGTGTTTTATTATATTACGTAACCTTTACAAATAATAGAAGAGTGTGGCTTAAACGCTGTATTTTCGAAAATTCTAAAAGTTTCCATTCCTCACCTCGGACTTGAACACACTTCTACTCACATGCTTCTACTACCACCAATGTCGAGGGCTTAGGACGTGTTCCTGCTAGGGCGGGAGATACCTCGTTGTAGACACCCCCCTATTAGCCGATGTGTACGTCGGTCCCGGATCACACCATCGAGCTAGGTAGGAACACGCAATAAAACATATAGTACACTTACGGGACTAATGACCTTTGCCGTTCACTCGCCCGGAGACCCTAATAAATCAGTCACAATTATTTCGTATATATTTTCTAAACACTTCTATATAGTATGTCGAATATAAAAAAATCAAATAAAAGAGAGAGAAAGAGAGAGAGAGAGAGAGAGAGGGGGTAGAGAGAGAGAGGGGGTAGAGAGAGGTAGAGGTAGAGATAGAGAGACGGAGAGGTAGAGATAGAGAGACGGAGAGGTAGAGATAGAGAGACGGAGAGGTAGAGATAGAGAGACGGAGAGGTAGAGACAGAGAGAGGTAGAGGGAGGTGTTGAGAGAGAGAGGTAGAGGGAGGTGTTGAGAGAGAGAGGTAGAGGGAGGTGTTGAGAGAGAGAGGTAGAGGGAGGTGTTGAGAGAGAGAGGTAGGGGGAGGTGTTGAGAGAGAGAGGTAGAGGGAGGTGTTGAGAGAGAGAGGTAGAGGGAGGTGTTGAGAGAGAGAGAGGTAGAGGGAGGTGTTGAGAGAGAGAGAGGTAGAGGGAGGTGTTGAGAGAGAGAGAGGTAGAGGGAGGTGTTGAGAGAGAGAGGGGTAGAGGGCCGTGGGGGTAGTGGGAGAGGGGGAGAGGTAGAGACAGAGAGAGGGAGAGACAGAGGGAGGGAGAGACAGAGGGAGGAAGAGACAGAGGGAGGGAGAGACAGAGGGAGGGAGAATCAGAGGGAGGGAGAGGGAGGTGTTGAGAGAGAGAGAGAGAGGTAGAGAGAGAGGGGTAGAGGGCCGTGGGGGTAGTGGGAGAGGGGTAGAGGTAGAAATAGAGACAGAGAGAGGGAGAGACAGAGAGAGGGAGAGACAGAGAGAGGGGTAGAGCGTCTGACCTGGGCGGTCGGAAGAGCGCCTCTGCAAGCATTGGCGCCGGCTTCAGCGCCACCACGCGCACGCCCTGGGCCGCCGCCTCGGGCCGCAGCGCCGCCGCCAGCCCGTCCACCGCGGCGCGCGCCGCCCCGAACGCCACCAGCCCCGCTCCCCCGCCCCCGCCGCCGCCCAGCAGCAGCAGGCGACCTGCAACAACGACAACACCAACACGCCTTGGACTTTGCACTCAAAAAAGGCTCTGCCACAGTGCGTACTGCTCTTAAAGTAATTTGACACGGGCGCCAAGGAGCTTTTCACTTTGGAACACTGCCGTTTAGTTTGGAAATTCATTTCATGTAATGACACAACGAAATAACCTATTGTTATGCCTTTTTTCTCCATTTTTCGTCGATTTCTACTAAGTCATTTTTTACTTTTTTACGTCATTTTCAATGCATTGTTTTGCTGATTTAATCGATTCAGGTGGTATCATTTTAATTATATTAATTTATTAATTAATTTATTTTAATTGGTATCATTTAATTATTGGAATCATTTTAATGGTACTTGCTTCAAACAATATTTACGAGGTGCAACGAATGTTCTCCGCACTATTCCTGAGTAGCCTATTTGATTTCTTTGCTCATGTATTGTAATGTCTGCTGTTCTACTGTATAAATACTACTGTGGTACTAAATAAATAAATAAATAAATAAATTAATTAATAAATAAATAACAAAAATAAATAAATAAATAACAAAAATAAATAAATAACAAAAATAAAAAAAGAAATAAATATAAATAAAAAAATTAAAAACAACACCCTCCCTACGGAGTGTGTGGGGTGCGCGGGGCAGGTTGCAAAGGGAAATGGAGGGGGCGTGGGCGTGGGTTGAGCTGAGCTGATCTGAGCTGAGCTGACCTTTCTGCGAGCGCAGCAGCGGGCAGAGGGCGCGAGCGGCGCGCAGGGCGCCAACCACGTTGACGCGCAGCAGCTGCTCCCACACGGCGCTGTCCTGCGCCTCCAGGCGGCCGCGCGCGCAGCTGCCCGCCGTGTTCACCACCGCCCACAGCCCTGCGGACACACGCCACCCGCCGGCCCCGTCAAGCACTCCCGCCACGGGGAGCGTGCGGGTGCGAATTGGGAAGGAAATGAGACAAAGGCGTTGCCCCCCCCCCCAAAAAAAAGAAAAAGAAAAAAAAAAGAGAGAGAGAGAGAGATAGAGATAGAGAGAGAGAGAGAGAGAGAGAGAGAGAGAGAGAGAGAGAGAGAGAGAGAGAGAGAGAGAGAGAGAGAGACGAACAAGACACGAATTGACACACGGCGTTAAAAGGTCACATTCTTAACGTCATAAAGAAGATACCTTGTGACTAAGGCACATACACACACACACACACACACACACACACACACACACACAAAACAGTGCTGCTACAAAATGGTACTGACGTACTTACACTAATTAGTTTTCTATTCTTTTGAGTCTGGGTTAACTTTTAGGTTTCGCCCCCACCCTCTTCCCAGCTGCTATCTATCGGCGCCTAAAGGAGTAATCGTAATTGTGTGTAAGTAAGGGGCAAAGATGCGACATGGAAGGGGAAGGAAAGATCCCGCGCGGTCCGTAGCCCGTTTGTTAAGGTACTGCTTCTGTTTTCGCCTGGTGTTGATCTGAGAAACTACGGAAAACTACCGATCAGAGCAGCCGGCTAAATTGGTCCTAGCTATTTTGAAAATCCTGCCGCCGAAATGCCGATCTGATTTCACCTTTGCCGATCTGATTTCGACTTTACTCTGATTTAAATGCAGTTTCTCGTCAAGGTCACGAGCAGGAAAGAGAGGGTGACACTGTCATCCAATCGGAAGCTTCAATAACAGAAATTTAAATCGTAACGAAACTCCTGAATTGATAAGTGTGTCCTATTCCCCTTCTAGATCGTGTCCCTGAAGAGACATTAAAATAGGAGTATAGCTATGTCGCTAGAGTGGAAATTCCCAGAATGGATGGAATTTTCAGACCTATCAGTGAGAGACGCTGGAGAGATAACGGTGGATTTTTTTCCAGTTTTTTCCTCTTTAGTAGCCCTGGAAAGGCGGAAGTTTATTCAGTTGTAGTGGCATTGCTGTAGTTTCAGTGACATTCTGATTTCGTGTCATTGCTTCAGCCGCAGCAGCGTAACGGAATGAGCGTGCGTGCCAGCCAAACTTTTATCCGGGCTCCCTTTATGCTTGTGTATAGCAAACACAAGTGATGTTCGTTACACAAATAATAAAAAATATCCTTTAACATATTCGTATTCATCAGTCTACGATTAATAAACAATAGTAGGAAAATCTTCGTTTATTATCATTAGCTACCGAAGCGGGAATAATCGTTCTGGAATACATTTGTTTTTAATCTTTTATTGTATCAACTATCGCAAAGTATCAGAGAAGGTATGAAGTAATTAATATTTCTTACATTCGCAAAATCCTCATCCTAAATCACAGGACTCTCCTCCTACACTCCGCTTTAATTCGGGCCAGAACGTTACGCCAATGTTCAGCCCAGTAGCCGTTCGGAGCGATGGGAGTCCGGTGTTGCCACTGAGATAACACAGCGTGGCTCGCTCTGCGAGTACGGCGGTGGAAGGGGAGGGGGAGGGGGAGGGTGGGGGAGGGGCAGGTGCGGCACGCGCGGCGCCACGTTCTCTCAGGTGGGGAAGGGGGGGGAGGGGAGGGGGAGCTGGGCGCCAAGGTCGTCGGCGCTCATCAGCCGCCCCGTGCGCTGGGCGCCACCTGCCCACCGGGCACCGGGGGCTGGCACGGGGTTCTGGCAACGCCCCTAGTGGTCGTCTCCAGCTACGGGTGGAGAAGAGCGGGGAGAGAAACGAACAAGCAGAGATAGATAGAGAGAGAGATGGACAGAAAGAGAAAGAGAGAGAGATGGACAGAAAGAGATAGAGAGATGGACAGAAAGAGATAGAGAGATGGACAGAAAGAGATAGAGAGATGGACAGAAAGAGATAGAGAGATGGACAGAAAGAGATAGAGAGATGGACAGAAAGAGATAGAGAGATGGACAGAAAGAGATAGAGAGATGGACAGAAAGAGATAGAGAGATGGACAGAAAGAGATAGAGAGATGGACAGAAAGAGATAGAGAGATGGACAGAAAGAGATAGAGAGATGGACAGAAAGAGATAGAGAGATGGACAGAAAGAGATAGAGAGATGGACAGAAAGAGATAGAGAGATGGACAGAAAGAGATAGAGAGATGGACAGAAAGAGAGAGATATAGAGATAGACGGACAAAAAGAGAGAGATAGAGATGGACAGACAAAAAGAGAGAGATAGAGATGGACAGACAAAAAGAGAGAGATAGAGATGGACAGACAAAAAGAGAGAGATAGAGATGGACAGACAAAAAGAGAGAGATAGAGATGGACAGACAAAAAGAGAGAGATAGAGATGGACAGACAAAAAGAGAGAGATAGAGATGGACAGACAAAAAGAGAGAGATAGAGATGGACAGACAAAAAGAGAGAGATAGAGATGGACAGACAAAAAGAGAGAGATAGAGATGGACAGACAAAAAGAGAGAGATAGAGATGGACAGACAAAAAGAGAGAGATAGAGATGGACAGACAAAAAGAGAGAGATAGAGATGGACAGACAAAAAGAGAGAGATAGAGATGGACAGACAAAAAGAGAGAGATAGAGATGGACAGACAAAAAGAGAGAGATAGAGATGGACAGACAAAAAGAGAGAGATAGAGATGGACAGACAAAAAGAGAGAGATAGAGATGGACAGACAAAAAGAGAGAGATAGAGATGGACAGACAAAAAGAGAGAGATAGAGATGGACAGACAAAAAGAGAGAGATAGAGATGGACAGACAAAAAGAGAGAGATAGAGATGGACAGACAAAAAGAGAGAGATAGAGATGGACAGACAGAAAGAGAGAGAGAGATGGGCAGACAGAAAGAGAGAGAGAGATAGACAGACAGAAAGAGAGAGATAGAGATAGACAGACAGAAAGAGAGAGATAGAGATAGACAGACAGAAAGAGAGAGATAGAGATAGACAGACAGAAAGAGAGAGATAGAGATAGACAGACAGAAAGAGAGAGATAGAGATAGACGGACAGAAAGAGAGAGATAGTGATAGACGGACAGAAAGAGAGAGATAGAGATAGACGGACAGAAAGAGAGAGATAGAGATAGACGGACAGAAAGAGAGAGATAGAGATAGACGGACAGAAAGAGAGAGATAGAGATAGACGGACAGAAAGAGAAAGAGAGAGAGACGGACAGAAAGAGAAAGAGAGAGAGACGGACAGAAAGAGAAAGAGAGAGAGAGACGGACAGAAAGAGAAAGAGAGAGAGAGACGGACAGAAAGAGAAAGAGAGAGAGAGACGGACAGAAAGAGAAAGAGAGAGAGAGACGGACAGAAAGAGAAAGAGAGAGAGAGACGGACAGAAAGAGAAAGAGAGAGAGATGAACAGAAAGAGAAAGAGAGAGAGATGGACAGAAAGAGAAAGAGAGAGAGATGGACAGAAAGAGAAAGAGAGAGAGATGGACAGAAAGAGAAAGAGAGAGATGGACAGAAAGAGAAAGAGAGAGAGATGGACAGAAAGAGAAAGAGAGAGAGATGGACAGAAAGAGAAAGAGAGAGATGGACAGAAAGAGAAAGAGATGGACAGAAAGAGGAAGAGAGAGAGATGGACAGAAAGAGAAAGAGAGAGATGGACAGAAAGAGAAAGAGATGGACAGAAAGAGGAAGAGAGAGAGATGGACAGAAAGAGGAAGAGAGAGAGATGGACAGAAAGAGAAAGAGAGAGAGATGGACAGAAAGAGAAAGAGAGAGAGATGGACAGAAAGAGAAAGAGAGAGAGATGGACAGAAAGAGAAAGAGAGAGAGATGGACAGAAAGAGAAAGAGAGAGAGATGGACAGAAAGAGAAAGAGAGAGAGATGGACAGAAAGAGAAAGAGAGAGAGATGGACAGAAAGAGAAAGAGAGAGAGATGGACAGAAAGAGAAAGAGAGAGAGATGGACAGAAAGAGAAAGAGAGAGAGATGGACAGAAAGAGAAAGAGAGAGAGATGGACAGAAAGAGAAAGAGAGAGAGATGGACAGAAAGAGAAAGAGAGAGAGATGGACAGAAAGAGAAAGAGAGAGAGATGGACAGAAAGAGAAAGAGAGAGAGATGGACAGAAAGAGAAAGAGAGAGAGATGGACAGAAAGAGAAAGAGAGAGAGATGGACAGAAAGAGAAAGAGAGAGAGATGGACAGAAAGAGAAAGAGAGAGAGATGGACAGAAAGAGAAAGAGAGAGAGATGGACAGAAAGAAAGAGAGAGAGATGGACAGAAAGAGAAAGAGAGAGAGATGGACAGAAAGAGAAAGAGAGAGAGATGGACAGAAAGAGAAAGAGAGAGAGATGGACAGAAAGAGAAAGAGAGAGAGATGGACAGAAAGAGAAAGAGAGAGAGATGGACAGAAAGAGAAAGAGAGAGAGATGGACAGAAAGAGAAAGAGAGAGAGATGGACAGAAAGAGAAAGAGAGAGAGATGGACAGAAAGAGAAAGAGAGAGAGATGGACAGAAAGAGAAAGAGAGAGAGATGGACAGAAAGAGAAAGAGAGAGAGATGGACAGAAAGAGAAAGAGAGAGAGATGGACAGAAAGAGAAAGAGAGAGAGATGGACAGAAAGAGAAAGAGAGAGAGATGGACAGAAAGAGAAAGAGAGAGAGATGGACAGAAAGAGAAAGAGAGAGAGATGGACAGAAAGAGAAAGAGAGAGAGATGGACAGAAAGAGAAAGAGAGAGAGATGGACAGAAAGAGAAAGAGAGAGAGATGGACAGAAAGAGAAAGAGAGAGAGATGGACAGAAAGAGAAAGAGAGGGGGAGGGAGATGAGGGGAGGGAGAGAGAAACTTGTAATAAAGAGACCATAAAAATTAGAGTATGTATCGATTCCTTCCTTAACAGTGGTGCGCATTTGAAATCCTAAACAATAAATTCGAAAAGACCACATTCTATGTCTCTTTCTGCGTCCGAATGTCCGTTACTGGCCAGGCTATCCTCAACGACCTCGCGTTCTCTTGGGGTGTCCTCGACGTGGTATTTCTGCGTTCGTTACCGCGTCTCTCAGGACGCGGGACGCCTGGCACGCAGCGCAATTACACAAACGAGCCAATTTGTTATCGACATTCGATTCCGAAGGACGTTAGGAAATTTGACGATCCTGAAGTGTTCGCCGTTTACGCGACACACTCCGCTGACGTGGTCGTCGAATTTGATTGTCCGGTTGATTAGCGTTTCCGAGCGCGTCAACTGATATCATTAGTCCCGTAAGTGTGGTGAATGTTTTTATCGCGGGTTGGCTGGATGGCGAGATTCGGCGCCGTCATACATGGCGGCTAGCAGGGTTTTCCCCAGCCAGGGGATCTCCCCTAGCAATAGGTCGACTGATTTGCGTTTCAGGTCGCGTCCACTTCTAAGGTCATTAGTCCCGTGAATATAGTGCATGTTTTTATCACAGAAGGAGAATGTGTTCTTGCTTCGCGGGATGGCGAGATCCGGCGCCGATCTACTGTCTGCTAGGAAGGTTTTACTCAACTAGGTATCTCCCACCTGTCAGGCCCCGCTCCAGCCGGGGCTAACTCTAAGCTCTCGACTGGTCTCCTGTCATGTGCGTTAGTGTGGTGCATAATGCACTCGGAAACACTAATCAATCAATCGACGGTTGAGAGGTTACGGGTTCGATCCCGACCAGGTGCTGTATATTTCCTTAAAGTGTTAAAAATGCGAATGAGTGTTTTGTGCCTGCTGGAATGGAGATCATAGATTGACTGCTCTGGTAGGTGGTTATGTCATCTACTTTATATTGATCGTTTAACATCGAGATGATGTAGGATTTTAACTGTTTGGAAAAGTGCTAAGTTTGCTTGGAAGGCGACGTCTTAAATGAAGAGACGTTTTTGGCAAATTTACATTGTGATGTCTTCGAAAATAAATTAACATATACTTGACATAATGTTTCAAGTCTAAATCGTTCAAAACGTACGCTAACCGTGGATGAAAATAATTTATGAAAACTTCTTTATTCGTATTAGTATTTCCCACTTGTTCCCGCCCGTAAGAGATAAAACTGTACGTCCCAGAAGTCTCTAGATGGATTTCTGCTTCAGTGGTTACAAAAGCTCCGTAGCACTCCCCGAGTTAGGTGCCTGCATTTGGGCTTACAATTAGTGCCATTTCGTTCCAACTACCCAGAGAAACCTCGCCACGAGCGGAGAAAAACACAACAAGGTCGTAAGAGGAGGTGTAAGGTCATGCAAAAGAACGTCCTCTAGGCCACTATTTTTCTATTTATTTTTCACTTATACGTTATTGCTTGTTATTGCCTTCGTTACGGAATTCAGTATACGCTGCTAAACTTTCCCGAGTTGAGAGGATCGGAGTTACGAGGGAAATATGTAAACAGTTGAATGTTGATAGATGTTCTTTATTTACGGAAATATT